>BPTQ01000004.1:115648510-116248510 GCA_019973895.1 Chrysanthemum seticuspe | reverse complement strand
AAGGAGGGATTTAGGGTAAGTATCTAGGAAGAGTCGCACTTAGTGTATAGGAAATTCCGTTAGGTGCTAAAGTCACTATGAGGTTTAGTCGCCAGCAGTTCCCAAAGTATCCTCAAGAGAACTCCCATCCTCGGGCAAAATCATCAAATCTATCCAGCTTTATAGTAACACTTATTTAGCTCGATCTCGCATCTCATCAAACAAGAACTGTCACGAGATCAAGTTAGATAAGTGCTCGTTACTGAGCTCCATATCTTTGATGACCCAACTAGATTTTGGGACTCCCCTATTGGTACAAGGAAACTACGTTATCTAATGAGGTGGTTCTAGAAGGAATACTTAAGAAAACATATGCGCACGAAAAGTGTGTAAGGTGATAGGAAAAGAAAGGATCGACGTGAGAGCGGTTATAGTCTAGGAACTAAAATGCAACCTAGTTCTCTATAACCAAGGCTCTGATACCAATCTGTCACACCCCCAAAATATCGCAGCGGAACGATAGTGTCATTGGGGTATAACGTCATAGCACAAAGTATGGATACAGAAAACGACCTCTATAATGAGACGTTTTGAAAAGTTTACCATTCGATTTCCAATGTCAAAGTTTACACAACAAGAAATTACAAAGTTTGTTAATACATAAAGAGTTTACAAAACATGTCGAATGGTAATTGTTAAAAGCACGAGACTCCAATGTATGCCATGTGACCCAAAAGCTCCACGAAATGCTATCACCTTAAGACCTGAGATAAACATGCTAAAAAGTGTCAACACAAAGGTTGCTGAGTTCATAAGTTTGTAATAAAATGATTTGAAATACTTTGAGAAATGTTCACACAGCAAAGGCATTGTAAATCCACTCAGTTCCAAGTTCCGCCCATACAAAACTTGCAACCTGTGTGTTCACAACCCACTGCCTAAAATAGAATGACAATCTTGAATATGCGCAATATGGTAGCTAATAGTATAAATGTCACCACAAGGGTCTTCCAATAACTCGTATTGGGATGTTCCTCCAACGCTCACGTTGGGATGTATCCATAAAAATGGCCTTCCAACATATAAATGCCGGGATGTTCCTCCAACGACTCACGTTGAGCTGTATCCAAATTAATGGCCTTCCAACATATAAATATTGGGATGTTTGTTTAAGTCTAATCACTACACGCACCAAGTCTAGAGTATATGTAATGTTGTTTGGCAATAGAGTTTAAATGTTTTGATAAATAAGCATGTATCTCGCCCCAATTAGTTTATAAGAATTTAAACGAGTAAAAGCGGGGTATGAACTCACCTGGTGTGATTAATATGCTAACAAAATGATGTGCACGAAAATGAGGCTCGGAAACTATCCGCGACCTAAAATGAATGTTATGACTTGAGTTATGATATGTTGTTATGCATGCATTTCGTATGTTATTTATACCATTTGTGAGTTTAAAAAAAAATAATACTTATCGTCGAAAAATACTCTTTTGACGTCTTGACCATTCTTAAATTACTTTACAAGTGTTTACGTCAAAATGTCATCCTACAATGGTTTCGTAATGATTTATAGTGAAATTATCACTTTTCGTCGTAAAACAATGTCGTCGGAAATTTCTTGAAAGTGACAAAAATGGCTTTGAAAAACTAGTCGTAAAATGGTGTACGTCGAGTGTTAGGAAACGAACTCGACGGTTTTGGAAAGTTTGTATCAAAATCTAGAAGATTCAGTTCAGGAGTTTTCGACATAGAGGTCTCGAACATAAAGATAATAAGGGTTAAAGATGGTGATTTTGTCTAATTGTTGTGTAAAAAGTGAGTTTCGGCCAAGTTTGAGCAACCATAATTAATTTATTACAACTCCGCTATACAAACGGCTTGTCGTTTTGAAAAATATGCTCGGTGATCTTAATTTTATTAGAAGACATTTCGTTTCAAAAAGTTCCACATCATAGTTAAAAACAGCCTCCAACATGGTCGTTTCAGCTACCGTAACACTTGTATCGTAAAAATAATATAGTTTTTCAGAAAATAATAGTTACGGAAATTTTATGAAAACGTGCATATCTTTGTCGTTTCAAATCCGTTTTCTACGTATAATACGTCCTTAGCTTCGTATCAAAGTATACTAATATATTTTTGACAAGTCGAAATAATTTGTAAAGCTTAGGACTCGTTTTTGACTCGAATAAACCAAAAATAGGTTGCTGAATTTTCTGAAAATTATAAATTTCGTCGTCAAACTTTAAAAATTCATAACTTCTTCGTTATAACTCCGTTTTTATCCGTTCAAGCGGCCACGGATTCGTTTTAAAGTATATTTTCTAAATATCAAGGCCAAAAGGTCGTGCCTACAGTCGGATTTTCCAGAAAATCAAAACAAGGACAGAACATATTTTATACGTATCGAAAATAGTTTTTCTCGTACTAAACCTATTCTAATCCCTTCAAATCAACTCCAAAGCTAGTCTAATCCTACCATACACCTTCTTAGGGTGTCATGGGTTCCTAAACATCATCAAGACCAAAGTATACCAAGGGGATAATTATAGGATGACCTTATATATATATAACTCTAAAAATCAAGTAAAAATGGTATAAATCAACATAGTCATGCATGTTTTTGCTCAAAAATGATGAGATGAGTATGAAATGAATATGTAAGATGAAAATAAACATGAGATGCTTACAAGTGATATGATGAGGTGATTAGAACCAAGGATTAAACCTAAACACCCTAGGTTTTTATTTCAAAACCTAAACAAGAGTGTAAACTAGATTGTAATTACTTGATCTTGAAAATTGTGATGATCTCCTTCTTGGACCTTATGCTTGGCCGGTTATGATAAGAGGAAGAGGAGAGAAAATATCTTACTAGTTATCTTGAATTATTGTGTTGAATGAAAAATGAAATGAAGTTGGAGTATAATATACACTAGCAAGAAAATGTTACCACACAATAAATGCATATCCTCCCCTAAGGACCGGTTTTGGGGGGATTATGTTTGTAAAATACATTTTTTTTTTTATTATCTATTGTATACATAAAGGTGTAAGTAAAATGACATAAGTAAATGTAACTTGTAGAATTGTATATACACTAATGTATTAAAGGTAGTTTTAGGTAAAAGTAATTTTTAAATAGATCAAAGTAAAGTATAATGAGATTATAAAAATTGTAAAAATACATTCCTTGTGAAATTTGAGTGATATAAAAATTTTCGTGTAATTTTTAAGAAAAACGTCGTAATAATATAACTTTAACGATTTATATACCAAATAAATTTAAAACACTAGGTAAACTCAAAATATAGTTTTTATAACTAAATATAAGTAATAAAATATATCGGGATCATTTTTGGAAGTAGCGGATTAAAATTTTAAAATAATAACTCACGCGATAACGTTTATTTAATATGAAAATACGTTTAATGTAAAATGCAAAACCATGCATGAACCGTTATGAAATGATGAATATGGAGTATGAGAATGACCGGAAAATGAGAATTGTGACAGATACGGCGTAACCAACTCTTATGGTTACGCCGTAATTATTTTTGTGAAGGTTACGGCGTAACATGGTAAATTAGTTACGCCTTAGAGATAATTTCAGAGTGGATAATCATGAGCATACGAAGGATTACGGCGTAACTTGGATAATTAGTTACGCCGTAATTAATTACTTGGGCGGAAAGTTTTGAAGGCTACGGCGTAATTATAATTTAATTACGCCGTAATTAATTAAAAGCGGCAAGTTTATATTAATTTTATTCACTTCGAGGACTAAAGAATAAATAAAGAAGTACGAAGAGGGGCCGAAGTCGTCAAGTTAATAGAATAATGATACACATTTATATGTGTAAATGAAGAAAATATAAAGATAATGGCCAAGTTGCAATTTGTCGAAAGTTGGAGGACTAAATGAAAAGATAGCATAAATATTATTAGTATAAATACATGACATATATGTCATATGAATTCATCAATTGTGGTTGCTGTTGTGTGCGGTATGGAAGCAAGAAGGAAAAAAGGGCAGCCAGCGCTTGGTTTTTTGTGGGGAAAACCCTTAGGAGTTTGCACCGGTACTCAACTAGGGGATCGATATCATTATCCTTGGCACGATATGTAATTATTTTCTGACTCATAAAATTATTTTGGGTTTCATTATTCAATTATGATTTTGATTCTAATTTAATTGTTGGTGCATATCTATTTATTGTCAGGGGCGGACCTTTTTTGAGGGCAGGGGAGGGTCCCGGCCCCCTCAAAATTTACGGTATCTAGTGTAAAAATTATAGGTTTTAAAGGTAATTTAGTTGAGGTTACAAACAAATATTCGATTAGGCCCCCCCCCCCCCAAAATAAATTCGGCCCCCTAAAAAATAATGGTCAAGTTCCGCCACTGTTTATTGTGTTCTAACTAATTGTCTTTTAGTTTATTATTGGCCAATTAATTATTTGATGTTATGTCTTTGTTTATTTATTGTTTTATATGTAGTTTTATTTGTCATTCCACTAGGGTATTTTGGAGATGTGGAAACTAGGTCCTAGCCTAGTTTTGATTCTTTTTATTATTAATGCTTTTGCGTTATTAATTGTTTCTAGTGTATGCTTGCGTAGTTTATTGGTAGCCACCCTAGTTTTGGTAGTTTTGAATGGCGGTAGTGTCTAGTTGCTTAGGAGATATGACCAACTGACTCTAAGTGGGTAGACTGAGTGGGAAGGGTAAGATATGACCAACTGACGACCCTTCTTCGCTTGTGCGATTTGACCAACTGATCACCTGCCGTTTGGATGAACTTAAGAAGTCAGGGATGAGTGCTTAAGATGCTAGCGCTCGGGAACTCATTGTTATAAATCTCGCATGTAGCGGAACTTAATGACTTGTCTTAGGGGACTAAGAACAACTAGACTTATGACGGGTCACCTGATTTCTCAAGTGGAACCCTTTGCTGATAGGTTAGGACAAACTGACCAAATGTTGTCCTAGCGATTTTCACCCCACTTGAAACAAGAGTCTAGTGACTTTTAGAACACATGTATTGTGATAGTAAATGCCGGCTCTTAATGACTGCTATTAGATTGCCGAATGATCCCGGGTGACCTATTCATCTTGGTAAGGATTCTAAGAACCATAGGATAGACGAATTGACCAAAGGAGTCAATCGACTTTTGCCACTTATGGATGAACTCGGTTTAAGAATTGCATCACTATCTTTCCCATTAGCTTGTTTTCCAAAGAACCGGCCCAATTGATCACGTGACACCTTAAATATCAATCCTTTCATTAAAACTTATTTATTTGACTAATTTAATTAATTAGACAGTTAGGAATCAACAGTTCTTGGGACGACCTCGGTCTTACCATTCCCTCACTACATGCGACCGGGTACACTGCCCGTTAGTGCATTAGGGTAGACCATAGGTATAACGTGAAAATATAAATATTAAAACCTGGTCAATAAAACCTGCATCATCCTTCCATACTTTGCAACCTATTAGACTGAGGTCAGTTGGTCAATTCTCCCAGCCCGTTAGATACTAACAAGCTTATATTATTACCAAGACTAGCAATCTATGACAATACTAGTAAATGTCTATAAAGAAATAAAGAGAAGATCAATAACATAAATGCAAACTTAAATTAATAACATGAATCCATAATATAAACCCTAGACAAATATAAAAGGAATTCAAACTCGAATACAACGGAAATCATAGACGAGAACTTCGTTATTCATTCTCCTAAACCATGATTCTTCTTCTGTGTTTGATCTCCCCAAACCCTAGAAAGTGTTGGGAAAGGAGAGATGCCTATAACTGATGAAAACTTCGTCTATTTATAGGCTCGGATACCAGTTACGGCGTAACATTTATTAACTAGTTACGCCGTAACTCATCATAATCTTGTACTTATCCATGGTTACGGCGTAACTTGAGCTGAGGGTTACGCTGTAGTCTTTGTAATTCTGATGTTTATATGCTGTTACGGCGTAACCTGAGCTGAGGATTACGCCGTATTCTTCCTAAAGTTGGTACTTCATGTTCAGTTGTCTTGTTACAGCGTAACTATACTCCATTGTTACAACGTATTCTTTATGATCTTTATTATGGCGTAACTCCATCACTTGGTTAGAAATGTCTAATTACCGCTTCCTTGCATGAAATAGTTCCTGAAATGAAATAATGAGGAATATGGATGTTTCTAATAGCATTTTAATCATAATGTGATGATAAAGGGAGAAATTAACGCTTAGAATATCAGGATTATTTGATGTTATCAGTCAATAGGTCAGCTAGATTATTATCAATGTGAATCTTTTCCACCCTAATGAGTTTCTTTTCAAAGCAATCTCTGATAAAGTAATGCCTGATTTCTATGTGTTTAGTCTTAGAGTGGTACACTGGGTTCTTCACTATACAGATAGTGCTTTCATTATCAATATGAATTGTGGTATTCATGAAGTTTAAACCATAATCCAACATTTGGTTTTGAATCCACAACACCTGTCCACAGCAATTTATAGCAGCTACATACTCAGCTTCAGTGGTAGAGGTAGCCACTATTGTTTTCTTCTTGCATTGCCATGAAATGAGTCTCCCGCCAAGGAATTGACAACCACCAGTTGTGGATTTCCTGTCAAGGCTTGCCCCAACATAATCATTATCTGAAAAATCTTCCAGGTCAAAGGATGATTCTTTAGGATACCATAGGCCCAAATTAAGTTTTCCCTTAGGGTATCTAAAGATCCTCTTCACAGAATAAAGGTGTGAAGTCTTGGGAGTAACCTGAAAACGAGAACAAACACAAAATGCATACATAATATCAGGCCTTGAGGCAGTTAAATACATGAGAGAACCTATCATGGATATGTATACATGCACATCCACATCATCAGCTTCCTTATCTTTTATCAATGCCACCTTGGTCTCCATTGGGGTTATTGCAGTCTTCACACTTACAAGGTCAAACTTCTTCAACATCTCAGCAACATACTTATCTTGAGAAATAAATAGTCCATCTAGCTTTTGTTTGACTTGTAATCCAAGAAACAATGTGAGCTCACCCATTGAGCTCATCTGAAATCTGCCTTTCATCAAGCCCTCAAACTCTTCACACCAACACCTTTTTGTGGAGCCAAAAATGATATCATCTACATACACCTGCACCATTATGATATCCTTCTTGTCCTTCTTAATGACCAAGGTCTTGTCAATGGTACCCCTGTTGTATCCATGCTTCTCAAGAAATGTGGAGAGTGTAGCGTACCAAGCTCTGGAAGGTTGATGTAGTCCCTATAAGGCTTTGATCACCTTATAAACCTTCTTAGGATGAGCAGGTTCCACAAAACTAGGAGGCTGAGAAACATACACCTCTTCATCTATAGTGCCATACAGAAAAGCACTCTTGACATCCATCTGGTAAACTATGAAGTCCATAAAGGAGGCAAAGGCCAAAAATAACCTAATAGCTTCTATTCTAGCTATAGGAGCAAAAACCTCATCATAGTCTATACCCTCCTCTTGTCTGTAACCGTGGGCCACCAATCTATCTTTATTTCTAACAACTACTGATCTTTATTCCCTCTTGTTCCTGTAGAACCATTTTGTGCCAATAACCTTTACTCCATGAGGTAGATCTACAAGAATCCACACATTTTGCTGCTTAAACTGCAACAATTCTTCTTGCATAGTGTCACACCCCCAATTTACCTGTTTTGCAGCGGAATGGAATTCCTGGGGATTGACTGTCATAGCACCACATCACAGTTATATTGAACGACCTAAAGTGTCGTTTTAAAAACACATCGTTGGATATTTCATAAAAACATAATCAGAGTACAACATCGGTCCCAAAAGGTTTAACAAGTTTGCCAAAATACAATTATGTTACAAATCCAAACGATGTTTTGAAATAAAGAGCCATAATGTACATAATGTAAGTCGACGCCGCGACTCAAAATATAGGTCCCTAAACCATGTCATGATGCGAATGCCTCAGTTACCTGAAAATACATTGCTAAAAACGTCAACAATAATGTTGGTGAGAAATCATAGGTTTATGTAAATGTTTTATACGACTACACAAGTATAGAATGTGCATGACAATCCAGTCACGTAAAAATAATGTTACAATTGCTCTAAGCCCATGACACCGAAACTAGACAATTTATAATGTATGCCCCTGCAGAGTGTTTGCCAGACAACTCCGTAATGTTATAAAATGAAATGCATCCGTATGACTAGTTGGGATTCACCAACCCGGATGGAGGAGTCACCCTCGATAGATCTATCCACTCATCCTCGCTTCAAAATTAACGGTTCATGTTCAGGTAATGGGAATGGGGACTTTCAATTGGCAAATACGGTAACTTAAGCAATGTAATGAATTTAATGTACTTGGTATCGTAATAAAATGTTGTGCAATGTATTCTCCCCCGTAGGTTTGAAAATAATTAAAAGCATGCAACGGGGCTATGAAAACTCACTTGGATAAACTGGAATAACGGCAAAAGTGAGTACACCGAGGTTTATAATGATGTGTCAACCGGGACCTATTACGAATGATATGATATGTCATGAGTTGCAATGTAATGTTATGCATGCACTTCGTATGTTATTTATACCATTTGCGAGTTTTGAAAATATTACTTATCGTCGAAAAATACTCTTTTGACGTCTTGACCCTTCAAAAATCACTTTTCAAGTTTTTACGTCAAAATGTCATCCTACAATGGTTTTATAATGATTTTTGGTGAAATTAACACTTTTCGTCGCAAAACAATGTCGTCGGAAAAATCATGAAATCAACAAAAATGGCTCCGGAAAACTAGCCGTAAAACGGTGTACGTCGATCGTTAGAGAACGAACCCGACGGTTTTGGAAAGTTTGTATCGATATCTAAAAGTTTCAGTTCAGGAGTTTTCGTCCAAAAGGTCTCGATCATAAAGATATTAAGGGCTAAAGATGGTGGTTTTTGCTAATTGTGTGCAGAAAATGAGTTTCGGCCAACTTTGAGCATCCGTAAATAATTCACAAAAACTCCGTTTGACAAACAGCTTTTTGATTTGAAAAATATGGCCGATGAACTTGATTTTACTAGTAGACACTTCGTTCTAAAAAGTTTCACATCATGGTTAAAAACTGCCGCAAACATAGCCCTTACAGCTAATAGAATACTTGTGACGTAAAAATATTATAGTTTTTCAGAAAATAATATTTACGGCAACTTTATGAAAACGTGCATATATTCGTCGTTTCAAATCCGTTTTCTACGTAAAATATGTCCTTAGCTTCGTATCGAAGTAAATTAATATATTTTTGACAAGTCGAAATAATTTGTGAAGCTTAAGGCTCGTTTTTGACCCGAAATATGTAAAAACTGCTTGCTGTTTTTCAGAAAAAAAATACGTTTCGTCGTCAAACTTCAAAAATTCACCACGGCTTCGTTATAACTCTGTTTTTATCCGTTCAAAAGGCCACGGATTCGTTTTAAAGTATATTTTCTAATTATCAAGGCCAAAAGGTCGTACCATCAGTGGGTTTTTCCAGAAATTCGGATTAAGGACAGAACACAAAATATAGTTTACGAAAATAGTTTTTCTCGGACAAAACCTATTCTAATCCCTTCAAATCAACTCCAAAACTAATCTAATCCTACCATACACCTTCTTAGGGTGCCATGGGTTCCTAATCACCATCAAGACCAAAGATTACCATGGGAATAATTATAGGATGACCAAATATGTATATATAACTTTAAAATCATGAAATAAATGGTATAAATCACAATACATGCATATAAGCTCCAAAAATGATAAGGAAGCATAAAAATGATAAGATTATGCTTACTAGTGCAAGTGAAGAGGTGCTAGTAACAAGGTTATACCTAAATACTCTAGATTTTTATTTCAAAATCTAAGAAAGAGTATACACTAGATTGTTAAACACTTGCTTGAAGAAAAAAAATTTTGATCCTTTGGTGATTCTTGATGATGGCCGGTTAGGAGAGGAGAGAAACAAAGGAGATGATATATTTTTTTTTACACTTGAGAATGATTATGGTAAATGAGATAAAAATGAGATAAGAATTTTTAAGTAAGCCTTATAAGTTAAAACACAAACCAATCTCATTAATGGTCACCTCCCCCAAGGTCGGCCAAGGGGGGGAGGGACTAGATATTTGTTGTTTTTTTTTTTTTTTTATAAACTTTACTTGTATATAATTGAGTAGAATTTGATAAATTGTACAAGTAAATGTAGAAAATGTAAGTAATGTAAATGGTAGATTTTGGTACAAGTAAATTTTTAATAGGTCAAAATAGAATGTAATGAGATAATAAAAATTGTAAAAATACATTCCTTGTGAAATTTGAGTGATAAAAATAATTATCGTAAAATTTTAAGAAAAACGACGTAATAATTAAACTTTAACGATTTATGTACCAAATAAATTTGAAACACTAGGAAAACTAAAAATATGGTTTTTATAAACTAAATGTAAATTTAGAAATACCTCGGGATCATTTTTGAAAGTAACGGATTAAATATACAAAATAAAACTCACGCGATAAAGATTATTAAATATAAAAATTACGCGTTGAATGTGAAATGAAATGTTATGAATGAACTAATGAGATGCAAATGATGTCAATGAAATGTAGACTAATCTTAGTCCATATGAAATGTACGTGATGTTATGATCATGAATTCGCCGCTAAACCTCCAAGGTTACGCGAATTTGAAACAAATAAACCAAGTTTACTAAAAATGTTGAAATAATGAGACATGAACTGTGTCGAGAAATGACCTGAAAGTACGGGTTGTCACACATAGCTTCAACCCAACTCTCGTCTGTTAGAGCATCAGTGATCTTTATGGGTTCCTTTTGTGAAAGGAAACATGCAAACAAACAATGTTGTTGATCTTTGTGATTGTTCCTTTGCTACTTCTGCATATAACTCAAAAGTGCATGAGCTCCTGATTGTTGATGCACTGTACTTCTAGTCTGGACAGCTGACTTAGGATCACCAAGTATTTGACGTTATAGATGAATATTGTGAATCCTAAGAGTAGGAACTGGACTGACATCTATCTCTGTGGGTAAGTTGTTGAACTCAATAACCACACCTTCTTCATCATAAGAAGCTTCATCAAAGATCCCTTCATTTGGCCTATCAAATATGTCCAGTTCTGGCATTGTTGAATCATCAAGATCATCATATTGAGATGGATTAGGCTTGCTAGAATTAACAGGTGCACTACCAGTATTAACTGAAGAGGTACTGGTAGTCTTGGTTTCAGGTATTGGTGGATCAAGCTACCCATAATTAAATGGTTCACTACCCGTATTAACTAAGAAAGTACTGGTAGCCTTGGTTTCAGGTACTACTCCTAAATGCTTTTGAGCAAGTGCATCAAATTCTCTTCTAAAATCAAGAATCTCTTTTGAAACAAAAGTAGGAGAAGCCTCTTTCTCTTGTAACTCAACCTCTATAACAGTTTCTTTCTACTTTGAAGTGGTAGAAGGTTTCTCAGTTCCAACTTTAGCTGCAGGATACTTGACTGCTGTAGGCACAACAATAAGTTCTTGTGCCTCTTCTTCTTCCTCAGGAGCATTTGCATCAGTACCTGCAGTGTTAGTTACTTCTGATGAACCTGCATGTGGGTTAGCTTGATTCTCCAAAGATACAGGAATATAGTTCATAGAATCAGTGAGATAGTCTATATCAAACATCCACTTATAAACTACTCCTTTCACATTAGGTTTCTCTTCAAGAAAATTAGCATGGAGATTCACTTCTACCCTCTTTGTCACTAAATTGTATACCCTATAGGCTTTACTATTTAGAGAGTATCCCACTAAGAAACCTTCATCAGATTTGCCATCAAACTTGCCAAGCACATTAAGAGTATCTAAAATGGTAACATGGCACCCAAAAGGTCTTATGTAGCTAATAATTGATTTGTGGCCAAATAAAAGTTCATAAGGAGTTTTGTACTGAGGTTTGTTAGGTCACCATATTAGTAACACAATCATCAATATGAAGAAATAAGAAAGAAGAGAACGGATGAACAACTACAAACACACACGTATAGATATAAGGAAAGGTTATGCGTAGAGAATGAAAGTAATTGAACAACCAACCCTCAAGTGAGGGTATTACAAAGGTATTTATAGGAGAGAGAGCTAGGGAAACACTCCTAGTCCCTTCCTTTCCTTATTGGACTTGGGCCAAGGCTTATGGGCCTTCTACATAAGCCTTAGCTTAATAACAAACATAAAGGCCTAATTAAACTAACTATTACATATTAATTACTAACACTTGAATTATAGTTTAGGAGTGATTCCAACAATCTCCCCCTAAGTGTTAGTGATTGATGATGTAAACGGTGAAGGTGTTGATGTAATAGTAGCTTTGACGTCTTCTGACATTCTTCTTTCTTGTGAGAAGAATTGCCTTGATTCGAACAATCTCCCCAGTGTAGAGAAATTGTTTCCTTTGAAAAGTTCTGCATTGACTTCATCATTTTCTTTGTTCTTTGATCTTTGTTCTTTGTGATGGTAGTGATAGTATGTTGTTGTTGTCTGCATCAGGTCAGCTTCGTTGCTCCAGTGTCTCCACGTCTTTCTTCAACATGCTCACACGCTCTTTAACGTTGGATTACAGTACTGATGAAGTTCTCTTAGTCTTTAACTTTGTAGATTCTTTGACTTGATGGAGAATCATTCTGACTTTTGTGTTGCCTTTAGAGAGAACTTCCATTAGTGATGATGTTGGTATGAGCATGTGAAGAATTTGTATGATCAGTCCGCTCCAGAGCTTCCATAAGAAGAAAACATACACACGGTTAGTAATAAGCGGATTCTAGCACTTACAAGTTTGAATTTCGAGGGTGTTAACAGCATAGTGTGAAACCACATCTCTAATTCTCACAAAGGCCGTTCCTGAACTGGAGTCCCACAAGTGAGATAACACGATGTACCGAAGTACACCTACAGTTCAGATGACTCGCTGAGGTACACCGAAGCATCACCTCACGACTGTAGACCGTTTGAGACACACTAAGCGTAATCCACAGGGAGTTACCGAAGTGACCTGCTGTCAGGGTTGTTTGATGTTGACCCTGGCAGGATTTTCCATTCAATCACTGAGGATCACAATTGTGAACCTCTCATAAATGTTCTCGACAGACTGCTTGGATATGTGTAGGACTCGATAACGTACCACTGTTGTTCTTATTGTTGAACAACAAGTGATGAAATGTCAAGTGTACCTATGATATTTTTTGATGAATCTCGTGGCTCTAGACTCAATAGTGCATTTTGGTTTTCCTGAGCGAAGACTAGGGAGAGGGTCTCCTTCTTCAATACCAGCAATCTCTAAGAGAAAGCCGATAGTTTACGTAGGGTTCCCTGTGAGAATGAAACAAGCTTCTGTTGGAAGAAACTTGAGTTGCTAAGAAGGTTTAGTGCATGCGTCACTGGGTCCATGACGGCTTTTAATCTTCAATACCGGTGTCAACTAGTGACGACCAGTAGCATATGAATTGAACCCGGTGTCTGCCCTAAGTTGAATAATCTGGAGGGCTATTTCTTTTCACCCTTTTCTTTGCTTTTCTTTTTAATTCTTCAACTCCTTCTTTCTCTGATTCTCATTTTCTCTTTTTTATAATCATACCTAAGGACTTGTAAGTACTAACTATTTGTGATGTCTTTGGGTAGATCCCTCCGGCTCTGGCGGATCATAGGACGGTTATTCCTAACCTTATTCACCTTATAACTCCATGACTAACCTATGTTGCCATAAAATCATTTTCTTGAAAATCTCTCAAAGTGGTTATGATTGAAAAACATTTTGTACCATTGTAAGAGTTTGATCATTTGCATAAATACTCCCCCTCGACACGTGCTTAAGTGTATTGACAGAAATTTGCACGGTGAGAGAAGAGCGCGCACTTTTGAATTGATCGACTCAAGATAGACAATTCCCCGAGGGACACGATTACGTTGCATAGTTAAAGAGTTACATTGTCAGCTTTTAGGTGACAACTAGCTCTAATAACTACCTTGAAGGTGTGGACAAACCTCGAAAGGTTTTCAAACCCGTCAAAGTTCATGTCTATCAAGAGCTTCTCGAATAGGTGCGATTTACTTGGATAAGTCTTTAGAAGACAAATCTTTTCAATGTATGACTGTTCAGATCCCGTCAATTCATGGGTTAAGTCTTTTCACACGACGATTCAATAGTAAATCAACATATTTCTTATCACGATAATTTTCTCCGCCTCAAAAATGGCATATATAAATGTTATTTTTGATAACGTTTTGATAATAAATATGACCATTTCGAGTTTTGTGGGAAGATTATCACGAAAAACAATTTTGTGAACAAAGTTGTAGCAAATACTCCCCCTCAATAAGTAATACTAACTTTTGAGGTTTTGAAAACGTAAGGGGAAGTACTTGTTCTTTTGAGTTAAACCTTTAAAAGTGAAAGGTTTGATAGGTTTTACTCAAAAGTAAGAAGTTTTCGCTCCTTTTATAGAATTGTGGCACTGAAGCGTACCACAGGGTCCTTTCATTACAAGAACGGGTTGTACACTGTTATGTGTGCACAAGCCATAGTCAATATAAACTCACACATCCAAATTAATATGAAATAGAAGCAGTTTAAGGGGTACCAGGAAGTCCATCAATCTTTCCAAGAATGCGATCAGGGCGTTGATAGCCGGTGAGAGAAATCCTGGGACGACCACCTACGAAGCTCTCCAGTGTTCTGAACTGGTCCCTTCGGTACAACCTTTCATCAATCCTGGTGATGATCCTCTGCACATCCCGTCTTTCTTCAGAGTTCCATCGCTTTTGAGACCCAATGCCTTCATATATCGCCTTCAACCTATAAGCCAAGCCATCCCTAACCTTCTTCAATGTGTGATCCCCAAACTTGTGAAGATCTCGACACGCCATCAAGCAGTTTCGTTGTAGTTCACTACGGTAAACTACGCTGAATGGTTTGCTGACGAGGGTGTATTGTGGAAGCTGGTTGATGTCAGGAAGTTCTAGCTGAGGTCTGGTGAAGTTGACACGGGTCTGATAGGATTCAGCAGCAAGTTGTAAATCTTCTACACGTTCCTGGATCACTATGCTTCTGATGAAGATAAGTAAGGACTTGATGTATTCACGTTGAATTTCAGTTGAGAATTGTCTCATTCGTCCCTGTACTTTTGCAAGATACAGATCTTTAATGTCGTTGAGAGACAAGTTCTGAAAGTCCGCTTCACAGAATTCATAGTCCCTTTCGTCTTGTCTTTTGACCACGATGGTCTTGAGAAAGGTGTAATCCCATTTAGACGAAAGAGTGACATGCTTAATAGCAACGATTCCTTTAGTACTGTGCACTTCATGTTGAGACTTTCGAACCTGGCAGCTTTTGTAGTAGATTCGTCGGCGTTCTGGCCAATGGTGAATCCCGTACAATGCATCGATGTCATACTGTTCCACACTGTTAAAAAACATGTGAGTAGCCTTTTCTTCGATGGCTATGCAGTTGGAGTATATGGCTGTCGGGAACGGAAGTGTAAGTGATGTAGCGTATTTTCTTGAACCATCGCTACCGTGTAGAAGGAATTCCAAATCATTGTTGAAGAAGTATCGAAATGGAATCTGAGGTTGATCCGGTTGGCCAATCGTTGGTAGAGGTTTAGACCAGTCGGTGTAGTATGGAGCTTTGTCTCTTCTGGAGAAGTCGATGTTTGCTTCAGGGTTGAGCCAATCAATGTTTTTAGACATGGCTCGTGCTATGTTTTCAAGGTGATACTCAGCTTCAATAGAACTTTCCGAGCTGTCTTTGAGTAGTTGAAAGGCTTCATTCTTGATTCGTTTCAACTATGATTTCGTCATCTTCTTCACCCGAAACTTTTCTTGAAGTATTTTAGCATGCTCCAATGTTCGACCTTCTATCGCATCTTGACCTTCCGGTGGGTAGGGAGTAGAATCAACAAGATTAGAGAACTAGTCAAATTCAGTGTCATCCTCGTCTAGCCATGATACGACGTCAGTCTTTGACGTCTTCTTCTTCTTTTTATTTGTCTTAGAGGAGGATTCTGGTTTCTTAGCTGTGTCGGGAGAGGTGGGTTGTTGTTGGGGCTCAGGGACTTCCTCATCGTCACCACCAGTATACTCGAAGTGATCACTGGTTTTCTCAGTCTGGGGTGGTAACTCAGAGTCCTGAGGTTTGTCAGTAGAAGAGCGAGGAGAAGATCGTCTTGGTGGTGAAGTCCTTCGGGGTGGTGGTGACATAGATGATGGTTCACCAGACTTCTTTGAACGTTTGGGTTCGTTATCTTTATCCTTATCCTTGTCTTCATCGTCTCTTCGACGTTTAGGCCTTTGAGCTTCTTCTCTGCATGCCGATTTGAGTTGGTATTCCAGCAATGCTTCAAACAATTTACCTTCGTAAGAAGTAAAAGTTGCAGATCGTTTCGACATTTGAGATACCAGCCTGGAAACCAATTCAGCATCTGAGAATATTATGGGATCAACTGGATTGATGTTTACTTGCATAGGTGTTGATCTCATAGTTTGCTTGGCCAAATACAATAGATTCGGATAGAGTTATTTGGTGTACATTTCTCTTGTCATACCAGGAACGATGTCAAGAAGGAACTTGTGAGTGTAACCTTTGATCATCTTGTTCATTTCCCCTTGAGGATCACGTTGCATGAACTTCTGGATGTACTCCCTTTCAACTGACATCTTGTCATTCTCGTCATGAAGATACTGAACCTGGTCAGCGAGAAAATTCAGCTTTCTGTAAAGCACGTCTTTCTTCCTGACCTGCTTGACAGCTTTAACGATCCTTGTCTTTGCCCGAGAAATCCAAGAGTCCGTTGGCTTCTTTACAGATTTGGATGTGGATTTGGTTTATCTTCTGGATGGTGGTGGTGAAGAGTGAGAGGATGAATCTGATGATGAAGAGTCATGAGGAGGTTCAGGGTCCTTAGTAGGTTCAGAAGTTTTCTCCTTGGAATGAGTTGGACTGTTGAGAAGATAATCATCATAGTTTACTTCGTCATCTTGTCCAGATTTAGTCTTTTCTTCAGCCTGAATCTGAGCTTCCTCATCAGCTTTTTCTTTCTCAGACTTCTCTGTTTCTGGTCCCTCAATGTCATAATCAATAGAATCCTCCAGGCGCTTTTGTTGTTGCTCAAGAGTGGTGGCACCAATTCCCTTATCGGGTTGATTAACCGCATCAGGAATTGGTGTAGATTAGACACCACCATTTGACCCTCCGGGGCCACGCATTTGTTCCTGTTCAAACTCTTTTGCTTTGTGTTGGAGTCTAATGATTTTGAACTTCTTCCTGTAGTCAGTGACCAGTGGCTCTTCATCTGAGCTTTCTTCTTCATGCTCAATTACTGGAGTCTTCCCTTTGCCTTGGTCAGCTTTTGGACTGGGAGGTTTAGCTACTGTTGGAGTGACATCAGTTGCCGTTTCAGAGTAGGTGACCTCCTCGTCTGATTCTGTTTCATCAGATTTTTCATCCACTAGCTTTCTTTGTGGCTCAGACTTGGGAATTGGAATAGGAACAGCTTCCTTAGAGGGAACTTTCCTTTTGAGTGGAGGTTTCCTCTTAGGGAACTTTCTTTGACTCTCAGTGCTTGAAACACTTCCTGCACTGGCTCTCCTGGTTTTCCTAGTAGGTGTACCAAAAGACTTGTCATCGAGAAAACCAACTTTGCCTTCATCAACTGCTACCAGATACCTTTTGTATGAGTAAAGCTGTTTGATTTCATCAGAGAGAAGGTTATCCGGCAGCACAACACCTTGTTTCTTTATTGTTGATTCCTTAAATCTGACTGTTAGAGTAGGTTCATACAACATGGAGTGATTGTTTGGGTCGTCGAGTCTCAAGGGAATATCGGGATTTAACCCAAGAGCTCTTTGGATCAGCAGTTTTGTGTATCTGATGTATGGGATCTTGGTGCCTCGCTTTTTGAGGAAAGACATCATGTCATCCCATATCAGAGCTTCAACTTCGATATGTTTCATATTGACCAAAGCCCAAAAAATATGTAGTTCCATGAGCTTGGGATGCTCATAACCACTATCCCGTCCAGAAACAGATTTTGTGATGATGATGAAGAGGGTTCTCCAGGGCTGAGGGATATTCTTCAGGTCAACGTAAGAGTGTTTGGTGATTACCCCTGTAGCTTCGTCATAACCAATGTCGATCATGATATGCAGAACGACCTCTTCAGAAGGTGTAGCGTTGTACTCAGTTGCTTCAATGACAGGAATGAGGAGAATAGCCCGCAAGTCTGCTGGTGTGATGGTGACTTGCTTGTGATTGAGAGTCACAGTCACAGCATTTTGCCCTTTGATCTGCTTCATTGTGTGCCAGAATTGCCAAATGTAGATCTCTGGAACTGTGGCAGAGTTGGTGAGCATATTCTGATAAGAATAATTCTTTAGAATGTCCACTGCTATCAAGCAAGAAGACTCTGAGCATGTGAGGGTATCAAAGTCAACACGAAGGTTGTTCTTTCCAATCTTCATCGGATAACCATTTGGGAAGATATCAGCAAAGGTGAGAACATTTGGTGCATCCACATTATGCATTTGAGCTTCCATGTCGTGATCTAAAAGATATTTAGCCAAAAAAACCAACATATCGAAAGACATTATATTAGTCAACAGATGGTTTTATTGTCTAATTATTGAATGTGATATGTCGATGATTGTTACGAGTCCAATGTCACTTGTTTGCTCAATAGTCCAATGATGTCGTGATAAGTTTCGTGAGTTGATTAACTTTAAGTTTTAAAGTCCATGTTTTCACTTGTTTTTCACAACTTGTTAAACATTTAAGCTTATAGTGACATTATTGGTTTCGTGGCGTTATGATTTATTTATTTATAAGTTTGCATGCGTAACAATTCATAATTAAGGTTAAACAAGGCTTAGGCGTAGAAATGGCAAGCTTATGCGTAAACAGGAGTGATATAAGCGTAAACGCAAGCTTATGCGTAGGTTCTTGACTTACGCGTAAGAAATATTACGCGTAGAAAAAGGGGACCTTATGCGTAAGCATATATAAACCTTACGCGTAAGGCTTACTCGTAAGAGTCAACCTTATGCGTAGAGGTCACTGTTTACGCATATCCTTCACAGGATACGCGTAGTCCCTTATGTAGAACCTTAAGCGTAATAGTTACGCGTAAGATTGCTCTTACGCATAACATTCTACGCGTGAGGTGATCCTTATGCGTAGTTTGCTAGAAACCTTGATTCTGAATTTTCAAACGTAGAAGACCTGAAATAAATTCGTCATAACACAATCATTAACATCTTCATTCAATCACCATCAGATCATATTATGAACACACATATAACAGTTACGCGTAAGAACACTTATGCGTAAACCTAAACCCTAAGGTTCGATTTTTACGAGTAAGTAATCTAGCCATAGAAATTGCACCAAAATGATTCTGGGAGGTCTAAGAAGCCTCATGAGTAGTTCTTTCCAAGTTTTAACATCAGAATTTAAGTGAATCAAAAATACCCAAATGCGTATGAACTTAAACCCTAGTTTCTAATTAAAGATCAATTAGTGTTTCTGGGTTGGTTCTGAGCCTAGATAACATCAATTCACCATAAGAACACCATCACTCAACTATTTTTTTTAACCAAAAACGTTCTCATTTGAAAATACTCAATTTCACTCATAAACCCTAATTCACAATATCACTCAATTCGTGTATCTGAATGTGTTTTTTATGATCAAAATAGTTTCAATGATGTTATATAAACATTTTTACACTATCTTTTTCACCACAAACACCCACACTTGATTAGGTGTTCATACGTTTATGCGTAGAACACCAAATCGTTCATAAGTGAAAATCTAACCGTTAGTTTTTAATATAAATCAAAACCTTTGTTTACAAACACGTTTAGATTATGAAACGACTTACAAAATGAAGATTAAGCAAGCGGATTGAGAGATTGATTTTTACGCGTAGGATTAGGTTGGTAAGATAATAAATGAAGTGAAATAAATGTGGTTGGTGGAAGTTTTAAGAAAAATAACTTTGAGCTTTTTGATAATATTAGTCCCTCCACCTTTACCATTTACATCCAATGCCTTTAACTTCCATTTTTTGATACCAAGCGAAGGATTTTTGGAAAGAATTTTGATGACACTCCCCCTCGACTTAATGAAATAATGAAAGTTTATAAATTTTAGTCCGAGGAGTGTCAGAGAACCAGAAATGTGACCACCATTATTAAAGAAACAACTGGGTGAAGATAACATGCAAGTACAAGGATTTATGAAACTGAGAAAATATTTACTTTCTCCCCCTCAACACTTGATCGAGAAAAAAAATACTGAATTTTGAAAGATTTGAGTGTTGAAGGAAGATTTGTACTTGCCATGTTAAAAGAAACATAGATAGAAGAATATATTTGTTGTTTTAACTGATTTTATAATTTTGTATTTTATTTTTGAAAAATATTTACAAAAGAGGTTTTAGTGTTTGACTGGTTTTTTAAGAATGTTTTAAGAGTTCATCCAGTTCCTCTTGAGTCAAACACCGCATACCAATCTGGTGGACCAACTCATTAAACCTATCAGGAGCTAAGACTTTGGTGAGAAGATTTGCCAATTGGTATTCTGTACCCACAAAGTATAATTCAACAGTACCCTGTTCCACGTGGTCCTTGATGAAATGATATCGAAGATCGATGTGCTTTGATTTCGAATGTTGAACTGAGTTTCACGAGATCGCAATAGCACTCCGATTGTCGCAGTACATCGGGATTTTGTAAAACACATAACCATAGTCTTTGAGTTGTGTTCTCATCCAAATGACTTGAGCACAACACGCCGACATGGCTACATATTCTGCTTCTATTGAGGAGAGCGATGTATAATCCTGCCTCTTTGATTTCCATGACACCAGTTTATCACCAAGAAATTGTAATGCTCCTGAAGTACTTTTCCGTGAATCTAAGCATCCTGCGTGATCAGCGTCTGAAAAGGCTATTAGTTCAAAACCAGAATCCTTCGGATACCAGATACCCAAGTTAATGGTTCCCTTGATGTATCGGAGGATTCTTTTAGCCTCAGAGAGGTTGGTTTCAGTTGGTCTCGACTGATAACGGGAGGAAAGATATACAGCAAAAACAATATCAGGCCTGCTAGCTGTTAGATGCATGAGAGACCCAATAATACAACGGTATTTGGTAGGGTCCACCAATTTCCCATGTAAATCAGCGTCTAGCTTCTTGGTATGAGCCATTGGTGTGGCATAGGTGTCACAGTTTTGCATTCCAAATTTGTTTAACAGTTCAAGGGCATATTTGGACTGACTCAAGAAAATACCACGGGGTGATTGATGAACTTTCATTCCTAGAAAGAATGTGAGTTCACCCATCATTGACATTTAAAAATGTTTTGTCATTAATTTTGCAAAAGCATTTGAGTATTTTAAATGTGTTGACCCAAAAATGATGTCATCCACATAGATTTGAACGATTAAGATGTGAGCCCCGTGATATTGTATGAAAAGTGTGGGATCGACCTAACCTTTGGTGAATTTATTGGCAATGAGGAAGGATGATAACTTATCGTACCATGCCCGAGGAGCTTGTTTGAGACCATACAGGGCTTTGTTCAGTTTGTAGACATGGTTCAGGAACTCGCGATCAACGAATCCTTTTGGCTGGCTGACATAAACTGTATCTTTCAGTTTTCCATTCAGAAAAGCAGTTTTGACGTCCATCTGAAAGACCGTTATGTTCATATGAGCCGCGAACGCGAGAAAAATCCGAACAGCCTCAAGACGAGCAACCGGAGCAAATGATTCTTCAAAGTCAATACCCTCTTCCTGTCTATAACCCTTAGCCACCAGACGTGACTTGTTTTTGATTACGTTCCCTTCAGCATCCAATTTGTTCTTCCAAATCCATTTGAGACCAATGACGTAGACCCTTGTTGGTCTTTCAACCAGTTCCCATACTTCAAGACGTTTGAATTGGTTGAGTTCTTCTTGCATGGATTCAATCCAGTTGTCTTTTGTCATTGCGTCTTTAATGTTTTTAGGCTCAGATTGGCAGACAGTGAGTGCATAAATGTAATGTTCACCATCTGTGTGAAGACGTTGTCTTGTAACGACTGGTTGATTTGGGTTGCTAATAATGTTTTCAAGAGGATGGTCTTTTGTCCAACGATGTGTAGAGGGTTGATGTTGGTATACATTGTGCAGACTTTGAGGATTCAAGTGGTTTGTTGATGATTCCGCGACATCAGGTGCAGCAGTTTCATTGGCAAACGGGTTAAAGAACGCATTTGGATCAAAATCTGTAGGTGGGGGTACTTCATTAAGAACATCAGCAGCTGGTTCAGCGTCGTTGGAAGCAGTTTGTTCAACTGTTGTTGTAGAGTCAACTGGTGGTGCTTCTTCAACAATATTTGTGGTAGCAGGTGTATCAGGTATAAGAGTATGATCAGGTTGAGCAGCGGAAACAGCGGATACACCTGGAGCACGTTCATCAATGTCATCACTAAACAACGGAGCAAATAGCGTTTCCATTTGTTGACGAGTAAGCTGGGGGCTTAGTTCAGCTGATGATGGGGCGTAACATATTGGATTTCACATACACATCAAATCACTATCACAAGGGGCGTACAAGATGAGTTTTAGAGAGAGAAATTTAGAGGTTTGGGAACTTTAGTGAGAGAAAGAAAAATCTTATTATGAGCTCCAACTCTCTACCTTGGGAGGTAGAGAGTATTTATAGTCTTACAATAAAACGCCACCTGACGGGCTGTGGATCAGGCATACAGTGGGTAAAGACCCGTCCGTCCTCCACGGTGTTACCTAACTAAATACAATCTTAACATTAAGTAACTATGACTACGAGCTTTCTAATGGATACATATACTTGAGGTGACCGACACTTTAATACCTGGATTTTCTAAATCCTAACAATCTCCTCCTAAGGGAGGTCACCTCAAACACACATTAAAATTACATATAATACAAATAGATATTACATTGAAATTGTTCTTGTATTCTTGTTCATGTTCTTTGTTTTGTAGCTCGTAGTCTTTGATTCTTCATTTTTGCATGTTTGGATAATCTGAGTGGAGGTCTTTAACTGATCCACATGATACTGAGTTTTGAGCCAGCTTTGAGATCATCTGCCACAGTAAATCTCTGACTCATCCATTGTGGTGTTGGTATTATGTGACGTTGTGACATTTGGACCGACATGCTCACATTCTGGATCATGATATATTCTTATCAGAGTAGCGGAAGATTTCGTTGATTCATGATATTGGCAGCAGCGTAGCAGAAGCATGGAGTGATAATATCAGAGTCATTGATGCACTAATCATGATTTCTTTGGAAATGAATGTGTTGTGTGAGCATACGGCTAAGGATTGACCGCTCCCTTCTGATCAGCTGCAAACGTCGGGTGCTCTTGCATAAAACAGTTAGCAATAAAGCGCACAAGAGTGTATTTGATCACTTTTGTTGAATTGAGGTACACGGCCCACGGTTCCCCGTTGATCAGTACAAGTACTGCCTGTGATCAGGTATAATTTCAAAAAATTTCCTTGACAGGGTTTCGCAGCTGCTCTAGTTGTTCTAAAACCGGAACGTCTCAAAGAAGACAACACGGAGTGAGTGAACCAGCGAATTGAGATTCACTGATTGATGAAAAGAGATTTGAAAAAACAATCATGTACCACTCAATAGAAATTGTTTTTGCAATACAACGAAGGTTTTGATGAAAATCAATTATCAATCATAAACACCTTTTATTTTGAGATATTAGTACAAAGTCGATGTGCTAAAGAAAAGAGTTTTTAAACACAACGACCGGTTATTCAAATGTATCCGTCAATCCATAACCTGAACCAGGATTGATTCAAAAGATTGAATCGCCCCATTTTTTCTGTTTAGTTGTCACATGGTTGATCTATTGGGTAGATCTCACATGCCACCCACCAGGAGCTTGTTTTATGTTGGCTCCAGAAGGCTTTCCATCTTCATTGTGAATATGTTTGCATATCACTCTGATGTTCTGGCAATACCACAAGGATAATGCGTAGGACTCATAAGATATTATCTCTCTTTTCACATTGTGTGAAACAAAGAGTCTTCGTTGAAAGTGTCCTAATGAGATTTTTAGATGATCTCGTGGCTCTAGACTCAATTATGCATATTTGGTTCCTAAGCCGGAGACTAGGGAGAGGGTCTCCTTCTTCAATATCAACAAACTCTAAGAGAAAGTCGATAGATAATGTCGGTTCCCCGTGAGAATGAAACAAGTCCTTTTAAGAGGAACTTGAGTAGCTTGGGAAGTTAGTGCAGTGCGTCACTGGGTCCATGACGTCTTGTCTTCAATACCAGTGTTACCTTAGTAACCACCAGTAGCATATGTATTGAACCCGGATTCTGCCCTAAGGTTGAATAAATTGAGGGCTATTTCTTTTCACCTTTTTTCACATTCAATTCTTTTTCATTCTTCAACCCCTTCAGTACTTACCGAAACTTCATAACTAGAACCTTGTTGGGTTTATTCCAGTACTAGCTCAGTTTCAGTCCGCACTCTTCCCATATCTCATTTTTCTCCTTTTTTCAATATACCTAAGGACTCTACACTATCAAGTGGTTTTGTCCCTTGGTAGATCCCTCCGGTTCTGGCGGATCATTGGACCTCAACCTAACCTTATCATCCTTATATCACCATGCATAAAGTAAAGTTGGTCGGTCTTTAGATATAGTTTTTCTGCCTTGAAACCAATTGAAAACCATTTAAAATTCAATCAAGATACTTGTGATATAAAATCAATGTATTTTGTATCTTAATTGTTTTGATATTTAAGAAATGCTCCCCCTCAACATAAGCATAAAATTCAGAGATTGTTTAGCACATGGAGGCAAGAGATCTTTGAAATCGTTAGATTAAGAATAAAAGGTCCAATCTTTTGATTAATTTTTTTTCTAAAATGATCATCATCACTTCCCAATCAATTTGAGTAGATAAAACATTTTGAGGAAGGATGAGGTTTTCAAAAGTTTGCTCCCCCTCAATATGTGCCTCGAAGTTTGAAAGAGTTTTGCACATATTAGAGGGAACCTGCACTTAGAGACAATTCAATCACGTTTTAATAATTTAAGGTTTAAAGTAGATGCTCCCCCTCAACATGTGCATGGAAAATTTGAAATCGTTTGTCACATGCGGGGAGGAAAACTTGCTAAACACTTATGAACCCATTTATCGAATTATCAGTTTAAATCCAATTTAAATCACAAATTCTCCCCCGATCACAATTATCAAATCATTTGAGATTTGTGATCTCTGTAGATTTAAATTGATTTTTGAAAGCTTTTAAGGAGAATTGTGACTTAATTATGAAAAAAGTTTTAACTGATAAGGATCGGATTTTGAGACTTTAAACTCCATAGATTAAACATGCATGATTTTCTTTTGAAAACAATTGTATGACAAATAACCTTTTGATTTAATTGAAATCATTCTCCCCCTCAATCAATGACATAAGTTGTTGATTGAGAGATAGATATTTTAACAAAAGTTAAGTCCAGATGATTTACAAAAATAGAGTACGAGTTATTTTTCAAAGCAATTAGTTTTCATTAGATTGAAAGCAATTGTTTATAGAATCAGAGCATGAGATTTGAAAAAGCAAGATAAAGCATGGCTCTGTTCTTTCTTTGAAAAGCGGGTTACTGCCTGAAATGACAATAAACCATATATTTCACTTTCTCCCAAAATATATATATATATATATATATATATATATATATATATATATATATATATATATATATATATATATATATATATATATATATATATATATATATATATATATATATTTTAAACGAATATGTACATTCGACCAACATCTAAAGACCCGTGTCACTGTTTGACTGACAGCACAAAGACCGTAGATATTAATCGAATCAAGAAAGATATGACAAACAGACAATATTTTTGAGATTTTTCTAGTTTTTCAGATTTTTATGGATTTTATGAAAGATTTTATATTTTTCTATTTGCTTTTTGTAGGTTTTGTAATTTTGTATTTTGCTTTTTCAATAAATATGTACACAGAGATGGATGAAGAAAGACCTTTACTCCTCGACTTCCTCCTGAAGACGTTTGAGTGTTTCTGGTTGAAGGCTTTTCAAGCCAAGTCGTGGAAGAATAAACTCAAAACGTTCTCTTGGAAGAGCTTTGGTGAAGATGTCTGCTAACTGGTATTCTGACTTCACAAAATAGAGTTCCACCACAACGTTTTCCACTTGCTCCCGGATGAAATGATGTCGAATGTCGATGTGCTTTGCTCTTGAATGTTGAATATTGTTGCATGAGAGAGCAATAGCACTTTTATTATCACAGTACAGAGGGATTTTGTTGAATTCAAAGCCATTGTCAGATAATTGGGATCTCGTCAATAGGATTTGAGCACAACACGATGACATAGCTATGTATTCAGCCTCTTTAGAGGAAATAGAAGTACTCATTTGCTTCTTTGACAACCAGCTCACAAGCTTATCACCCAAAAACTGAGCACCTCCTGACGTACTTCGACGTGTATCTTGACATCCTGCATGATCAGCATCTACATAGGCTGTTAGTGACATACTGGTGTCCTTCGGGTACCATAGTCCCATATTGATGGTTCCTTGGAGATACCGAAAGACCCATTTAACCGCTTCAAGGTGCTTTTTAGTAGGCTTAGCCTGATATCTAGCACACATGCATACAACGAACAAGATGTTTGGTCTACTAGTTGTGAGGTACATCAGGGATCCAATCATACTACGATATTTCGTTTGATCTACCATGATCCCTGAGTAGTCCTCATCCAGCTTGGTACGCTCAATCATGGGAGTGTCAACTGTGTCACATGAAACAAATCCAAATTTCTTTAAGATCTCATTTGCATATTTAGATTGATTTATAAAAATGCCTCCGGGACTTTGTGAAATTTGTAATCCCAAGAAAAATGACATTTGTCCCATCATTGACATTTAAAATTTGGAACCCATTTCTTTTGAAAAACGATCACATTCATTGGGGTCAGTCGAGGCAAAGATAATATCATCAACATAAATCTGAACGTGAATTAAATGTTTTCCTGACTTTCTGGTGAACAATGTCGGATCAACTGCTCCCTTGCTGAATCCAGTAGATAGAAGAAACTTTGACAGCGTATCATACCATGCTCTAGGAGCTTGCTTCAAACCGTAAATGGCCTTTTTCAAGCGATAGACATGAGTAGGATGCTCTGGATTCACAAAACCCTCTGGTTGGCTGACATAAACCACCTCTTTCAAATCACCATTAAGAAAGGCAATTTTCACATCCATATGATATACGACCATGTTCTTACTAGCCGCATTAGCCAAGAAGATTCTGATAGCTTCGATGCGAGCAACAGGAGCAAAAGATTCCTCAAAGTCAATACATTCTTCTTGACGATATCCTTTAGCCACTAACCTAGCCTTATTTTTCAACACATCACCATGCTCATCAAGCTTCACTTTGAAGATCCACTTTAGAGCAATGATCATAGCACAGTCTAGAGCAGGTACTAATTCCCATACATCTAATCGATCAAACTCATGAATTTCTTCTTGCATGGCATTGAACCTGCTGTCTTCATTCATCGCAGTTTTAACATCTTTAGGTTCGATCTTAGAGAGTACGGAGTTGAAGAAGCACCATAAGGCATCAGTAGCAAGTTGTTTATGAGTGGATACAGGACGAGAAGGGTTTCCAATGATTTTGTCCAATGGGTGATCATGTGTCCATTTTCTAAGGTGTTCATGTGGTTGTTGTTGTGGAGCTGAAGTAGCAGAGTCGATGTCTCCTGATGAAGATGGTTCAGATGATGAATCAGGAGCAAATATTTTTCAAATGGAGCATCTTCGGGAGTAGCAAAGGGATTAACTTCATCTTGTGAATCAGAAGCAATTCCTTGATGTACACTCGGTGATTGAAGGTTTTTTGATGAGACTGATTGATCAACAGCAGGCACTTCCTGACTTAATGACATAGAAACTGAAGGATTGACTTCATTGACAGGGATAGAAGCAGCCTCTGATGATGGGATTGACAGATCATTAGCAGTTGGTTCATAGTGTTCATCAAACATTGGATCAAATAGTTTCTTCAAGTCATCTTCTGAAGGAGGTACATAAGGAGTTGCTGGCGAGGAGCCGTAAACAAGAGTAGAACTGATGGGACTACATGATGATGCGGGTCCAGAACTGAGTTGTCCTGGAGCCATTGGACCGGTCAGCTCATCGAACGTAACGTGAATAGCTTCCATGATATTTCGGGTTCTTTTGTTGTAGATTTGGTATCCCTTTTTGTTTGGTGCATATCCTACAAATACTCCAATGTCCGATTTCGGTTTAAGTTTGCCTAAGTCTTGACCCTCATTAGTTGGATAACACAATGCACCAAACACACGAAGGAATGATAAATTAGGTTTTCTATTGTGGACAAGTTCATATGGAGTTTTTCCATGAGCAGTGTGAATTAGGGATCGATTTTGAGTGTAACATGCAGTGGCAATGGCTTCAGCCTAGAGAAACATTGGAACCTTTAAGTAAATCAGCATAGGTCTTGCGGCTTCCACAAGAGTTCGATTTCGTCTTTCAACTACACCGTTCTGTTGAGGAGTTCGTGGAACACTTCTTTGATGACTGATTCCAACACTTTCATAAAAATCACTAAGTTGTTTATTAACAAACTCAGTTCCATTGTCGGTTCGGATGATTCTGACAGTTTTGTTAAGTCGAACCAGCAGCTGCTTGACAAGTTTGATGATGATATCTGGAGTTTCATCCTTTGTCCTTAGGAACTTGACCCAGATGAATCGAGAGTAATCATCAACCACAACTAACACATATTTCTTCCCAAAGATATTCTGCACTCTCATGGGTCCACATAAATCCATGTGTATTGTATGAAGAACTTCTGTAATTGAGTTTGTTGTTTTGGGTTTGTGGGCATATTTCTTGCTTTTTCCCAATTGGCATGCTGAACAAAGATGATCCTTTTCATACTTTAGTCTAGGTAAACCTACAACTAAGTCCTTTCTGGAGAGATCATTGATGGTGCTGAAGTTCAAGTGATTGAGACGACGATGCCATAACCATGACTTTGTTTTCGAAGCCTTTGACAATAAGCAAATTGGAGAAGACTTCATCATATCTTCGATGGAGATGGTGTATAGATTTGACCACCCACGTGTTCCTCTTAAAAGTTCTTTACCATCAAGTTCTCTAACGAATCAAGTATGTTTTCTGAAAGCCACTTCTAGATCAGAATCACAGAATAGACCGACATAGAATAAGTTATGACCAAGACCT
Organism: Chrysanthemum seticuspe; assembly: GCA_019973895.1. Taxonomy (NCBI): domain Eukaryota; kingdom Viridiplantae; phylum Streptophyta; class Magnoliopsida; order Asterales; family Asteraceae; genus Chrysanthemum; species Chrysanthemum seticuspe. The sequence continues at coordinate 116,219,089 of BPTQ01000004.1, read as the reverse complement.
TCTACGTAATATACCCTGGAGATAACACTATCTCTGACAACATAATCTCCATAACCCATAATTGCACCAAAATGATCATTCCCGAATCTAACAGTCCCTATGAATTTACTCACGAAGTTCATGAGCCGCGACCGGTCTCCAGTCATATGCTTGGAACAGCCTGAGTTCAGGCACCACAGAACGATTTGAACGATCTACAGTTGAACACAGACAAGAATGGATAACTGGATAATTGGGATCCCCATGCAAGAATGGGTTCCATTTGGTTAGTAACAGTGATTGGAACACCCACATCAGAAGTAGAAATAATAGAATCATCAGAAATAAATGCAGTGCTAGTATCCGTATTTGACATATTCAGAGTATGTTCACTTCTTAAGGGAATAGTTCTACCAGTAGGCATCCATTTTCTAGTGGGCATTGTCTTAGCAAATTGAGGGCAGAACTGATTAACTTTATGGCCAAAAGGTATCCATTGATAACCTATCTTACTAAATGTTCTTCATGTGGGTTTCCACTGTTTTCTAACTTTCTTTCGCTTTTGCCTTTTAGCCTTCTTAGCTTGATTTTTAACATTAACAGTTTTAACTGAGCATTTGACAGCATTAGACAAATCATTCATACCACATTCAAGATTAGTAACAGAAACCACGCAATCATCATTACATGTTTTGCCAAAAGTAGTAGAATTCGCATTAATTACAGTACGCTTAGAGCTAACACTAGAATCAACACGATTCGTTTTATTCAAATTCTCCCTACAATTATCTTCTACTTTCTTCCAATGCGCATTTTTAGCTTGCGAGGTCCTATCATTCCTTGTATTGCCTTGAGACTTTGACCTGCTCGCTTTAATGTCACTGATTACTCCTGTAGAGGGAATGGGAACATTAGTTGGTTTTGCTACTTTTTGTCTTTCCTGTTTTGATGTGCTGTGATGTGTACTATTTGAAGGCACACTGAGGTTCACTTTCATAACATTGGGCATTGAATGAGTTGTATACTTGGCACTAGGCATAGAACAAGGTATCAAGGGATTGACTTGCTCACCTAAGGTTTTAGGGCATATTGTAATTAAGCAGTCTAGAAGTTCTTGAGATCGTTTGGCATATAAGCATGCATGGCCAATTGCATTATCAAGTGGTTTCTCTAACTTATCCTCTTCTACAATCTCACGGAGACATTCTAGGCTGTCCTTAAGGTATGAGAAATATGTTTGAATAGCAAGTTTGTTATTCCTAAGATGAGGAGGAACATATTTCACAGACAAAGCATATTTATTACAGACATGCACCTTTGAAGCACCATTCTCCCCATTTGTCATTGGCATTTTCCCTTTTACCTGACTTTTCAGATTCTCAATTTCCTTTTGCAATGAAGTTATTTTTTCATTATTTTTGTTACGGGTGACTTTTATTGACTCAAATAACTCATTGAAATGACGTTTAACCTTTTCATTTTCTTCTAGAAAACTCTCATTTTCCTTTTGTAAAGCATTAACCAAGTTTTGAAGATAAAAATTTTGAGAATTCCGAGAATCTAAAGGAGGAGGCATTTGGGAGCCATTCACATTGTTCATTTCACCCTTTAATTGAGAAATTTGGGCTTTCAACTTTCTGATCGTGTTACAGTGAGCTTGAATCTGTTCATCACGTTTGTTTATTTCAAAAACTGCATCAAACTCTGGAACATCTGAGGATATCTTGATGTTTGAGGTTTTAACATTTTCTTTGAGATGTTGATATTTTAGTTGTAAATCAAAATATTCAACTTCTAGTTTAGAAAAATGTTTTACCAAATTATCGTGATCATCCTGTTCAATTTTCTCACTTAGTTTAGAGTTTTTGATTTCAAGCTCAATGACACGATCATGGGAGACTTTCAAAGCAACAGATAATTCATGAAATTGAGAAGCAGTAATAGAACAATTAGTGGCAGTATAGAACACATCTTGAGAGATACATTCAGAAATAAGATTCTCATTCAAGGTATGCAAGTTCTTCCTCTCAATCTCATTATATTTTAATTCTCGCTCATAGTCACTAACTTCAACAATCATTGCATCTAATTCATTTTCCATTCCTTTAATATCTGTATCTATCCCCTTTTTAAGACTCTCAAATTTATCTTTTAGTTGTTTAAAGAAAGGCATGACCTCCGTTAAATAACATTCTTTTGTTTGCTCAAAACCCCTTTCCCCTTCAGTTATCTCAGTGGGTGTGATCCTTTTCTTACAAGTTTTCTCAAAGTCAACAAATAATTGAAAAATAACATATTGACTGATTAAAGTCTTGCTCTTAGTGGTAATAGTTCTAGGAACTAAATGCATTGGTGTATTTGGAGGATACACAGTCGCTGTAGGCATTTTCCTAAGGGGAGGGTTTGTTTCAACAAGATTTTCAGCTTTTTGCTTATTTAAATCCTTTTTCCATAACACTTGTTCAGGTGTTAACAAAGTTTGAGGCTTAAACTTGTTTAAGGAAATCCAATTTTCTTTTTTGTAATCATGAGGTCTGACAATGATCTTATTCTCTTTGCACTTGGGATCGTTAAGCTTCTTATCCATTTTCTCCCTAGATGCATCATCTAATTTTCTATCTTCCTCAGTGCAATCAATGCAACTAGGTGTCTGTCTAGGTTTAAGAATCTCATTGCCATCATAGATTACAGTTTGAGCAGCTTTTGCTATCTTACCATACTCAGGGTTGGATTCCTTTATAATGGGGATACTATGCTTATCGCTGAGAACTCTATGCTTCGTGATCATGTGAGCAGTCTGAATTGTATTCCCTTGTACGTACAACTTATTTTCGAGCTTGTTTTTCAAGGTTTTTAGATTAGAAAAATCATTCAAAAGTTTTGATTCCTTAGCACTGAATTCTTGCTTAAGCATTTTAGCATTTTCTTGAAGTTCTTGTTTTTGCTTAGCAGTTTTAGAAAGCTTTTCTTGTAAGGAGTTTAACTCTTGTTTTAATACTTCTTCTCTAAACTTACTTTTTCTAATAGTTGTACGCATTTGGTCATCCATTTCATGCTCACGAGTGGTTAGCTCGAACTTAGCACGTTTTTCATAAATGGCCACTCGTTCTTTATAGGCATTAAGTTCAGAGATAACAGAATCATCAGGGGCACATGCAGTGTATTCATCAAAAACATAGTCATCATTGACTGCAAAAGATGCATCACTTGGTACAATCTCACTTTCACTTTGTTTCACATATTGATCATATGGGACAACATTGATATTACCCATATTTTCAATATCTGACTCAATAGTTTCAGTTGATTGTACTTTGTCATGCATCTTTTGCACATCAGCATCATCGTATAGTTTTAATACCTCAGAAATGATTTTGTGTTTGGATGGACCAGCTTGTGGTGATGAAGAGACTTTAGAAGGGACCATTGGAGAAATGCTAGCCATGAAAATTGTTTGTGCAGTAGGTTCATCATAAACGTCAGAGTCGTATGCATCACAATCAGCGACTTGAAAGGCATTCTGATGATTGTGGCCTATCTCCTGAATTGGCTGCTCATCCACATCTACATCATATGTCTTGGCATTTCCCTCAGCAAGAAACAACAACTCCTCTTCATCCAAAGCTGCACCATTATCTTGAGCTTGCACAAGCAACATCTTATCCCTGAAGTACTCTGCATTCTGAGGGCGTTTTGGCGATGTGCAGTTCCTTGCAATATGCCCCTCACCACCACAGTTGTAACACTTGATCGGCTTTGCTTGTCCTTGATTTCCATTCCTTCCCCTATTCTGATTTCCCACATATCCTCTATAAACTCCACCTCTTCCTTGTTCATACTGCCTTTCTTGAACTGGTTGTACCATAACCTTCCCATCTCGGACAGTGGCTTGATTGTGTGGATTAGATGTTGTTCTGAGGTTGTTGTTGGTGTGTGGGAGAGAGTTCATGTTTTGACTGATCATGAGAGCCAGTTGATTAATGAAGTTTCCCACGCGTGCATCAGCATCAGCTTGTTTGAACATTGGATCAGGAATAAGTTTGTGATTACTATTACCCATGGGTATGACTTGTGACGCTTTGGTTGTAATCCAAACATTGGTGTAAAATGCAGTTGAATCATTTGATGAACTTGTTTCTCCCTGTTTTGATTTGAACTGATTAAGAATCATTTTTTCAAACATGGCATGTCTCTCATTCTGAAGCAAGAAGGCATATAGTTGTTCATAGTTGGTGTTCTTCAAACCTTTGGTTAGCTTCACAGAGGTGACAAACTTGTGCCATTCGGGATTCATGTTGTTCACAAATTTTGAGTTCAACTGAATGTTTGGCATGGTCATTTTGATATTCCTCATATCATTAACAAGCTTGTGGAATCTCACGTAATACTCATAGACACTCTCATCAGGTTTCATCTTGAAGTGCTCAAATTCATCATAGAGTTGTGATTCTCTGTCTTCCATAGTTAATTCAGAACCTGAGAGAAGCATCTTGACATTATCCCACACTTCCATGGCTTCGGTGTTGTGATTGATAAGCTTGTAGATATCCTTTGGAAGACCTTGAAGTATGATGTTAGAAGCCCTGATATCAGCATCGAATCTCTTTTTCTCCTTATCATTGAGCTCATCATATGTCTTTGGTCTGTCTATTCCATAGATCATTGTTCTATTTGCAGCTGTATCAATTAAGTCCCTTGTAGTCTCAATCTGATAAGGTCCTTCATCAATCGATTTGAGAATGTTGACCCCATTTTCCTTTCCAAGACAGTACAATCTGATTCTTTGAGCCCAAGAGTCGTAGTCAGTTCTGTCAAGCATGGGTGGACGAGTATCTTAACCAGCTGCTTGAACATCCTCAGCAACAGTGGAGATGATTGTAGGTACGTTGGTAGACATGTTTAAAGATTACACGGGATTTTATAACTCAATGATTAAACCGGGAAATAGACTCTTTCACGGGATTTTACTAAATCAATAGAAAACTGTATTACACATAAGAGTCAACCAAGTCGCTAAGAATCCTTGAACCAAGTCGCTAAGCACCAAGTTGCTAAGTAATTAGAAGACAAGTCGCTAAGTTCCAAATCGCTACGAATTTTGACAGCAAGTCGCTATGCACCAAATCGCTAAGACGTCAAGTCGCTAAATAGCAACTCGCTAAGGTCCAAATCGCTAACACCAAGTCGCTAAGAAACTTAAGAACAAGTCGCTATCAAAATTGAAAGCAAGTCGCTACCTTACCAAGTCGCTACCCGTAGTGGAGAATCCACTAAGTGTACTGTTTGTCGGCTTGTCTAAAAAGATAAGTCGCTATGACTAACTCGCCACCAAATAACACTACAACTCGCTACCTTTTACTGAAGCAAGTCGCTAAGTAGAAGTTCACTCCGAGAGCCAAGTCGCTACCAAGAAAAACTTTAAAAACACACTTTTCAATCCAAAGCAAGCTCAACCACAGTGATTCAAGCTTACGAAATCAAAACCCAAGCACATACAATGATTTTAAACACAAAAGTACACCCAAAATTCAAACTTTAACACAAGAAATGAACCAAATGATGCAAAAACCACTAAACTTTTTCAAACTCAAAAACCATCTAAAAACCACTAGAAATCCAAGGATATGTAAGAGATGATCTAACCATGGCTCTTGATACCATTTGTAACATATTGGATTTCACATACACATCAAATCACTATCACAAGGGGCGTACAAGATGAGTTTTAGAGAGAGAAATTTAGAGGTTTGGGAACTTTAGTGAGAGAAAGAAAAATCTTATTATGAGCACCAACTCTCTACCTTGGGAGGTAGAGAGTATTTATAGTCTTACAATAAAACGCCACCTGACGGGCTGTGGATCAGGCATACAGTGGGTAAAGACCTGTCCGTCCTCCACGGTGTTACCTAACTAAATACAATCTTAACATTAAATAACTATGACTACGAGCTTTCTAACGGATACATATACTTGAGGTGACCGACACTTTAATACCTGGATTTTCTAAATTCTAACATGGGGTTTGAGGGAAGTTTAAACGGTTGTGACCGGGTTCTAAGCTGTTATGCTCAGAAGCCATTTCTGTAAGTTCATCAAAATTAGCATGAATCGTTTCCATAACCTTCTTTGTACGACGATTCCAGATCTGGAAACCCTTAGAATTTTCACAATATCCTATAAATACTCCAATGTCAGCTTTGGCTTTGAGCTTGCCAAAGTCATCACGATCATTATTTGGATAGCAAAGGGATCCAAATACATAAAAGTGTTTGAGATTCGGTTTATGGTTATGGATAAGCTCAAAAGGTGTTTTGTTGTGGCGTTTAGTAATCATTGAACGATTTTGAGTATAGCATGCAGTTGATACTGCTTCTGCCCACAAGTAATTTGGAAGTTTAGCATTGATTAACATTGTTCTTGCAGCTTCCACTAACGTTCGGTTTCATTTTTCAACAACTCCGTTTTGTTCTGGTGTACGTGCAATAGATGTCTGATGCTCAATTCCCACTTTCTCATAAAACTCTCAAAGAGTTTGGTTCACAAATTCAGTTCCTTTGTCTGTTCTGATTTGGCGGACGGTGTTCCGGAGCTGAACTTGAATTTTCGTGAGAAAGGTGATGACCATCTGTGTAGCTTGATCTTTACTTCGAAGAAAGTAGTCCCAAGTCCATCGTGAGTAGTCATCGACAATTACCAAGATGTAGCGTTTGCCATTAATCGTTTGCACGCGCATCGGGCCACACAAATCCATGTGAAGAAGATGAAGTACATGTTGAGAGCTGTGTTCCACCTTTGAAGGAAAATGAGCACGAGTGCTTTTCCCTTGTTCACAAGATGAGCATAGGTGATCTTTGGAATATCGAAATCTCGGGAGACCTTCAACAAGTTTGTGTCGAGCAAGGTTGGTGATGGTTTGAAAATTTAAATGTGAGAGACGACGGTGCCATAGCCAGGATTTTGTTGATGTTACCTTTGAAAGTAGACAGATGGGAGATGAAGCAACCATGTCTTGCATTGAGATTGTGTATAGACTAGAATTGCGAGAGCCAAACATTAGATCGTTTCCTTGTAGATCACGAATGAAACAAGTTTTCTCCCGAAAATCAACTTCCAAATCTCCATCACAGAATTGACCGACTGAAAAAAGATTGTGACCGAGGCCTTCCACATAATAAACCCTGCTAATTTTGATATTGCCATTGATATAATCTCCGTAGCCCATGATATTTGCGAAGTGATCATTCCCGAATCTGACAGTGCCAATGAACTTTGCAATAAAGTTTGATAACAGTTTAAGATTGCATGTCATGTGTCGGGAACATCCGCTATCAACAATCCAAAGGTTGATTTGTATCACCTGCATTACACACAGACGACACAGATGGAATAGAAGTAGATGTGGAACCCGAAGTGTTAGAGGGTTCCGAAGCATTTATAGTAGAAATACACACATCAATGACTTTAGGCATCCATTTAAATCCTAGTGTATTATGTATCCATTTCTGCCATCTCCAACTAGTCTTAGCTTTAGTCTTAGTGAATGCACTAGGTGGTACTACATTCCTTGGAGGTGATACTGAAACTACAGGGACATCAATGCGTTTCTTATACTCTAAGGAGGGTGGTTTACCAAGCAGGGACTTAGAAGCATTAGTGAGCCTAGAGGTATTCCGATTCTTAGGATTCCTTAAATGAGACAAGATAGCTCTAGCAACACATTTGTCATGACAATCAGAAATCATACTTTTACGACAAATAACACAAGAAGCATCAGACTGAATATCAAAAGTACTTAAAGGTTTAGCATTTGTTACAACACTTTTTCCATTACATTTGTCAGACGCAATATCTAAAGTGGGTGCAACTTGAGTCTTATTCAAAGTCCTAGGGTGTTCTTCTACTTCAACATTCTTTATTGATCTTTTTTTAGGGCGCAACTTCCTATTCTTCCATGTATTGCTCCTAGGCTGTGAAGTACGGACGTTTGGAAAAGAGGCAACTATTCCTGTTTCAGTAGAGGGAAGCAAATTAGTATCTTGTGTTTTGTCAGTAGGCAATCTGGGTTCATGTTTGCTAAGTGTTACAGGTGCAATTTTCTTAATGATGCTAGGCTGAACTTGTTCATACTTTCCTAACATTTCCCTTAGCTTAATGATAGTGTGCACCAAATCTTGATTTTCAGAATGAAGATTTCCAGAAAAATTCATGACTTCTTTAGTGTGTGCAAGATAATGATCAAGTTCGTTTGATGCTTCATTTCGAGTCTGTTTGAGTAAATCAAATATGACACCATATTCATGTTTAACTTTTGCAAGTTCTTGTTCATATGTTGAGATTTGACATTTCAAAGACACGTTAAGATCATCCAGTTGCTCAATTTTAGGATTAAACATTTTTTATGTCAACTGGTGGATTTTATTTTGCAAAGCAAGTTCATGATTTTGACAATCTTTTTGACACCATTGAAGACGACGTTTTGAATTTGAAAGTTCATTTACAATCATTCATTTTCAACTTTTAAAGATTCGATCTGATGCACATTATCAGTATTCTCAACAATATCAACAAAATCAACAGAATCAGCAGAGATATGATCATATGCATATGCAACAGATTGTAATAAAACAAGATTATTGATATCAGCACAGATAACATCTTCCAAGAGTCGATCAACATCTTTTCTCAACAATTTCTTTTTACGTTTAGTATTTGAAATCGATGTTTCTGTTTTTTCGAAAACTGTTTTCATGAGACCGAGTTCCTTGTGAAAATCCCTTTCCCAATATAGTGCACAAGTTTTTAAATTTTTGACATGGGGTAAAAGTCGTTTCTGAAGAATATCTCTTTGTTCTCGCGCCATTGGCGATTGAAAATGTTCAACTTTTATTTCTGGAAATTCAATCTCACGTTCTAAAATTTTGAGGTCAGATAAGAAAGTGTCAAAGTATTTTATAACGCGACAACTTTCGGCTTTTGTTTTAACTTCACTAAGTGAAGGTAAAGGACCATTAATTTGTGCACCATTGTGTTTGGGACTAACTTCAGAAACTGGTGTGATTACAAAAGGTTTGTTAGAATTATCTTGTTGTTTGACAAAAGTAACGGCTTTTGAATAGTTAAATGGTTTGTTATAAACGACATTTTCCATTTTTGACCGACTCTCGTCATCTGCATCTAATTCCTCCATACGATTATATTCAACAACAGTCATAATTGAATCATCAATTATATGTTCTGCACTGTAAACTTCAGGATTTTGTTTGAATGCTCTGTTTGAAAACTTAGGTTTGTAATCAGCAAGAATTGGTCCATATCCATTTGGATTTGGTTTAAAAGTAAACTTTTGAATAGTTGTGATTGACTCACCATGTTTATAAACAACATTTCGAAACTCTTTGATTTTGTGTTGTAAGTCGACAATTTCTTCAAGATAGTTATCTATTCATTTCGTAGAATGCTGTTTGTACTCAGAGAACTGTTTTTGACAAGTTAACAACTCAGCCTTGGCTTTTTGTGTTTCCAAAGTAAGAGCGTTAAGTTGTTGTTTATGTTCATGTTTCAGTTGTTCTATTTGAGACAACAAAGCATTCTTGGAAACGGCTAGATCATGTATCTGTCGTTCTAATGATTTTTCGTTTTGATGAGATTTAGCAAAAGCGACTTCAAAACCTTCTTCACGTTTTTCTTGAGTTTTGAAAAAATTGATTTGTCAAATTAAGCATTCATTATCCCTAATTAACAGTGCATTTTTCTCTTTTAATTTCGTGCAAATTTCCAAACGAGAGTGTTGGTCTTTAATTAAGGTTAGAAGCTCAATTTCTCTATTAGACAGAAGCTCATTTTGTTCAACGGGAGTCTCAACATGATCATTATTTAGATCCTCAAATATAATCACGGAGTCAACTTGATAATCAATATTAACCAAAAGGTTATCTTGATCGTCAAATATAACTACAGGATCTATTTGATAATCATCGGAATGAGATGTGGATGCTCATGTTGAACACTCTGATCCTTGTCGGATGGAGAAATTGGCGGAGATATCAGATCAGAGATGAGTATATTTTGTTCCGGTACCTGAGAAAAGCCATCAGTGTCATGCACTGGGCCTGTGTCACTCATGTGTAGAGCTTGCATTTGTGCCATCAACATCACTGCTGCATTAGCCTGCAAGTCCTCCATATCATCATCAGAATCTGCATCTGCCATAAAGCTTTATTCCTTGTTGGTAAGAGTTCCACCAGCTTCATCCTTAAGAGCCAAGAGCAACGCCTCTTTGTGATAAGCACTGCCTCTTTCCTCGGCTTAGGACATGCATTAGCCAGGTGACCCTTCTCATTGCAGTTATAACAACGAAGACCATTAACCCCATTCTGAGCATTTCCCTATTCAACAACTTGACCCCTTTGTTGTTGCAGAGCACCCATGTTATTCCTTCCAATAGCATTAAACCCTTGACCACCTCCCATCTGACGACCATAACCACGGTTGTGAACTTCAACGCGTCCATTGTTCACAACAGCTTGATTCCTTGTATTGGATGAGGAACGAATACGATTGTTGGATTTGTTCGTATACCGACCGAAGGCTTTAGCAATCATAACAAATCCTTGTTGCAATTCATCAAAAGCAGCAGAGTCCTCATCAGCTTCACTATAAAGTGCTTGAGCATTGTTGTTGTTGTATGGAACCAATTGAGTTTGTTGAGGTTGTTGTTGTGATTGATCATATGGTGTAATGGTTGCAGTTGGTTGAGGAGCGGGTTGAGGAGCTGTTTGAGGAGGAAGATTAGTTTGAGCCCACAAAACAAGTTGTTGATTATCAGGAATTGACTATGAAGTTGGGAGTTCACGGATAGTCCTTTCTTTGTCAACTTCTTTTTGGTGAGGCTTCAAATAGTCGTACAACAATCCGTATGTAGCATGATAAAGATTCTTAGCTTGACGGAGAAAAATGACATACTTCTCCCATTCCGGACCAAGACTACTTAGGAACTTAGTGTTGACAGCAATTCGAGGCATGATGATGTTGTGTTTGTCCAAATCATTAATGATGTCTGAAAAGCGATGATGATATGACTCTAATGTCTCTCCTGGTTCAATCATGAAGTGTTCATAAGCCAAGTAGATTTTGGATTCCATGTCTTCCTGATTGAGTGTTGTGCCTTCCATTAGAAGATGAATATGTTCCCACATTGCTTTAGCTATCTTTTGAGCATCAACACTTCGAAGGATCGGATTGGGTAGTCCCAAAAGGATGTATTGCATTGCTAGTTCATCGGCTTCAAAGTGTAGAAGTTCATCACCAGTGAGGTCGGAGATAGTTGCAATGTTGGTGACAGCATCTCTTGGTGGATTGGCATCTGGATCTGCGAGTGTGATAACAGTAGGCATCTGAAATGGACCTTCCATAATGACCTTCTTTAAAAACTTTCCATGTGGCTTCTTTAGATCACAAAACCTAAAGAACCTTATCATCCATTGATCATAATTTCTGGGAGTGAGCATTGGAGGTCTATCAAGTGAGCCAGCTTCATGAATTGATTGTTGGCTACTTAAGGCTTCACACATCTTGCCAAACCATGTCGGTTCCTTCATAGTATTCCTGGATGGATGTTGATTGTAGAAGTTTGTGTAAGGTTGTACTTGAAGAGTAGGTGGTGGTTAAACCATTTGTGGTGGTGGAATTGCTCCAAGTTGTGGAGTATGTTGTTGATTAAAATGTTGTTGATAAATTTGTTGTTGATGATTAAATTGTTGATGTTGTGGACTTAGTTGTTGTTGTTGTTGATGATGATAAGTGTAAGGAAAATAGTTAGAGTATGGTGGTTGTGACATGTTGAAAACTTGTGTTGTTAAATGGATCTTTGTAGTCGAATGAACCGTTGTTGATGAAGTATCCTTAGGCGTAGAAATCACAGAAAAGCAAAGTACCACTTATGCGTAAAAACACCAAAGATACGCGTAACAACAATAGTTACACATAGGATTAGCTTACGCGTAAGAAATGATAAAAACACTAAAGTTATGCGTAAACAGAAAGTTAAGCGTAGAAAACTTAGGCGTAGGATTACCTTATGCGTAAGACAGGGCTTAGGCGTAAGAGGAATCTTATGCGTAATGAGTTCTACGCGTAAGCTTAGGCTTATGCGTAAATTTAGGGTTTTACCCAAAAGATCTTTTACACTATCACAGTGCAAAAGATATCCAAAGTCGAAGTGTTTTCAGGATTATCCAAGCAAGAAAAACACTGAGTAATCCACGAAACTGAAGATCAAACCAAGGATGAGTTACGCGTAAGAATAGGGTTTTCTTACACGTAGAAATTAGCCAAAACTGATTTCTGCCAAATGATGTTTCCAAACCAGATTTTTGTGATGAAATAGCTTCAATATCACCAAAATAACACAAAAATGTGAAACTTGATGATCCAGAGCTTATAAACATGTTACGCGTAGAAAGTATCCCACGTATAAAATCAAGCTTAAAAACAATGATCTACGCGTAAAGTTTGAAACTTTTTGCCAAAAACAGATATTTTAACACCTTAAAACGTTGAAAGTACAAGAATCTTGGATTGAAAAGTGTAAAAAATGAGTTTTGAAGCGTAACAAAGTAGGAACTGTGTTTACGCGTAAGACCACAAAAACTTCAAAAACAAAATATGTTCACCCAACTATTTGGCGAATGATACCACTGTTAGGTCACCATATTAGTAACACAATCATCAATATGAAGAAATAAGAAAGAAGAGATCGGATGAACAACTACAAACACACACGTATAGATATAAGGAAAGGTTATGCGTAGAGAATGAAAGTAATTGAACAACCAACCCTCAAGTGAGGGTATTACAAAGGTATTTATAGGAGAGGGAGCTAGGGCAACACTCCTAGTCCCTTCCTTTCCTTATTGGACTTGGGCCAAGGCTTATGGGCCTTCTACATAAGCCTTAGCTTAATAACAAACATAAAGGCCTAATTAAGCTAACTATTACATATTAATTACTAACACTTGAATTCTAGTTTAGGAGTGATTCCAACAAGGTTAGGTCACCTTTACCCTATTAAAGATGTAACAAGCACAACTAACTGCTTCAGCCCAAAAGGTGGTTGGTAAGAGTGAGTCTACTAGCATGGTCCTAGCTGCATCAATTAAGGTCCTGTTCATTCTTTCAGCTACTCCATTCTGCTGTGGAGTTCTGGCATTACTATACTTCTGCTTTATTCCCTTGTTTCCAAAAAATTCAAGCATATTTATATTCTTAAATTCAGTGCCATTGTCTGATCTAATAATCTTAACCCTGTGATTAAGCTGGTTTTCCATCTGCCTAATAAAGTTCTAAAGGATGCCTGTAGTTTCATCCTCGGTAGATAAGAAAAATACCCAACAAAACCTGGTATAATCATCAGTAATGATAAGGCAATAACTTGCATGATTAATGCTTTTCACAGAAGTAGGCCCAAAAAGATCCATATGCAAGGTTTGTAAAGGCGCAGTAATTGATCTTTCTAATTTAGCCTTGCATGATGCCCTGTGCTATTTTACCCTTATGACATACACATGAATGGTCATTTTTGAAAACCTTGAAAGGTAGACCTCTTACAAGGTTTCCCTTCACAAGTTTGTTTAGGTTTTTAAAATTTATATGACCTAACCTCCTGTGCCATAATTTAGATTCATCAAGGGTGGCTTTTGCAATTAAACAGGAAAAACCTTTTGCAGGTTCAGGTGTCTTCATATCAAAATTGTACATATTGTGTTGCCTAGGGACCTTTTAGAAGTATCTGATTTTCATTAGGCATCTTAAAGTCAGAAGTCAACACAAAACATTCAGTCTCAGTAAAAAGAACCTTGTGCTGCTTATCACATATTTGTGATATGTAGAAAAGGTTAAATGCCATAGTTCTTCTAAAAAAGACACTATCAAATTCTAAATTTCCAACCTTTATTTTTCCTTTACCAGTGATGTAGACCTTGCTACCTCCAAATGTAAAAGATCCTCTTTTGAATTATTCAAAATCATCCAGGTGATCCTTGTTACCAGTCATGTGCCATGAACATCCACTATCAAATATTCCTATGTCTCTCATGTTCATGAATGGATGTTCCTGCACATAAAAAAGAGATTAGTTTCTCTTTGGGACCCAGGCCTGTACAGGCTTGGGTCTGCCTTGTGGACCTGTAGCATTCACAGTATTAATAAATATTGGTCCACTATTACTATTGGAGTTTGGGATGTAACTCCAATTATAACATGTTGAGGCCTTAACAGCAGTTCCCCCATTTCCCTTTACAGCATAAGATTTTGACATTTTTGCTGTGTTTTTAACAATGGGTCTTTTCACAAGTCAATGTGATTTAACAAAACTGCTCCTCTGATTGAATATATTAACCTGGGGTCTTTTAGGACTGAGATTATATGAGGTACTGGTAGATATTGGCTGTTTGTGTCTAACAAAATTAACATTGGAACTACCAGTATTAACTTTAGGCATAACAGAATTAACATTTTGCGTAACAGGTTTAACATTATTCATACCAGTACTCATGTTGGCCCTAACAGAATTAATATTTGAACTACCAGCATTGATCAGTACTGGTCTAGGGACAAATTGATTAGCTTTATTAAATTGATTAGCCTCTCTAACCATCCTCTTTTCATGAAAATCACAGTCTTTAATTAAATGACTAAGGCTACCATAAACAAAACATGTTTTCTTGGTGAAAGAGTAACCTTCCCCTAGTTCTCTTTTCATCATCTCATTCTAATTTATTCTATTGACTCTGGGTATCTCTGGATTTTTAACTTGTTGCCTAGGATTTTTTATGTGTTAGACACAACTAGGTTCAACTGGTTTTGGTTTTGGTGCAGACACAGGTGGCTTACTAACTGTAACAGGTTTAGACTCAGACATCTTTACTGGTTCTGATTTAAACTCAACAGAATGCTCAAATATACTTACAATAGAACCTTCACTGTCATTGGATTGACAGGTAGAATATTCACTGGATTTGTCTTCTGAGATTCTACCTATTCCATAAGAAAATAAAGAGTCATCTTCTTCCTGTTGTGGTTTAGGGGTATAGTCTCTATTTAAGGGATGTGGTACTCCTTTAAAGTTGTCAGTTTTTGAAAATCTATTGTATATTGGTTTTTCAACAAAATCTTCTTCTGAACTAACAAACACAATACGTTTCATTTCTTCCTCATAGCCTAAGACCTCACTTTCTGATGTTATTTCAAGTCCTAAACCCACTTTGCAATTTGAACTCATACAAGAATCTACTAATCTCTAAAGATTTTTAGCAGAATGTTCCCATGAGTCTACTCTAATCTGCAATTGTTCCTTATCTTTTACAACTTTCATTCTAATTCTTCTATACTTTTTAAGTTTTTCATCTTTCTCATATATTTCATTTGCCTGAAAAGTAAGCTTTTCATTTAAGGATAATTGCTATTTTTGAAAAGTGGCTATTTGAGCTTCTAATGTTTTAACAGCATTACTATAAGCAATTATTTTAGCTTCCTGATCACCTAACTGATGCATTTGCTCATCACAAAGTGTTTTAAGTTTAGTATATGAGTCAATGCAAGTCTTAGAACACAAAGATACCTCAGTATTGGAGCTGATTGCCATGAGTGCATGATTTATCTATGTATCTTCTTCAGTGTGCTCTCCCCAGTTGACAACACCATCATCCATTGTCAGCAACCCCATCTGATTCTTCTCCTGCTTGTCAGCTTCTTGTCCTGGATAGAATGAGTCCCTCTTCTTCGTTCCATCAGTGGTCACCTTTGCTGTGCATTCCCTAGCAAAATGACCAGTGTTGTGGCATCTGAAACATTCAAGCTTCTTTTTATCAAAACCAATATGTGCCTTTCCATCAAATCGGACTCTTCTTCCAGTTTTTTTGTAGAACTTCTTCATTCTAATAGCAATCACTGCTATCTGCCAGTTGATGTCCATCTCTTCAATGTCCACATCATTGATTTGCTCTAGGTCCTCTTTAAGAAGGTCCATGTCTTCTGATTGCCTTGCAAAATAGATGACTTCATTAGCAAAACCAGCAGGGACTTCTCTATCTTTCACATTGGATGAAGAAGTACTATAGCTACCAGACGTAGGCTTGTTAGTACTGCTCTTTCTTTGAGAGACAAAAGAAATATTACGAGCACTTGAAGATGTTTTTGAAACACCTTTGATTTCATGTTCAAAAACCCTAAGGTTGTTGTATAAGTCATCAATTGACAAGGTATCAACATCTTCTTTGGTTCTCATAGTCATTGCCATATGTGACCATTCTAAAGGCAAAGACCTGAGAAACTTGTGATTAGCATCCTCAGTGGACACTTCCTCACCATGAGCTTCCAACTGTGAAAGAAGCTGTTGGAATCTATCATACTCCTTTTCCAACCCTTCTAAACTGGATACAGTAAATGCTTTAAACTATTGTTTTAGAACAGCCTTTTGCATCTTCTTTGAGTTTGCATTCCCTCCAAACCTAGTTCTGATAGCTTCCCAGATTTCTTTAGCATCATCCATTCCATGAAATCTTCTCAGATGTTTCTTGGGAATAGCCATCAGCAAGATGGTTCTGGCCTTCCTTTCCTTTTCAACAGCATGAATCTCTATAGCAGAGACTGGTGGAAGCACTCTAACAACCACATCTTTTCCAACTGAAATCCTCTTCTTAGAATTTCCATTCTGAATTACTGATAACATCACATAGTCCTGACTTTTTAGTGTCATTTCCCCCGATTATGCTTTAATAACATCAAATAGTCCTAATTATTAAGTGTCAATTACCCCCGATAATGCTTGTAATTTATATCATTTATATAGATTTACGCTTGTTTTCCACTTTCAGGTAAATTACGAGCATTGGAGCTAAAGAGACGCAGAATTGGAGAAATATCAAAGACTTATCTTAGTATGCTGACTTTGAAGAAGTTACGGCGTAACTCATCTCTCACATTATGCCGTAACTAAAGCGTGACTCAGAAAACCAACTCATCAAAAGGTTACGGCGTAACTCTCCCCAAAGACTACGACGTAACTATATTAGGTCAAATGAGGTTCCACGCCGCTGATAACTACGCCGTAACTATTCCACCAACTACGGCGTAACCAAGTAATATTGAAGAATACGGTGTAACCACTCATAAGGTTACGCCGTAACCAGCAGATCTAGTGCAAATAACGAAGGAATTGAAGATTACGGCGTAACTCTTATTCTAGTTACGCCGTAACCCAGATCTGGCCTATAAATATCCCATGATTTCCAGCATTTCAAAGCAATCCCATTACACACACCACAACCAAAGAACGTGGGAAGAAGCCAAGGGCAGGTCTAGAGGAGCATACGGAGCTGTCTCCAAGGGAGAAATCACTCCCCTACGATAAGCATTAGCATTTTATCTTTTCCTTACTTTCGATTCATGTATTTCGTAACTTTGAATATTGAATTGATTTGTATGGTTAATATGAGCGGCTAAGCACCTCTTGGTGCTGGCCTAGTTATGATTCTCTGATTGTTTTGTTTGCGTTTACATTACTTCCGTATAATTATTTCAAAATGTATGCATGCATAGTTTATTGGTAGTGATCGGTCCCAAACGGTCAGGTTTATTACACAAGTCAACCACTTGTGAATGGTCAACCGTAATAAAAGTCAAACACTCTAAAACCAAAGCAATTAAGTCCAGGAGAGTTTAGTGTTTCCCCAGGTCGTTAAGTCCCAACGAGCTGTGCGATTAAATAGCTAAACGTGTAGTGATCGGGTGATATTGAACAGGAAAGGGGTTAATGATAATACTAGATGACAAAGGAAAAATCTGAGAAAGAAAATTAAAAAGCTAAATTATATTAAATAAACGCTATCACTATTTTTAAAATTGGATTTTCTTGATTTTTCTTTTATAAATTTGAATTAAAAACTAATTTTAAACTTTAAAACTAAATTAAAATACTAAAAATTATGAAATTAAAGAAGAAAATTGTGAAGCTATTTTTCAAAAATCTAAAATAACTAAACAAACTTTTGAAAATTGAATTTGTATTTTTCTGATTTATATTCTAATTTCTATGATTTAAAAACTATTTAAAACTAATTAAATTGCTAAAAATTACAAATTTAACTAAGAAAAATCTGGAAAAAATATTTTTTTGATTTTTATATTTATCTTAATCTATGAAAATTAAAAACTTATATTTTTTGAAGCTTTTCTGATTTATTTGGATTAAAAGCTATTTAAAAAGTCCTACAAATTGATTTAAATAGGGAAAAATAGCAAACAGTACTGAAAAATTATGAAAAATTTAGGAAAAGTCTAAAATTTTATTCTAAATCTATGAAAAATATAAAAACTAGGGCTTATGTGTAAGATTATGAAGCTGTAGTGCAAACTGTTTGAGAATAAGCACTTAAAATAAGCTAATAAGCACTAGAAAGCACAAAATGAACACAGAAACTAAATTATACTAAAACAACTTAATACCAACCTATTTCAACAGACCTAAACCTCTAGATAACCAGCTACAAGCTTATGAGTACAAAATCAAACAAGTGAATTTCAGTTCTGAGGAGCTGACTTCAAGCTTAAAAATAAGCTATCTACCCTAGTTGGAACCCAAGACCAGATATCACAATCTCAAGTGGACCTAGCAAGGATCTTATAAACCAAATCTGAGACCCTAATTATCCAAAGTGAGCACTGAGCATAAGCTGCAAGATGCCTGGTTCACAACTCAGTATGAGCTGAGTGTGAATAGGGCATATGAGGCCTGTTTAGACAGCTTATCTACTGCTTAAAATGACTTCCAAAAATTTCACAAAAATCAGATTTATACTCTTGACCAACTGAATTTGTTAAATCCAAAATATCACTTGAATTGAATCAGAAACAAATCCATGATAATTCCACAAACTTTGGTGAAAACTGAGTTATGCAACTTTGACTTTTTAACAGATTTGCAAAGTTTGACTTAAATGACTTTTGATTCCAAATGACTGACTGATTATGATGTTTAATGGTAAAATAAGACTAATGCAAGCTATATCACTAACTTTTATACCTATAGGCAAGATTCTACCAACTAACTCTCACAGAAATGACATTAAGAGCAGATTTAAAGTAATTTTGACTTTGAGCAATCTAAGGTGCGATTTAAGACCTAAAATGACTGAGTTATAACTAATAAGAGCTGAAACAACTAGTCTGCACAACTGAGTTAATCTGAATCTCATATTACTATGTTGATCCAAACAATAGTTAATAAACCAAATTGCAATTTAAACTACTTAAATCTTAACTCTAAACTTATGACAACAACTGATTATAGGACAGAATAACTAACAGGAATTGAATTCTATACTACACTAATATAAACTAACAACAATTCTAATTTTACACAACTGAATTAAAACAGATAAGAATTAAGTACTCACAAGTAATCCAGCTTATTTTGAAACTCAATCCAGAACCATAGCTACACTAACCTAAGCTAATCCAACCCAATCCAAGCTCTGCAACAACCAATGTTATAACCATTTCCAAATGAAGCTCCAGTTTGACTTTTGTTGACCAAGTGAAGAATTTGCTTGGAACTGATTCTTGAGCTTACTAAAAGCTAAGGGCAGCTTTAGTAAGCTTATTTGAGTTATAATGAAGCTTATTGAAGCCTGGCTTTTAGTACATTTAAAATTGATTTTATGACAGAAAATATAAAAACAAGAAACTTTATCAAACTTTGAATTAATGCTTAAAATGAGTTACAATAGACTAAATAACTTTAGTTCATTATAGGAAAGCTTAGGATTACAATTTAAGAAACTAATTAAGACAATAAATTTAAATACGACATACATGAAAAATAAAAAAACTAGAACTCACTTCCAACTATGTCTTTTCTCCCTCTATTTATCATCAAAATTCTTCCCACGTGCCTTCTGAGTGTTTCCCACTTTTACTTTGAGCCATTGGATGAGTAGAATGGATTTTAGCCGTTGATGGCTTTTTGGCGCCAAAATGAGATTTTGCCAG
Source organism: Chrysanthemum seticuspe (assembly GCA_019973895.1). Taxonomy (NCBI): domain Eukaryota; kingdom Viridiplantae; phylum Streptophyta; class Magnoliopsida; order Asterales; family Asteraceae; genus Chrysanthemum; species Chrysanthemum seticuspe. The sequence goes on along the minus strand of BPTQ01000004.1, from coordinate 116,199,064 downwards.
TTGGGTTCGATTGAGTGCAAGGAGGAGGAAGCATTAATTGTTACTTGTTTTGTTAGGTGAGGTGGAGTGATAAGGGTAGTGGTATGTGAGCTGGAGGTATGGGGAGGTGGAGTGTTGCAGAGAAGTGGGTGAAGAAGAAAGGAAAAAGGAGGGAAAAAGGTTTGGCGGGGTTTGACTATTTTTGACCGGGGTGTATTATTAAGGGACAGGTTCAAGTAGGGGGGGGTCAAGGGTGTTTTGGCAGGGGTCAAGGGCCAAGGGTTTGAAATTAATACACAAGGACCAATCTTGTAATTTGGCAGAACTTGAGGGACCAAAACTGTAGCTTTCCCAAACTTATCAAAAGGGCCAAACATGCCAAGTTTCATTAGTACAAGGACCATAAAAAATAATTTTCCATTTTTAAACTTCCAAGGACTATTTTTGCTAATTTTGAAACTTGAAGGACCAAACTTGTAAATTCTCCAAACTTTTTACCCAAGGATCATTTTTGATAAATTTTGATTTTGAAAGGACTTGGGTTGACTTTTATTTCAAAACAAATGCTCAGGGACTGATTTTGTCAAGATTTGAAAGTTGAGGGACTGAAACTGCCAATTATGCAAACTTAGCTCGTTTTTCATCTGATTTTAAACATTTTGCATCTGAAACATATAAAACGCAATTTTGGGATATTTTCAGTATTTTTATGCATTTCTGAGTGTTTTTAAATGTTTTGCAGTTCAGATTTGACCAAAAATGATGAGTATTTACACACTCATCAATCCCCCACACTAAACTATTGCTAGTCCCTAGCAATCTTTTGAGAAAACTTAATTGATTTGAATCTCTTTACCAAAAGCCATTACTTCTGGAGTAGCCAATTGTTTCAGTTCAAGTAAGAACCTTGGTACAATGATAATCAAATGATTTTGAGCAAATCACCAGCTTTCAACGGTTTTGATTTGTCTTTACCAGAAGCCGTTTGCTTCTGGACTAGCCAACTCTTAGATAATATATACTATCTTTGGTGAGCTGATTACCAATTATGGTTTTCCAACTGCCTTTACCACAAGCCATAAACTTGCGGGCTAGCCAACTTTTCACTAATTAAAGATATGGTGAGCTGAAAACCATACAATTTTGGGCAAATTGCAAGCCGTCAACGGATTTGAGATATCTTTACCAAGAGCCGTTTGCTCCTGGATTAGCCAATCCTTTTGTTTATTAGACATGGCGGACTGATAACCATAAGCTGAGTAAGTGCAAAACACTTACTCCAAAAAAAAAATTTTGGCCAAAAATGGGGGAATAGGGTGGTATAATTACATGATAAAATTCGTGAGAATTTCCCCCCACACTAGAAATGAATATTGCCCTCAATATTCAAAGTACCGGCGGTTATGCCGAAACATAGAACGTAAAAGGAAAATACTACGGCCATTATTTGATTTTTTTTTTTTTATACAACTGCGGGGGGCAACTCCCCCACACTAGGGTGGTAGAAAATAGAAAGAAGTCAGAAATACGGGTGAAAACCCATATAGTGTGCTACTGTTTTTGATTCCCGAGTCGCTAGCTTGACTCGATCCCCGCATTCATTGGTTCATGGGGAAAGTTTGTAGATCCGGGACAATCACAGGTGGAATGTCCTCTCCAAAATAGTGCTTCAATCGATGACCATTCACTTTGAAATTTTGACCATCGGGTTGAGATAACTCAATAGTTCCATAAGGAAATACTTTAGTGATGGTGAATGGTCCAGACCAGCGGGATTTTAGTTTTCCCGAGAAAATCTTCAATCTTGAATTGAAAAGAAGGACTCGATCACCGACGTTGAAAACGCGTTTCTTGATTTTGGAGTCATGAATTTTCTTTGTCTTTTCTTTGTAGATCAAAGAGTTCTCGTATGCTTGATCACGGAGTTCATTTAATTCATTCATTTGAACTTTTCGGTGATCACCAGCTGTCTGAATATCGAAGTTGGCATGTTTCAAGGCCTAGTATGCTTTATGCTCAAGCTCAATCGGCAGATGACACGCCTTTCCGTACACTAGCTTGTATGGAGTACACCCGATGGGTGTTTTATAAGCTGTACGGAAGGCCCAGAGTGCGTCATCTAGCTTATCCGACCAAAAGGCACGATTTTCGCCTACTGTCCTCTCCAGAATTCTTTTAATCCCTCGGTTGGAAACTTCCACTTGCCCACTTGTTTGGGGGTGGTACGCAGTAGAGAGACGGTGAGTTACACCATACTTTTGCATGACTCTATCAAACTGGTCATTGCAGAAATGCGTACCACGATCACTGATTATAGCTCGTGGAGTTCCAAACCTAGCAAAAAGAGATTTTAAGAATTTCACAACAACTCGGGCATCGTTGGTGGGCAAAGCTTTCGCTTCAACCCATTTTGAAAAATAGTCAATGGCCACGAGTATGTATTTATTTCCTCGAGATGAAGGAAATGGCCCCATAAAGTCAATGCCCCAGATGTCAAAAATCTCACACACTTGAATGGCGTTTTGCGGCAATTCATTTCTTTGTGAGATATTTCCATGCCGTTGACAAGCGTCACAGGTTTTGACAAATTCGTGGGCATCCTTGTAAATCGTGGGCCAATAAAATCCAGAATCAAACACCTTCTTGGCAGTGTAGTTGGGGCTATGATGTCCCCCAGTAGGTCCAGAATGGCAAGCCTTGAGAATGTCATTTGCTTCCTGACCATACACACATCGCCTGATGACTTGATCCGCGTAAATTTTGAATAAGTAGGGGTCGTCCCAGAAGTAATGTTTTACATCTTTAAAGAATTTGTTTTTCTGTTGGGACGACATCCCTTTCACCACAAAGTTACCCGCATGGTAATTTGCAAAGTCAGCAAACCATGGGGTAGAAGAGTCTCCACGAAAAGAAACCACATTGAGTGTTTCGAGAGGAAATGTTTCGTTTATTTCCTTTTTCTCGAACACATCCTGGTGAGGGTTTTCTAGACGGGACAGATGATCAGCAGCCAGGTTCTCAGCTCCTTTTTTATCACGTATAATGATATCAAATTCTTGCAGGAGGAGAACCCAACGGAGCAATCTCGGCTTTGCATCTTGTTTTGCAAAGAGATATTTGAGAGCCGAGTGATCCGTATACACCACGCATTTGGTCAAGATTAGGTATGGCCGAAACTTCTCAAACGCATACACCACAACTAATAATTCTTTTTCTGTAGTGGTGTAATGGGTTTGAGCTTCAGTCATAGTCTTACTCGCGTAGTGGATAGGCTGAAAATGCTTGGTTATACGTTGCCCCAAGACTGCACCGATAGCAAAATCACTTGCATCGCACATGAGTTCAAAGGGTAAATCCCAGTCGGGGGCAATGAGAATGGGTGCTTCCGTAAGCTTTTTATTTAATGTTTCAAAAGCTTCGATGCACTCAGGTGAGAAGATAAAAGGAGCATCCTTCTCAAGGAGATGAGTCATAGGCCGAGCGATTTTAGAAAAATCTTGTATGAATCTGCGATAAAAACCGGCATGACCGAAAAAACTCCTAATACCTTTGACGGTAGTAGGATGAGGCAATTTGGCAATGACATCCACTTTCGCTTTGTCAACCTCAATCCTGTTTTTTGAAATCTTATGGCCTAGGACAATTCTTTCCTTGACCATAAAATGGCTCTTCTCCCAATTTAGACAAAGATTGGTGTCTTCACACCGTTTTAGCATTTTTTCTAAATGGGAGAGACATGTTTGAAATGAGTCCCCAATGACCGAGAAGTCATCCATAAACACCTCCATTGTTTCCTTGATCATGTCGTGGAAAATTGCCATCATACATCGTTGGAACGTGCCAGGAGCGTTACATAGGCCAAAAGGCATACGTCTGTAGGCAAAAGTTACGTATGGGCAGGTGAATGTGGTCTTTTCTTGATCCTGTGGATAAATGGGGATCTGAAAATACCCCGAGAAACCATCTAGGAAACAATAGTATTCGTTCCCTGCTAATCTCTCAAGCATTTGGTCCATGAAGGGTAGAGGAAAATGGTCTTTACGGGTGGCTTCGTTTAACTTGCGATAGTCAATACACACACGCCATCCCGTAACCAATCGAGTTAGAAATAACTCGTTTTCTTCATTTGTGACAACAGTTATGCCACCCTTTTTTGGAACACAGTGGATGGGACTGACCCAAGGACTATCAGAGATCGGGTAAATTAAACCGGCATCAAGAAGTTTGAGAACCTCTTGTTTGATAACCTCATGAATCTTAGGATTCACCCTTCTCTGATGTTGGACTGCTGGTTTGAAATCATCCTCCAATAAAATCTTGTGCGTACAAAATTCAGGGTTAATACCCTTGATGTCGGAGAGTCTCCAAGCAATTGCTTGCTTGTGCAACTTCAAAACCTTTATGAGAGCAGTCTTTTCCTCCTCAGTTAAGTCCTTAGCAATTATGACGGGTAATTTATCATCACCCTCCAAGAATGCATACTCGAGATGAGGAGGTAGGTCCTTAAGTTCAACCTCTGGAAATTCTTCAGTAGATGTTTGTACGGATTTGATTTCTTCAATCGTGATCTCTTTCGGAAGGAGTGACGGTAATGGATCTTCATTTAACAATTGCTCAAGATAAAGGATATCTCCCTCCGAATCATAAACACCATCATCAATTCCCGGCGGAATCGATTCATCATTAGCAAGAAACTCATCGATCTCTTCTAAAAAGAAGTCACCTCCCTCAAACGGAGTAAGAGAGGGGGAAGAATCGGCAATAATTGGTTGAGAAGATGTGGTGGGATCCCCACTCACAGAATTATGAAAATAACCAAGAAACTCTTGAGAGTACTCCTCTGAAGCAATATCAATTACATCGATTCGATTAACCGATTCAGCATCATAGTTTGCGGAGTACCTCGAAGTTTGATCAAGGTTAAAGGTGACAGCTTCATTATCCACATGTAATGTGATTTCTTGCTCAAATACATCAATGAGAGCACGGCCCGTTCTCAGGAATCCTCGTCCAACAATGAGGGGAACCCGATGATCGGCATCGAAGTCAACAACCACAAAGTCAGCTGGAAAATGGAACTTTCCTACTTTCACGAATACATCCTCGGCGATGCCAAGAGGACGCGATATAGAACGATCTGCAAGCTCAAGAGTCATGCAGGTAGGAATAAGTTCTGGAAGAGAAAGTTTCTTCCATACTGAATAAGGCATCAGATTGATGCTTGCACCAAGATCGGCGAGGGCAAAGCATTCAATCATTCCTGGAAAAACACAAGGTAGAAGAAATTTTCCAGGATCTCCAAGCTTCTCGGGAAGCTTCTTTAACAGAACTGCTGAGCAGTTCTCGTTCAGAGGAGTTTTAGCCATTTCAAACAGTTTTTCCTTGTTGCTTAACATGTGTTTGAGAGTTGATGCAAACATGGGCGTCAGCATGATAGCATCCGCAAAGCTTATGTCAAAATGTAGTTCTTGGAAAATTTGAAAAAAAATTTCCATTTGATGACTGGCTTTTTCGCGGAGCTTTTGCTCATTTAAATGTGATGGGTAAGGAATAGAAGTTTTAGATTTGGGGTTTTCAACTGGAGGTTCAAAAACAACTCCTGGTTTGGATTTGGGTTTCGGGACAAATTGAGGATGGACATGTGTTGTGCTCTGCGAGCTAGTGGGTTGCACTTGGTCCTTTGTCGCCTCAGGTTCACTTTCCACTACCTTCGGGAGAGAAGAAGATGAGGTAGTAGGAATAGCGGGTCCATCATATTAAGCACCACTTCTGGTTGTGATCGCCTTTGCATCGCCCCTCGGATTAGCGATCGTGTTGCTAGGTAAAGTACCTGAGCCCGAGGGTCGATCATTTAAAGACTTCTTAATGTCAGAAATCTGGCTTACCAACAACCTATTCATTTCCTCTTGGGATTTCATGAATTGCTTCAACAACTCATCAGATGATGGTCCAGTTGGAACAATGGCTTGATTTTGTGTAGGAAAATTCTGGCCTCTATTGTTTGGATTAGGGCCTTGATTTTGGAAATTTCCTTGATTATTGCCATGAAAATACCCTGGGTTGAAATTTCATTGACCTTGGTTTCTATTAAAATTTCCTTGGTTTTGGAAATTTTGACTTTGATTTTGAAAACCGTTATTCTGACTAAAATTACCTTGGTTTTGAAAACCTTGGTTCGTTCTATTCTGATTTTGATTACGATTTTGGTTTTGGTTGAAACCGGGTGGTCCAGGGTAGTGGTTAGGACGGTGGTTCGGGTCCATAGGAGCACGGTATTGGTTGCCTCCTGAATTGGAAATCCCGCCCACAGCGTTTGCTTCAAAAGGGTTACCATCGGTGGCCATACAGTTGTAATAGGCATGGGGGCCACCGCAAGTAACACATACTTCCACTTTCTTAACTTCAGCAGGAGGTGAAGTTTGTGGAAAAGAAATTTTCTTTTGGTTGGAGAGAACCAAAGCTTGAATTGCTTCCGTGAGTTTGTCAATCTTAGCATCGGTGCTAGATTGACTCACGGGCGATGAAGTAGAAGGACCAACACTGACTTGGGAAACAACCGGTTTGCTTCGTGCAATGCGGACTTTAGATTTGTTTTCAATGATCGCTAAAGCTTCTTTTACAGTTTTGCCCAAGAAATTTCCTCCAGCGGAGGAATTGAGAGAATCTTGATTAGGTTGACTCACTCCATTATAGAAAGTATCGAGTTGCATCAACTCGGAGAAACCATGGTGAGGACATTTGCGGAGCAACTCCTTAAAACGATCCCACGATTCACTGAAGGATTCATCAAACTTTTGTGTGAACTTGATGATTTCGTTTTTAAGACTCGTGGTTTTAGAAGGTGGATAGAACTCGTTCACAAATTTCTTCACCAGGTCTTCCCATGTTTCGATCGATTGAGGGGGTTGTTTTTCAAGCCAAATCCGGGCTTGTCCCTCAAGGGAAAATGGGAACAGAAGAAGCTTGACAGCATCGGTAGGGACATTCTTGTATTTGATGGTAGATGCAATCTTGTTAAACCATCGAATATGAGCATGAGGATCATCCCTCTCAAAACCATAGAATTGACTTGAGGTTACAAGATTTAGTAACCCGGTTTTGAGTTCAAAATTTTCAGCCACAATGGCTGGGATAACAATAGCATCTCCATACCCATCGATGGGTGCCTGGAGAAGCTCGCACATAGGACGTTCTTCCGCCATGATAACGGAAGTAGTGCGAGCAGTTCGGATCTCAGATCCGACTGATGGGGCAGAACGTCTACGGATACGCCTTCTTGGAATCCTGACAAGCTCACGAAATGAGCTCACAGACCTAGAAGAGCGAGTGCGCATACACTAGAGTTAACTCTAAGAAATCTCAGAGTCAAGGGAATTATGAAAATGGGGAAAGAAGAATCTTTTCGGGTTTTATGGTTTTATATATATGTAGAAACAAAAGAAAAATATTTTTGTGTTTTATATGTTTTAAGATGTTTTTGGATTTTTGGATTTTTATAAGAAAATATAAATATATATAGATGGTATGAAAAAGGAGTGAATATTCAAATCACTAATCTGCTAAACGTAAGATTATTAGCACAGGTCCCCGGCAGCGGCGCCAAAATTTGATCGGTCCCAAACGGTCAGGTTTATTACACAAGTCAACCACTTGTGAATGGTCAACCGTAATAAAAGTCAAACAGTGTAAAACCAAAGCAATTAAGTCCAGGAGAGTTTAGTGTTTCCCCAGGTCGTTAAGTCCCAACGAGCTGTGCGATTAAATAGCTAAACGTGTAGTGATCGGGTGATATTTAACAGGAAAGGGGTTAATGATAATACTAGATGACAAAGGAAAAATCTGTGAAAGAAAATTAAAAAGATAAATTATATTAAATAAACGCTATCACTATTTTTAAAATTGGATTTTCTTGATTTTTCTTTTATAAATTTGAATTAAAAACTAATTTTAAACTTTAAAACTAAATTAAAATACTAAAAATTATGAAATTAAAGAGGAAAATTGTGAAACTATTTTTCAAAAATCTAAAATAACTAAACAAACTTTTGAAAATTGAATTTGTATTTTTCTGATTTATATTCTAATTTCTATGATTTAAAAACTATTTAAAACTAATTAAATTGCTAAAAATTACAAATTTAACTAAGAAAAATCTGAAAAAATTATTTTTTTGCTTTTTATATTTATCTTAATCTATGAAAATTGAAAACTTATTTTTTTTTAAGCTTTTCTGATTTATTTGGATTAAAAGCTACTTAAAAAGTCCTACAAATTGATTTAAATAGGGAAAAATAGCAAACAGTACTGAAACATTATGAAAAATTTAGGAAAAGTCTAAAATTTTATTCTAAATCTATGAAAAATATAAAAACTAGGGCTTATGTGTAAGATTATGAAGCTGTAGTGCAAACTGTTTGAGAATAAGCACTTAAAATAAGCTAATAAGCACTAGAAAGCACAAAATGAACACAGAAACTAGATTATACTAAAACAACTTAATACCAACCTATTTCAACAGACCTAAACCTCTAGATAACTAGCTACAAGCTTATGAGTACAAAATCAAACAAGTGAATTTCAGTTCTGAGGAGCTGACTTCAAGCTTAAAAATAAGCTATCTACCCTAGTTGGAACCCAAGACCAGATATCACAATCTCAAGTGGACCTAGCAAGGAGCTTATAAACCAAATCTGAGACCCTAATTATCCAAAGTGAGCACTGAGCATAAGCTGCAAGATGCCTGGTTCACAACTCAGTATGAGCTGAGTGTGAACAAGGCATATGAGGCCTGTTTAGACAGCTTATCTACTGCTTAAAATGACTTCCAAAAATTTCACAAAAATCAGATTTATACTCTTGACCAACTGAATTTGTTAAATCCAAAATATCACTTGAATTGAATCAGAAACAAATCCATTATAATTCCACAAACTTTGGTGAAAACTGAGTTATGCAACTTTGACTTTTTAACAGATTTGCAAAGTTTGACTTAAATGACTTTTGATTCCAAATGACTGACTGATTATGATGTTTAATGGTAAAATAAGACTAATGCAAGCTATATCACTAACTTTTATACCTATAGGCAAGATTCTACCAACTAACTCTCACAGAAATGACATTAAGAGCAGATTTAAAGTAATTTTGACTTTGAGCAATCTAAGGTGCGATTTAAGACCTAAAATGACTGAGTTATAACTAATAAGAGCTGAAACAACTAGTCTGCACTACTGAGTTAATCTGAATCTCAGATTACTATATTGATCCAAACAATAGTTAATAAACCAATTTGCAATTTAAACTACTTAAATCTTAACTCTAAACTTATGACAACAACTGATTATAGGACAGAATAACTAACAGGAATTGAATTCTATACTACACTAATATAAACTAACAACAATTCTAATTTTACACAACTGAATTGAAACAGATAAGAATTAAGTACTCACAAGTAATCCAGCTTATTTTGAAACTCAATCCAGAACCATAGCTACACTAACCTAAGCTAATCCAACCCAATCCAAGCTCTGCAACAACCAATGTTATAACCATTTCCAAATGAAGCTCCAGTTTGACTTTTGTTGACCAAGTGAAGAATTTGCTTGGAACTGATTCTTGAGCTTACTAAAAGCTATGGGCAGCTTTAGTAAGCATATTTGAGTTATAATGAAGCGTATTGAAGCCTGGCTTTTAGTACATTTAAAATTGATTTTATGACAGAAAATATAAAAACAAGAAACTTTATCAAACTTTGAATTAATGCTTAAAATGAGTTACAATAGACTAAATAACTTTAGTTCATTACAGGAAAGCTTAGGATTACAATTTAAGAAACTAATTAAGACAATAAAATTAAATACGACATACATGAAAAATAAAAAAACTAGAACTCACTTCCAAGTCTGTCTTTTCTCCCTCTATTTATCATCAAAATTCTTCCCACATGCCTTCTGAGTGTTTCCCACTTTTACTTTGAGCCATTGGATGAGTAGAATGGATTTTAGCCGTTGATGGCTTTTTGGCGCCAAAATGAGATTTTGCCAGTTGGGTTCGATTGAGTGCAAGGAGGAGGAAGCATTAATTGTTACTTGTTTTGTTAGGTGAGGTGGAGTGATAAGGGTAGTGGTATGTGAGCTGGAGGTATGGGGAGGTGGAGTGTTGTTGAGAAGTGGGTGAAGAAGAAAGGAAAAAGGAGGGAAAAAGGTTTGGCGGGGTTTGACTATTTTTGACCGGGGTGTATTATTAAGGGACAGGTTCAAGTAGGGGGGTCAAGGGTGTTTTGGCAGGGGTCAAGGGTCAAGGGTTTGAAATTAATACACAAGGACCAATCTTGTAATTTGGCAGAACTTGAGGGACCAAAACTGTAGCTTTCCCAAACTTATCAAAAGGGCCAAACATGCCAAGTTTCATTAGTACAAGGACCATAAAAGATAATTTTCCATTTTTAAACTTCCAAGGACTATTTTTGCCAATTTTGAAACTTGAAGGACCAAACTTAAAAATTCTCCAAACTTTTTACCAAAGGATCATTTTTGATAAATTTTGATTTTGAAAGGAATTGGGTTGACTTTTATTTCAAAACAAATGCTCAGGGACTGATTTTGTCAAGATTTGAAAGTTGAGGGACTGAAACTGCCAATTATGCAAACTTAGCTCGTTTTTCATCTGATTTTAAACATTTTGCATTTGAAACATATAAAACGCAATTTTGGGATATTTTCAGTATTTTGATGCATTTCTGAGTGTTTTTAAATGTTTTGCAGTTCAGATTTGACCAAAAATGATGAGTATTTACACACTTATCAATCCCCCACACTAAACTATTGCTAGTCCCTAGCAATCTTTTGAGAAAACTTAATGGATTTGAATCTCTTTACCAAAAGCCATTACTTCTGGAGTAGCCAATTGTTTCAGTTCTAGTAAGAACCTTTGTACAATGATAACCAAATGATTTTGAGCAAATCACCAGCTTTCAACGGTTTTGATTTGTCTTTACCAGAAGCCGTTTGCTTCTGGACTAGCCAACTCTTAGATAATATATACTATCTTTGGTGAGCTGATTACCAATTATGGTTTTCCAACTGCCTTTACCACAAGCCATAAACTTGCGGGCTAGCCAACTTTTCACTAATTAAAGATATGGTGAGCTGAAAACCATACAATTTTGGGCAAATTGCAAGCCGTCAACGGATTTGAGATATCTTTACCAAGAGCCGTTTGCTCCTGGATTAGCCAATCCTTTTGTTTATTAGACATGGCGGACTGATAACCATAAGCTGAGTAAGTGCAAAACACTTACTCCAAAAAAAAATTTTGGCCAAAAATGGGGGAATAGGGTGGTATAATTACATGATAAAATTCGTGAGAATTCCCCCCCACACTAGAAATGAATATTGCCCTCAATATTCAAAGTATCGGCGGTTATGCCGAAACATAGAACGTAAAAGGGAAATACTACGGCCATTATTTGAATTTTTTTTTTTTTTTTATACAACAGCGGGGGGCAACTCCCCCACACTAGGGTGGTAGAAAATAGAAAGAAGTCAGAAATACGGGTGAAAACCCATATAGTGTGCTACTGTTTTTGATTCCCGAGTCGCTAGCTTGACTCGATCCCCGCATTCATTGGTTCATGGGGAAAGTTTGTAGATCCGGGACAATCACAGGTGGAATGTCCTGTTAAGATCGTTTATAAGCTCAGCTAGGGATCAATAACAAAGATAATAAACATAATACGCAGCGGATAAATCAAAACAATACTTTGTTATTGAAAAAGGTTTTTCATTCACTAACTCTAACTAATACTAGACGTTTATAGAAACACGTCTACTAACTAAACTAATAACCTAGATACTAACTTAGGCGTTTACATGAACATACGCCTAGCAACTAACTAACTAACCATCACCCTAGGCGTCCCCTAAACGCCTACACACACACACACTTTTGCTAATGGTGTTCACATCTTGACACACTTTAAATCTAATTCCCTGCCTCTCTTTATATACTAGAGAGTCTAGGGTTACAATTGACTACTAGGGACTAAATAATAAAGTCTTCTTTAACAAGTAAGTCCCTTGTCTTTCTATCTTCATCAATTGTCTTCATAAAACCTTCATCTTTCATATTTTGTCATAATCAATTCAAATATAATTCCCAACAATCTTCCCCTAGTTGATAATGACAAAACCAAATAAGCACGAACTTCCCCTGAAGTTAAGATGTCATGAAAGATAAGAACTTCCCCTTAAACATGCAATCACCAAGAATCTTCAAGTTGCAAAACCGTCTTTGTCGCCTTTCTTCCCCTTTTTGTCATAATCCACTAGGAGAAACTAAGTAGAAGCAACTTTGATTTCAACAACCACGAACCAATATCTAAATAGCGTGTGTAATCTAAATAAACTCCATACCAAGCTGAGAATCAAATCCATGTATGACTTCCCCTTAATTCCAAAACAAACCTATTAGCAACACTTTTTCTGTCACTAATCTGTCGCTAATCTGTCACTATGTTGCATTCTCCTTCCTCCCAAATCTGTTAGTGACACTTTTTCTGTGACTAAACGGTTGCAAATCTGTTGCAAAACTACGAGCAGTACTTTCATCATCACAAGCAGTACTTTCGTCATCAAAAGCAGTGGAAACTCGTATTAACCAACCATTATCAGAATCATAAACTCATATCACTAAAATATACGAACAGCAAGTACAAACTGTTAACATATTCGGAATATATGTAGCAGTACTAATCTTCTTCGACCAATCAGAAGTATATTAATGCATGTCCAAAAACCTCTCGCTTGACTTCTCAATATCACAATCTAATAGAGTGTATCAACAATAGTAACATTAGGAGAACAGTATTATCCCAAAGCCTATGCAATATAAAATAATCAAAACACCACCGTCCCATGTGCTTGATGTATAATAAGATGATACCTCACTGACCTCATTCAATCAAAATCAGTTCTTGAATATTAAGAGATTCACTCATGCAATTCACAATATCACGTCATCCACCAATACTCGTCCATGCACACTCATTATAAATCTTTGCTTTATCTCATGTTACCGACCCATTATGTTCTTGGAACCAATCAAAATTCAAGCCCATCGTATAAACCATGTACCTCTTAACACTAAATTCGAGCTATCCGAATACGAAACCAGTCATATACCCAATCATGATAAAGTCCACACATGACCAGAATAAATGACGAAACATAGGACCCATCAAGTGAACACCACATGACCAGCAACCTCGTTTGACTATTAAACACAAACCGACCCCACGTCTGATCAAACCTGGTGTACCCTACGAGTACCAATCTCTCACAAATAGAATTGATTTATCTTGGAGCAGTACCTTGAAAAACGCAGCAATACTTCAATTTGCAACAGGAATATTCAATGTTAGCAGCAGTTACAAATAAGTAGCAACACTTAAAGATACTAGCAGCAGTTTCAGAAAGATAGTAGCAGTTCACGACACAAACATGCAGCAGATTCCTATCGAGCAGTAGTTAACAAGTTTCATTGTAGCAGTAATTGAAACCCTAAAACTTTATCGTATAATATCCAAGCTGCTTTCATAAAACTAAACATTATATAATCAACTTCTATTATGAACTATACGAATAAAACATGAATCCATGAAGTTGAATCAAGAAAACCCTAAAAAACGAATTTCTGAAAAACCTTTATGCAGCAGATTTCGACAATCAATAACTTTCAAACGAAAGCTCCAATCAAAGATCCCTCCGGTGAGATATTAGCTAGGTATACCAAGAATCTTCATGTCAAATTTTAGCCCAATCCGACGGTTAACGAAGGAGATATCGCTGTTGGAAAACTGCACTGCAGAAGGGTTACGAAAATAGCACAAAATCGATTTTTCTTCGTTTTCTTCGACTAAAAACCTTGCGAATCCCTATATCAAGAGCTCCCCGCTCTGATACCAATTGTTAAGATCGTTTATAAGCTCAGCTAGGGATCAATAACAAAGATAATAAACATAATACGCAGCGGATAAATCAAAACAATACTTTGTTATTGAAAAAGGTTTTTCATTCACTAACTCTAACTAATACTAGACGTTTATAGAAACACGTCTACTAACTAAACTAATAACCTAGATACTAACTTAGGCGTTTACATGAACATACGCCTAGCAACTAACTAACTAACCATCACCCTAGGCGTCCCCTAAACGCCTACACACACACACACTTTTGCTAATGGTGTTCACATCTTGACACACTTTAAATCTAATTCCCTGCCTCTCTTTATATACTAGAGAGTCTAGGGTTACAATTGACTACTAGGGACTAAATAATAAAGTCTTCTTTAACAAGTAAGTCCCTTGTCTTTCTATCTTCATCAATTGTCTTCATAAAACCTTCATCTTTCATATTTTGTCATAATCAACTCAAATATAATTCCCAACATGTCCTCTCCAAAATAGTGCTTCAATCGATGACCATTCACTTTAAAATTTTGACCATCGGGTTGAGATAACTCAATAGTTCCATAAGGAAATACTTTAGTGATGGTGAATGGTCCAGACCAGCGGGATTTTAGTTTTCCCGAGAAAATCTTCAATCTTGAATTGAAAAGAAGGACTCGATCACCGACGTTGAAAACGCGGTTCTTGATTTTGGAGTCATGAATTTTCTTTGTCTTTTCTTTGTAGATCAAAGAGTTCTCGTATGCTTGATCACGGAGTTCATTTAATTCATTCATTTGAACTTTCCGGTGATCACCAGCTGTGTGAATATCGAAGTTGGCATGTTTCAAGGCCCAGTATGCTTTATGCTCAAGCTCAATCGGCAGATGACACGCCTTTCCGTACACTAGCTTGTATGGAGTACACCCGATGGGTGTTTTATAAGCTGTACGGAAGGCCCAGAGTGCGTCATCTAGCTTATCCGACCAAGAGGCACGATTTTCGCCTACTGTCCTCTCCAGAATTCTTTTAATCCCTCGGTTGGAAACTTCCACTTGCCCACTTGTTTGGGGGTGGTACGCAGTAGAGAGACGGTGAGTTACACCATACTTTTGCATGACTCTATCAAACTAGTCATTGCAGAAATGCGTACCACGATCACTGATTATAGCTCGTGGAGTTCCAAACCTAGCAAAAAGAGATTTTAAGAATTTCACAACAACTCGGGCATCGTTGGTAGGCAAAGCTTTCGCTTCAACCCATTTTGACAAATAGTCAACGGCCACGAGTATGTATTTATTTCCTCGAGATGAAGGAAATGGCCCCATAAAGTCAATGCCCCAGATGTCAAAAATCTCACACACTTGAATGGCGTTTTGCGGCATTTCATTTCTTTGTGAGATATTTCCATGACGTTGACAAGCGTCACAGGTTTTGACATATTCGTGGGCATCCTTGTAAATCGTGGGCCAATAAAATTCGGAATCAAACACCTTCTTGGCAGTGTAGTTGGGGCTATGATGTCCCCCAGTAGGTCCAGAATGGCAAGCCTTGAGAATGTCATTTGCTTCCTGACCATACACACATCGCCTGATGACTTGATCTGCCCAAATTTTGAATAAGTAGGGGTCGTCCCAGAAGTAATGTTTTACATCTTTAAAGAATTTGTTTTTCTGTTGGGACGACATCCCTTTCACCACAAAGTTACCCGCATGGTAATTTGCAAAGTCAGCAAACCATGGGGTAGAAGAGTCTCCACGAAAAGAAACCACATTGAGTGTTTCGAGAGGAAATGTTTCGTTTATTTCCTTTTTCTCGAACACATCCTGGTGAGGGTTTTCTAGACGGGACAGATGATCAGCAGCCAGGTTCTCAGCTCCTTTTTTATCACGTATAATGATATCAAATTCTTGCAGGAGGAGAACCCAACGGAGCAATCTCGGCTTTGCATTTTGTTTTGCAAAGAGATATTTGAGAGCCGAGTGATCCGTATACACCACGCATTTGGTCAAGATTAGGTATGGCCGAAACTTCTCAAACGCATACACCACAACTAATAATTCTTTTTCTGTAGTGGTGTAATGGGTTTGAGCTTCAGTCATAGTCTTACTCGCGTAGTGGATAGGCTGAAAATGCTTGGTTTTACGTTGCCCCAGGACTGCACCGATAGCAAAATCACTTGCATCGCACATGAGTTCAAAGGGTAAATCCCAGTCGGGGGCAACGAGAATGGGTGCTTCCGTAAGCTTTTTCTTTAATGTTTCAAAAGCTTCGATGCACTCAGGTGAGAAGATAAAAGGAGCATCCTTCTCAAGGAGATGAGTCATAGGCCGAGCGATTTTAGAAAAATCTTGTATGAATCTGCGATAAAAACCGGCATGACCTAAAAAACTCCTAATACCTTTGACGGTAGTAGGATGAGGCAATTTGGCAATGACATCCACTTTCGTTTTGTCAACCTCAATCCTATTTTTTGAAATCTTATGGCATAGGACAATTCTTTCCTTGACCATAAAATGGCTCTTCTCCCAATTTAGACAAAGATTTGTGTCTTCACACCGTTTTAGCATTTTTTCTAAATGGGAGAGACATGTTTGAAATGAGTCCCCAATGACCGAGAAGTCATCCATAAACACCTCCATTGTTTCCCCGATCATGTCGTGGAAAATTGCCATCATACATCGTTGGAACATGCCAGGAGCGTTACATAGGCCAAAAGGCATACGTCTGTAGGCAAAAGTTACGTATGGGCAGGTGAATGTGGTCTTTTCTTGATCCTGTGGATCAATGGGGATCTGAAAATACCCCGAGAAACCATCTAGGAAACAATAGTATTCGTTCCCTGCTAATCTCTCAAGCATTTGGTCCATGAAGGGTAGAGGAAAATGGTCTTTACGGGTGGCTTCGTTTAACTTGCGATAGTCAATACACACACGCCATCCCGTAACCAATCGAGTTAGAATTAACTCGTTTTCTTCATTTGTGACAACAGTTATGCCACCCTTTTTTGGAACACAGTGGATGGGACTGACCCAAGGACTATCAGAGATCGGGTAAATTAAACCGGCATCAAGAAGTTTGAGAACCTCTTGTTTGATAACCTCATGAATCTTAGGATTCACCCTTCTCTGATGTTGGACTGCTGGTTTGAAATCATCCTCCAATAATATCTTGTGCGTACAAAATTCAGGGTTAATACCCTTGATGTCGGAGAGTCTCCAAGCAATTGCTTGCTTGTGCACTTTCAAAACCTTTATGAGAGCAGTCTTTTCCTCCTCAGTTAAGTCCTTAGCAATTATGACGGGTAATTTATCATCACCCTCCAAGAATGCATAGTCGAGATGAGGAGGTAGGTCCTTAAGTTCAACCTCGGGAAATTCTTCAGTAGATGTTTGTACGGATTTGATTTCTTCAATCGTGATCTCTTTCGGAGGGAGTGACGGTAATGGATCTTCATTTAACAATTGCTCAAGATAAAGGATATCTCCCTCCGAATCATAAACACCATCATCAATTCCCGGCGGAATCGATTCATCATTAGCAAGAAACTCATCGATCTCTTCTAAAAAGAAGTCACCTCCCTCAAATGGAGTAAGAGAGGGGGAAGAATCGGCAATAATTGGTTGAGAAGATGTGGTGGGATCCCCACTCACAGAATTATGAAAATAACCAAGAAACTCTTGAGAGTACTCCTCTGAAGCAATATCAATTACATCGATTCGATTAACCGATTCAGCATCATAGTTTGCGGAGTACCTCGAAATTTGATCAAGGTTAAAGGTGACAGCTTCATTACCCACACGTAATGTGATTTCTTGCTCAAATACATCAATGAGAGCACGGCCCGTTCTCAGGAATCCTCGTCCAACAATGAGGGGAACCCGATGATCGGCATCGAAGTCAACAACCACAAAGTCAGCTGGAAAATGGAACTTTCCTACTTTCACGAATACATCCTCGGCGATGCCAAGAGGACGCGATATAGAACGATCTGCAAGCTCAAGAGTCATGCAGGTAGGAATAAGTTTTGGAAGAGAAAGTTTCTTCCATACTGAATAAGGCATCAAATTGATGCTTGCACCAAGATCGGCGAGGGCAAAGCATTCAATCATTCATGGAAAAACACAAGGTAGAAGAAATTTTCCAGGATCTCCAAGCTTCTCGGGAAGCTTCTTTAACAGAACTGCTGAGCAGTTCTCGTTCAGAGGAGTTTTAGCCATTTCAAACAGTTTTTCCTTGTTGCTTAACATGTGTTTGAGAGTTGATGCAAACTTGGGCATCAGCATGATAGCATCCGCAAAGCTTATGTCAAAATGTAGTTCTTGTAAAATTTGAAAAAAAATTTCCATTTGATGACTGGCTTTTTCGCGGAGCTTTTGCTCATTTAAACGTGATGGGTAAGGAATAGAAGTTTTGGATTTAGGGTTTTCAACTGGAGGTTCAAAAACAACTCCTGGTTTGGATTTGGGTTTCGGGACAAATTGAGGATGGACATGTGCTGTGCTCTGCGAGCTAGTGGGTTGCACTTGGTCCTTTGTCGCCTCAGGTTCACTTTCCACTACCTTCGGGAGAGAAGAAGAAGAGGTAGTAGGAATAGCAGGTCCATCATATTAAGCACCACTTCTGGTTGTGATCGCCTTTGCATCGCCCCTCGGATTAGCGATCGTGTTGCTAGGTAAAGTACCTGAGCCCGAGGGTCGATCATTTAAAGACTTCTTAATGTCAGAAATCTGGCTTACCAACAACCTATTCATTTCCTCTTGGGATTTCATGAATTGCTTCAACAACTCATCAGATGATGGTCCAGTTGGAACAATGGCTTGATTTTGTGTAGGAAAATTCTGGCCTCTATTGTTTGGATTAGGGCCTTGATTTTGGAAATTTCCTTGATTATTGCCATGAAAATACCCTGGGTTGAAATTTCATTGACCTTGGTTTCTATTAAAATTTCCTTGGTTTTGGAAATTTTGACTTTGATTTTGAAAACCGTTATTCTGACTAAAATTACCTTGGTTTTGAAAACCTTGGTTCGTTCTATTCTGATTTTGATTACGATTTTGGTTTTGGTTGAAACCGGGTGGTCCAGGGTAGTGGTTAGGACGGTGGTTCGGGTCCATAGGAGCACGGTATTGGTTGCCTCCTGAATTGGAAATCCCGCCCACAACGTTTGCTTCAAAAGGGTTACCATCGGTGGCCATACAGTTGTAATAGGCATGGGGGCCACCGCAAGTAACACATACTTCCACTTTCTTAACTTCAGCAGGAGGTGAAGTTTGTGGAAAAGAAATTTTCTTTTGGTTGGAGAGAACCAAAGCTTGAATTGCTTCCGTGAGTTTGTCAATCTTAGCATCGGTGCTAGATTGACTCACGGGCGATGAAGTAGAAGGACCAAAACTGACTTGGGAAACAACCGGTTTGCTTCGTGCAATGCGGACTTTAGATTTGTTTTCAATGATCGCTAAAGCTTCTTTTACAGTTTTGCTCAAGAAATTTCCTCCAACGGAGGAATTGAGAGAATCTTGATCAGATTGACTCACTCCATTATAGAAAGTATCGAGTTGCATCAACTCGGAGAAACCATGGTGAGGACATTTGCGGAGCAACTCCTTAAAACGATCCCACGATTCACTGAAGGATTCATCAAACTTTTGTGTGAACTTGATGATTTCGTTTTTAAGACTCGTGGTTTTAGAAGGTGGATAGAACTCGTTCACAAATTTCTTCACCAGGTCTTCCCATGTTTCGATCGATTGAGGGGGTTGTTTTTCAAGCCAAATCCGGGCTTGTCCCTCAAGGGAAAATGGGAACAGAAGAAGCTTGACAGCATCGGTAGGGACATTCTTGTATTTGATGGTAGATGCAATCTTGTTAAACCATCGAATATGAGCATGAGGATCATCCCTCTCAAAACCATAGAATTGACTTGAGGTTACAAGATTTAGTAACCCGGTTTTGAGTTCAAAATTTTCAGCCACAATGGCTGGGATAACAATAGCATCTCCATACCCATCGATGGGTGCCTGGAGAAGCTCGCACATAGGACGTTCTTCCGCCATGATAACGGAAGTAGTGCGAGCAGTTCGGATCTCAGATCCGACTGATGGGGCAGAACGTCTACGGATACGCCTTCTTGGAATCCTGACAAGCTCACGAAATGGGCTCACAGACCTAGAAGAGCGAGTGCGCATACACTAGAGTTAACTCTAAGAAATCTCAGAGTCAAGGGAATTATGAAAATGGGGAAAGAAGAATCTTTTTGGGTTTTATGGTTTTATATATATGTAGAAACAAAAGAAAAATATTTTTGTGTTTTATATGTTTTAAGATGTTTTTGGATTTTTGGATTTTTATAAGAAAATATAAATATATATAGATGGTATGAAAAAGGAGTGAAAATTCAAATCACTAATCTGCTAAACGTAAGATTATTAGCACAGGTCCCCGGCAGCGGCGCCAAAATTTGATCGGTCCCAAACGGTCAGGTTTATTACACAAGTCAACCACTTGTGAATGGTCAACCGTAATAAAAGTCAAACAGTCTAAAACCAAAGCAATTAAGTCCAGGAGAGTTTAGTGTTTCCCCAGGTCGTTAAGTCCCAACGAGCTGTGCGATTAAATAGCTAAACGTGTAGTGATCGGGTGATATTTAACAGGAAAGGGGTTAATGATAATACTAGATGACAAAGGAAAAATCTGAGAAAGAAAATTAAAAAGCTAAATTATATTAAATAAACGCTATCACTATTTTTAAAATTGGATTTTCTTGATTTTTCTTTTATAAATTTGAATTAAAAACTAATTTTAAACTTTAAAACTAAATTAAAATACTAAAAATTATGAAATTAAAGAGGAAAATTGTGAAACTATTTTTCAAAAATCTAAAATAACTAAACAAACTTTTGAAAATTGAATTTGTATTTTTCTGATTTGTATTCTAATTTCTATGATTTAAAAACTATTTAAAACTAATTAAATTGCTAAAAATTACAAATTTAACTAAGAAAAATCTGGAAAAATTATTTTTTTGCTTTTTATATTTATCTTAATCTATGAAAATTGAAAACTTATTTTTTTTTAAGCTTTTCTGATTTATTTGGATTAAAAGCTATTTAAAAAGTCCTACAAATTGATTTAAATAGGGAAAAATAGCAAACAGTACTGAAACATTATGAAAAATTTAGGAAAAGTCTAAAATTTTATTCTAAATCTATGAAAAATATAAAAACTAGGGCTTATGTGTAAGATTATGAAGCTGTAGTGCAAACTGTTTGAGAATAAGCACTTAAAATAAGCTAATAAGCACTAGAAAGCACAAAATGAACACAGAAACTAGATTATACTAAAACAACTTAATACCAACCTATTTCAACGGACCTAAACCTCTAGATAACCAGCTACAAGCTTATGAGTACAAAATCAAACAAGTGAATTTCAGTTATGAGGAGCTGACTTCAAGCTTAAAAATAAGCTATCTACCCTAGTTGGAACCCAAGACCAGATATCACAATCTCAAATGGACCTAGCAAGGAGCTTATAAACCAAATCTGAGACCCTAATTATCCAGAGTGAGCACTGAGCATAAGCTGCAAGATGCCTGGTTCACAACTCAGTATGAGCTGAGTGTGAACAAGGCATATGAGGCCTGTTTAGACAGCTTATCTACTGCTTAAAATGACTTCCAAAAATTTCACAAAAATCAGATTTATACTCTTGACCAACTGAATTTGTTAAATCCAAAATATCACTTGAATTGAATCAGAAACAAATCCATGATAATTCCACAAACTTTGGTGAAAACTGAGTTATGCAACTTTGACTTTTTAAGATTTGCAAAGTTTGACTTAAATGACTTTTGATTCCAAATGACTGACTGATTATGATGTTTAATGGTAAAATAAGACTAATGCAAGCTATATCACTAACTTTTATACCTATAGGCAAGATTCTACCAACTAACTCTCACAGAAATGACATTAAGAGCAGATTTAAAGTAATTTTGACTTTGAGCAATCTAAGGTGCGATTTAAGACCTAAAATGACTGAGTTATAACTAATAAGAGCTGAAACAACTAGTCTGCACTACTGAGTTAATCTGAATCTCAGATTACTATGTTGATCCAAACAATAGTTAATAAACCAATTTGCAATTTAAACTACTTAAATCTTAACTCTAAACTTATGACAACAACTGATTATAGGACAGAATAACTAACAGGAATTGAATTCTATACTACACTAATCTAAACTAACAACAATTCTAATTTTACACAACTGAATTGAAACAGATAAGAATTAAGTACTCACAAGTAATCCAGCTTATTTTGAAACTCAATCCAGAACCATAGCTACACTAACCTAAGCTAATCCAACCCAATCCAAGCTCTGCAACAACCAATGTTATAACCATTTCCAAATGAAGCTCCAGTTTGACTTTTGTTGACCAAGTGAAGAATTTGCTTGGAACTGATTCTTGAGCTTACTAAAAGCTATGGGCAGCTTTAGTAAGCTTATTTGAGTTATAATGAAGCTTATTGAAGCCTGGCTTTTAGTACATTTAAAATTGATTTTATGACAGAAAATATAAAAACAAGAAACTTTATCAAACTTTGAATTAATGCTTAAAATGAGTTACAATAGACTAAATAACTTTAGTTCATTACAGGAAAGCTTAGGATTACAATTTAAGAAACTAATTAAGTCAATAAAATTAAATACGACATACATGAAAAATAAAAAAACTAGAACTCACTTCCAACTCTGTCTTTTCTCCCTCTATTTATCATCAAAATTCTTCCTACGTGCCTTCTGAGTGTTTCCCACTTTTACTTTGAGCCATTGGATGAGTAGAATGGATTTTAGCCGTTGATGGCTTTTTGGCGCCAATATGAGATTTTGCCAGTTGGGTTCGATTGAGTGCAAGGAGGAGGAAGCATTAATTGTTACTTGTTTTGTTAGGTGAGGTGGAGTGATAAGGGTAGTGGTATGTGAGCTGGAGGTATGGGGAGGTGGAGTGTTGCAGAGAAGTGGGTGAAGAAGAAAGGAAAAAGGAGGGAAAAAGGTTTGGCGGGGTTTGACTATTTTTGACCGGGGTGTATTATTAAGGGACAGGTTCAAGTAGGGGGGGTCAAGGGTGTTTTGGCAGGGGTCAAGGGCCAAGGGTTTGAAATTAATACACAATGACCAATCTTGTAATTTGGCAGAACTTGAGGGACCAAAACTGTAGCTTTCCCAAACTTATCAAAAGGGCCAAACATGCCAAGTTTCATTAGTACAAGGACCATAAAAGATAATTTTCCATTTTTAAACTTCCAAGGACTATTTTTGCCAATTTTGAAACTTGAAGGACCAAACTTGTAAATTCTCCAAACTTTTTACCAAAGGATCATTTTTGATAAATTTTGATTTTGAAAGGACTTGGGTTGACTTTTATTTCAAAACAAATGCTCAGGGACTGATTTTGTCAAGATTTGAAAGTTGAGGGACTGAAACTGCCAATTATGCAAACTTAGCTCGTTTTTCATCTGATTTTAAACATTTTGCATCTAAAACATATAAAACGCAATTTTGGGATATTTTCAGTATTTTGATGCATTTCTGAGTGTTTTTAAATGTTTTGCAGTTCAGATTTGACCAAAAATGATGAGTATTTACACACTCATCAATCCCCCACACTAAACTATTGCTAGTCCCTAGCAATCTTTTGAGAAAACTTAATGGATTTGAATCTCTTTACCAAAAGCCATTACTTCTGGAGTAGCCAATTGTTTCAGTTCTAGTAAGAACCTTTGTACAATGATAACCAAATGATTTTGAGCAAATCACCTGCTTTCAACGGTTTTGATTTGTCTTTACCAGAAGCCGTTTGCTTCTGGACTAGCCAACTCTTAGATAATATATACTATCTTTGGTGAGCTGATTACCAATTATGGTTTTCCAACTGCCTTTACCACAAGCCATAAACTTGCGGGCTAGCCAACTTTTCACTAATTAAAGATATGGTGAGCTGAAAACCATACAATTTTGGGCAAATTGCAAGCCGTCAACGGATTTGAGATATCTTTACCAAGAGCCGTTTGCTCCTGGATTAGCCAATCCTTTTGTTTATTAGACATGGCGGACTGATAACCATAAGCTGAGTAAGTGCAAAACACTTACTCCAAAAAAAAATTTTGGCCAAAAATGGGGGAATAGGGTGGTATAATTACATGATAAAATTCGTGAGAATTCCCCCCCACACTAGAAATGAATATTGCCCTCAATATTCAAAGTATCGGCGGTTATGCCGAAACATAGAACGTAAAAGGGAAATACTACGGCCATTATTTGAATTTTTTTTTTTTTTTTTTTTATACAACAGCGGGGGGCAACTCCCCCACACTAGGGTGGTAGAAAATAGAAAGAAGTCAGAAATACGGGTGAAAACCCATATAGTGTGCTACTGTTTTTGATTCCCGAGTCGCTAGCTTGACTCGATCCCCGCATTCATTGGTTCATGGGGAAAGTTTGTAGATCCGGGACAATCACAGGTGGAATGTCCTCTCCAAAATAGTGCTTCAATCGATGACCATTCACTTTAAAATTTTGACCATCGGGTTGAGATAACTCAATAGTTCCATAAGGAAATACTTTAGTGATGGTGAATGGTCCAGACCAACGGCATTTTAGTTTTCCCGAGAAAATATTCAATCTTGAATTGAAAAGAAGGACTCGATCACCGACGTTGAAAACGCGGTTCTTGATTTTGGAGTCATGAATTTTCTTTGTATTTTCTTTGTAGATCAAAGAGTTCTCGTATGCTTGATCACGGAGTTCATTTAATTCATTCATTTGAACTTTCCGGTGATCACCAGCTGTCTGAATATCGAAGTTGGCATGTTTCAAGGCCCAGTATGGAGTACACCCGATGGGTGTTTTATAAGTCAATCGGCAGATGACACGCCTTTCCGTACACTAGCTTGTATGGAGTACACCCGATGGGTGTTTTATAAGCTGTACGGAAGGCCCAGAGTGCGTCATCTAGCTTATCCGACCAAAAGGCACGATTTTCGCCTACTGTCCTCTCCAGAATTCTTTTAATCCCTTGGTTGGAAACTTCCACTTGCCCACTTGTTTAGGGGTGGTACGCAGTAGAGAGACGGTGAGTTACACCATACTTTTGCATGACTCTATCAAACTGGTCATTGCAGAAATGCGTACCACGATCACTGATTATAGCTCGTGGAGTTCCAAACCTAGCAAAAAGAGATTTTAAGAATTTCACAACAACTCGGGCATCGTTGGTAGGCAAAGCTTTCGCTTCAACCCATTTTGA
Organism: Chrysanthemum seticuspe; assembly: GCA_019973895.1. Classification (NCBI taxonomy): domain Eukaryota; kingdom Viridiplantae; phylum Streptophyta; class Magnoliopsida; order Asterales; family Asteraceae; genus Chrysanthemum; species Chrysanthemum seticuspe. Next base: position 116,173,823 of record BPTQ01000004.1, on the reverse strand, counting down.
CAAATAGTCAACGGCCACGAGTATGTATTTATTTCCTCGAGATGAAGGAAATGGCCCCATAAAGTCAATGCCCCAGATGTCAAAAATCTCACACACTTGAATGGCGTTTTGCGGCATTTCATTTCTTTGTGAGATATTTCCTTGACGTTGACAAGCGTCACAGGTTTTGACAAATTCGTGGGCATTCTTGTAAATCGTGGGCCAATAAAATCCGGAATCAAACACCTTCTTGGCAGTGTAGTTGGGGCTATGATGTCCCCCAGTAGGTCCAGAATGGCAAGACTTGAGAATGTCATTTGCTTCCTGACCATACACACATCGCCTGATGACTTGATCCGCGCAAATTTTGAATAAGTAGGGGTCGTCCCAGAAGTAATGTTTTACATCTTTAAAGAATTTGTTTTTCTGTTGGGGCGACATCCCTTTCACCACAAAGTTACCCGCATGGTAATTTGCAAAGTCAGCAAACCATGGGGTAGAAGATTCTCCACGAAAAGAAACCACATTGAGTGTTTCGAGAGGAAATGTTTCGTTTATTTCCTTTTTCTCGAACACATCCTGGTGAGGGTTTTCTAGACGGGACAGATGATTAGCAGCCAGGTTCTCAGCTCCTTTTTTATCACGTATAATGATATCAAATTCTTGCAGGAGGAGAACCCAACGGAGCAATCTCGGCTTTGCATCTTGTTTTGCAAAGAGATATTTGAGAGCCGAGTGATCCGTATACACCACGCATTTGGTCAAGATTAGGTATGGCCGAAACTTCTCAAACGCATACACCACAACTAATAATTCTTTTTCTGTAGTGGTGTAATGGGTTTGAGCTTCAGTCATAGTCTTACTCGCGTAGTGGATAGGCTGAAAATGCTTGGTTTTACGTTGCCCCAGGATTGCACCGATAGCAAAATCACTTGCATCGCACATGAGTTCAAAGGGTAAATCCCAGTCGGGGGCAACGAGAATGGGTGCTTCCGTAAGCTTTTTCTTTAATGTTTCAAAAGCTTCGATGCACTCAGGTGAGAAGATAAAAGGAGCATCCTTCTCAAGGATATGAGTCATAGGCCGAGCGATTTTAGAAAAATCTTGTATGAATCTGCGATAAAAACCGGCATGACCTAAAAAACTCCTAATACCTTTGACGGTAGTAGGATGAGGCAATTTGGCAATGACATCCACTTTCGCTTTGTCAACCTCAATCCTGTTTTTTGAAATCTTATGGCCTAGGACAATTCTTTCCTTGACCATAAAATGGCTCTTCTCCCAATTTAGACAAAGATTGGTATCTTCACACCGTTTTAGCATTTTTTCTAAATGGGGGAGACATGTTTGAAATGAGTCCCCAATGACCGAGAAGTCATCCATAAACACCTCCATTGTTTCCCCGATCATGTCGTGGAAAATTGCCATCATACATCGTTGGAACGTGCCAGGAGCGTTACATAGGCCAAAAGGCATACGTCTGTAGGCAAAAGTTACGTATGGGCAGGTGAATGTGGTCTTTTATTGATCCTGTGGATCAATGGGGATCTGAAAATACCCCGAGAAACCATCTAGGAAACAATAGTATTCGTTCCCTGCTAATCTCTCAAGCATTTGGTCCATGAAGGGTAGAGGACAATGGTCTTTACGGGTGGCTTCGTTTAACTTGCGATAGTCAATACACACACGCCATCCCGTAACCAATCGAGTTAGAATTAACTCGTTTTCTTCATTTGTGACAACAGTTATGCCCCCTTTTTTGGAACACAGTGGATGGGACTGACCCAAGGACTATCAGAGATCGGGTAAATTAAACCGGCATCAAGAAGTTTGAGAACCTCTTGTTTGATAACCTCATGAATCTTAGGATTCACCCTTCTCTGATGTTGGACTGCTGGTTTGAAATCATCCTCCAATAAAATCTTGTGCGTACAAAATTCAGGGTTAATACCTGTTAATACAAATATCGTCATTAAACGTTATTTATATTTTTGATCTTTGCCTAAGTTTTGTTAACGACAAAAGTAAATTTAATTTATAAAAGCTTAAAGCTTGTCAAGTTTATTAGATATTAAAACAAGCTTTCTCAAACAATATATTCATCATTCAAGCATTTACATTTATGATTAGTAACATCTTGATATGACTCTAATCATTATGTATGATAGTAGTTTGTAGAATGTGTTAGGTTCTTAAAACCAAACACTACTTAAGCATTTGCATATTTCTATTAATAGTAATACAACATTTGACATCATGTATTACATCATGGAGATCATTGGAAGATTCCATTAGATATTTTGTGAAGATTTGTACTCTTCATATCTTGCACAATCTTACTTAGATAGAGTTGACTTTAGGCAAGATTTGATATCTTGACTGTCAGACTGGCGGTACCAATTTGGTACACGGGCGGAACCCTTTTTAGGGGTCCGCGGTCCGTGGACGCTCCTGTCCAAATTGGCTATAAATAGCAATGCCAAGCCAAGTAGTTTCTCATCCCTTTCTAACATACTCTCATACATATCTTCTCTCTAACCTTTCTAACTCAGTTTCATATCATATTAGTGATCTCTTTTGTAGCAAAGAAGATCAAGTCATATTCAAGCTTCAACGAGAAGTTGGAAGTCTTGTTTGTTTAGTGTTGTATGATCTAGTGTTGATCCATACTTCATTGTTGTATCAAACCATCATAATCTTGTGAGTGTGAGTGGTTAGTATTTTAGTCCTCAAAATACATTGTGTGTGGGAGTAGTTGTACCCTTGGAAAGAACTCGACATCTAGCTTAGTGTCGGAAATAGTGTAAGCGAAGTGTAAAGGTTTTCTCCGCCAGTGAAAGGAGCTTGTTGACTAGTGAAGTTAAACTCTCGAGTGTGAGACTCGGGGAGTGGAGTAGGGCAAGGAAAAAGAGTCCTTGTAGGCCGAACCACTATAAACAACTTGTTGTGGTTTGATCATTTCTTTCCTTACTTACTTATTACATATTGCTTGCATATTTCATTAACACACTTAAGATCAATATCAATTGATCTTTCAATAAGTTTCAAAACAAAGTTTTTAATCGGTAAACTATTCAACCCCCCTTCTAGTTTTCTACAATTGGTACCAGAGCCTCGTTGCTCAATAATTTCTAAAATAACTTGTATTTTATAAACTTGAAACGATCCATGGATTCTGAAAACTTTAAAGAAGGGCAATCTATGCAAAGACCACCACTCTTTGAAACCAATGGATTTATCTATTGGAAAAACCGTTTTGAAACATATGTAAAATCAAAAGATATAGATCTTTGGTTTATTATTGTTAAAGGAGATTTTAGTTCTACAACAAAGGATATTTCCGTTGATGAACAAAAGAAATTAGTTGCTGAAAATAATGAAGCTAAAATGATGCTTTATAATGCTTTACCTAGAAAAGAATATGAAAGAATTTTTATGTGTGAAACCGCCAAAGATATTTGGGAATCTTTAATTGTTACACATCAAGGTAATTCACAAGTCAAGGATAACAAAATTGATCTTCTTGTTCAACAATATGAACAATTTGTTATCCCTGAAGATGAAACCATTGATTGTGGCTTTGCTCGTTTTAACACTATCATTACATCACTTAAAGCACTTGACGAATCTTTTCGTAGTAAGAACTTTGTCAGGAAATTTCTTAGAGCACTCCATCCCAAATGGAGAGCTAAAGTGACCGCTATTGAAGAATCAAAAGATCTCTCAATAATGTCACTAGACGAGCTAATTGGCAACCTCAAAGTTCACGAAATGGTAATGGAGAAAGATTCTGAGATCATCAAAGGAAGAAAGGAGAAGATCAAATCCGTTGCTCTTAAAGCAAAGGCGGAATCAAGCGATGATGGTGAATCTTGTTCCGATAGTGAAGATGAGGAGTATGCCATGGCCGTTAGAGATTTCAAGAAGTTCTTTAGAAGAAGAGGAAAGTTTGTAAGACAACCTCGAGAAGAAAAGAAGCCATTCCGAAAAGATCGGGATGATAAGAAGATCAAAGGTGAAAGAAAGTGTTTTAGATGTGGTGATGCAAGTCATCTCATAGGAGAATGTCCCAAGCCTCCTAAGAGCAAAACTCAACGAGCTTTTGTAAGTGGTGCTTGGAGTGATAGTGAAGACAATGAAGAATCAAGCAAGGAAGAGATCGCTCTAATGGCACATGAGTCAAATGAGGTACTTTCCGATTCTTCTTATTTTTCCATAGATGATGACACCTTGCAAAAACAATATAATCAATTGTGTGAGCTAAGTCTAAAAATCATAACTAAAAATAAATTTCTAAAAACTAAAAAGGAGTTTTTGGAAAATGAAGTATATGAGTTAAAAGAAAAAGCAAAACGACTTGAAAAAGGAAAAGCAAATGACAATGATTGTAAATCATGTCAAGAGCTAAATCTTGAAATAGAAAAACTAAAGCTCACACAAGAAGTTTTAATAGAAAATAATTCTAAGTTTAAAAGGTTTAACAAAAACATCGCTATTGCCGATGAAATAGTTAAAATCCATAAAACACCAGGAGACATGAATGGGCTAGGGTTTAATGAAGTTTTAATTCCTAAGAGTCAAAACAAAACGGCCGAAAAGGACGAACATTCTGTCAAAACTGCTGCTGTACAGCACGGACCAGACGGAACCAAAAAAAGGGTTCCGTCCGTTGTGCAAAACGGTACCGCGGGTACTTCAGCAGAACAGAATGTTCGCAATACGGACCGTACTGAATTTGTTAAAATAACAAAGAAAACCAATGATAATGTTAAACTAAAACCAGCCATTATATCAGGAGTAGGACTCATTAAAAATGAATTTAGATCAAAAACTACTCAACAACGACATAAAACTTCTTTTGCCAAACGCCCCTTTCCTAAGAGCAACCACAACGTTCAACACAACTACCAACACAACGGTTGGAATCAAAACTTTCCTAGACCATATCAAACTCCAGATTACATGCCATGGAACCCTTATCCATCATTTCCATACATGAATCAAATAAATGGTATGTTTAACCCAAATGGACCCATGAGATATTGGGGACCAAATGTTTGAGTTATTCGCTTCTTAGGTATGTTTGAAAGTTGGATTGGAACCTGATGAATGGATAAAAGATAGTGGATGCTCACGACACATGACGGGCAACAAAAGTCTCTTCTCATCATACCAAGAGTATGACGGAGGTAATGTCACTTTCGGTAGCAATCTCAAAAGCAAAATCATTGGCAAAGGTACGATTGCTCATAACTCTCTAACTATTGAAAATGTTGCTCATGTGGATAGGTTAGGATTTAATCTACTTAGTATTAGCCAACTATGCGATAAAAAGTATAAAGTACTATTTGATGAAAATGGTAGTAAAATACTAAAAGATGGTATCACCATAGCTAAAGGAGTTAGGAAAAATAACATATACGTCATGAAAATAGATAAAACATATAATGACAAACTTTGCCTAACAACATTAGACGATAGCTCATCTCTTTGGCATAGACGCTTAGGTCACGCTAATATGAGACTTATACAAAACTTATCTTCAAAAGAGTTAGTTAGGAATTTGCCAAAACTAAAATATGACCAACACTTTTGCGACGCTTGCAAAATTGGTAAACAAACACATAGTAGTCACAAATCTAAAAATATGGTATCTACATCTAAGTGTCTAGAATTATTACATATGGACTTGTTTGGACCATCTGCTATAAGAAGCTATGGAGGCAACTTATACACTTTGGTCATAGTAGATGATTACTCAAGGTTTACTTGGACGTTATTTTTGAAAACCAAAAATGAAGCTTTTGATAAATTTGAAATACTTAGCAAGAAAATTCAAAATCTTCTAGATGTCAAAATTGTGTCGATCCGAACGGATCATGGTCGTGAATTTGACAACGAAACTCAATTTGGAAACTTTTGTGATACAAATGGTATAACACATAACTTTTCCGCTCCACGAACACCTCAATCAAATGGAGTAGTAGAACGTAAAAATAGAACAATTCAAGAAATGAGTAGAACAATGCTTAATGAACAAAACATTCCTCAAAAGTTTTGGTGTAACGCCGTTGACACTTCTACATATATTTTAAATAGAGTCCTAATACGTCCTTTCCTAAACAAAACACCATATGAACTTTATAAAGGTAAAAAGCCAACATTAGGATATTTTAAAGTCTTTGGTTGCAAATGTTTTATTCTTAACACTAAGGATTATCTCACCAAGTTTGACCCAAAGTCTTATGAAGGTGTATTTCTTGGTTACTCTCAAACTAGTAAAGCTTACATTGTCCTAAATAAAGAAACAATGATAGTCGAGGAATCGTTGAACATAACATTTGACGAAAGTCCACCTCCCTCTAAGACATCACCTTTGGTAGATGATGACTTAGTTGAAAGTCAAATAATTGAAAGTCAAATTAATAATAACAAGGAAGATGAACCATTAAATAAGGAAATTGTCAACATAAAAGAATCTAAAAGTCATCCATTAGAAAAGGTCATAGGAAAACTTAATCAAAGAACCTTAAGATCACAAGCTCAAAATCAAAGTAATCATTTTTGTTTTGTATCCACCATTGAACCAAAAACCATAAATGAAGCAATAAAAGATGAGTCATGGGTAATGGCCATGCAAGAAGAATTAAACCAATTCGTTAGAAATGATGTTTGGAAACTAGTTCCAAAACCTAAAGATCAAACTATAATTGGAACAAAATGGGTCTTTCGAAACAAAATGGACGAAAATGGTATAGTATCTAGAAACAAAGCTAGGCTTGTTGCACAAGGTTATAATCAACAAGAAGGAATTGACTATGATGAAACTTATGCACCGGTAGCTAGACTTGAATCTATTAGAATATTACTTGCTTATGCATGTGCTTATGATTTTAAATTATTCCAAATGGATGTTAAAAGTGCTTTTCTTAATGGGTTTATTAACGAAGAAGTGTATGTTGCTCAACCTCCCGGTTTTACCGACTTTGAGAAACCACATCATGTCTTCAAACTCAAGAAAGCATTATACGGCCTTAAACAAGCACCTAAAGCTTGGTACGACCGTCTTAAGACTTTTCTTATTGATAACAAATATTCTATGGGATTAGTAGATAATACTCTTTTTACTAAGAAAAAGGAATCGCAAATTATTATTGTTCAAATATACGTTGATGACATTATATTCGGATCAACTTGTCAAGAACTATGTAATGATTTCTCTAAAATCATGCATGACGAGTTTGAAATGAGTATGATGGGTGAGTTAAACTTCTTTCTAGGACTTCAAATTAAACAACTAGAAGATGGTATTTTCTTTAATCAATCTAAATATATAAAAGACATGCTTAAGAAATTTGGTCTTGAAGATTCCAAACCAACTAAAACACCCATGTCCTCGGACACTAAACTCACCAAGGACGAAGAAGGTGAATCCGTAGATAACACTAAATATAGAGGAATGATTGGTAGCCTACTCTATCTTACGGCTAGTAGACCCGACATTATGTTTAGTGTTTGTCTATGTGCTCGCTTTCAAAAAAACCCAAAGGCATCACACTTAGAAGCATTAAAAAGGATTTTTAGATATATTAAGGGAACAACGTGTTTAGGATTATGGTATCCCAAAGGAACGGGTATAGAAACCATAGTGTATGCCGACTCGGATCATGCCGGTGATTATGTCGATAGAAAAAGTACAAGTGGTATTTGCACTTTTGTTGGACATTGTCTCACCTCATGGTTTGCAAAGAAGCAAACGGCTTTAGCCATCTCTACTACTGAAGCCGAATACGTCTCAGCCGGAAAAGCATGTCAACAAGCTCTTTGGATGAAGCAAGCCCTCGTAGACTACGGAATTCATCTCAACGACATTGTGATACTTTGCGACAACAAAGGAGCCATCGATCTCAGCAAAAATCCCGTTCAACATGCTCGTACAAAGCACATTGAAATCCGTCATCACTTTCTTCGCGACAATGTTCAAAAAGGAAACATTTCAATCGAGAAAGTATCCTCCGAAGACAACATTGCCGACATCTTTACTAAACCTCTTAAACGAGAACCTTTTAATCTTCTTAGACTTGGTTTAGGGTTAATGGAACCAAGCATGTAGGATAAACATAGCCTAAAAACATTAGAATAGTCAAACCAAAACAATTTTTGTCTTGTTTCTGCTACTGTAGCCACGGCACCAAACGACAACACGGACGGAACCAAAAATTTGGTGTCGTCTGGTCCGTGGTGTCTACAGAAGCAAAACAGCTTTATACATAACATCTTCTTCCTCACAACCCACTTTACCAAAACGTGTAAAACTTAAACCAAGCTCATTATTGTCATCTTCCCACTCACTAATCACTGAAGATAACATCATTGTAAGTATCCTAACTACATTTCATCTCTTAATTCTGAGTCTAGGATTCTTATTTATGCACAAATCATTACATGGGGTTTTATGTATGCTTTTATACCAAATATGAATTCAATTGGCAAATTGCATAACTAGTCATTCAAATTAGGTACTACATTATCATATTGCATAAACAAAATCATGTTTCCCACTAATTGATAGATAATAAATATAAGGCCTTATTCAAACAACCAAACACCCCATGTCAAAAGTTTTGAAAAGCTTCTCACTTATAGGAAAACATTTTTTCATTGCTAATACAAATAGAAACGTTAGAATTTTCATCACTTGCATGCTCTTGAATACTAAAGGTATTGCATAACTAATATGCACTCCCGGGTATATTCAAATATAGCCACATTGAATTAGGAGCATTTGGGTTATCTCATGGTATTTGCCAAACACTCCACTAAAACCATTTTTGTGCATAAAATGAGTCGAGATAACCGCAACTCCAAATTGTTTTCATATAGGCACACACTAGAATCAAAAACGTTAAAATCTATCTTAATTTTAACATGTTAATTCTTATCCTTAGGAATAACCATGGTAGTCGCAAGATTCTATGATCACAAAGACACTCTTAACTACATTCCCAAACACCACAAAACCAAAGGACTCACCAAGGAACAAGTAGAAATATTTAGGGGTCTAGAATCAAGGTATTTCCACGAGGGTAGAACCATTCACTCATCCTTCCTTGAGCATACCAATCTTCGTGAAGAACTAGCCGCCATTCAATTCGATTGTCTTCTTGACATTGATGAACCAATTTGTCCTAGGTTCGTATTAGAATTCTATGCTAGTGTGACTGGTTTTAGTGATGAAGATGATGAGTTTTGTCTTGGCTTTAGAATCAACCAAAATGATTACACCATCACTTTAAGTGACTTTGCTAGAGTACTAGGAATTCCCAACCGTGGAACTTGTGTCTACACGGATAAGTGGTCACTCACCGCCCTTGATGCAATCAATGACCGCTCTCTTCCCTACATAACCCGTTTAGCCGATAAGGATGTCATCCGTGAACACCTTTTTAACCCAAAAACGGATACAACCCGAGTAACCCGAAAGGGAAAAGAGGTAGACCGAGATCCATATGGAATGGAGCTCAACGAACTTAAGCACGAATTTAAGAAATGGGAGGAGTTACTTAGAGCAAACGTCATTAGCACCATAGGGAATAGGGATCACATAAACGCTTGTCTTTGCCACATGCTTTACAACTTATCCACCCGACAACCATTCAACTTAGCCTACTACATAGCTAGGAGAATGATTGATATTCCAACTCAAGGATCCGTTGCTCTTCCATACGGGATGCTTCTCACCCGTCTCTATAGAAACTTCGCTCCAATTCCACCTACCCCAAAAGGGATGCACCTTAACTATGATCTCATCCCTCACATCTTTGTGCCTTTGAGTGATGCTCGAGTTGCTAAGACTAAAGGTAAAAGAGCTAAACCTCCAACTCCTTCATCATCATCATCAAATAGCTCCGAGGATGGTCTTCCAAGCTCTCGTCTTCCACCTCAAGAGTATTACACATCTCTTCCCGAGATTGAGAATGAATCAGCAGAATTCAAACAAACTAAGGGAATGTTCAAGTGCCTTGGTAGGATGATGAACAAGATTTACAAGAAGTTGGACAAATAAGGGTACTTTAAGGAGTGTTTGGAACAATGCATTATCGTTAATGTTTGATACTATTTAGTTGTTTTTATTATGTAGGATGATAATATAACTTGAAACAATGGTGTATGCTAACAATCTCATGCAGGGGGGTAGCACAAGTATGCTATCAAATTTTACCCATTTTTACTATATTGTGAAAATCAATAAACCTTGCTCTTAATCTATGCTCCACTGTGTTTACATATGTGTTATTTACTTTTCCTACCTAGAAATGTTTAGTATAACAGGTTTTGAGAAAAAATTTCAGGTTTCGGAAATTTCAGTTTTTGAGAAACATTCTGTCCAAATTTCAGCACTCCACGGATCAGACGGCACCATTATTTTGGTACCGTCCTTTATGAATTTTGGTACCGCCATATCTGTACAGGCGGACCAGACGGCACCCTTTTTTGGGTTCCGTCCCTGTATGATTTTGGTGCCGTGGATCCTCCAGGTAATTTTCTGAATTTCGACTCTTTCGTGATTCCAAATTATCTTCCATCACTTATAAATCAATCTTAACTAGTATATACTGTTATTAGAACTAGTATTATTCACTAAGGGATGTAAGAAATCCATTTCCCACCAAAATTCAAAAATTTGAAAAATCCACCCAAGGAGCCCTTTGGCATAAAGGAAGGAACCAAATTTTTGGTACCTTCAAATCCGTGGGTAATCTGAATATTGGGAAATTCCACTCACTAGAACACATTTATTGCATATCTTTTCTTCTTCACTCCATCTTCTTTGTATGGATTGACTTGGGTGATATGACTAGCATTCAACCCACTTCCAAATCATTAGGAACCTCATCTCTTCAATGGTTCAACATCAAATCAAACCTTTTCTCAACAATTTCTTACCTCTATAAATTGAAAGGTTTTACCATGATCATCCTCACACCTTCTTCATTCTCACTACTATCTAGCAAATCAAAACCCAATTTAAAAAATGACTAAATCATCACCAAAACCTTGCAAGAAAACCGCTAGAATGAGCGTAAGGCCTTGTTGTTTTGTTAATCTTAGCTCATCATCCGAATCTTCACCACTCACCATCTCATCTCCCATTAGAGATGATACACACCTTACCTTAGCTACACCCACTTCATCACACATTGTGATCACCACTCCACCACCATCAAAAGCACCTACTTCACCTCCACCGGCACCCATCCAAACATCCAAAACACCCTCACCACCTTCACCAAGGTCTCCCACTCTCACTCCCATGGAGTTATTTTCTACTCCACCAACATCACCAAATCCTTTCCTAGAGGACTTGGAAGACTTGCCTCCTAGGCCAAGTCATCCACCACCATTGCCATCCTTTGGCACCATTGAGCGAATCGCTCATGAATCACCTCGGTCATCTATTGACCCAAACGCCCCATTAGGGCCAAGACCTCTCCTTTTCCACCCCATTCACAAGGACATTCATGGTCCTTTATACGGGGATCATCCACTTCCATCATCAATGTCCCCTCATATTGAGGACATTCCGGAGAGCATGTGGGATGACAACCCCACTAGAGAGGAGATTCAAGCCGAACTCCACAACCTCCACCAATTCAAAGGCATGGTGGATTCTCACTTAAGTGAGACAATGCAAATGCAAAGTGCTTTGCTTGCATCCATCATGACCACTCCAAACATCCCCAACACCACCAACACATCCACCATTCCACCACCACAACCTCCGCAAACTTTCTACCCACCAAGACATGGTTGCTCCACTTGTGAGCAAACGGGTCAAACTGTGGAACGGACCCGGATTATGGTCCATGACTTCCACGAAGAAATGAGGTTCATCCTCAACCACATTCTTGAGCGTCTCAACGCTCTTTCTCATCCACCATCTCTTTAGGATGGTTTTTAGAATAGTCTTTTATTTGTTTTTGTTTTTTTTTAGGATAATTTTTTTTTTTTTTTGTACTAGAAACACATCATTGTGTTCTCTTTTCATGATCTTTACTCATGAAAAATTTTAACAAATGAATGTTGTTTATTATGTTGTTGGTGTCATTACATAGTGTTTGGAAATGCTTGTGAATGATCATTATTACTAACAATTTTTTTGTAGCTTTATTTTCACAATCCATGTATCTTCCCATTAAAGCACCCAATTTAGGGGGAGCTTTGAACAAGGGGGAGATAATAAGCTCGGGCTCATTACATTCCGCATAGCCTCTTCTTTTTGTTGAGACAAAAAGGGGGAAAAAATATAGAACTTGGAAATTATTTATATTTGACTTTTCTGAAAAAGTCAAACTGCATACAATTGACTTTCTAAAAGTCAAACAGGAACCCTCATTGATAATACTTGACTTTTCTTAAAAAAGTCAAATTGCATACTTTGACTTTCTGAAAAAGTCAACATCATGCATCAACTAGTGAATTCTTTGAAAGTCAAAATTCATACACTTATATTATCATTTCCTTTTCAAAGTCCTAAAACTAATATTTTTATAACTCTTGTACAAACTTTGTCTCTTTTATAAAAATAAAATTTATATTTTGTCCTCAACAAAAAGGGGGAGATTGTTAATACAAGTATCGTCATTAAACGTTATTTATATTTTTGATCTTTGCCTAAGTTTTGTTAACGACAAAAGTAAATTTAATTTATAAAAGCTTAAAGCTTGTCAAGTTTATTAGATATTAAAACAAGCTTTCTCAAACAATATATTCATCATTCAAGCATTTACATTTATGATTAGTAACATCTTGATATGACTCTAATCATTATGTATGATAGTAGTTTGTAGAATGTGTTAGGTTCTTAAAACCAAACACTACTTAAGCATTTGCATATTTCTATTAATAGTAATACAACATTTGACATCATGTATTACATCATGGAGATCATTGGAAGATTCCATTAGATATTTTGTGAAGATTTGTACTCTTCATATCTTGCACAATCTTACTTAGATAGAGTTGACTTTAGGCAAGATTTGATATCTTGACTGTCAGACTGGCGGTACCAATTTGGTACACGGGCGGAACCCTTTTTAGGGGTCCGCGGTCCGTGGACGCTCCTGTCCAAATTGGCTATAAATAGCAATGCCAAGCCAAGTAGTTTCTCATCCCTTTCTAACATACTCTCATACATATCTTCTCTCTAACCTTTCTAACTCAGTTTCATATCATATTAGTGATCTCTTTTGTAGCAAAGAAGATCAAGTCATATTCAAGCTTCAACGAGAAGTTGGAAGTCTTGTTTGTTTAGTGTTGTATGATCTAGTGTTGATCCATACTTCATTGTTGTATCAAACCATCATAATCTTGTGAGTGTGAGTGGTTAGTATTTTAGTCCTCAAAATACATTGTGTGTGGGAGTAGTTGTACCCTTGGAAAGAACTCGACATCTAGCTTAGTGTCGGAAATAGTGTAAGCGAAGTGTAAAGGTTTTCTCCGCCGGTGAAAGGAGCTTGTTGACTAGTGAAGTTAAACTCTCGAGTGTGAGACTCGGGGAGTGGAGTAGGGCAAGGAAAAAGAGTCCTTGTAGGCCGAACCACTATAAACAACTTGTTGTGGTTTGATCATTTCTTTCCTTACTTACTTATTACATATTGCTTGCATATTTCATTAACACACTTAAGATCAATATCAATTGATCTTTCAATAAGTTTCAAAACAAAGTTTTTAATCGGTAAACTATTCAACCCCCCTTCTAGTTTTCTACAATACCCTTGATGTCGGAGAGTCTCCAAGAAATTGCTTGCTTGTGCAACTTCAAAACCTTTATGAGAGCAGTCTTTTCCTCCTCAGTTAAGTCCTTAGCAATTATGACGGGTAATTTATCATCACCCTCCAAGAATGCATACTCGAGATGAGGAGGTAGGTCCTTAAGTTCAACCTCGGGAAATTCTTCAGTAGATGTTTGTACGGATTTGATTTCTTCAATCGTGATCTCTTTCGGAGGGAGTGACGGTAATGGATCTTCATTTAACAATTGCTCAAGATAAAGGATATCTCCCTCCGAATCATAAACACCATCATCAATTCCCGGCGGAATCGATTCATCATTAGCAAGAAACTCATCGATCTCTTCTAAAAAGAAGTCACCTCCCTCAAACGGAGTAAGAGAGGGGGAAGAATCGGCAATAATTGGTTGAGAAGATGTGGTGGGATCCCCACTCACAGAATTATGAAAATAACCAAGAAACTCTTGAGAGTACTCCTCTGAAGCAATATCAATTACATCGATTCGATTAACCGATTCAGCATCATAGTTTGCGGAGTACCTCAAAGTTTGATCAAGGTTAAAGGTGACAGCTTCATTACCCACACGTAATGTGATTTCTTGCTCAAATACATCAATGAGAGCACGGCCCGTTCTCAGGAATCCTCGTCCAACAATGAGGGGAACCCGATGATCGGCATCGAAGTCAACAACCACAAAGTCAGCTGGAAAATGGAACTTTCCTACTTTCACGAATACATCCTCGGCGATGCCAAGAGGACGCGATATAGAACGATCTGCAAGCTCAAGAGTCATGCAGGTAGGAATAAGTTCTGGAAGAGAAAGTTTCTTCCATACTGAATAAGGCATCAGATTGATGCTTGCACCAAGATCGGAGAGGGCAAAGCATTCAATCATTCCTGGAAAAACACAAGGTAGAAGAAATTTTCCAGGATCTCCAAGCTTCTCGGGAAGCTTCTTTAACAGAACTGCTGAGCAGTTCTCGTTCAGAGGAGTTTTAGCCATTTCAAACAGTTTTTCCTTGTTGCTTAACATGTGTTTGAGAGTTGATGCAAACTTGGGCATCAGCATGATAGCATCCGCAAAGCTTATGTCAAAATGTAGTTCTTGGAAAATTTGAAAAAAAAATTCCATTTGATGACTGGCTTTTTCGCGGAGCTTTTGCTCATTTAAACGTGATGGGTAAGGAATAGAAGTTTTGGATTTGGGGTTTTCAACTGTAGGTTCAAAAACAACTCCTGGTTTGGATTTGGGTTTCGGGACAAATTGAGGATGGACATGTGCTGTGCTCTGCGAGCTAGTGGGTTGCACTTGGTCCTTTGTCGCCTCAGGTTCACTTTCCACTACCTTCGGGAGAGAAGAAGATGAGGTAGTAGGAATAGCGGGTCCATCATATTAAGCACCACTTCTGGTTGTGATCGCCTTTGCATCGCCCCTCGGATTAGCGATCGTGTTGCTAGGTAAAGTACCTGAGCCCGAGGGTCGATCATTTAAAGACTTCTTAATGTCAGAAATCTGGCTTACCAACAACCTATTCATTTCCTCTTGGGATTTCATGAATTGCTTCAACAACTCATCAGATGATGGTCCAGTTGGAACAATGGCTTGATTTTGTGTAGGAAAATTCTGGCCTCTATTGTTTGGATTAGGGCCTTGATTTTGGAAATTTCCTTGATTATTGCCATGAAAATACCCTGGGTTGAAATTTCATTGACCTTGGTTTCTATTAAAATTTCCTTGGTTTTGGAAATTTTGACTTTGATTTTGAAAACCGTTATTCTGACTAAAATTACCTTGGTTTTGAAAACCTTGGTTCGTTCTATTCTGATTTTGATTACGATTTTGGTTTTGGTTGAAACCGGGTGGTCCAGGGTAGTGGTTAGGACGGTGGTTCGGGTCCATAGGAGCACGGTATTGGTTGCCTCCTGAATTGGAAATCCCGCCCACAGCGTTTGCTTCAAAAGGGTTACCATCGGTGGCCATACAGTTGTAATAGGCATGGGGGCCACCGCAAGTAACACATACTTCCACTTTCTTAACTTCAGCAGGAGGTGAAGTTTGTGGAAAAGAAACTTTCTTTTGGTTGGAGAGAACCAAAGCTTGAATTGCTTCCGTGAGTTTGTCAATCTTAGCATCGGTGCTAGATTGACTCACGGGCGATGAAGTAGAAGGACCAACACTGACTTGGGAAACAACCGGTTTGCTTCGTGCAGTGCGGACTTTAGATTTGTTTTCAATGATCGCTAAAGCTTATTTTACAGTTTTGCTCAAGAAATTTCCTCCAACGGAGGAATTGAGAGAATCTTGATCAGATTGACTCACTCCATTATAGAAAGTATCGAGTTGCATCAACTCGGAGAAACCATGGTGAGGACATTTGCGGAGCAACTCCTTAAAACGATCCCACGATTCACTGAAGGATTCATCAAACTTTTGTGTGAACTTGATGATTTCGTTTTTAAGACTCGTGGTTTTAGAAGGTGGATAGAACTCGTTCACAAATTTCTTCACCAGGTCTTCCCATGTTTCGATCGATTGAGGGGGTTGTTTTTCAAGCCAAATCCGGGCTTGTCCCTCAAGGGAAAATGGGAACAGAAGAAGCTTGACAGCATCGGTAGGGACATTCTTGTATTTGATGGTAGATGCAATCTTGTTAAACCATCGAATATGAGCATGAGGATCATCCCTCTCAAAACCATAGAATTGACTTGAGGTTACAAGATTTAGTAACCCGGTTTTGAGTTCAAAATTTTCAGCCACAATGGCTGGGATAACAATAGCATCTCCATACCCATCGATGGGTGCCTGGAGAAGCTCGCACATAGGACGTTCTTCCGCCATGATAACGGAAGTAGTGCGAGCAGTTCGGATCTCAGATCCGACTGATGGGGCAGAACGTCTACGGATACGCCTTCTTGGAATCCTGACAAGCTCACGAAATGGGCTCACAGACCTAGAAGAGCGAGTGCGCATACACTAGAGTTAACTCTAAGAAATCTCAGAGTCAAGGGAATTATGAAAATGGGGAAAGAAGAATCTTTTTGGGTTTTATGGTTTTATATATATGTAGAAACAAAAGAAAAATATTTTTGTGTGTTATATGTTTTAAGATGTTTTTGTATTTTTGGATTTTTATAAGAAAATATAAATATATATAGATGGTATGAACAAGGAGTGAATATTCAAATCACTAATCTGCTAAACGTAAGATTATTAGCACAGGTCCCCGGCAGCGGCGCCAAAATTTGATCGGTCCCAAACGGTCAGGTTTATTACACAAGTCAACCACTTGTGAATGGTCAACCGTAATAAAAGTCAAACAGTCTAAAACCAAAGCAATTAAGTCCAGGAGAGTTTAGTGTTTCCCCAGGTCGTTAAGTCCCAACGAGCTGTGCGATTAAATAGCCATACGTGTAGTGATCGGGTGATATTGAACAGGAAAGGGGTTAATGATAATACTAGATGACAAAGGAAAAATCTGAGAAAGAAAATTAAAAAGCTAAATTATATTAAATAAACGCTATCACTATTTTTAAATTTGGATTTTCTTGATTTTTCTTTTATAAATTTGAATTAAAAACTAATTTTAAACTTTAAAACTAAATTAAAATACTAAAAATTATGAAATTAAAGAGGAAAATTGTGAAACTATTTTTCAAAAATCTAAAATAACTAAACAAACTTTTGAAAATTGAATTTGTATTTTTCTGATTTATATTCTAATTTCTATGATTTAAAAACTATTTAAAACTAATTAAATTGCTAAAAATTACAAATTTAACTAAGAAAAATCTGGAAAAATTATTTTTTTGCTTTTTATATTTATCTTAATCTATGAACATTGAAAACTTATTTTTTTTTAAGCTTTTCTGATTTATTTGGATTAAAAGCTATTTAAAAAGTCCTACAAATTGATTTAAATAGGGAAAAATAGCAAACAGTACTGAAACATTATGAAAAATTTAGGAAAAGTCTAAAATTTTATTCTAAATCTATGAAAAATATAAAAACTAGGGCTTATGTGTAAGATTATGAAGCTGTAGTGCAAACTGTTTGAGAATAAGCACTTAAAATAAGCTAATAAGCACTAGAAAGCACAAAATGAACACAGAAACTAGATTATACTAAAACAACTTAATACCAACCTATTTCAACAGACCTAAACATCTAGATAACCAGCTACAAGCTTATGAGTACAAAATCAAACAAGTGAATTTCAGTTCTGAGGAGCTGACTTCAAGCTTAAAAATAAGCTATCTACCCTAGTTGGAACCCAAGACCAGATATCACAATCTCAAGTGGACCTAGCAAGGAGCTTATAAACCAAATCTGAGACCCTAATTATCCAAAGTGAGCACTGAGCATAAGCTGCAAGATGCCTGGTTCACAACTCAGTATGAGCTGAGTGTGAACAAGGCATATGAGGCCTGTTTAGACAGCTTATCTACTGCTTAAAATGACTTCCAAAAATTTCACAAAAATCAGATTTATACTCTTGACCAACTGAATTTGTTAAATCCAAAATATCACTTGAATTGAATCAGAAACAAATCCATGATAATTCCACAAACTTTGGTGAAAACTGAGTTATGCAACTTTGACTTTTTAACAGATTTGCAAAGTTTGACTTAAATGACTTTTGATTCCAAATGACTGACTGATTATGATGTTTAATGGTAAAATAAGACTAATGCAAGCTATATCACTAACTTTTATACCTATAGGCAAGATTCTACCAACTAACTCTCACAGAAATGACATTAAGAGCAGATTTAAAGTAATTTTGACTTTAAGCAATCTAAGGTGCGATTTAAGACCTAAAATGACTGAGTTATAACTAATAAGAGCTGAAACAACTAGTCTGCACTACTGAGTTAATCTGAATCTCAGATGACTATGTTGATCCAAACAATAGTTAATAAACCAATTTGCAATTTAAACTACTTAAATCTTAACTCTAAACTTAAGACAACAACTGATTATAGGACAGAATAACTAACAGGAATTGAATTCTATACTACACTAATATAAACTAACAACAATTCTAATTTTACACAACTGAATTGAAACAGATAAGAATTAAGTACTCACAAGTAATCCAGCTTATTTTGAAACTCAATCCAGAACCATAGCTACACTAACCTAAGCTAATCCAACCCAATCCAAGCTCTGCAACAACCAATGTTATAACCATTTCCAAATGAAGCTCCAGTTTGACTTTTGTTGACCAAGTGAAGAATTTGCTTGGAACTGATTCTTGAGCTTACTAAAAGCTATGGGCAGCTTTAGTAAGCTTATTTGAGTTATAATGAAGCTTATTGAAGCCTGGCTTTTAGTACATTTAAAATTGATTTTATGACAGAAAATATAAAAACAAGAAACTTTATCAAACTTTGAATTAATGCTTAAAATGAGTTACAATAGACTAAATAACTTTAGTTCATTACAGGAAAGCTTAGGATTACAATTTAAGAAACTAATTAAGCCAATAAAATTAAATACGACATACATGAAAAATAAAAAAACTAGAACTCACTTCCAACTCTGTCTTTTCTCCCTCTATTTATCATCAAAATTCTTCCCACGTGCCTTCTGAGTGTTTCCCACTTTTACTTTGAGCCATTGGATGAGTAGAATGGATTTTAGCCGTTGATGGCTTTTTGGCGCCAATATGAGATTTTGCCAGTTGGGTTCGATTTAGTGCAAGGAGGAGGAAGCATTAATTGTTACTTGTTTTGTTAGGTGAGGTGGAGTGATAAGGGTAGTGGTATGTGAGCTGGAGGTATGGGGAGGTGGAGTGTTGCAGAGAAGTGGGTGAAGAAGAAAGGAAAAAGGAGGGAAAAAGGTTTGGCGGGGTTTGACTATTTTTGACCGGGGTGTATTATTAAGGGACAGGTTCAAGTAAGGGGTCAAGGGTGTTTTGGCAGGGGTCAAGGGCCAAGGGTTTGAAATTAATACACAAGGACCAATCTTGTAATTTGGCAGAACTTAAGGGACCAAAACTGTAGCTTTCCCATACTTATAAAAATGGCCAAACATGCCAAGTTTCATTAGTACAAGGACCATAAAAGATAATTTTCCATTTTTAAACTTCCAAGGACTATTTTTGCCAATTTTGAAACTTGAAGGACCAAACTTGTAAATTCTCCAAACTTTTTACCCAAGGATCATTTTTGATAAATATGATTTTGAAAGGACTTGGGTTGACTTTTATTTCAAAACAAATGCTCAATGACTGATTTTGTCAAGATTTGAAAGTTGAGGGACTGAAACTGCCAATTATGCAAACTTAGCTCGTTTTTCATCTGATTTTAAACATTTTGCATCTGAAACATATAAAACACAATTTTGGGATATTTTCAGTATTTTGATGCATTTCTGAGTGTTTTTAAATGTTTTGCAGTTCAGATTTGACCAAAAATGATGAGTATTTACACACTCATCAGGTAGCTACCCTTGTTTCGGTAGTTTTGAATGGCGGTAGAGGCCAATTGCCTAGGAGATATGACCAACTGACCCTAGGTGAGCAGACTGAGACGGGAAGGGTAAGATATGACCAACTGACGACCTTTTCTACTTGTGCGATTTGACCAACTGATCACCTACCGTTTGGATGAACTTAAGAATTAGGGGGTGAGTGTTTAAGTTGCTAACGCCCGGGCACTCACTATTATAAATCTAGCATGTAGCGGTACTTAATGACTTGGCTTAGGGGACCAGGAACAACAGGACTTATGAGGGGACACCTGACTTCTCCTGTGGTGGCATCTTTGCTGATAGGTTAGGGCGAATTGACCAAATGATGTCCTCTCGACTTTGACCCCACCTGAAGTAATTGGAAGTAAGTAGACGTAGGCATTACTGGCTAGGAGAAATAACTAGGTTAGCACCACTCTCCTCTATTGATTTATCATTTGCCTTTTATCTGCTTTAGTAGTTAATTAATTAATTCCTTAACGAAATCATTATTAAAATCTGTGACACTTAGACTTAGTAATAATCCAACACACATAGCTCTTGGGACGACCTTGGTTTTACCAAATACTACACTACACGCGACCGGGTACACTGCCCGTTAGTGCATTAGGGTAGACCATAGGTATAACGAGACTTTATAAATATTAAAACCTGGTAAGTAAAACCTGCATCATGCTTATATTTTATGTCATTTATATGGATTTATGCTTGTATTCCTTTATATTTCACTTTCAAGTAAATTATGAGCATTGGAGCTTAGAGACGCGGATTTGGAGATTTTCCTAACGGTTTATGATAGTATGCTACTTATGAAGAAGCTACGGCGTAACTCATTCTCTCACATTACGCCGTAGCTAGTGTTTTATCTCAGATTGCCTACTCAACAGCAATTACGGCGTAACTCCCAACTAAGGTTACGCCGTAATCATCTAGGTCATGAAATATTTCGCGCCTCCATCAACTACGTCGTAACTCCTCACAAGCATTACGCCGTATTCTACTTAACGAGAGTTCTATTTTGAAGTTAGTCAAGTTACGGCATAACCAACATTTACTATACGGTGGAGCTGGTAACTACGGCGTAACCTTTCCCTAGTGTTACGCCGTAGTCTATTTAACGAGAGTTACATTTGGAGGATAATTAAGTTACGGCGTAACTCTCAACTCAAGTTACGTCGTAACTATGATCGTGCCTATAAATACAAGCCCTAAATTCTGCATTTCACATCATTCACTCACAACTCAAAGGCAGAGAACGTGAGGAGGGTTCCAAAGGCAGATCATACGGAGCATAAAGAGCCATCTCCTAGGGAGGAATCACTCCATATCGATAAGCATTAGCAATGATTTCTATCTTTTACTATTAATTCATGTCTTTCATTATGTTAAACATTGAATTCATTGTTTCTTTTAATATGATCGGCTAAGAACCTTTGGTGCTAGCCTACTTATGATTCCTTGAATGTATTGTTTATGTTTTCATGCTTCCGTATAATTGTTTCTAGTTTATGCATGCATAGTTCAATGGTATTTACCCTAGCTTTGGTAGTTTTGAAATGCGATCGTATCTAGTTGCTTAATAGAATTGACCAACTGACCCTAAGTAGGTAGGTAGAGTTTGGAAGGGTAAGACTTGACCAACTGACGACCCTTCCTCTCTTGTGCGAACTGACCAAATGATCACCGGTCGTCCGAATAAACTTAAGAAGTTAGGGATGAGTGTCTAAGATGCTAGCGCCCAGGCACTCATTATTTTGAATATTTCATGTAGGGTACTTAATGACTTGTCTTAGGTGACTTAAGACCCTCGACTCCCCATGGGATAAACCTTTGACGTCGGGTAGGAGCCTTTGTTAATAGGTTAGGACGAATTGACCAAATGTTGTCCTAGCGACTTAAACCCCTACTTGAATCAATTGGAAGTAATAAAACATAGACATTACATGATAGGATGATTAATTAGGTTAGCACACTTTCTCTCCATTGATCACAACTTTATTTTACTTTTCGCTATTTCATTTCTTAGTTTAATCATTTCAACCTCAAACCAGTTAAAAGAAGTGACACTTAGACTTAATAGGATCCTCATCTACATAGCTCTTGGGAACGACCTCGGCTTTACCACCTTCTATACTACGCACGACCGGGTTCACTACTCGTTAGGAAATTAGGTAGAGCTTAGGTAGACGAGAAAATAAAAATATTATATCCTGGTCGGAATTCCTGCATCAATTACCTTCCAGACATCATTGTCAATGTGCTCAAGGTAATGTTCTATTTCCATGGCCCATATATCATACTTCTCCTTTTTCAGAAGTGGGAGTTTGATGTTTGAGATAGTGGTTGTTGCAGGAATGATTTGTTGTTGTTGTTTTGGTCGACCAGTGTCTGATACTTCATCATGGTTTGACACTTCCTCATCTCTAAGATGTTGAGAGAACACATCATTATGGGGTTCAGACGTTTTTTAGGATTTGTGAATGAATAAGTGTTTGTGGTTTTGTGTTTCTTCTAACACATAGTCCCTCTATAGTCTCTTATACCACTTGTAGGTCTAAAGTAATGGATCTAAGTAGCTTTTATAAGACAATAGCTAACTTGAATAAATCCAAATCAACTATATGAGAAACTCTAACAATGAATGCTTCAATGTTAATGCGGAATCTTAACACAAACAATAAGAAGAACCCAATTACTAATTTGCTATTAAACTCTAATAAACTTCTATTACGTATATAAAACATAATGCCTTAGAGTTCCTTTTATACAGTAAGGAAACCCTAGCATCTCTACAAAATGTGTGAAAGGATATACATATCTTTTCCTAAGATATCATTAACGCGTAAATATCATTTCCTAAGATATCTCTAACATAACTATTCTGTTTCAAGAACAGACTTAACTACCAAACACTAAACAGTACTAATTATGCCTGCCAGACTTAACTTAGTACTGGCAGACTTAACTATGACTACCAGACATAACTATGTACTAACAGTATTAAGTCTGTTGTACAATAATTCCTAAAAACCTTTTTATAAGCTCAAATAAGCTCCATAAGGTCTGAATTTTGGTATACATGTAATATCCCAGATTGTGAACATCCTTTTTAAAAATCAGCTTATAGCTTGCAGTAATGTGGCTTGTGCACTAGCTGGAAGTTGCCCCCTAGGCTGTTTGGATCTGCATATCTTTTTAAGTGCTTAACTATTTTTTTTTCGTGGCTTATTTATGTCTTTAACTTGATTAATTATTACCTTTTAGGTTATTCTTAGTAATTTTCTAGCTTAATGGGTAGTCTGCACTAGCTTATCCAAGCTTGTGCAGGTAGGTTTTGCCTTTAAGTTTAATTTGGAGGTTTAGAGCTTTTCCCACTGATCCAGCTTATTTTTTTTAGAATTAGCAGGATTATTGGCTTATTTAGGTCACACTTTAGTTTTCTTTAGCTTATATTTGCCTTGTAGTAGCTTATGAGTGGCTTGTAACAGCTTTTATAAGCTTGTGAGTTATAGGTGTGTTTAGTTGTTAAGCTCTTAAGTAACCTATCATAACTTAATCTGCTTATTTCACAACTTTTTAAAAAGTGTTTAAAATATTTCCTTTTCAAAAAAGTCATAATTCAGCTATTTAAAAAGATATTTTCAAAAATTAATGATAAATAAAAAGGTGGGAAGAGGGAGGTCAAGGGTAAGCCACTAGGGCTCGAACCCGAGACCTCACACCTCCTCAACCACTTTAACCCTCACACTTAACCAACTGAGCTATCCTGTGTTGCGTGTGATTACTTGACACATTAATTCCTTTATAAACAGATTAGTTTCTTAGCTTATTTCTATTTGCTTATTTACCAGCTTATTTGGCATTGCTTTTAGGTGCATTTTATTTTTCCTAGTCTTTAGGTAGCTTAATATATTTTTAGAAAAAAGATTTAGATTTTCCCGTCTCATTTGCTATTTTTAACTTTAAATTTAGTTTAAAATCATCTTTAATTCATAATAAATTGAATATTATTCAGAAAAATATAAAAGTTTTTTCTAAAATTTCCTTTTGTCATCAAGAACTTATAAAAATTAATTTGGCACTCTTAGAGTCTAATTTACTCACTTTAGGTTTTTAGACTTGCGTTTACGTTACCGGTTTTACGTTTTTAGTTTATATTGCACTCAGGGTAATTGTCATTTTCTTAATTGATTTAGTTGCTTTATTATTGCTTATTTGCTTATTACTTGTCATTTTATTATTATTGTCTCGTCTTTTAAATTCCAAAATACTAAAACCGTTCAAATATTCAAACCACCCGACCTTTAAACGAAGATTCGATTTTCCATTGCACGCCTCGTTGGGAGAACGACCCGGGAGTTCCATACTTCCGTTTATATACGTGGTTTTGGGTGGTTCGACTTCCCGAGATCCAATTTGGGAGTTTCACGCTTTCCTAAGTGTGAAATTACCATTTTGCCCTTCCCGTGGTTTTTTTTGCTACTAATAATACATATATACATACTCTATACGAATCAATTTTTGGTGCCGTTGCCGGGGAGGTGTGTTATCAAATTTCACGTTATGTTTGAAGATTAGTGTTTTGAAGAACTGATGAGTGTCTAAATACTCATCATTTTTATACTGTTAGAATGCCAAAAACATCTGAAAACACTCAGAAATACATCAAAATGATAAAAATATCAAAAACAAGTGTTTTATATGTTTTAAATGCAAAAACATCAAAATCTGATGAAAAACGTATCAAGTTTGCATAATTGGCAGTTTTAGTCCCCCAAGTTACAAAAGTTGTCAAAATTAGTCCCTGGAATTCAAAACTTGTAAAATATCATTTTAGGTCCTTGGGATTCACAAGTTGTTCAAAATAATCCTTCAAAGTTTAAAAATCACAAATTTACAACTTTGGTCCCTCAACTTTGCAAAAGTGTCAAAATTAGTCCCTAAGGTTTTAAAAATAAGAAAATAATCAAAATAAACCTTATACTATTTATAAATGGCAATATTGGTCCTTCATGATAACTTTGGAGAAAAATTACAAGTTTGGTCCTTAGAATTTCAAAGTTGACAATTTTAGTCCTTGGACTTATTAAAAATGGAATTTTATTAAACATTTGTCCTTGTACTAACCATATTTGGCAGGTTTAGTCCTTATTATAACTTTGGAAATATTACAAGATCAGTCCTTCATTTTCAGATAATTACACAAATGATCCTTGTGTGTTTAACTTAACCAAATGGACCATTATTATTAAACCAAACCCAATCCTATAACCCGGCTAGCCCAATTTCAACCCAAGCCCAAAAATTTAAAAACAGAAAACGCGCCCCTCACTGTTCACCATCCCCTCCACCTGTTTCACTCCTTCCCCGACACCTGCTCATCTCCACCTCATCTCCACCTCATCCCCAGCTTATCCACTTCACATCCTGTCCCCCTCCACCTACACAAACAACCAAAGCCCATTTAATGCTAGAAACCTGCTTCTTAGACTTTTCCCGCCAAACGGCTAAATCACTCAATACTCAACCATTAGTCAAATGGGGAGGTGGGATCTGCTCAGAAGACCACGTGGAAGCTTTTTGAGGTATAAAAGAAGGGAAGAAGCAGAGAAATAGAGCAGTAGTTAGAAGTAGTGTAATTTTAAATTTTGTAATGTCGTTTTAATTATTTTTTAAGTTTCCAGTCTTTGTTTCAGTTTTCAAACACTTTATTATATAATCTCAGTGTGATATTAAACTTTCTAAGTGATCAATTTCAATTTTCAAGTTCAAATTTGTGTTATGCAATTTACAAATTTTTGTATCTGTGTTTATCAGTTGAAAAGGTATAATAAGCTCTGCTACTGTTTGTTTGAGCTTTGTTAAGCTAAACTATAGCTTATTCAAGGCTTATGTTTATTTTACTCTTCATTTTCTCAAGTATCCAAAACCAGTCAACAAAAGTCAACTGGTGATGATTCTTGGGTCAGAAATGGAAAATGGTGATGCTAAGGTTGCTTTGGGGTTGGATTGGATTATCCTAGAGTAATTATGGTTCTGGTTTTGGTCTGCAAACAACTTAGACACATATAAGTGAGTTTCTCAGTTTCATTTTAAAGACAATTTGCATATTGTGATTGTGTATGTATCTGTGGTCACCTATGGTTGAAGTCTGTTTAATCATTTGTTTTTAGGTCTAGTGAACTCAATTTGATCATCATGGTATGCTGGTTTAGTAGATAGTGTAGGTTTAAGCTCTTATCAAAGGTTTAAAGGTGTGTTTGGATCTGTGGAAAAATCTGAGATAGAAGCTCTGGCTTAAGTAGTTTTAGGTTGCATGAGTCTATTTTAGTCTTATTAAGTCAGTTTTAGTCATTAAATTGTACCTTAGAACTCAAATAGTCAAAACTTTATTAAATCTGTTCTCATCTGTCACTGTTGAGATTTTCACAAGCCAAAAGTTTGTTTTGTTTTCCAATTTCATAGGTCTAGCCTATATTAGTGTTATTTCATCATTATACATCTATTTCAGTCTTTAAATCAAGAGCAAAACTCATTTAAGTCAAAGTTTCAATTCTGTCTTCATAAGTCAAATATAGAAAAAACAGATTTTTGCAAATCTTTCTTGATCTTTCATGGATTCATTTGAGGTTTTAATCAAGTGATACTTTGGGATTTGCAAGATCATTAGGTCTAGTTTAGATATATCAGTTTTGTTTTACATTTCTCAAGCTCCAATAAGCTAAAAATCAGCTACCAAGAATGCCCCATTTGCCCTGCACACACTCAGCATTCACTGAGTGTGTACAGGCACATCTTGCAGCCTGTTTACAAGCTTCAATCAAGCTTGTGATAAGCTGGTTTTTGGTCCTTGTGTAGTTAGCCAGGTCTATTTTAAGTCCCAATAGCTGTTTTCCCTTTTAGCTTATTTGTCTAGCTTGTGCAAGTGCTTAAAGGTTCCACCTAATCACTGTTTTTCTTTAATAAAATCCAATAAGCTTAAAACTAGCTTATGCTTCTTTAGTGATCTAGAGTATTGATAATAGGTTAAGATAGACTTAATATAGTATTATTTAGCTTCTGTGTTCAGCTGGTACTCATTTGTGGCTTATAGCTTATTTTAGATTGCTTATTAATAAGCAGTTGTGCAGCAGTTCCAATTTTCCTCACACAACCCCATGTTTTTCTATTTTTCCTAGGTTCTAAATAATATTTTAACATTTTCCTGAATTTTTCATATTTTTCTTACACTGTTTGCTATTTTTCTTTATTTTAAATAGTTTTTAATCCTTTTTAAATACCTTTTAATACTAATAAATCAGAAAAAGCTTTAAAAAATATTTTTTCAATTTTCCTAGATTAAGATAAATATAAATAGTCTAAAAAGTATTTTTTCCATAATTTTCTTAGTTTAAAAAGTATTTTTTAGCATTTTTATTAGTTTTAAATAGTATTAAATTAATAATAAATACATATAAAGTCTAAAAAATATATTTTTAGTTTTAAAATAAGTTTTATCATATTTTAGACTTTTCTAAGTTATAATTTATTTTTCTAGGTTAATTTTGTATTTTCTTGTATTTTAGTGCATTTTAAATACTTAATAAATAGTTTTTAAATAATAATAATTAAATAAATAGTTGTAAAAATAATTTTATTTTTCTAATAATTTTCTTTTATCATTAGGATTGTAAAAATGTATTTTTCATATTTTTAGGATCTTTATTTCTTAGAACTCACATTTTATTCTGTACGTTTACGTAATTTTTATTTAAACGTACGTTTTAGGTTTTATAGAATAAACGTTCATCGATCTATAAAAATAGTGATAGCATTTATTTAATAGATTTTAACTTTTTAATCTTTTTAATTTGCATTTAAGTCGCTTTAATTTGTAGATTTTCTCTTTAGGTAAATATCCATCGAAAACCTTACTGATCACTATCCTTAGTGATCATTCTATCATCTGAAGTTGTTTTAAACACCAATTCATCCTCCGTGGGACTTAACGACCCGGGAATTCACTATATTCCTCTGATCTTAATTGCATTTGTGTTTAAGCTGTTTTAAGTCTGTTAGACTTGACTGTTTAGCATCAATCAAGAACCTTCCGCATGAAGTTACTCGCTTATATTTGTGAATATTTTCTTACAAAAACCCCCAAAAAAAACAAAATCACAAACACTTTTCCTAGAATGTTTAAAATACCAAAAAAATTATATTAAAAAAAACCAACAAAAGAAATCGTGAAGTCAATTGTTACATCGGCTCACCTATAGGTTACAAACTATAAGAGAGGTTTAAGGAGGGACGGTCCTACGAACTTCGTCCCGAAAGGAGAAGGTTCTTAAAATTTCTGTGCTTTCCCGCTCCTCCGCCTTTTTGTGAGTGATTCTAGAGAGCTACCGAGCACCAGTTGGCTAATCGTTTACAAAAAAAAAATTTCTAAACATAATAACCTAAAAATATTTTCTTTTTCAAAATCTATTTTTCTTTTATATTTTCTCATTATAAAATTTCAAAAATAATCTTCTTTATCCTATTAACCATTTAATTCTATCTCATTATCCCTCTCAAGTTTAATTCTTATGGCGTCCCTCAACCATTAATGTTTCATTTGTAATCGTCCGATGGGAAATGAGTATCGTTGTTACATGTGTACGTGTGAGCGGTGTGCAAATAATTGTAGGGATGGATTTTGCAATATGTTCAACGCATTTACTAATCCAAATCTAAATTATTCTCCAAGTTCTTCCGACTACCCTCCCAAGCCCGAGATATCTTCGTTCGATCAGGATTATTGCTATGGGTGTGGATACTTGTTACCAAAAGGATTTCGTTGTCGAAAGTGTACTTTCGAGTGGTGTGGAAATTATCTTATAGATGGATTTTGTTTAATTTTCTTTGAGAATACATTCGCTTATGATTCCAATCCGAACTTCTTCAATTATCCTCAAAACAATTTTAACCACCCTCCGCAGAATTCATATGAGCAAGAGCCATACTTTCAAAACTACAATGATACATCCTTTCAAAGTACACAAACTTTTTCTCCAAATTGTGAAAAATCCTCATGATGACTATCAATGCCAACTGTGGTATGCCGATGTTCATCAAGATCATCATGAGAAAACTTTTGAAGAATTACTAGCCGAATAACGAAAAGCTAAATTTTGCATGCATATCGGTTACGATCCCAATAATACAAAAACTATGGAAGAATTACTAGCCGAAGAACGAAAAGCTATACTTCGCGAGATTTACATGTTCGATGACGATGACGATGATGAGGATGAGGAATATAATGAGACTTCTCCAGCTGCAATCACAACCGTTTTACCAACCGAAGAGCCCGTTGACTCTCTAAAAATGGGGGATGAGCATCTTAGCACTATTTCGGAAACGGAGTCAGAAAATGTAATAAAGTCTAGTGTTTAGAACATTGTCCCAATCCCAACTGAGTCCGAGGGTATTTCTAATAATATGTGTGACATGCCTTTTGAGGATAATCCTCCTCCTCTTGACATTCCAAATGATCCTGTTGAGATGTTCTCCGATTTTGACAATGATTGTACTTCGTATGATGATGATTCTTTATCTTGTGGAGACATCGATTATGTTGAGGAATTACCTTCTGAGCTCGTCAGCTTAGAGGAAGAGAGAGATTTTGAACCAGAAAATGGAGAGATTGACAATGATATTCTTCAAATCAAGGACGATGCACTTCGTGAACAATTAATGAATATCAATCTTCTCATTTCTAAGATTGAAGCAATAAATGATAAACCAACTTCATCTCTTATCCCCGTTGAGAATATTGACCTTATTCTGGGAAAGCCCGATACATTTCCTAAGCTTGAGGCTTTTAGATTCGAAGAGAAGAGTAGTGGCAGTACCACTTCACATTTCGATTATTCTCTTCCGGAATATGAAGCATTCCATTTTGATATCAATCATATTGAAAAGGAGAGTAGTGGCAATCCCACTTTTCATCTTTTTCTTTCTGAATATGAATCATTTGTCTTTGAATTGCTTCCTTCTGCAGATAGGAGTAGACTTTATCCTGAGGAGTTCGCCGAGTCGCTCAGATCGTTCCTCTTCCACCGGGAATTGAGAATTCAAACGATGAGCTTTTTGAGAAAATGTTTTATACCATTTTTTTATCTAAAAATGACTCTGCTTTTCTTGAGGAGGTCAGTGAGATTGATACTTTAGTTTCATTCTCCTCCGGAAGTGAGGATAAAGTTTTCAAACCCGGGATATAAATTTTCAAATGAGTTCACTCTAAGAGAACTCAAATTCTTAAATTTGATGATTTGTCTCCTAATTTACACGGAAATGTTTTCTTCTTCCTTGAGGATTCTTTTGAAACTAAAACCTTGCCTACATTTCCTGTAGGGAATTATATTTTGTAAAACAGATTTAAGTTTGTTTAAGTCTGTTTAGGATTAATTCTGGTAGTGAAATAGTTAAATCTGGTAAGCCAGAATTAAGTCTGTTAGTGGTTAAGTCTGCCAGTACTAATATACTTAAGTCTAGCTGTACAAATAGTTGATATTAAGTATGTTTATGATTAAAAAAAATAGTTTGTTAGAATTATATTAGGAATAGATATGTACGCGTAGAGATATCTTAGGAAGAGATATCTCTACCCTTCTACAAGTCTTGTAGTCAGTTAGGCTTTCCTTAGTGTATAAAAGGATCCCTAAGGTATTAGGTTAAAGGTACCAGTTGTAAGCCTTAACATTGAGCAAAAGTTTTAGAGATTAATAGAAAAAGTTATTTAGTAATTACTATGTTCTTCTTGCTTGTTGTTAATATTCCGCATTAGCATCAAGTACTTATTGTTAAAGGGTTCTTCACATAATTATTTTGGATTTATCCAAGTTAGTTATTGTCTTACAAGGCTGCTTAGATCCATAACCTTTGGACCTACATTTCCTTTCATAAATGAAGACAAAAATTTTGATCCCGCGAAACATGAGAAATGGAAGAGGTGAGCCTCCTCACGTCCCTTATTAGAAAAAAGAAAGAAGATGGAAGGATAAGCATGGGTTGCCCCCACGAAGTGCTTTTTTTTGCGAGTCTCTAGCTTGACTCGCCCCGAATTTCTTTGTCCTTAGGGTCACTACAAAAAGCATTTTTGTTTTTCAAAGAAATTTCATTAAAAATTTGGCTCTTAGAGATTTTGAAATTTCCATTAAGTTTTTGTTGAGATTTTCTCAAAAGACTAAAACAAAACATTGTCCTCAATGTTTAAAGGTAAGGGTTTTCTACGCAAATCTAAAGCCATTTATTAAGTATGCTAATAGATAAACGTTAGTCAACAAAGATTTGGATATTGGATTTCCCATATAAGCATCTAAGCATGAAACTCGAGTGGAGAAAAGACAAAACCACGAGCACGAGAGTCTTCATAATTCGGGAAATCCTGGACATGAACATCAGTGTACTCTAGCAACGCCGTTTTCCTCAAAATTACCAAAAAAATGATTAAATGGTAAACAAAATTGAGAAAATTAAAAAAATTTTGAAAGCTTTTGCTAGTCTTTTTTATTTAAAAGTTTTGCTAGTCTCTTATACAATAAGCTATAAAATTTGAATTATAGCTTGAAAAAGCCAAGAATTTGCAAGTCTCCATAACTAACTTTAAATATGCGAAGCTTGATTTCATTCGACGAAGCATTTGCAAAACAAATATATATATATATGTTTTGACACCTTGTTGATTTTCCGCTGGTGAGAGTAGGAATAAAATTTTGACTTGATCAGGCGTGTTGAGCCCTAGCTTGTCTCCTTAACCTTTATAATTAAAAGCTTTCACTAGTCTTTTATACAAGGAGCTATAAAACGTGAATTCTAGCTTAACAAAGCCAAGAGTTTGCAAGTTTCCATAATTGACTTTAAATATGCAAAGCTAGATTATTTGGCTAAGCATTCTCGGATCTTATTATTTAAGATTTTAAATTTGCGAAAAACGAAAAATGATAGAGTTATATAGAAGTTAGATGCTAAGCGTGGAGTAATTGGTTCTCTTTAGAGCTCGTAGAGGTTACTTGTGGTTTTTTGCTCCCATCAGCTAAATAAACCCAAAAATTTTAAAATAATTAAAGGTGTTTGGTTTTGGCGATAATTTGTTTTTACTCCTTCTTTAGAGAATTCTTGCTTATGAGAGTTGGGTACACATCAGGGTACTGCCAGTGTTGCGGGGTAATAAACTACTGATTCCGGAAAGTTAGCTGCTATTGTTTCAGTTGTCGAAAGACCGTAGGACTCGGGGTTTAGCGTCATATATGTAATAATAAAAAGCGGAAGCCATAATAGACCATTATGCCTTGACGGTTCATTCCCGTTGACATGGTTGTTCAAAAGGTGGAAGTAACAAATTTAATAATCCAAAGCCATAAAAGTTTTATGTTTCTTGACGGTTAGATGTCGTTGTCTCAGACTTCAAAAAGGTGGAGGAAAAGTTCCTAAGGTCAAAAGCCGAGGGCTAATGTGCTTAAAAATGTAATAATGCCAAGCTTCGACTCTAGGGGATATCTAAATAAAGCCTCTATCTCTGGACTCGTATATGAGTTGTTTTGGTTGAAATAAAAAGGATATCCCCCTAAATCGTGTTAAATTAGGACCTTGATGTGGACCTCATTCTTATGGGTAACGGTTCTCGAGGGAAGGACTTTAAACTAGTTAGCGTCTAAACTAGGTAATTTTATCGGACTAAAAACTTATCGAAACATAAAAAGAGAAAAAAAATCCTGGTTTTCATAATAAAATCCTTAGAGGAATTAGGATTATATGAGCGAGAAGTAGCTGTGCGTACACAAGTGGCATCTATGGTTAGTGTTAGCAACTAATTTCTATCTAGCTGTGATTTCGTTTTTAAGCTTAGTTTGGGGACTCTTGAAAAGTCAAGGACGATGAATTTTATCCGTATGGACGCTTCTTTATGAGTTTTTCTTCTTACTTCGTGATCCTAAAAATTATGATAATAACGAAAGTTCAACATCCCATCATTAAAGAAAAATACAAAAAAAATGTTACTTATGTATAATAAAATGGTTAAGTGGGGCGTTTTTAGAACTATTGATTTCAGAATCTCTTTTGAGGAACACTTTGCTACTTTTCAAAGTTTTATTAGAAAGAGCTTTGAAATTTATGGTTTCAAAAGCGTGAGTTGATTGGTCTAAGGGATGTGTAAAGGATCTAAGGGTTGCTCATGATTGAGGGATTTGATGGATGGCTGAGATTGCGTGAGGACACGACAATCTTCTAGTCTGGGGTATTTTGGTATGTGTGAAAACACATACCATTTTATTGTCAAAAACGGACCCAAAAGACAAAAAACTGACCCCTAAAGCCAAATATATGTATGTTTTTGTGTTGTGCATGTGCAGTTACCCGATATGAAAATTGAAAGAAAACAAAGACAAAACGGACAAACCGAGCACGAGATTGGAATGAGCGTGGAAAGCCGGAGCCGGGGAAAAAATTTCTATATTTGGATCATGTTTTATCACTAATGTTACCAAACAAACCCTCACCTTTACAACATTTCAGACCAATGGTCCCTATACCACTTTTCACCCCAAGTCCTTAAACCATTTGCAAAACCAGTCCCTAAATTGTTGCAAAGTTAGTCCTTTGACTAAACTTTGTTATTTACCAAACCATTTGACCATATCTCTATACCCAGTTTTATATAATTATGCAATCCACTAAAGAAACAAATAATCCAAATCCAAATTATCCAATACCCAACCCACTCCAACGAATCCAACACAAGACCCGGTCGAATCCCCAAATGTTTAAACAGAGTTAAAAATTAATGAAAATAGGGCGCGCATTGTTACTGTTTATCTCCCCCAACTTCTTACCGGTACATACCAAGTTTACCTTCCCCTTGATTCCTTCTAGAAAACCATGATTTGTCAAATTTTTATGACACAA
Source organism: Chrysanthemum seticuspe (assembly GCA_019973895.1). NCBI lineage: Eukaryota > Viridiplantae > Streptophyta > Magnoliopsida > Asterales > Asteraceae > Chrysanthemum > Chrysanthemum seticuspe. The sequence goes on along the minus strand of BPTQ01000004.1, from coordinate 116,139,646 downwards.
ATTTTGTCCACGTTGGCAATTTGGAGTAAACTGATTGGTCTAAGGGATGTGTAAAGGATCTAAGGGTTGCTCATGATTTGATGGATTTGATGGATGGCTGTGAATAGCTTAGTCCAAGTTCGAATTAGGTGTCTCATTTAAGGTAAAATTAGTTTATAAAGTAATTTGAGTCACTTAGGAGTCAAGGTTAAAGAGTCAAAGATGCATTTTCATGTTTTCCAAAAAGTCAAAAATCCAAAAATAGTGTTTGTCAGCTTACTTTCCAACTTATTTTCTAGCTTATTCTAGGGCCTAAAAAGTTTTAAAAGTGCTTCTCTAAGATCTCTTGTTACTTAGCTTTATCTGTTTCAGCTTATTTGGTCTCATTTTGTCTTTAATCAGCTTCAATAGTGGCTGCAACTTAGTGGTTCACACAGATTTTAAAAAGGTTAAAAAGTGCAGTCTTAACCCATAGTTTTCTAAAGCCTTTTTATAAGCTCAAATAAGCTCCATAAGTATGAATTTTGGTATACATGTAATATCCCAGCTTGTGAACATCATTTTTGAAAATCAGCTTATAGCTTGCAGTAATGTGGCTTCTGCACTAGCTGGAAGTTGCCCCCTAGGCAGGTTGGATCTGCATATCCCCTTAAGTGCTTATCTGCTTATTTTTTGTTTTCCTGGTTTATTCCTGTCTTTAACTTGATTAATTATTGCCTTTTAGGTTAGTCTTAGTAATTTTCTAGCTTAATGGGTAGTCTGCACTAGCCTATCCAAGCTTGTGCTGGTAGGTTTTGCCTTTAAGTTTAATTTGGAGATTTAGAGCTTTTCCCACTGATCCAGATTATTTTTATAGAGTTAGCAAGATTATTGGCTTATTTAGGTCACACTTTAGTTTGCTTTAGCTTCTATTTTCCTTGTAGTAGCTTATGAGTGGCTTGTAACAACTTTTATAAGCTTGTCAGTTATAGGTGCATTTGGTTGTTAAGCTCTTAAGTAATCTGTCATAACTTAATCTGCTTAAGTAATCTGTCATAACTTAATCTGCTTATTTCACAACTTATTTAAAAGTTTTTAAAATATTTCCTTTTCAAAAAAGTCATAATTCAGCTATTTAAAAAGATATTTCAAAAAGTAATGATAAATAAAAAGGTGGGAAGATGGAGGTCAAGGGTAAGCCACTAGGGCTCGAACCCGAGACCTCACACCTCCTCAACCACCTTATTCCTCACACTTAACCAACTGAGCTATCCTGTGTTGCGTGTGATTACTTGACACATTAATTCCTTTATACACAGATTAGTTTGTTAGCTTATTTCTATTTGCTTATTTACCAGCTTATTTGGCATTGCTTTTAGGTGCATTTTATTTTTCCTAGTCTTTAGGTAGCTTAATATATTTTTAGAAAAAAGATTTAGATTTTCCCGTCTCATTTGCTATTTTTAACATTAAATTTAGTTTAAAATCATCTTTAATTCATAATAAATTAAATATTATTCAGAAAAATATAAAAGTTTTTTTCTGAAATTTCCTTTTGTCATTAAGAACTTATAAAAATTAATTTGGCACTCTTAGAGTCTAATTTGCTCACTTTAGGTTTTTAGACTTAGGGGTGAGCAAACGACCCGAACGGACCGGACCGACCGACGGACCGACCGAGATCGGACCGGACCGACCACATTCGGTCCGGTCCTCGGTCTATGCATTTGGGCTAATTCGGTCCTCGGTCTGGTCGGTCCGGTCCGGTCCGGACCACAAACCGACTATTTTGGCCTTAGTAACTCCAAACGGTCCGGTCCGACCGACGGACCGACCGAGACCGGACCGGACCGACCACATTCATTCTCGGTCTCGGTCCCGGTTTTTACCTTAATTCGGTCTTCGGTCTTGTCGGTCCGGTCCCGGACCGATGCTCACCCTTATTTAGACTTGCGTTTACGTTACAGTTTTTAAGTTTTCAGTTTATATTGCACTTAGGGTAATTGTTATTTGCTTAATTGAATTAGTTGCTTTATTATTGCTTATTTGCTTATTACTTGTCATTTTATTATTATTGTCTCGTCTTTTAAATTCTAAAATACTAAAATCGTTCAAATATTTCCACCACCCCGACCTTTAAACGAAGATTCGATTTTCCATTGCACTCCTCGTTGGGAGAACGACCCGGGAGTTCCATACTTCCGGTTATATACGTGTTTTTGGTGGTTCGACTTCCCGAGATCTTATTTGGGAGTTTCACGCTTACCTAAGTGTGAAATTACCATTTTGCCCTTCTCGTGGTTTTCTTTGCTACTAATAATACATATATACATACTCTGTAGGAATCATATGGCATAGCGCATTTCTATTATTCGTACAACATATTTTATTTAATATTCGAGTACGACGCATCTAATATCATAGATACGGCGTATTCTGTTTTTAATCAGAATCAATTAAAACCCTAAAAAGTTATACGGCGCGTAAGCTTCTGCTTATACGATGTATTATTTATTTTTCAAAAACATATCCGAATTTTTAAATAATTAAGTACGACGTATCGACGCATAAGCTTTAAACCTAACGGAAGTACGATGCATAAGCTTTTGCTTATACGGCGTATTTTTATTCTTTAATAAGAAATGCCTGTGCCATAAATATTGATCTGATCAAATCAAATTATGTACATCATGTTATACTTTTCTCGTAAGATTAAGATTACGTTAATCTCAAAAAGAAAACCTCTACTATTTCTAGTTAGGTTCTGATCTTATATATGAGCTTTACATGCAGACGTATAGAATGCAAAATCGGTTGGAGTGTAGCTCCCAGAACAGGGTAAGATAATCAATGTCAGCAGAAACAAGTATCAAGTCAGCAGAAACAAATACCACTAGGTGGTTACCGGATATCACTTGGAATCGTGTGATCACTTTCCAAAGTAAACAATTCGACCCTAATGCCTGGGTTACACGAATATCTACTTGGGATAAGACCAAATGTATGTTATTGAATTAGGCACAAATCAATAACCCTTGCGCTTATAAGTGTTAATAGTTTTTTGTGTGTCTCTCATGCATAAACAGATCTCCTATTTATAGGAGGTTACTCTTAGCTAGTCAAATGGAATTATGAGAATTAATCGGCCCATTAATTGCCTCATAATTATCCCCATTATAGCCGTTAGTGGTTACATGACCAATTAAACGTGGTCATTATGTAGTTGTAACTGCCACTTGAATAGGTCAAAGCCCGTTACAAGAAGTACTTTCATCAGTACTTTCATAGCATTATCAGTGGATACACTGCTTCAGTGGAAACACTGCTTATTGGTGGAAACCACAACTTATCAGTGGAAACCACAAGCAGTACTTTCCACCAGCAGTACTTTCTACTAGTACTACCGATACAAACCACTATTAGAGTCAGGATGTTCATGGACCTTATGGGTGTACACTCCGTACCTCCTAACCCATTACAAGGTGTGAACTAATCCCACAAGTGCACTAAATTTTCCAACAATCCTCCCCAAATTTAGTTCACTTCCTTTGCATGAAAACAACCATTAAACAAAACATGTGCATAAACGAAAATGTCCTGAGGATTGAATTTCCATCTTAGTAAATTACACGTTCAAATATTCGAGAATCATGGTGTTCTAAGAATTTAACCCTTCAACCCATTTGAATACCTGAAGATAAAATACACACAAATTTTCAAACACTTATCAGCTCCTGACAATATACAAGCCATGTGTCCATATCCAAATTCATAAATGTTGTAAAAGCTAAAAGTCCAAAAGCTTCCTGAAGCGGCAAAACTTCAACATTTACATAGGTGGTTCCTCTTTATTCATGCTCCTGCCAAGCACTTTTTCAAAGAAAGTTAACGATTAAGAAGTAAAGACTTCATCCTCCTTTCAGCAGGTTCTGAGCACAACCTTGGGATGTAAATAAAACATGTGCTCCAGTCTACTGACTGTTCAGCTTTCCACATTGAACTTAGCTCCCAAGTTTCCTCAGGAGGGAGTTGGGTTTCCTAGCATTCAGTGACTAAGTTGGACTTAAACCCATCCCTTTAGCAGACTTTATAACCAAGTCTCTAGCCAGACCCTTCGTCAATTGATCAGCTAAGTTCTGTTGAGATCTAACAAACTCTATAGATACCACCCCATTCATGATAAGCTCACGCATCATGCTATGTCTGACACCTAAGTGTCTAGACTTACCATTGTACATCTGGCTATAAGCCTTAGCCAATGTAGCTGCACTATCACACCGGATAGAAATGGGTGCTATAGGTTTAGGCCACAATGGAATCTCAAGAAGCAAGTTTTTCAACCATTCAGCTTGTTTACCAGCAGCTGCTAAAGCCACAAATTCAGATTCCATTGTTGAACTGGTGATACAAGTTTGCTTCTTGGATGCCCAAGAAATTGCACCTCCACCAAGTAGGAATACCCAGCCACTGGTAGACGAAATGTCTTCAGTGTTACTGATCCAACTTGCATCAGTGTAACCTTCCAACACTGAAGGATAACCAGTATATGAGAGACTATAATCCATAGTTCTCTTCAAATACTTCAGTAACCTGTGAACAGCTTGCCAGTGATGAGCACTAGGATTACTAGTATACCTGCTCAATTTTCCCACTGCAAAACCAATATCAGGTCTTGTACAAGTCATGGCATACATCAGGCAGCCAATTACCCTAGAATACTCAAGTTGAGATACAGCCTTGCCATTATTAGGCATCAGCTTCTCACAAATATCCATAGGTGTACTCATAGGAGTACAATCAAAGTAATTGAATTTCCTTAGAACTTTCTCAATATAATGAGACTGAGAGATAGAAATTCTTTTACTTTCATGTTTAATCCTTATACCAAGGATAACATCAGCCTCCCCCATCTCCTTCATGGAGAACCTTGATGACAAAAATTCCTTTGTCAGGTCAACCTGATTTTGGTCAGTGCCAAAGATCAACATGTCATCAACATATAGAAAAATGATGACTCCTTTACCAGATTCATCAAATTTGCTATATACACATTTGTCAGCTTGGTTAAGAACATAACCACTAGACAAAACCACTTCATCAAATTTTTGATGCCATTGCTTAGTTTCCTGCTTAAGTCCATAGAGAGACTTAATCAGTTTGCACAACTTGTTTTCATTGCCAGGCATTATGAAACCCTGAGGTTAGTTCATATAAACCTCCTCTTCCAATTCACCATTTAAGAATCCATCTGATGAATAATCAGATTGTGAATAGATGCCAAAGCAATCAGCAGTCTTATGGTACTGATACGAGCCACAAGGGCATAAGTATTAAAATAGTCTATCCCTGGCTTTTGTTTAAAGCCCTGAATGACTAGTCTAGCCTTGAACTTTTCAATAGTTCCATCTACCTTCATTTTCCTTTTGAAAATCCATTTGCAACCCAAAGGTTTGCAACCTGGTGGTAGATCAACCAACACCCAAGTGTTGTTGCCCATGATGGAATCCATCTCATCATTGATTGCTTCTTTCCAGAAAGCAATATCCTGGGACTTCATTGCTTCTTCAAATGTCTTGGGATCTTCCTTAACAATGAAGCAATAGGAGTATTGCTCTGAGACCTCATCCCTTGTTCCTTCAACTAAGTATAGTTGAAACTCAGGTCCAAATGACTTTGGAGTCCTGACCCTTTTGCTCTTTCTGAGCACAGGTTCAGGTTGTTGAACCACAACCTCATCAGGGACCACTGATGGTTCATCATCAGGGACCTCTGATACACCAGTGTCATGGGTTCCATTAGGAATCCTCTGACTTGGTTTAGGGACTGATGAGAATATATTCTCATCAAAGTCTGCATCCCTTGATTCAATTATTGAGTTAATTGAAATATATTCATTAGGTTCAATAACATAGAACCTAAAAGCCTTGAATGCTCAGCATATCCAACAAAGATGCAATCTATGCCTCTTTCACCTAAAGTCTTTAGCTTTGGATCAGGGAGTCTTACAACAGCCCTACAACCCCAAACCTTGAGATAATTCAGGTTGGGTTTCCTTTTAGTCCAGAGTTCATAAGGGGTAACCTTGTTCCTTTTGTTTGGAACCCTATTTAATAAATAGCAAGCTGTTAACATAGCTTCACCCCGGAACCCTTGACTCAGTCCTGAATAGGACAACATGGAATTAACCATCTCCTTCAGCACCCTCTTTTTCCTTTCAGAAATACCATTTTGCTGAGGAGTATAAGGGGCAGTCGTTTCATGGATTATACCAACAGACTGAAAATACAGAGTATCTATGTACTCACCTCCCCTATCAGTCCTTAATCTTTTGATCAAAGACCCAAGTTGTAATTCAACTTCAGTTTTAAACACTTTGAATTTATCTAATGCTTCATCCTTGGTATGTAACAGATAGACATAACAAAACCTTGAAGCATCATCAATAAATGTCACAAAGTAATTCTTATTCCCCAAAGAAGGAGTGGCACGCAAATCACACAGGTCACTGTGTATAAGCTCCAAGACCTTAGTCTCACGACTAACACTCAGAAAAGGTTTCTTGGTTATCTTGGTCAACATTCAAGTTTTACACTTTTCAGTGTCCATGTCAAATGCTGGGATTAAACCATCCCTAGACATATCTTGCATTCTTTTATAGTGCACATGGCCAAGTCTTGCATGCCATAGGGTAGAATCAGTCAGGTCAGTGGTGGTCACAAATGTTAAATAAACACTATCAGAGAAAATATTAAGCCTGAACATTTTATTACATAAATAACCAAAACCAATAAAAACACCATGCTTAGAAAGCACAAATTTATCAGACTCAATAACTTGTTTATATCCATGATTATTCAAAACACTACTTGAAACCAAGTTTTTCCTTATATCAGGAACATGAATAACATTAAACAAAGTTACAATCTTTCCAGAACTAAACCTAAGGTCTACACAACCACGACCATGCACCAAGGCTGTTGACTCATTTCCCATGTGAAGAACAGAACCATCATTCAGTGACTCATAAGTCTTGAACCAGCTTCTATCTTTGCACACATGAACTGTTGCACCAGAGTCAACCCACCACGCAACATCATCATCCTGCACATAATGAGATTCAGATACATATGTAACATAATAAATCTGAAAAGACTTATTAATCATATTTTGACCTTTCAGTGAGTTGGAAGAACCACCACTCCCTGAACCATTAGTGCCTGATCCATTGGCTTTACCACCAACTTTAACACCCTTGCAGTCCCTTTTAATGTGACTAGTTTTGCCACATTTCCAACAAGTAGGTGTTGCCTTCTTGTTAGGATTTGCCCTTGTGTTGTCATGATATTTGCGTTTGCCTTTGTTGTCATTGTACCTGGTGGAGTTGTTATGCTCTACCATATTGACAACAGATGGTCCAACAGCATTGCTACCCTTTGGCTTGTCATTATCCTGCACCTTGAGAGATTCCTCAATGTGCAGATGACTGCCCAACTCAACCGGAGTTAATTCCTCTTTCTTATGTTTCAAGGTATGCTTGAAATCTTTCTAAGAAGGAGGAAGTTTATCAATAACACAAGAGACTTGAATAGCCTCATCCATGTGCATATTGTGTTGTGTAAACCTTCCAAGTATTCCAAGAAGTTCATTCTATTGTTCCATGCCTGGTCTTGAATCAGTCATTTTGTAATTCGTGAAATTACTTACAAGAAACTTCTTACTTGATGCATCCTCAGCCATATATTTGGCATCCAAGGAATCCCACAGTTCTTTGGAAGATTCAAAGTTCTGATAAATATCAAACAGAGAATCAGACATACCATTGAGAATTAGACCTCTGCAAATGTAGTCATCATTCTCCCATTTGCTCCTCCTCCTGATCTGCTCCACAATGGCATCATCCCCATCATCAGGAATATGAGTGGTTAGCACATAAACCACACTCATGCTTGACAGCAAGAAACGCATCTTCTTCTGCCACCTCCTAAAGTCCACCCCTTCAAACTTATCAAGCTTGGAAAAGTTTGAAGCCATGTGTTTCATTGCAGCAGCAGCCATTGATTATCACAAAATAGTTTACTTTGATTGTTGGAGTATAGCTCCCAAAACAGGGTAAGATAATCAATGTCAGCAGAAACAAGTATCAAGTCAGCAGAAACAAATACCACTAGGTGGTTACCGGATATCACTTGGAATCGTGTGATCACTTTCCAAAGTAAACTATTCGACCCTAATGCCTGGGTTACACGAATATCTACTTGGGATAAGACCAAATGTATGTTATTGAATTAGGCACAAATCAATAACCCTTGCGCTTATAAGTGTTAATAGTTTTCTGTGTGTCTCTCATGCATAAACAGATCTCCTATTTATAGGAGGTTACTCTTAGCTAGTCAAATGGAATTATGAGAATTAATCGGCCCATTAATTGCCTCATAATTATTCCCATTATAGCCGTTAGTGGTTACATGACCAATTAAACGTGGTCATTATGCAGTTGTAACTGCCACTTGAATAGGTCAAAGTCCGTTACAAGCAGTACTTTCATCAGTACTTTCATAGCACTATCAGTGGATACACTGCTTCAGTGGAAACACTGCTTATCAGTGGAAACCACAAGCAGTACTTTCCACCAGCAGTACTTTCTACTAGTATTACCGATACAAACCACTATTAGAGTCAGGATGTTCATGGACCTTATGGGTGTACACTCCGTACCTCCTAACCCATTACAAGGTGTGAACTATTCCCACAAATGCACTAAATTTTCCAACAAAATCTTGTGCGGGTTGTTGTTTACCTATAGTGTGGGCTTTTTTTGATGAGTGTGAACGGTAATGCCGTAATGATTTAAGAAGTGTGAATCTAGATGTGGCAGCTGTTGAAGATGAAAAATGTTTACTCAAGGAAAATGTATAGAGTCAATGCGTTAAAAGGACATATATATGTAACGTTGACAATTTTAATATTTGGATAAGAACATCACGCAGGATTGAAGGCAAAGTTAGCATCAAGTTCTTATGAGAAAGTAACGTATCGTTAAATTAGGATGTCAAGTTATACTAAAAAATTTATAGGTGATACGATTTATAATTATAGGGATGTGATTTGCACACTTCTATAAATGATTAGGACATTCAAATTTTGAGTGTTAAGATATTTATACCCTTACAGGATAAACATAATTAAAAATAATATGAAAGTATAAATGTTTAAATACTCAAAATTTGAATGTCACAATCATTTATTAAAGTATGTAAATCACCCCCTATAATTATAAGACCATCTATCACAACACGATACATTAACTCCGACAACAACAAAATTCTTATGAAATGGGTAACATTTTTGTTATGGGGTTGATACTTACACTATTTTTTCTTATACTTACACCACACTATAAAATACTGTAATACACACTGTACAAGACAGTAATGTATAATTATAATGTATGTATAAAAAAAATGGTGTGAGTATCAACACTCTTTTGTTATTGCTACCCCCTACTCACTATTGACTCCTTTTTACTTTCTATTGGCAATATATGACAAATAATTATCGTTTTCTTTTTTGTACATTTTTTTAATACTTAGGTATTTTCAAACTTTCTAAACTTACGTAATACGTACCCTCAAATCAAAACACATCAAAATGTTAGAGACTGAAACACTGTAGGTAATATGTTTTATTGATACGATATATATATAGAGCTATTACATAATGAAATCCTAATAGACCCAACTTCACATACCGGGCTTGGCCCTTATTTACCATCTAATACTCTCCCGCAGTCCGAGCGGCGAAATCGCAAAAGCTCGGACTGGAGTAGTAAACTAGAAAAGAAAAGAAAAACAAAACATTAACGTAATAAAAACATAACTTTAGTCCACTCGTAACAAAACAGTACCAACGGTCGGCTAAGTCGACTGGTAACAAAACTGTACCAATGGTCGATTTTAGGGACTAGTACCAACGGTCAACTTTAGTCGACTTAGAACAAAGTCGTATTAACAATCGACCAACAAACAAACAATAAAATAACTATAACATCTGGCGATGAACAGTGAATGATAGCGATGAACAGCTCTTATGAGAATGGATAAATTATGAGAATGGATAAATTGTGGCAATTAGGGTTTGACGGGGAGGAGGCGGTTCAACGTAACCATCTAGGTCTGAGGATCAGACCTGCTCCGATATCATGTTGATACGATATATATAGAGCCATTACATAATGAAACTCTAATAGACCTAACCTTACATATCGGGTTTGAGCCGTATTTACCATCTAATACAAAATAGGTATAATGTGTAATTTAAATTGAAACCCTAAAAAATGAATAGAACAACAAAGAACTTACGGCATTGTCATAGATCGAAAGTGTTTTGTGTGGTGTGCGATGAATGGGTGGAACCTCATACATCTGAATTGTAATTTTGTATTTATTTATTTATCTTTTTGATTTTAAATCAATATGTGCAAATAGCAGGTAACTGTCTTTTATTCATTTTTTTTTTTTTTTTTTTTTTTTTTTAATAGTTGAAAAAAATACGTAGAAAATTAATTGCATGATTGCGTTTTATATAAGAAAATAGATATCCAATAGATGTTTATATGTTTGTTCAAGAAAAAAAAAGATATTTACAAGTCATGTTTATGGTAATATGAAGATTATGTGGAGGTTAAATAAATAAGCATGTATTAGACCATCAAGTTCATATTTCCCCGTTTCAAAATATAACAAAATATAAGTGTAATTTGACTTTTTAAATCGAATTTTAATCTTAAATATTTTTGTTTGTATTTATATAACACTTGATGAAAATTTTACAGAAAATACATTTAAATCACAATCCATTTATATATTTTGCATCAAGTATTATATAATACAAACAAAAATATTTAATGTCAAAGTTCGATTCAAAATGTCAAATTAAACTTATATTTTGAGACGGAAGGAGTATAAAAAGATGTTGAGTTAATATGTAAAAACTAGGAAGAACGAGAATTGAGTTAGGGTGTGTTTGTTTTTTTTTTTTTAAATCTTACTAGGCCTCTTGGCAGACGTTTTGCTTGTTTTTTTTTTTTTTTTTTTTTTTTTTTTTTTTTTTTTTTTTTTTTTGAGTCAGACCCAGTTAGACATATAACATCTTACTCAGTAAGAGGTGGGGGACTTGTCTTGCTGCCTCTTACTCGATTAGCGATTGAAGACTTGTGTTAATGTAATATATTTGATGGTTTATTAACTATGTTTTATTTATGATAAAAAGTGTTGTTTCATATTTACATAAATTACTTATTATCGTATTGCGTTGATTAATAAATAAATTGCAGAAACAAGCACTTAAAATCATTCGGACAATTATAAAAAACAAACAACATTATTTCGTTCAGATTTAGACTTTCTAGCCACCTCTTACCTGTAAGATGTGGTTGTCAGATTCAGACCTAAAACATCTTAATGAAACAAACACACCCTTAGCCTAATTACAATTTTAACGAGCCATATTGTTATATGAGTAGTGGTTTATTAAAATACGACGTGACAATGTTATGGATTTGATAAAGACCACAAAATATGTATACACTAACATTCTTATATGAGGTTTTGAGATATAAAAATAGCAATGATTAAATAAGAAATAAAAGTAAAATAAGTAGGATGAGAAATAATTATATCTTTATCTATACTATTTATAAAACAAAAATGGTCAAAGTGAAAAGTGAAATGTGGAAAAAAATTAAAAAGAAAATGTTAAAATATATATGAGTAATTTCAACTATTAATACGCATATCTTTCAAAATGAAACTATTAATATATATCGAAAACCGGGATAAACCGGGACGTTTCAAACCCGACGAGTTGACCAGGTTTAATTTGACCTAACCCGTCGGGTTGATCCGATTTATATTGACCCGTTTTTTGACAGGAACAGGTCAACCGGTTGAACCACCCGGGTCGAACCGGGTTTCAAAATATTATGCTTAATCCTCAAATCCTCAAAATTTTATTATTTTTCGTTTATAACCCATAAACTTTCTTTTATCACTAAAATTATCTGCAGCTATAAAATCTCGTTGCTATACACGGATACACACGTCTATTATATTAAATGCATGTACAAAAAAATATGCATTTCTTATGAATTTTTTTATTTATTTATTTAAAATGTGTAGCTAAATACATTTTTCATTTTTTTTATTTTCATTTTTGTTTTTAGTGGATCAATTCGCAACAATATAACAATATGTATAAACTACAAATACAACGCAAGAATACTTATAAAAGAATAATGTATGGGCATCAAATCAGAGAGAGAGAATTTGCGAATGTAACACAACATGTGAGGCAGTTGGACATTTTTCAATTTTTGACAGAAGGGAAATGTGAAGTTGTATTTTCTGATCTCACCAACCTAATTACAGCCTGCCCCAAAATTCTCCCTTTATTTTTCGACAATGAAAACACTTTTTTGTTCAAGTCAATAAAGATATATATGTTTCCTACCTTTTTTTCTTTCTTACAGACGAAATTAACTTATTTAGTTTAACTCACATCAAGGCACTTCTGCTTTATATTATTTTTGGTAAGTATATTGTGTTAGTTCGAATATATTTCTCATACTTTCTAAAACACAAATTGTGTTATCACAAAACAATTAGCTCGATTTTTGTAAAGGGTTGCCGACGCAGCTTCTTACTCGCTTGACAAAATAATTAGCTCGATTTTTGTAATTGCTAATAAGAAAAGGGTTTTGGAATATGCTTAATATATATTGGATCATCCTACCTGACTTGTAACGCAAACAAAACTTTTGTTCTTTAGTACCTATAAAAAACAAACTACAATTAGCGAAAATATGCAGCTTTGACAAGCGAACACCAAATACGTTGTTCAATATGAATATACATCACTTGGTACAATCTCACTTTCACTTTGTGTCACATATTGATCATATGGGATAATGTTACTATTACCCTCATAATCAATATCTGATTCATAAGTTTCAAGAGGTTGTTCTTCGTTATGTATCTTTTGCTCATCAACTTCATCATATAGTTTTAATACCTCTGAAATGATTGAATCTTTGGATTAACCCGCCTGTTGTGGTGATGAGACCTTTGGAGAGACCATAGGTGAGATGCTAGCCATGAAGATTGTCTGGGCAGTAGGTTCATCATCGACATCAGAATCAAATGCATCACAGTATGCAACTTGAAAGGCATTTTGATGATTGTCACCTATTTCCTGAATTGGTTGCTCATCCACCTCAGGATCATATGTCTTAGCATTCCCTTCTGCAAGAAACAACAACTCCTCTTCATCCAAAGCTGCTCCATTATCCTGAGCTTGAACAAGCAACATCTCGTCTCTGAAGTATTCTGCATTTTGTGGTCATTTTGGAGATGTGCAGTTCCTCGCAATATGTCCCTCTCCACCACAGTTGTAGCATTTGATTGGCTTTGCTTGCCCTTGATTGGCATTTCTTCCATGATTCTGATTAGCCACATAACCTCCACCTACTCCAGTATTACCATAAACTGCTCCAATCATCCCTTGTTCATACCGTCTTCCTTGCACATTCTGCACTACTACCTTACCATCTCTGACAGTAGCTTGATTGTGTGGATTGGATGCTGTTCTAAGGTTATTGTTGATGTGTGGAGTGGAATTCATATTTTGACTAACCATGAGTGACAGTTGATTATTGAAGTTTTCCATGAGTGTGTTTGAGTCTGGAGGCTTATATGCTGGATCAGGAATGAGCTTGTAATTACCATTACCTGTGGGTATGACTTGAGAAGCTTTGGTGGTAATTCCAACATTGGAGTAGAAGGCTGTTGAATCATTTGACGAACTTATTTCTCCCTGTTTAGATTTGAACTGTTCGAGAATCCTTCGTTCAAACATAGCATGTCTCTCATTCTGAAGAAGGAAGGCATACAATTGCTCATAGTTGGTGTTCTTTAATCCTTTGGTTAGCTTCACAAAGGTGACAAATTTATGCCATTCGGGATTCATGTTGTTAACAAACTTTGAGTTCAGCTGAATATTTGGCATGGTCATTTTGATATTCCTCATGTCATTCACAAGCTTGTGGAATCTCACGTAATAGTCATAGACACTCTCTTCTGGTTTCATCTTAAAGTGCTAAAATTCATCATACAGTTGTGACTCTGTCTTCCTTGGTTAATTCAGAACCCGAGAGAAGCATCTTGACATCATCCCAAACTGCCTTAGCTTTTGTGTTATGATTGGTCAGCTTGTAAATGTCCTTAGGTAAACCCTGAAGTATGATGTTAGAAACCCTGATGTCTGCATCGTATCTCTTCTTTTCCTTATCAGTCAGTTCATCATACATTTTAGGTCTGTCTAGTCCTAATATCATTGTGCCATCAGCAGCAGTATCGAGTATGTCTCTGGTTGTCTCAACTTGATACGGTCCTTCATCAATTGACTTGAGAATGTTGACTCCATTTTCTTTTCCCAAACAGTACAACCTAATTCGCTGAGCCCATAAGTCATAGTCAGTTCTGTCAAACATAGGTGGACGAGTATCTGATCCAGCTGCTTGAACGTCCTCAGCAACAGAAGAGATGTATGTAGGTATGTTGGTATACATGATTACAGATTTCATGAGATTTTAAAATTCTATGATTAAACCAGGAAATAGATTCTTTCACGGGATTTTACTGAATTAAGAGAAAACCATATTAGAAACAAAATCAACCAAGTCAATATAACCCTTGAAGACAAGTCGCTAAGTCACCAAGTCGCTAAGTAGCAACTCGCTAAAGGCTCAAGTCGCTGTGGTTCAAGTCGCTAGACACAAGTCGCTATGAACCAAGTCGCTAAACACAAGTCGCTAAAGCAGCAAATCGCTAAGCTGACAAGTCGCTAACGAACAACTCGCTAAGTAGACAAGTCGCAAAGGAACAACTCGCTGAAAGGTCAAGTCGCTAAAGAGTAACTCGCTAGTAACAACAAAGACAAGTCGCTAGAAATAATAAAGACAAATCACTACGTCAACCAAGTCGCTAGCCGAAGTGGTGTATCCACTACTTTGTACTGTTTGTCATCTTGTCTCAATAGACAAGTCGCTAGGGCACAAATCGCTACCACTTCAACTACAAGTCGCTACCAACTAATGAAGCAAGTCGCTACGAAGAAAATTTATCCGAGAACCAAGTCGCTAGGAAGAAAAAACTTAAACACAACCCTTTTCAATCTAAAACAATCTCAACCACAGTGATTCAAGCTTTCCAAATCAAAACCTAAGCACTTACAATGATTCTAAACACAAAAGTACACTCAAAATTCAAACTTTAACACAAGAAATGATCCAAAATGATGCAAAAACCACTAGAAATCCAAGGATATGTAAGAGAGATGATCAAACCATGGCTCTTGATACCATTTGTAGTATATTGGATTTCATAAACACATCAAATCATGATTACAAGTAGGCGTATAACTTGAGGTTTTAGAGAGAGAAATAGTTAGAGGTTTGGGAACTTAGTGAGAGAAAGTAAAATTATTATTATGAGCTCCAACCCTCTACCTTGGGAGGTAGAGGGTATTTATAGTCTTACATAAAACGCCACCTACGGGCTGTGGATCAGGCATACAGTGGGTAAAGACTCGTCCATCCTCCACGGTGTTACTTAACTAAATACTACTTAACATTAAATAACTACGACTACGAGCTTTCTAACGATTACATATACTTGCGGTGACCGACATTTAATAACTGGATTTACTAAATCCTAACAATCTCACATCCTCATTGATTAATTCAAACATCTTTAATCGTTCAGTGTAGCATTCATTATCATTGTTGTCCACAACATCATACAATTTAAGTACTTCCAAAATCACTGGGTCAGTAGAGCAAGACATGATGTTGAAGTATACACGGGATTTTACAAGTCTATGATTTAAACCGAGAAATAGAATCTTTCGCGGGATTTTGCAAAAATCAAGACAAAACCGTGAGACAATGAGAAATAGGATGTAGTAAGGGAACTAGGAGATGATTTGGTGTTAAAGATATATATGGTGTTATGGTTGAGTTTGTGATATTCCCTAATTCTGTATATGATAAGGTTTTAAAAGGTACCTTTTTGAGGGGTCATTTAAGCCCTTATTCGATCACTTTTGTATCCGTTATTGCTTAATATCGTTCCTTTTCACTTTTTAGGTCTCTTGAAGGCAAAATGCTGGAATGATGCTTATTTGGACGAAAAGGCGCGAATATACGAAGAAAATGGCCAAAGTCAGAATCGAGACACTCAAAGCTGCTGAAACATAAGGCGACGGCGTCACTGCATATCTGCGACGCCGTCGGGAAGGAATTTTGCGACGGCTCAGAAGAAAAATTGCATGTTTTCAAGGGACGACGTCAGGTTCTAAAGGAATAGGCCGTCGCTACTCAGACGGCCTAGATGCAGCCAAGACGGCGTCAGAGCTGAAGGGGACGGCGTCACAGTCATAAGGTGACGCCGTCGCAAGGTTTACGTGGCCAAGACGAAACCCTAATGACGGCGACACGACGGCGTCACGAAACATAAGGTGACGCCGTCGCAGATGTAATCTTATATATAGAATCCGAATTTTTCAGTTTTGGTGGGTAGTCTTTTGGAGTAAAAACCTAAAACCGAACCAAGGCTTTCTTGTGCAGTATTTTAGGGTTCTAAACCCTATTATACATCAAGATAAGTATTTACTTCATTAATTTAATTATGTCTTTGATTATTTGTGTGTATGCTTGCATGTTCTCCATGTCCGGCTAATTTATTTGTGTGTTTGCTTAGGGAATATGAAACTTAATTATTGAATATTGATTGGTTGATACTTATCTTAGTTGACTAATGATCTAGAGTGCGCTAGATTATTCGTTGTGTACTTAATGCTTGACATTTCTTTGTGAACTTTAGAATATAATTATCTAGGTAATTGTAGGATAAAGTATTCAAGGACAACCGTAGAGTATGCGTCTATAAATCACTAGAGGATTTGTAAACAAGACCCTTTGGTAATTTCAAAGAGTTAGGGAAATAAGCACGCCCTATAGCCTTAGAATCACAACGCAACTAGGAATAAGGACGTGACAAATCAACCATCAATAGGAGATAATTAAGGAGTAGTAAAACCTAAGTAAACACATCTTTAAACTATCATACGAGTACACATCAATTAGACATAGACTATCATAACCTTAGCTTAGATAATTAGATAATAGTAGAGTAATCGGTAGAAATACCAACCCCCCAAATCCAATACCCGAGATTCGTACCTTTTTATTTTCTAAAAAAACATAAAAAGATAAAAAATAATCTTCCTCAACCTCAACCTTAGCGTAGTAACTTCTCACTAGCATTCCTATTCCCCTAGAGAACGATATCAATACCCGTGGCTTACCCTAATTACTACACTACAACGATTAGGTTCACTGCCTAGGGTGTTATAAAACTTGCTCGAAGAAAAGGAAGTTTCCTTGACCCCGAACGACGCGTGTAGCGTTATCAAGTTTTTGGCGCCGTTGCCGGGGAATAGAATAGCTAGTTAGTAGTCCACCTCGTTTAGGTTTCTTTGCTTGATTCCTATCAAGTAAATTTTTCTCATTTTTTAGCTTTCTCTTAGTCTATCCCCCTTCTTCGTGACCTTTGTTCGTAATCCCATCACTTTTCACCATGGAAGGTGACAACCAACCACCACTCATCAACCCACCACCAAACGACCCGCCAAGAGCCCGTACTCTTGGTGAGTACTCGAGACCAAACCACCTAGGTTATAGGAACACCATTGAGCTTCCCGACCAAGCCCAAACTACGGCCCTGCGATCCGACACCATCCGGTTGGTGCAAAACGGATGTGCATTCCATGGACTTCGTTCCGAAGATCCAAATCAGCATCTGAGGGATTTCCTCAAAATTGTCGATTCCATCGACCTTGATGCTACTACTCGGGAGACCACGCGCTTGCGTCTCTTCCAATTCTCTCTACGGGACCAAGCTAGTAATTGGCTTGAGCGACTTCCCGCCGGCTCCATCTCAAGTTGGGATGATCTTACTTCTCGCTTCCTTGCTCAATTTTTCCCACCGGGGAGAACCACTAAGCTTAGGAATGACATCTTGATGTTCCAACAACGTCAAGGTGAATCTCTCTACGAAGCATGGACCCGATTCAAGGACTTACTTCATAAAGTCCCTCATCACGGCATTGATCTTTGGCTCCAAGTCCAAATCTTTTATGATCATGTCAGTCTTTCTCTCCGACGAACCATTGATTACGCCGCCGGTGGGAGACTAAGTAATCTTAATGCTGAGGCATGCTGGGAAGTCATCGAGGACTTAGCTCAATACGAAGAGGAAGGTTGGGAAATTCCAGTTGTCCAAGATAACGGGTTAAGTTCCCGAGCACAAGCAATTATGAGTATGGAGACCCAAATGAAGGTGTTAATGGATGTAACCACTTGTGCTGACAAACATGTGAATACGGTCAAGGAATTCTTGCTGCCAAGGAAGTCCCGGCAGGATGAATTTGAGGACATAATGTTGACATTTGTCCACAAGCAAGAAGAGGAAATTAAGCGCCTCGAGGATCAAATGCGGAAAACTCATGACACTTTCTTGGGACTAGCTAACAATTTCATACTGAGCATTCGTGGTGAAATTGCAAAAAACAGTATACCTAAAAAGCTAGAAAAGGTATATGCAATACCAGAACGCACCAGGGTGACTCCCGAACCCTCTCCTTTAGCAAATCTCGTCAAGAAATCGTATTCTTGCTTGAACCCCCGTTTTAACGTTCCCCGCTTGATCCCTAGAAATACATTCATTGGAATGGTGCACGTATCCCTTACCGACTTTCCCAATGTAAAGAAAAGTTCTTTCGGTTTTAAACCCGGGAAAAGGAAACCTCACCTCCAAAACTTCGGAATGTGTAAAATTACAATTGAACAACAAATTGACATGTGCATTACTTACCATTATATGGATTATTGGTGGATTAGCCAAATAAATTTCAAGAGGAAAACTAAATTCTTTTTCAAAGATAGTAATCAAAATTTTGATCCAGGCGGATCGACAAAACTGTTTTCTTTTGGCAAAAATTTAGGCGTGACGCCGTCACGTACAAAGTGTGACGCCGTCACTACCCCAGATCAGACGAATAAATACATCACCCATCTCTTTCATTCTTTACCCTAAAAAATTTTTATCCGCCCCACACCCAACACTCACGTTTTTCCCACCTCTAATTCATCATTTTGCCAAAACAATTTCCACAAGGTAAGTAATGCACATTGATCTTTGTCTGTTTAATTGTCCTAATTCATGCTCAATTTCGTTTTTCCCTCTTTTTCAAACCAACAACCCCAACTAATTTGATCTATGCTATATACCGCCTATGAATCCTATTAATTAGGCTAATGATTAGGCAAATGATAGTGTTATCATATGGGGGTTGACTTTGCGGGAGCCTTGACGGCTTGGGGATCGAACCCACCTGGCCATTATACCATTATCACTGCAACATGGGTGTTTGGGCTAAGGGTTGTGGTTAAAAACCTGGGTTTTTCCCTCGCAAAGGTCGGATTTGAATTCTGGTCGGGCTGACGGCGTCACAACTGTTATGTGACGCCGTCGTGATTATTCTAACGCCGTCCTCACTGTATTTGATTTTCTGTTTCAGATGAGCAGAAGAACAAAGAGAACAAGAGGACAGTCCTCTAATGCCCAGGAAAATATCGCTGACACAATTTCTGAATGGGGAGTGTTTACTGAGGAAGATTGCCAAGTTCGTTACAATGATTTGCTTCATCAAACTATTGACTCAGGGGCTGTTGTGGACTGGGAATTTCTTGAGGGTCATGACCTGGCTAGGGAGTTTGCGAATAGTTTTAGGAAGGACAAGTTTACTGATCCCCAGTGGGAAATGATGTTTAGGATGCGTGAACCCGTATATGGGGAGTTGGTGCGTGAATCCACGCATCTTACACGTTGGATGTTAATTCGTGTCGTGATAACATTGAGTTTCAGGGGGTCCGATTTAGATTGGGAGGAGATTGGAGGGCTATGTCAGTCCTTGAGTTTGGATGGAGATTGGGGTTATATAGCGCCGAGAATGCTGGGAGCGATGTTTTCAGGGCTAGTTTGGCAACCGGACTTACCCATAAGGATGAAATGTTGTGTCTTCAGTTCTGGAACACGATAGCTAATGGGGAGTACATCACTGGGGGTACTCTCGCATCTCAAATCCGGGATCCACGGATTAGGCTAGTGCACCGTTGCCTCACATTTTCTATCACGGGGCGCCGGAACACTAATCATCGTGTCACTTTACCAGATCTGTTCTATCTCTACTGCATGTTGGCCGAGGGTGTGCACTGTAACATCCCATTCTGGTTAGCCGACTACTTGAGGACTGCCAGTGGAATGAGGGTTGAGGATAAAGTTTATGGGGGTATGTTCATCACTCGGTTAGCTCGGTCCTTTGGCATTTTGGCAGGGGAGGCACCCGCATACCTTAATGAGGTATCACCAAGGGTCGTCAAGGCCAAGTCCTTGAAAGCTATGGAGGTTATAATGGATTATGGTAGGGGCTTTGCTTGGTTCAATGCTCAACCCGTCATTCAAGTTAGTGATGACGATGATGACGAAGAGCCACACATGCCAGCGCACCAGCAGGGGGGTGAAGCAGGGAGCTCCACTGACGCCTACAGACACATGTCTAGTGGAGATTGGCAGGCCTACCAAGGAGCATGGATGGGACGCATGGATACGTGGATGGCACAGCAGGATCAGAGGGCTAATTGGACCTATGACCACACTGTTAGGCAGATGCAGCATTTGTCCGTACGTGACCAGCTTGATCCACACCTCCAGATTGATCCTTTCCCGGGGAGAGAAGAGGATTACCCACCTTATGGGTATTTGGGCCATCTTCCCCCTGGTTATGACTATCGTGGACCCGCCCCCCAGTGACTCATGTTTTAGTTTATGTATTGTCTATGATTGTGTTGGCTGTTGAGACAATTTATATTTGGGCATGTAATAATCTTTGACAACTTAACCTTATGGTGAACTATTTGATGTGTGTGGATACTTGCATGGTTTATCTAGCCTATGTGATGGATTGGTTGCTCGTTAGTGTCATATACTTTTATTAATTGTTTGCCCTCATGTTTAAATTTGTAAAAATGCTTTATTTTGTTTTTAACCTCGTCTTAATTACATATAAAGGTATTTTACATAAAGGATAAGTGTAGGGAGGATTACACACGTTTTCATAAGAAACGTGAACATGAGAATAACAATTAACTAAAAGATATATATGTTTGTTTGTTCGAGTCAAATGCTTGTATCGAGTCATAATGGATGTTTTTGCAGAAGTTTTTCCAGATTCTAAAGATGTAAATTTTCCAGAATTTTTTCCAGAAAATCGCAGACCAGTTTTTGTCAGGATAACCTGACGGCGTCAGGATTGCAACCTGACGGCGTCAGGAAGGAATAAAAACATCAGCTTACTTTTTCTCGTTTTCTGAGCTACTTGTAAAATTTTGGAATTTTCCAGATCTTAACTTTCAAAACAAATTCTGTAAACATCCATTCCACAAGCATTATATCCTAGTTTAAATCGAGTCTTATGTATATTAATTACCGCCGATTTTACGCGAAGGTTTCGTTTGTTTTCTTCTAGTGTGCAGGTTTAGTTTATCAAGAAGAAGTTACACAAGTTTGGAAGGAGCCTTTCACGCAAAAACTCTTCTTGGAAAAGATTTAACCACCACTTTTTACGGATCCTACCGAGCTAATCAGGGGAGTATTAGTTTCTTTCGTTTTTAATTACCTTCTATTATCATAACTTTGATACTTTCGGGGAACATTGGGGACAATGTTCAGTTTAAGTGTAGGGAGGGAAAATAAACGGGAACTTTGAAACTATGCTTATCCTTGACTGTTTGCTTTGTCCAAGTGTATTTGTGTAATAAACCATGAGAAAATGTAGGTTAGGGTAATTTTAGCCAAATTTAAAATTTTTTCATGACGTATAAGAGTGGGCCATTAGTCTTAACAAAAGCGTCTCATGGATAGGAAGTTGCATGACTAGCACAAAAACCCTTTACCACCTAAATTCCACCCAAAATGTGAGGATCGCCCTTAGATTAGTAGGAATTAAAGCATTCATCTTTAATGCTTAGAGTGTGAACCGGTAGTATATTAGATTCTAGAACTTGTTTTGTGATGCATTCCGAGATCGCTAGTGAGACTACACTTGTGTAGTTAGGAATAACTAAATGATAAGAGGCATTAGGATAAACCCTTGTTTGATACCTGTAATATAATTACTTCTTCCATATCGGTTGAGTAATTCCCCCATACCCTTTGCGTTGTACTCATCTTTAGTACACGATACCCCTAGTTAACCCCTCAGAGCCTATCCTTTTCGCGGTTCTCGTGATGTTTCGGTTTTTCCGGAATATCAATGAAGAGCATTGTTTACACCCCACCCCCAAATATACACCCAAATCGCCTTAGCCTACCTTTATTGCACTCACTTTTAGTGCAAATTTATGTTATCACCCAAAACCCTTAGTTCAATTATCTGGTTGCTTGCATGAGTTGCTAAGTCGAGTCATATCCCTTGTATACAGTTTTGGGATGATTGGGATTCATGGGAAAAGTTAAAGTTTATGAAACATAGGAAAGAGAACGTTAAACTCAAATTCCCTTTGTTTGCATAATAATGTACTCCAAGTGTTTTGATCTTTTCAATTCGGGTCAAATTAGTGTTAGAGTAATAAAAACTCAAGTGTAGGGATGTGTCTATAAATCCCTATCATTTTGATGTACCGTAGAGGATGGTAGAGTAAAAGTGTATGCAAAAAAAAAAAAAAAGAAAAAAAAAAAAAAAAAAAAAAAAAAAAATTTCGGAAAAAAAAATTAAAAAAAAAAAAAAAAAAAAAAAAAAAAAACCATACGGGCTACCATCCTACATCTATCTTTTAAATTATGTTTTGTTTATTTTCGTTGCCTAGAGTTTTAGAGTGTCGAGTCTTGGCTTAGCAACGCCATTCTTCGTATACTTGCAACATAGAGATTTTTGACTATCCACCAATATATAGCCTATCCCACCAAACCCTTATTTCCCTACCGTAAGCCTAACGTTACAACCCTTTAAAGACCTCTTTGATAGTATTTCCTAGGTGCTTACGCCAAAGCGATGGAGGTTTGATCTATTCTCAAGCCTATGGTAATCTATGTACTAGGACCGGTTAATGAGTGTTTATCTTCCATTTCCGATTTGTTATATTTCTTATATACAC
This sequence comes from Chrysanthemum seticuspe, assembly GCA_019973895.1. Classification (NCBI taxonomy): domain Eukaryota; kingdom Viridiplantae; phylum Streptophyta; class Magnoliopsida; order Asterales; family Asteraceae; genus Chrysanthemum; species Chrysanthemum seticuspe. The sequence goes on along the minus strand of BPTQ01000004.1, from coordinate 116,116,359 downwards.
CCGAGAGAGATGTGAGTATCCAAACACCCCATGTGAGGTGCTAGTATGTAATTTCCGTGCTTGTTATGACTTTTGCGGGGCTTATATGTGTTGTGGACCGTTTTGAATGGATGCTTCATGACCCCTAACTTATAAATTAATTGGATAAAAGCACATTTGCTTGAGGACAAGCAAATACCAAGTGTAGGGATATTTGATAAGGTTTTAAAAGGTACCTTTTTGAGGGGTCATTTAAGCCCTTATTCGATCACTTTTGTATCCGTTATTGCTTAATATCGTTCCTTTTCACTTTTTAGGTCTCTTGAAGGCAAAATGCTGGAATGATGCTTATTTGGACGAAAATGCGCGAATATACGAAGAAAATGGCCAAAGTCAGAATCGAGACACTCAAAGCTGCTGAAACATAAGGCGACGGCGTCACTGCATATCTGCGACGCCGTCGGGAAGGAATTTTGCGACGGCTCAGAAGAAAAATTGCATGTTTTCAAGGGACGACGTCAGGTTCTAAAGGAATAGGCCGTCGCTACTCAGACGGCCTAGATGCAGCCAAGACGGCGTCAGAGCTGAAGGGGACGGCGTCACAGTCATAAGGTGACGCCGTCGCAAGGTTTACGTGGCCAAGACGAAACCCTAATGACGGCGACACGACGGCGTCACGAAACATAAGGTGACGCCGTCGCAGATGTAATCTTATATATAGAATCCGAATTTTTCAGTTTTGGTGGGTAGTCTTTTGGAGTAAAAACCTAAAACCGAACCAAGGCTTTCTTGTGCAGTATTTTAGGGTTCTAAACCCTATTATACATCAAGATAAGTATTTACTTCATTAATTTAATTATGTCTTTGATTATTTGTGTGTATGCTTGCATGTTCTCCATGTCCGGCTAATTTATTTGTGTGTTTGCTTAGGGAATATGAAACTTAATTATTGAATATTGATTGGTTGATACTTATCTTAGTTGACTAATGATCTAGAGTGCGCTAGATTATTCGTTGTGTACTTAATGCTTGACATTTCTTTGTGAACTTTAGAATATAATTATCTAGGTAATTGTAGGATAAAGTATTCAAGGACAACCGTAGAGTAGGCGTCTATAAATCACTAGAGGATTTGTAAACAAGACCCTTTGGTAATTTCAAAGAGTTAGGGAAATAAGCACGCCCTATAGCCTTAGAATCACAACGCAACTAGGAATAAGGACGTGACAAATCAACCATCAATAGGAGATAATTAAGGAGTAGTAAAACCTAAGTAAACACATCTTTAAACTATCATACGAGTACACATCAATTAGACATAGACTATCATAACCTTAGCTTAGATAATTAGATAATAGTAGAGTAATCGGTAGAAATACCAACCCCCCAAATCCAATACCCGAGATTCGTACCTTTTTATTTTCTAAAAAAACATAAAAAGATAAAAAATAATCTTCCTCAACCTCAACCTTAGCGTAGTAACTTCTCACTAGCATTCCTATTCCCCTAGAGAACGATATCAATACCCGTGGCTTACCCTAATTACTACACTACAACGATTAGGTTCACTGCCTAGGGTGTTATAAAAATTGCTCGAAGAAAAGGAAGTTTCCTTGACCCCGAACGACGCGTGTAGCGTTATCAGTATATATACCCCCCTGTTCCGCGGATCGAATTTCGCTGGGGGGGTTCAGGGGGGCAGCGCCCCCCCGAAGGATTTTTCGGAGAATTAGGTTTTGAAAACAAGGGTTTTGTATGTTAGGTTTAGAGGCAAATCGCAGGAATAGACAAAATCTCAGTCCTTGACAAATCGCTTCAGATACATCGAATCTGGACAAACCACTTCTTTGAAACTGGCAAATCGCTTCAATAAGCAATCTCAGAGGAGACAAATCGCTTCCTAGAAATATCCAAAAAAACACCACTTTTTAATCCAAAAACAACCCAACCACGATGATTCAAGCCTTCCAACTCAAAACCTAAACACATATAATGATTCTAAACACAAAAGTACTATCAAAATCCAAACTTTAACACAAGAAATGATCTAAATGATGCTAACCACTCTAAACTTATTCAAACCCAAAAACATTATGAAAACCACTAGAAATCCAAGAAAATGAAAGATGAGTGATCAAACCATGGATTTTGATACCAATTGTTAGATATTGGTTTTCATAAACGCATAACAAGTCACAATATCGTTCGAATGAGATGAAGTATTTTAGAGAGAGAAAGTAGAATGGGAGCCTTTCTAGAGAGAGAAAATAAACAAAAGAAAGAAGGTTAGATTGAAAGGTCCAACCCTCTACCTTGGGAGGTAGAGGGTATTTATAGTTACATACAATACGTCCTCCTAACAGACTGTGGATCAGGCATACAGTGGGTAAAGTCCCGTCCTTCCTCCACGGTGTTGCACTAAACTAAACTACGCTAATAACTAACTAATAAACTAACAAATAACGTAACTAACGTTATGTCTACGAGCTAACTTATGCTAGATAATATTTGGGGTGACCGATACTTCACTATAGAATTTCTAATTCCTAACAAAGCGAATCAAGAATGATGCATTTCAACTACTCAAGGACAGCTCAGACAGTGCCATTGAAGTCGAATATCATCTCGACAACATAGCACGAGCCATGTCTAACAACATTGATTGGCTAAACCCGAAATCAAACATTGACTTCACCAGACCAGACAAAGCTCCATACTACACTGACTGGACCAAACCTCTACCTACAATTGGCCGACCAGATCAACCCAAGATTCCATTCCGCTATTTCTTCAACAACGACCTAGAGTTTCTTTTACACGGTAGCGATGTCTCCAAGAAATACGCTACATCACTCACACTCCCTTTCCCGGCAGCAATATACTCCAACAGCATAGCCATCGAAGAAGATGCCACACACATGTTCTCAGAAAAAGTGGAAAAGTATGACCATGATGCACTTTATGGGATTCATCATTAGCCAAAACGATGAAGAATATTCTACAAAAGTTGCTAGGTTCAAAAGTCGAAAAAGGAAGTGTTCAGTGATAAACGGATCATTGCTATTCAACATGTTACCCTGTCATCGAAGTGGGACTACACATTCCTTAAGAAGATTGTGGTTAAACGACAGGACGAAGAGGAATATGACTTCTGTGAAGCGGATTTTCCAAGATTGTCTCTAAACGACATTGAAGATATGTATCTTGCAAAAGTACAAGGACAAATGCGACAATTCTCAACTACTATCCAATGCGAGTACATCAAGTCATTACTTATCTTCATCAGAAGCATCGTGATCCAAGAACGTATAGAAGATAATCACCTTGCCGTGGAATCATACCGGAAGTGCGTTAATCTCACAAAACCACAGCTCGATCTTCCTAACATAAACCACCTTGCTCAGTACACCCTTATCAAGAAACCATTTGGCGTAGTCTACAGAAGTGAACTACACCACAATTGCTTCATGGCGTGCAAAGAGCTACATAAGTTTGGGGATCACACATTGAAGAAAGTCAGGGACGGTTTAGCTTATCGGTTAAAGGAGATACATGAAGGCATAGGGTCACCAAAGAGATGAAATTCGAGGGAGAGAAGGGAGGTAAAGAAGATCATCACACGGATTGATGAAAGGTTGTTCAGAAGGGATCAGATTAGAACTTTGGAAATTTTCATAGGCGGTCGTCCAAGCATATCTCTCACGGGCTACCAACGTCCAGATCGCACTCCGAGAGTTATTGCTGGAATACCTGAGACTCCTGGTACCCCTTGATCTGTTTTCTCTTATCATATTTTGGATGTGTGATTTATATATGACAATGGTTTGTGCATACATAACAGTGTATAACCCGTACTTGTAAATAAAGGTCCCTGTGGTACGCTTCAGTGCCACAATCCGTATAAAAGGAGCGAAAGCTTCTTACTTTGAGTAAAACTATCAAAACTTTCATTTTTCAAAGTTTTGCTCAAAAGAACAAGTACTTCCCCTTATAATTTTCAAAACCTCAAAAGTTAACATCACTTGTTGAGGGGGAGTATTTGCTTTAAACTATGTTCACAAATTGTTCTTCGTGGAAATCTTCCCACAAAACTCGAAAATGGACATATTCGATAACAAAATTTTGTCAAAAATAACATTTATATGCCAGTTTTGAGGGGGAGAAAATTTATGTGATAAGATATATGTTGTTAATTGCTATTGAATCTTCGTACTAAAGACTTAACTCTTGAATTGACGAGATCTAAACTGTCATACATCGAAACGATCTGTCTTTCAAGACTTATCCGAGTAGATCATACCTAATTGAGAAGCTCTTGATAGACATGAACTTTGACGGGTTTGACAACCTTTCGAGGTTTGTCCACACCTTCAAGGTAGTTATTAGAGCTAGTTGTCACCTAAAAACTGACAATGTAACTTTTTAACTATACAACGTAACCGTGTCTCGCGGGGAATTGTCTATCTAGAGTTGATCAATTCAAAAGTGCGCGCTCTTCTCTCACCGTGCAGATTTCTGTCAAAATACTTAAGCACGTGTGGAGGGGGAGTATTTCTGCAAAATTCTAAACTCTCACAGTGGTACAAAATGCTTTTACTCATAAGCACTTTGAGAGATTTTCAAGATAATGGTTTTATGGCAACATAGGTTAGTCATGAAGTTATAAGGTGACTAAGGTTAGGAATAACCGTCCTATGATCCGCCAGAGCCGGAGGGATCTACCCAAGGACACCACCAATAGTTAGAATTAGAAGTCCTTAGGTATGATTATAAAAAGGAGAAAATGAGAATCGGAGAAAGAAGGAGTTGAAGAATTAAAAAGAAAGGTAAAAAAAGGGTGAAAAGAAATAGCCCTCCAGAGTATTCAACTTAGGGCAGACACCGAGTTCAATTCATATGCTACTAGTTGTCACTTGATGACACCGGTATTGAAGATCAAAGTCGTCATGGACCCAGTGACGCATGCACTAAACCTTCTTAGTTACTCAAGTTTCTCTCAAAAGAAGCTTGTTTCATTCTCACAGGGAACCCTACATAAACTATCGGCTTTCTCTTAGAGATTGATGGTATTGAAGAAGGAGACCCTCTCCCTAGTCTCCGCTCAGGAAAACCAAAGCGCACTATTGAGTCTAGAGCCACGAGATTCACCAAAATATCTCTTAGGAACACTTGACAATTCATCGCTTGTGGTTCAACAATAAGAACGCAAGTGATACATTATCGAGTCCTTCACAGATCTTAGCAATCTTTCGAGAACATTTATGAGGGGTTCACAACTGTGATCCTCAGTGATTGAATGGAAACTCCTGCCAGGGTCAACATCAAACAGCCCTAACAGCAGGTCACTTCGGTAACTCCTTGTGGGTTACGCTTAGTGTGTCTCAAACGGTCTACAGTCGTGGGGTGATGCTTCGGTATACCTCAGTGACTCACCTGAACTTTAGGTGTACTTTGGTACATCGCGTTATCTCACCTGTGGGAATCCAGTTCAGGAACAACCTTTGTGAGAATTAGAGACGTGTTTTCACACTATGCTGTTAACACACTCGAAGTTCAAACTTGTAAGTGCTGGATTATTTCTAACCGATTTTTTATGTTTTCTTCTTATGGATGCTCACGGGTGGAAACGATCGTGCCGATTCTTCACATGCTCATACCAACAACAACACTAATTGAAGTTCTCTCAAAAGGCAACACACAGTCAGAATGATTCTTCGTCAAAGTCAAAGAATCAACAAAGTTTAAAGAATAAGAGAACTACATCATTACTGAAATCCAACGATAAAGAGTGTGTGAGCATGTTGGAGAAAGACGTGGAGACACTGGAGCAGCGAAGCGGACCTGATGCAGATAACCACAACATACTATCACTACCACCACAAAGAACAAAGATCAAAGAACAAAGATAATGAAGACGTCAAAGCTGAAAAACTTCAAAGTAAACAAGATCTCTACACTGGGGAGATTGTTCGAATCAAGACACTTCTTCTCACAAGAAAGAAGAATGTCAGAAGATGTCAAAGCTACTATTACATCAGCACCTACAACGTCATCACTCAAATCATTAATCACCAACACTTAAGGGGAGATTGTTGGAATCACTCCTAAAATAGATTACAAGTGTTTGTAATTAATATGTAATAGTTAGCTTAATTAGGCCTTTATGTTTGTTATTATGTTAAGGCTTATGTAGAAGGCCCATTAGCCTTGGCCCAAGCCTAATAAGGAAAGGAAGGGACTAGGAGTGTTTTCCTAGCTCCCTCTCCTATAAATAGCCTTGTAAACCTTCATTTGAAGGTTGGTTGTTCATTTTATCATATTTCCTACACTTAACTTTTCTCTCATTATTTCGTGTGTGTGCTATCTTGTTCAACCGATCACTATCTCATCTTATTTCTTCATATTGATGCTTGTGATACATAAATGGGAACCTAACATTACTAAATCATAAAATCACTTATGATTGTTTTAGTGTTTTATGTGAAAACATTAAGTGTGTTAGAAAACTATTGGCTCCAACAATTACGTATTTTATTTGTTTCGTTAAAATGATTTTACGTTTTTTATCGACAAAACATTAGAAGATCGTAAAATATAAATAAACGTTTTTACGGCTTATTTGTATTAACAATGTCTACAAGCTGTAATATGCTGAACTATTGTTTGGGTGACCGACACTTCTACATGGATTTTCTAAATCCTAAAAAATTACTTCTAATTGCTTCAAGTGGGGGTAAAGGTCGCTAGGACAATATTTGGTCAGTTCGTCCTAACCTATCAGCAAAGGTTTCCACCGGAGATCTTGGGTGACCCCTTGAAAGTCCAGTTGTTTTTAGTCCCCTAAGCCAAGTAATTAAGTTCCGCTACATGCAAGATTTGTAACAATGAGTGCCCGGGTGCTAGCATCTTAAACACTCATCCCTAACTTCTTAAGTTCATCCAAACGGTAGGTGATCATTTGGTCAAATCGCACAAGCGAAGAAGGGTCGTCAGTTGGTCAATTCTTACCCTTCCCACTCAATCTAAATACTTAGGTTCAGTTGGTCATATCTCCTAAGTAACTAGCCACTACCGCCATTCAAAACTACTGAAACAAGGGTAGCTACCAACAAACTATGCATGCATAAACTACAAACAATTATACGGAAGCAATGTAAACATAAACAAAACAATAAAGGAATCATAACTAGGCTAGCACTAGAGGTGCTTAGCCGCTCATATTAACTAAAATAATCGATTCAATGTTTAACATTATGAAATACATGAATTGAAAGTAAAGAAATGATAAAATGCTAATGCTTATCGTAGGAGAGTGATTTCTCCCTTGGAGATGGCTCCGTATGCTCCCTAGGATCTGCCTTCAACCTTCTACCCATGTTCTATGAATTGGTATGTGAAGTGAATGATTAGAAACGCTGGAATTTGGGCGGTATTTATAGGCCAGATCTGGTTACGACTTAACTTAAGTTAAGAGTTACGTCGTAACATCCAATTCTTGGTAATTTGCTCTAGAAAAGCTGCTTACGGTGTAAAATCAGGAATGAGTTACGCCATATCTTCAATAAATCGTGATTATGCCATAATTGTGGAATTAGTTACGTTGTAGCTTGCAGCGGCGCGAAACCTCATTTAACCTAATTAGTTATGGCGTAATCTTAGGATGGAGCTACACCGTAAACTTCAGTTGAGTTGGTTTTCTGAGCCACGCTTCTGTTACGGCGTAATGTGAGAGAGGAGTTACGCCGTAACATCTTCAAAATGAGCATACTATCATATATCTTCAATAAACTCTCCAAATCCATGTCTCATTAGCTCCGTAATTTACCTAAAAGTGAAATATAGAGGAAAACAAGTTTAAATCCAAATAAATGATATAAAATACGAGCATTATCGGGGGAAACTGACACTTAATATTCAAGATTATTTGATGTTATCAAATATCCTCCCACTTGAACTCTACTTGCCCTCAAGTAGACCTTATTAGATAGATTCCTAAAAAGATATCTCTTATTACCTGGAAAATATAAGTTTACAAATCCCTTATGCTAGAATAAAACAAAGCCGAACACCTCACGAAATGGGAACAAAAAACTCAAATCTCTCAGCTATTCTAAGTCTCAATTTCGGGGTGATTACTCATCGCACAGTTATAGCATGTATTCTATCATAAGCTTGGCGGTTACATAAATCACCAACACTAGAGTTAAGGGCTAAATAATTCTTGAAGGCAATATGGGTAGACACGATAAAGGTTAAGGGTGAGTTGTCATTACTAACATGTCACGGCGAAGTGGACAAAATCAATGATTCATGAACAAATCCATGGCCGAGACACCAAAGATTGCTCGTTGCATCACCTAGACATGCTTCATGAATAAAGGGTAGGATAAGACATGTAATAAAATTGGTGTAAAATAAAATCGAGCAAATAGTCTAAATCTATAACCAAGTCACCACCACTTACCGTTCGTCCAAAGTTTGAGTTTCGAAATTAAGAAACCGGATCATAATAATACCAGGTAGATGTGCCATTAGAGGACGTCGTGATGGGCACATTACCAACTTCATTCTTCAAATGTGACCTAGGTGGCCTCCTCGATACTAAATCTATAATAAGCTCATAACATAGTGCTTATAACTTCGCACTTTACAATCAAATAAATAACAATAACTATATATATATATATATATATTTTTCGAATCACATCATCATTTTTTTTCAACAAACATAACAACTAAACATAACATCCCCCACTTGAGATCAACAATATGAGAATTTGGGGGGTCTTCAATGAGCTTTAAGAATATGTCGTCGACGAAAGCGTGATTCCCGAACCTTACCACTTGAACCTTGATCTTAGGCAAACAATAACTTCCCAATTACAAATAAAGACTACAGGGTAGGCTAAGGTGTATGGGTGTAACGAAACAATATGTTGGGTGAACAAAATGAAAGGAATGGCTCAGATGGGTGTATCTAAGGGTATCTTGCACTAAAGGTGGGTGAACAAAGTCGAGGTAACTAATCGATAGACACACAATGATAGGCTATTTGGGTGATAATCCTATAATACTGCCTTCTTAAACTAAAAAGTCCAAATAAATCGAGCTAACTCAACATACCTCGTTTATGGTCTCGAAATGATGTAAGGGCCAAGTTCTAAAGTTTACAAGCTACCGGCACACTCATAATTTGGTAGATTTGGGGTAAAAATTTGGAAATGGATAAGGCGAATCTCACCATATAATATCAAGGGTTATAATGTGCTCGGCTAAGGTCTAATCTAGTTAGGTTAAGAAAAACATGTCAAAATTTTAAAAATGACACAATGTTTCAAAATTAACTAGAAAAACGAGGGTAAAATAAAGTTCAAGAGACAATTCTACTCCCATCCCCCCACTTGAAATGTACAAAGTTCCTTTTTTACTAAGCGTTAAATAAAGATGAAGAGAAAAGTAGAATTAGAGCGAGAACTTCCCTGAAATTTGCTCCAAAAAGAAAGAAGGCCCATGAAAAGAATCGTGCCTTCGCATAAGCATCTACGAGCAAACTTCAATCCCTGAAATCACACTACAGACAATCATAATTCTAAAAAAGAAAAAGAAAAATGAAAAAGAAGCCTAAATCACTTTCGTAGAAATCATGGTTGCAATTAGCTTATGCAACAAGCCTTTTAAACCACTTAGTGTCCCAAGTGGACGAGTGTAGTCTTATGAGGGCTTACAGGAAACATACCAACAAAGTTCATTTAAAAACTAATACAAGGTTATTGTGTTTAAAAAGAAAGAAGTGTTACAGAGGATAGTTACGTCGTAACTCTTATAAGGAGTTACGTCGTAATTAAAGCAAAACCTGGCAGACGCTACAGGAGTGTAGCTACGGCGTAACCATTGCATGAGATTACGCCATAATTGGTAATGCTCTGAAAAGAACTGCTGCAAAAAGTATGTTACGACGTAACCATAAGAATGAGTTACGTCGTAAATGTGGACAAATCAGGTCCCCGTTCAGCATGCTGCAGCAACTTTTCTCCGTTTTCCTACAAAAATGGTTAAAAACACAAAACCCAACAGAAATGGAATAAAACAAATGAAAGGGAAAATTCGGGTTGTCTCCCGAAATAGCACTTTTCTTTATTTACGAGTCTTTAAGTTAGACTCAAAGACTCGAGGCTTTATGGTGGCCTTTGGACTTGGCCAACTTCCTCCGTTACTTGGCGGCAATCATTCATCCATTCAACAAAGACTCTTTTTCTGGTTGTGTTGTCGATGCTACATGTACCAAAATTTTGCGAGAGCCACTCATTTAATGATAAAAACGACTTTCCGTAGTCGTCGTCTTCAATTATTGGATCAATCTTAGTACTTATGTTTGATCTTTCATCATTGATCATTTTATCAATGAGGTGATATTCATTGTAATCGCGTTTTAACTGTTTCATTAATCTCGTATTGATGTTCGAGTTTCCAAATCTTACCCTGTACTAATCTTCAAGGATAAATTTCTGAATTTCATGTCGTGTCTTTCAATCTCATGAGGGCACGTCCATTCTTCCACCTTTATATTTCCATCACAAAATTCATGAAAAGGGTTACACGAGGGCCAAGCTTTCATTGATCCTTCATGCTCCTTCATTTTAGGGATGCAGTAATGCTTGTTAGGGTCCGAAGATTCCTTGATGCCCCAATCGGGATAATCTTTGCCTACAATTGTTAGTTCTTAGGTTACAACATAAAGGCGGGTTGAGAGACGGAACATTGAAGACATCAAACTTTCTTGAAAATTCCAATCGTGGATTCAATTGGTCCTTCATGCTGAAAGTAATTTGTTCCCCTTCAGTTCCCAAAGAAATTTGTTTTTTGAAGACTTTTATATGTGCTCGACAAGTGGCCAGAAAAGGCCTTCCAACAATTAAGTTGTAAGTCTCCCGTTTCCCCATGTCGATAACCACAAAATCAGTAGGAAAGAGGAATTTACCAATTTTTATGAGAACATTGTTAACCACTCCCCTAGGTACAGCTTTAGAGGAATCAGCCATTTCAATCATCATTGGTTTTTCTTTTAAATTGGCAAGTCTTATTTTATCAAACAATGAAGTAGAAATAAGGTTTACCCCAGCCCCCAAATCAGCTAAAATGGGAATTTTAAGATTACCAATAGTACATGGTAGAAGATAACTTTCTTGATAGAGTTCCTTCTCAGGAAGTTGGCTTGGCAGGTCCTAGTCGTCTTTAGATTTGGCATCTTCTTTTAAGTAGTTAATCTCGCAAAGATCATTAGTGATAGAAGAGGTGTACTGTTCTTCCTTTGGTTTATCTTGTGCAAATATGGCTTTGAATGCAATAGCTTTGTCATTACTGGTTTCTAAATTTTTAGCTAATTGCCCAATTTGGGTTTTGAGGTTTTTAGTTGCGGCATCTTGGTTCCGCAAGTTCTTGTTGGTGTCTTCTTTTACCTTGACCATCCATTCTTTAATTCTATCACTTTTCTTTGTAGATTCTTCGATATGTTTATGCATTATTTCTTCGAGGCTTGGTCTAGGAGTATTATTGTTGATTCTAGTATAGAACCCTGGGGATTTTTCTCGGTACCTGGCCCCGTTACCATTTTATCCATTGAAGGGACTTCCACTTCCATATTTTACTTCTGCAATCCTTTTGACTTCCTCCTGAGACAGGTACTCCTTGGTAAGGAGAGTGCCATTGTGTTCGTTTCGTCCAACTTGTATGGAATGCACATTTTCCTTGAGCTTTTTCATGTCCCTTCCAAGACTCTCTAATTTGTTATTTATTGCTGCAAGGCCTTCCACATTGGAGTCATTCCAGGTATTGCTCCCTCCATTGTGCCACTTGTGAGAGTGGTCAACCATCTTTTGAATAGTTTCAAGAGCCATTATTGGAGTCATTCCAGGTATTGGTCCTTGAGAATCGATCATTTGCCTTGAGGAGATGTTTAGACCTTTGTGAAAGACGTTCACCTTTTGCTGGCTGTTAGGATTTAGAAAATCCAGTTATTAAAGTATCGGTCACCTAGAGTATATGTAATCATTAGAAAGCTCGTAGTCGTAGTTATTTAACGTTAGTTAGTATTTAGTTAAGTAACACCGTGGAGGACGGACGGGTCTTTACCCACTGTATGCCTGATCCACAGCCCGTAGGTGGTGTTTCGTGTAAGGTACTATAAATACCCTCGACCTCCCAAGGTAGAGGGTTGGAGCTCATAATAAGATTTATTATTCTCTCTCTAAGTTCCCTAAACCTCTAAACTTTCTCTCTCTAAAATTCTTAAAGTATACGCCCCATATAAACATGATTTGATGTGTATGTGAAATCCAATATGTTACAAATGGTATCAAGAGCCATGGTTTGATCATCTCTCTTACATGTTCTTGGATTTCTAGTGGTTTTATATGGTTTTTGGGTTTGAAAAAGTTTAGTGGTATTTGCATCATTTGGACTATTTCTAGTGTTAAAGTTTGGATTTTGATTGTACTTTTGTGTTTAGAATCATCATAAGTGGTTAGGTTATGATTTGAATTGCTTGAATCACTGTGGTTGGATTGTTTTTGGATTTATAAGTGGCGCTTTGGTTAGTTTAAAGGTAGTGATTTGTGTCTCGTTAAAGTATTATGATGAGTGATTTGTCCCTTCTTTGAAGCGATTTGTGTCTGATAAGAATAACTTATTTAAGCGATTTGTCCGGTTAGTAGTTGTACTTGTGCAATTTGTGCGGAGAAGCGATTTGTCACTTTTAGCGACTTGCTTATTTAAGCGAGTTGTAATCTTAAGCGACTTGTCTTACTTATGCGATTTGTTCATCTAGCGACTTACTGGGTTAAGAGACTTGCTTATTGAAGGGAGTTGAGTGTTTAAGCGATTTGTCCTATTAAGCTACTTGTCAGTATAAGCGACTTATGAGTTGAAGCGACTTGTCTGTTTTGAGCGATTTGTTGGCTGAAGCGACTTGTCACTTTGAGCGATTTGTTTATTGAGATTTAGTGTTTTTCTTCGTGTTACGTTTTACGGTTTTCTCTTGATTTAGTAAAATCCCGTGAAAGATTCTATTTCCCGGTTTAATCATAGAGTTATAAAATCCCGTGAAATCTGTAATCATGTCTACCAACGTGCCTATAATCATCTCTTTTGTAGCTGAGGACGTTCAAGCAGCTGGATCGGATACTCGTCCACCTATGCTTGACAGAACTGATTATGACTCGTGGGCTCAACGAATTAGGTTGTACTGTTTGGGAAAGGAAAATGGGGTTAACATTCTCAAATCAATTGATGAAGGACCTTATCAGATTGACACTACCAGAGACACACTTGAAACCGTTGCGGATGGTACAGTGATCTTAGGTTTGGACAGACCAAAGACGTATGATGAGCTCAATGATAAGGAGAAAAAGAGATACGATGCTGATATCAGGGCTTCAAACATTATACTTCAGGGTCTTCCAAAAGACATCTACAAGTTAATCAATCCCAACACTGAAGCCAAGGGAGTTTGGGACAATGTTGAGATGCTTCTCTCTGGTTCTGAATTGACCAAAGAAGACAGGGAATCTCAATTGTATGATGATTTTGAGAACTTCAAAATGAACCCTGGTGAAAGTGTCACTGAATACTATGTGAGGTTCCACAAAATTGTGAATGATATGAGAAATATCAAAATGACCATGCCAAATATTCAGCTCAATTCAAAGTTTGTGAAATACATGAATCCCGAATGGCATAAATTTGTCACCTCAGTCAATCTAACCAAAGGATTAAGGCACACCAACTATGAGCAATTGTATGCTTTCCTACTTCAGAATGAGAAGCATGCTATGTTTGAACAAATGATTCTTGAAAAGTTCAAATCTAATCAGGGAGAGGCAAGCTCATCAAATGACTCAACAGCATTCTACACAAATGTAGGAATTACCACCAAAGCTTCTCAAGTCATACCAACGGGTAACGGTAACCACAAGCTCATTCCAGATCCAGCCTATAAGCCTCTAGACTCAAACACAATCATGGAACATTTCATCAATCAACTGGCTCTTATGGTTAAGCAAAATCTGAACCTCACTCCACACACTAACAATGATATCAGAACTGCATCCAATCTACACAATCATGCTATTGTCAGAGATGGTAAGATCATGGTGCAACCAGTGCAAGGAAGACAGTATGAGCAAGGAAAAGGTAGAGTAGGTGGAGGGTATGTGGCTAATCAGAATCATGGAAGGAATGAAATTCAAGGACAAGGAAAGCTAATCAAGTGCTACAACTGTGGTGGTGAAGGACATATTGCAAAGAACTGCACATCTCCAAAACGCCCTCAAACTGCAGAGTATTTCAGGGACAAGATGCTGCTGGTGCAAGCTCAAGACAGTGGAGCAGTTTTGGATGAAGAAGAGTTGATGTTTCTTGCTGAGGGAAATGCCAAAACCTATGATGCTGATGTGGATGAGCAGCGAATTCAGGAAATAGGTCACAAGCATCAAAATGCCTTTCAAGTTGCTGACTGTTATGCATTTGACTTTGATGTCGATGATGAACCTACTTCCCAGACAATCTTCATGGCTAGCATTTCACCAATGGTCTCTCCAAAGGACTCATCACCACAACAGGCTGGTCCATCCAAAGACTCAATCATTTCAGAGGTATTAAAACTATATGATGAAGATGATGAGCAAAAGATACATAACGAAGTTCAATCACATGAAACTAATGAATCAGATATAGATAATGTGGGTAATAGTAATATTGTCCCATATGATCAATATGTGATACAAAGTGAAAGTGAGATCGTACCAAGTGATGCATCCTCTACAGTCAATGATGACTATGTTTTTGATGAATACACTGCATGTGCCCCTGATGATTCTGTTATCTCTGAACTAAATGCCTATAAAGAACAAGTTGCCATTTATGAACAACGTGCTAAGTTTGAGTTAACTACCCGTGAGCAGGAAATGGATGACCAAATGCGTATAATTATTAGAAAAAGTAATTTTAGGGAAGAAATATTAAAACAAGAGCTAGATTCCTTAAAAAACAAACTAAACAAAACTGTTAAGCAAAAGCAAGAACTTCAAGAAAATATCAAAGTGCTTAAACAGGAATTTAATGCTAAGGAATCAAAACTTTTAACTAATTTTTCCAACCTAAAAAATTTGAAAAAAAAGCGTGAAAATAAGTTGTACATACAAGGGAACACCATTCAGACTGCTCACATGATCACTAAGCATAGAGTCTTAAGCGATAAACATAGCTTCCCCCTTATAGAGATACCCAATCCCGAGTATGGAAAAGTTGCTAGAGCAGCTCATAATGTAATCTATGATGGCAATGAGATTCTTAAACCTAGACATAAACTGCTAGGATTTAGTAAATCCAGTTATTGAAGTGTCGGTCACCTCAAGTATATGTAATCGTTAGAAAGCTCGTAGTCGTAGTTATTTAATGTTAAGTAGTATTTAGTTAAGTAACACCGTGGAGGACGGATGGGTCTTACCCACTGTATTCCTGATCCACAGCCCGTAGGTGGCGTTTTATGTAACACTATAAATACCCTCTACCTCCCAAGGTAGAGGGTTGGTGCTCATAATAACACTTTTACTTTCTCTCACTAAGTTCCCAAACCTCTAACTCTTTCTCTCTCTAAAACCTTATATTATACGCCTATATGTGATCATGATTTGATGTGTTTGTGAAATCCAATATGTAAGAATTGGTATCAAGAGCCATGGTTTGATCATCTCTCTTACATATCCTTGGATTTCTAGTGGTTTTATATGGTTTTTGAGTTTAAATAAGTTTAGTGGTTTTTGCATCATTTGGATCATTTCTTGTGTTAAAGTTTGAATTTTGAGTGTACTTTTGTGTTTAGAATCATTGTAAGTGCTTGGGTTTTGATTTGTAAAGCTTGAATCACTGTGGTTGGGCTTGTTTTGGATTGGAAAGTATTGTTCTTAAAGTTTTCTACATAGCGACTTGGCTCTCGGAGTTGTTTTCTTGGTAGCGATTTACTTTGTTAATTTCCAGCGACTTGTAGTTAGAGGAGTAGCGACTTGAGCCTAGCGACTTGTCTATTTAGACAAGCTGACAAACAGTACAACATAGTGGAGGTTCCACTTCGGATAGCGACTTGGTTGGCATAGCTACTTGTCTCAATTATTTCTAGCAACTTGTCCTTATTGTTCTTAGCGAGTTGATTCTTAGCGACTTTGATACTTAGCGAGTTGTTCTTTAGCGACTTGTCTGCTTAGCGATTTGGTGCTTTAGCGACTTGTGTTCAGCGAATTGGGTCTTAGCGACTTGTGCTTAGCGGCTTGAGGTTTAGCGAGTTGATACTTAGCGACTTGGTGACTTAGCGACTTGGTTCAAGGGTTATAGCGACTTGGTTAATATTTGTTTCTAATACGGTTTTCTCTTGATTTAGTAAAATCCCGTGAAAGAATCTATTTCCCGGTTTAATCATAGAGTTATAAAATCCCGTGAAATCTGTAAACATGTCTACCAACGTGCCTACAATCATCTCTACTGTAGCTGAGGACGTTGAAGCAGCTGGTTCAGACACTCGTCCACCCATGCTTGACAGAACTGACTATGACTCATGGGCTCAACGAATTAGGTTGTATTGTATGGAAAAGGAAAATGGAGTCAACATTCTCAAGTCAATTGATGAAGGACCGTATGAAGTTGAGACAACTATCATCTTCAGAAGAAGGAAGAAAAAGGGATTTTTATGGTCGAGGTTCATCTTGATGGGGGTAGCGAAACAATGGGATTGAATCTTCACTAGATGATGATGATGAGGATGAGGAAGTGAGATTTATTACTTTTGGTTTGGTGGACATTGCTTATTGTTGATGATTCAGGAGTTTTTGGAGAAATTAGGGTTTGTGTTGATAATTGGGGGTAATTGATGAGTGTTAAGTGTGCATTGGGATTATTTTATAGGCGGGTTCAAGGTTTTATGACAATTAATGCGAGTTAGGTGTCACAATAACAATTTACTGAAGATACTAAGTAGCTTGAGTTGTTTCTGCTGATTGACCTTCTTCAGCAGATTGACCATAGTTTCTGCTGAAGTGTTATTTGAATTGGGGTTATTTTACACGTAAGATATGGTCAACCATTTGTTACGATCCTTTTGACCATAATTGGGTAACTTCAAATAATAACCATCTTCGCATATCTTCGCCAAAATAACTGATTCCCACTTCACTCGAGTTAAACAAACTTCTAGTTGCGTGAATCATAACCCATCATCACAATTTCTCATGGCGCTTCAATTTAAGAAAGATCATAACAAAGTTGCTTTTCTGGGAAGAGCAAAGGGTCATGAACTATATGAACCAATGGTGGAGTTCTTGAAGCGATCCAAGATTCATTATGCTTTAACGCACTCTCTGAATGCGATATTTGAATCGTTGGTTACACAATTTTAGGCATCTGCTACGAAACGGAGTGACACAGAGATTGTTGCTATGATTGATGGAACAGAGTATGTTGTGACGGAGGAGTTGATAAGGAGACAGCTTCGTTTGGACGATGTTAATGGGGTTTATCATTCTAATTCCGTGGAGATACTTGCTGGGCTAAGAGCTATTGGATACCAGAGTACGAGGACAGATATATGGTTTAAGAATCAGCTTTTCCCTATGTGGAGGTTTTTGGTACACACATTGCTTCAGTGCATAAGCAATAAATCAGGAGGATGGGATCAATTTTCTACTCAACTGGGATGTGGTATTGTATGTCTTTCTCAGGGGTTAACTTATAACTTTTCTAGGTATATTTTTGATAATTTGGTTGAAAATATTCAAAGGAAAAAGCATAAGTTTTTTATGTACCCTAGGTTTTTGCAAATGATTTTAGACATTACAACCCAAGTCCAAGCCTTTTGTCCCATAGGATTTTTAACTGCTAAACTATTTGCTTCAATGAAAACTAATTATGTTGGGACACATCATCTTTGCTAGCAGCTATGTTGCCTCAAGGCAATGAGGGTGCTGATGAGGGTAATGTTGTTGGTCTTCCACCCTCTACCGATGTTGCTGCTGATGGTAATCCATCCGTTGCCTTGGATGAGGGCACTTCCATGAATGCTCAAGCATCACATGTTTCTCCTAACCAACCAACACTTTCACCTTTACCCACACCCATACCTAGTCCAGTTAGGGAGCCATTTGATGAAGGTTCTCCTATCATTGAGCATGTCAATATTTCTCCTGAAAGGTCTAATGAAGCTCCCATTACCACTGAGCAATCTGCCGGTGGAGCTGAGGACCCTATTATACTTACATCTATATATGCTCTATTGAACAGGTATGTGGCAGAGGTTGCTGATCTCAAAAAGGAGCTTGCTGAGACTAAATCGACACTTGGTGGTGAGATTGTGGGATTAAAGAGAAAGGTTCAGGATTTAGAGGAACAACTTGGGCAAAATAGCAAAAGGAGGCTTGTGGTTTCTTCTGATGAGGAGCCAGAGGATACTCATTTAGATTCACTTGACATCTTGGCTGATGTGGCTCAAAAGACTCATGCTTCTTCTCCAGTTGCTGATGAATCTTCAAAGAAAAAGGATCCTATTATGTTTACTAGAAGAAAGAGAAAACAGTATTTGAGCAAGGATTCCACTGAAGCTTCAAAGGAACCAAGTGTTGAAAATGTTACAACTGCTAAAGATAATATTGATGATGCACAAATGGTGGATGTTGGTTCTATACATGGTCAAGATACATCTGTACCAGAACCATCATGTCCTCCACCCTCAGCAGCTCATGAAGTGTTTGTTGCTGGAAGGAGTTTTAATCTGGATCCTAATGCTGATATCTTCTCTACACCTGTTGAAGATCTGTCTCAATATGTTTCTTCTGATGCTAACTTGGGTGTTGCTTCTGAAGTTCCTATTGTTGATACTTCTCATGTTGATTTTGCTAAGGAGTCTGATAACAAAGCAAAAGGTGTAATGGTTGATGAAGAGCTTGGTTCAGATCTTGTGAGTGAACAGGAAAGGCAAGAACAAGCAAGATTGCTAGCTGAGTGTGCAGATATAAAGAAGAGTCATGCATTGGCTCAACAGCTTGAAGCTCAGTTTACTACAAATTTGCCTCCTGAGAGACAAAGAGAAATTGATGAACTATCTACTAAGTTTACTGAGATTGTGGATTCTTTTGATGATGTTACACCAAAGATGAGTTCTCCTGTTGTTATTTCTGAGGCATCTACTGAAGTTATACATTCAGCTGAAAAGGTTCAATCTGTTAAACCTCATGTTGTTTCTTCTAAAGTGTTACCTAGTGTTGCAGCTGTTGATAAAGTAGGAGAAGAGTTGGGTAAGAAAGCTGAACAAGCAACTGCTAAAGCGAAGAAGGCCAGAGAGGTGCTTGAGAGAATGTATGAATTGCGTGGTGCTGTTCCTATTCATTCTAATTCTACTTCTTCCATTCCTGTTAAAGATGTTAATGATGAATCTGAGAAGGTACCATCTTCTATCTCTATGGGGATTTATATACCTGGTAGGAGGAAGAAAAGGATGTCTAAAATGAGACACACTTCTCTATGGAGATCTGTGAAATCAGCTAGGACACACACCTCTAGGGTTAAGGAATCTCACCGGGGTAGTTCGTTGGATCTAAAAGCTGCTGGTTCAACTTTCATTAAAGAAGGATCTGCTGATGCTTTTCTTGAAGGTTCTCATGATGTGTTGACTGCTTGGACTTTGATTGATGGACAGCTTAACACTATTTTTAGGCTGGATAATTCTTCTATGCAGTTTAACTTCTTGAAGGAAATATTTCATATGGTGGATAGGCAAGATTTGAATACTCTATATGGCCTTGTCACTAAGCATTATGCTACTTATTCACCACAGGGTTCTGGTTTATACTTGTTGGGTGATCTTCAAGTTTTGTTTGACTCTCAATCTTCGGATGGTAAAGGATTTTCTATTTGGAAGAATTCACATAAGTGGAAGGTTGAAACTTTGAGATTTTATCCTATGCCATGTGTGCATGTGGTGGAGACACAGTGTGGGATGACTGTGTGTATGTTCTCTGATAGGCGTTATCCTTTGTCTGTGTCATTGATGGAAAGAATGCTTAGAAAGAAGTTGGAAGTTCCACCTGATCCAGTTGGGAATGATAAGCTACATGCTGAACAATTGATTGGATTGATTAAGACTCAGCTTCAGCAACATCAAGCATCATCTTGATTATGGTATCCTGTATTATTTGTACTATCTGTTTTATTTGATTCTTTGTTTCATTCTTAGTTTAAAAAAAATCTATGTATATTCTTTGTTTGTCTAACTTTTCTTGCAGGTTTGTTGTACCTTGTTGATGGTTATCGACTCATCAGATGTGACTTGTGTACATTAAAGAGTTGGCTAGTCCAAAGGGTACAACTTTGGTAAAGACACATCATATCTGTTGATAGCTGTAATGGTTTGCTCAAAATCATCGGGTCTGCAACTCACCCATGCTTAATTGCTGAGGGTTGTATGGTCATCAATTCACCATGGTTTATTCCTTTTTGGAATCCAAGAATTGGCTAGCCCACAAGTATATGGCTTGTGGTAAAGGCAGTGGAATACCATATTGGGTTCTCAATTAACCAAAGGTGATTCTTTTCCCCTAAGAATTGACTAGTCCTGAGCAAACGGCTACAGGTAAAGACATCTCAAATCCGTTTATGGTTGCTGATTTGCTAATAAATCAGATGGTTATCAGTGTACCATAGTTTTCGAACTCAAACATATGGCTACTCTAGTAGTAATGGCTATTGGTAAAGAGACATCAAATCCATTATTTTTAATGATTCACCTCTCACAGGAGTTAACACACCTGGATGTGATGAGAATAGTATGAAACTAATATGTTTTGATGTACATTTTGTCATTTGTTGCTGCAAAGATCTGGCGTTTCAAAGTTTTATCATCATATAGATGTACGTGTTTTGGTTCTTTGTTGCTGATGTTCGCCTACAATCCTCTTATGTTGCTGTGTTAAAGATCTATCAAGAAACTGGAACTTAACCTAGTCAAATTCCAGTTTAGGGGAGGATTGTTGGGAATTATGCTAAGTATGAATTATGCTGAAGTTACTGTTGAAGGATTCTGCCGAAGTGCAAGGATTCTGCTGAAGACTTAATTCTACTGAAGTAATAAAACCGTGTAGATGGTTTATGCGGATATAGATATTCCGCGTATTCTATAGTTAGTTAGGATATGCATGAGCTTTATTAGGAAGTTATAATGTATATCTTATTTAGTTTTATGTTTATACGTTTCTTGGGAAACGGGTTAGGGTTCCTTATGTATAAAAGGAACACAATAGTATGAGTTATGTACGAGTTAAAAAAACAAAGTTTTAGTATTATTAAAAGATCCATAGAGGATCAAAGAGTTCTTAGTTATTTGTGTTTGTTCTTGTGTTTAAATTCCGCTTGAATACAAGTTATAGAGACTGTCTTATAAAGTGTTTGTGATTACATAAGCATTACTATCGATCTACGAGTGCTTTAAGATCTATCAAGGTCTTTAGGTTCAACAACACCAGACATTCTGTTCGCTGTATGCATGTGTGCTAGATACCAGACTAAGCCTACCAAAAAGCACCTTGAAGCGGTTAAACGGGTCTTTTGGTATCTCCAAGGAACCATCAACATGGGACTTTGGTACCTGAAGGACACCGGTATGTCACTAACAGCCTATGCAGATGCTAACCATGCAGGGTGTCATGATACACGTCGAAGCACGTCAGGAGGTGCTCAGTTTTTGGGTGATAAGCTTGTGAGCTGGTCTTCAAAGAAACAAATGAGTACTTCTATATCCTCTACAGAGGTAGAATACATAGCCATGTCATCTTGTTGTGCTCAAATCCTATGGATGAGATCCCAATTATCTGACTATGGCTTTGAATTCAACAAAATCCCTCTATATTGTGATAACAAGAGTGCCATTGCTCTCTCATGCAACAAAGTTCAACATTCAAGAGCAAAGCATATCGACATTCGACATCATTTCATCAGGGAGCAAGTGGAGAACGGTGTGGTGGAACTATATTTTGTGAGGACTGAATATCAGTTAGCAGACATCTTCACCAAAGCTCTTCCTAGAGAACGTTTAGAGTTTATCCTTCTACGACTTGGTCTAAAGAGTCTACAACCGGAAACACTCAAACGTCTTCAAGAGGAAGACGAGGAGTAAAAGCTATTCTTCATCCATCTCTTGTAAATATTTATTCAAAAAAAATAATAATAAAAATAATAATAATAATAATAATAATAATAATAATACAAAAAGTTAAAAAAAAAAAAAAAAAAAGTATTTTTTCCATCTTTTCTATTATTCGATTTAATCTACGGTCTTTGTGTTGTCATTCAAAAAGTGACACGGGTCTTTAGATGAAGTTCGAATGTACATAAAAAATTAAAAAAAAAATAAATAAAAAATAAAAAAAAATTAGAGAAAGAAAAACAAAAGGTTTATAGTCATTTCTGACTGTACCCCGTTTTAAAAGAAAGAACAGAGCCATGCTTTATCTCAAGTTAAAAATCTCATGCTCTGATGTTTGTCACCAAAAAGACAAATGTTTTCTGCACAAATATTTTTCCTTCTATAAATTCTTCTGAAAAATATTTGTTATCTAATGAAAACTAAATAGCTTTGAAAAATAACTCGGTCACAATTTTTGAAAATCATCTGAACTTGACATTTGTCAAAACCTCTATCTCTCAATCAATAACTTATGTCATTGATTGAGGGGGGGAATGATTTCAATTAAAACAAAAAGGTTATTTGTCAAACAAGTTTAATCATTGGAGTTTAAAGTCTCAAATTTGATCCTTATCGGTTAAATGTTTTTATAAGCAAGTCACAATTCTCATCAAAAGCTTTCAAAATCAATTTAAATCTATAAGAGATCACAAATCTCAAATGACTTGAAAATTGTGATCGGGGGAGAATTTATGATTTAAATTGGATTTATACTGATAATTCGACAAATGTTAGGTCACTAGTTTTACAACACAAGCTTATAAGAGAAGAGATAAGGCGATTGAACAAGTAAGACAAACACACACACACAAGTATACTTGACCGGTTATGCGTAGAGTGTAGTGAAAGAGAATAACTTGAACAACCAACCCTCAAATGAGGGTTTACAATAGTTTATATAGGCAAGGAGCTAGGGCAACACTCCCTCTCCTTCCCTATTCCTTATTGGGCTTGGATCAAGCTTATGGGCCTTCTACATAAGCTTGACCTTAAACAAACATAAAGGCCATAATAAAGCTACCTATTACATATGAAATATAAATACTTGAAATACTGTTTAGGAGTGATTCCAACAATCTCCCCCTCAAGTATATATGAATGTAAATGGTGAAGGCGTTGATGTAATAGTAGCTGTGACGTCTTCTGACATTCTTCTTTCTTGTGAGAGGAATTGCCTTGATTTGAACAATCTCCCCAGTGTAGAGAGATCGTTATCTTTGAGCAGTTATGCTTTGACGTCATCTTTAACTTTGTTCTTTGATCATTGTTCTTTGTGGTGAAAGTGATAGTATGTTGTTGTCTGCATCAGTCTGCCTCAGGTCTGCTTCGCTGCTCCAGTGTCTCCACGTCATTCTTCAACATGCTCACACGCTCTTTGACGTTGGAAATCAATACTGATGAAGTTCTGTAAGTCTTTGACTTTGTAGATTCTTTGATTGATGAAGAATCATTCTGACTGTTGTGTTGCATTCGAATAGAACTTCCATTAGTGATGATGTTGGCATGAGCATGAGAAGAGTCAGCACGATCATCCCGCTCCGGAGCTTCCATAAGAAGAAAACATTGCAAACGGTTAGTAATAAGCGGTTTCTGGCACTTACAAGTTTGAACTTCGAGAGTGTTAACAGCATAGTGTGAAAACACAACTCTAATTCTTACAAAGGCCGTTCCTGAACTGGAGTCCCACAAGTGAGATAACGCGATGTACCGAAGTACATCTACAGTTCAGATGAGTCGCTGAGGTACACCGAAGCATCACCTCACGACTGTAGACCGTTTGAGACACACTCCGCGTAATCCACGGGGAGTTACCGAAGCGACCTGCTGTCAGGGCTGTTTGATGTTGACCCTGGCAGGAGTTTCCATTCAGTCACTGAGGATCACAGATGTGAACCTCTCATAAATGTTCTTGACAGATTGCTAAGATCTGTGAAGGACTCGATATGAACCACTGAATCACTGAAGATCTTATTTGTTGATCAACAAGTGATTAAATGTCAAGTGTTCCTAAGAGATCTTTGATGAATCTCGTGGCTCTAGACTCAACAGTGCGTTTTGGTTTTCCTGAGCGGAGACTAGGGAGAGGGTCTCCTTCTTCAATACCAGCGATCTCTAAGAGAAAGCCAATAGTTTATGTAGGGTTCCCTGTGAGAATGAAACAAGCTTCTGTTGAGAGAAACTTGAGTGGCTAAGAAGGTTTAGTGCATGCGTCACTGGGTCCATGACGACTTTTAATCTTCAATACCGGTGTCACTAAGTGACAACCAGTAGCATATGAATTGAACCCGGTGTCTGCCCTAAGTTGAATAATCTGGAGGGCTATTTCTTTTCACCCTTTACTTTACATTTCTTTTTGATTCTTCAACTCCGATTCTCATTTTCTCCTTTTTATAATCATTCCTAAGGACTTCTAACACTAACTAATGGTAGTGTCCTTGGGTAGATCCCTCCGGCTCTGGCGGATCATAGGACGGTTATTCCTAACCTTAGTCACCTTATAACTCCATGACTATCCTATGTTTGCCATTATAACCACTGTAAGTTAAAATATCTCTCAAAGGGTTTGTTAATGAAAAACATGTTTGAACCACTGTGAGAGATGATGTTTTGCATAAATACTCCCCCTCCACATGTGCTTAATAGTTTTAAAGGTTAAATGCACAGTGAGGAAAGAGCGCGCACTTTATGAATTGATCCACTAAAGATAGACAATCTCCCGCGAGACACGGTTACGTTAAATAGTTAAAGAGTTACATTGTCAGCTTTTAGGTGACAACTGGCTCTAATAACCACCTTGAAGGTGTAGACAAACCTCGAAAGGTTGTCATACCCGTCAGAGTTCATGTCTATCAAGAGTTTCTCGAATGGTACTTTCTACTTGGACAAGTCCTTTGCGAGACACGTTTACATCACTAGCGAACTAGCTAGAAATTATTACCCGTCCAGGACAAGTCTTTTCGAGTTATAGACAGTTTTGTACCGTCAATTCATTGGTTAAGTCTGAGGTACACGGATTCATTTGCATTCAGCACAACATATTTCTTATCACACAAATTTTCTCCCCCTCAAAAATGGCATATAAGATGTTATTTTTGAAACATTTTGAGAATAAATATGACCATTTTGAGTGTTGCGGGAAGAGTGACCAATGTGAACAATTTGTGAACAAAGTTTTAATCAAATACTCCCCCTCAATTAGTGATATAAACGGTTGAGGTTTTAAAATCATATGGGGAAGTACTTGTCTTTTTGAGCAAAACCTTGAAAAATGAAAGGTTTGATAGGTTTTACTCAAAAATAAGAAGCTTTCGCTCCTTTTATAAGGATTGTGGCACTGAGGCGTACCACAGGGTCCTTTCTTGACACTTGCGGGTTGTACACTGTTATGTGTGCACAAGCCATTCACATATATAATCATACATCCAAAATCATATGAAGGAAACAATTCAAGGGGTACCAGGAAGTGAAGTGATGTTCCCAGGAGTGCGCACAGGGCGTTGAAAGCCGGTGATGTTTATCCTGGGTCTACCACCAACATAGCTCTCCAAGCGTCTGAACTGATCCCTTCTGAACAACCGTTCATCAATCATGGTGATGATCCTTCTCACATCCCTTCTATCCTGAGAGTTCCAGCGCTTAGGATTCCCAACCTTCAAGCGTATATCCTTCAATCTGTACGCCAATCCATCCCTAACCATCTTCAAGGTATGATCCCCGAATTTATGGAGCTCACTACACGCCATTAAGCAATTTCTGCGAAGTTCACTGCGGTAAACAATGCCGAAAGGTTTGCTGATGAGCGTAAGTTGTTTGAGCTGGTTGATGTCAGGAAGATCAAGTTGTGGTGGAGTGAAGTTTACACGTTTCTGATATGATTCAACAGCCATCTGGATATCTTCGACACGTTCTTTGATCACAATGCGTCTAATGAAGATGAGAACTGACTTGATGAATTCACGTTGAATTTCAGTCGAGAATTGTCTCATACGACCCTGTACTTTGGCAAGATACATGTCTTCGATGTCGTTGAGTGAAAAGTTCTCAAAGTCAGCCTCTGAGAATTCATAGTCTTGTTCATCTTGTCGTTTGACTATGATATTCTTCAAGAATGTGTAGTCCCACTTAGGACTTGAGATCAATGTGTTTGATGGCTACGATGTTCTTTGAGCAATACACTTCATGTTGATACTTCTGAACTAGGCAGCTTCTGTAGTAGATTCTTCGGCGTTCAGGCCAATGATGAATCCCATACAATGCATCTTGGTCATATGCTTGCACGTTGTCAGAAAACAAGTGAGTTGCACGTTCCTCGATAGCTATGCAGTTTGAGTAAGTAGCCGCAGGGAATGGAAGAGTCAATGATGTAGCGTATTTTCGTGAACCATCGCCACCATGGAGAAGAAATTCCAGGTCTTTGTTGAAGAAATATCTGAAAGGAATCCTTGGTTCTTCTTGTTGGCCGATTGTTGGTAGAGGTTTGGTCCAGTCAGTGTAGTATGGAGGGTTGTTCCGTTTAGTGAAGTCGATGTTTGCTTCTGGGTTGAGCCAATCCATGTTGTTAGACATGGCTCGAGCAATGTTTTCAAGGTGATATTCAACCTCGATTGCACTTTCCGAGCTGTTTTTCAACAGAAGGAATGCGTCATTCTTGATACGCTTCAACTCGGATTTCGTCATCTTCTTCACACGGAATCGTTCTTGCAAGATTTTTGCATGCTCCAGTGTACTACCGTCTACCAATTCTTGATCTTCTTCAGGGTAGGGAGTGTTATTAACAAGTGTGGAGAACCATTCAAATTCTGCAGTTGTATCGTCATCTAGCCATGATACGACATCTGGCTGAGTCGTCTTTTTCTTGCTTTTAGAAGGCCTTGATGATGATACGGGTTTCTTCACTTGTTTGGGAGAGGAGGGTTGTTGTTGGGGCTCAAGGACCTCTTCATCGTCACCACCCGTATACTCAAAGTGATCACCAGTTTTCTAAGTCAAGGGTGGTAACTCGGAATCGTCCCGAGGTTTATCAGTGGAAGACCGTGGTGGAGAAGACTTTTGTTGTGCAGGAATTGGTTTTGGAGGAGGTGGCATCGAGGAGGATTCACCAGACATCTTTTGACGTTTAGCCTCGTTAGTCTTATCCTGATCCTGATCATCATCGTCTCTATGACGTTTAGGCCTCTCAGCTTCTTCTCGGCATGCAGAATTAAGTTGGAATGCCAGCAATGCTTCTAACAGTTTGCTTTCATGAGAGGCAAGCATTGCGGAACGTTTAGACAGTTGTGCGACCAGCCGATCAACTAATTCAGCGTCTGAGAAGATTGTGGGATCAACAGGATTGATGCTGACATACATCGGTGTTGACTTCATCGCCTGTTTGGCCAGGTGCAACAGGTTTGGATAGAGTTGTCTGGTAAACATCTCCTGTGTAAGTCTAGGAACGTTGTCACGAAGGTACCTGTTTGTGTAACCTTCAATCATTTCGTTTAGTTGCTCACGGCGATGACTCTTCATGAATTCCTGCACAAACTTCCTTTCCTTGTTCCTCTTTTCGTTCTCTCTATATATATGCTGCATGTGATCAGCAAAGAAATTCAGCTTCTTGTTAAGAGCGTTTTTCTTTCTGACTTCCTTGACAGCTTTTTGAATCCGTTCATGAGCTTGAGAAACCCAAGATTTTGGTTTCTTCACGGATTTGGATGAGGATTTTGTTGATTTCGTTGATGGTGGTTGAGATGAATGTGAAGAAGAATCGGATGAAGAGGAGATGTGAGGAGACGCTGGGTCCTTCGGCGGTTCAGACGTTTCCATCCGTGTATGTGTCGGACTATCCAGAAGAAAATCGTCATAGTCAGACTCTCTATCCTTCTTCTCCTTCTCAGTTTCTAGATTATCAAACTCAATAGTGTCTTTCACAGGCTGTTCTTGTTGCAAAAGGGTGGTGGTACCAGCTCCCGTATCGGGTTGATTAACCGCATCAGGAGATGGTTCGGAGGGAGCAGCACCACTAGTTCCTCCGGGTCCACCCATTTGCTCATTAGCAAATTTTTCAGCTTTGTGTTCATGTCTAAGTTGATGCAATTTCTTTCTGTAAGCTGTCTCCAGTGGTTCTCCTTCACTTTCTGAGCTTTCAGCATCATAAGGTACAAGTACCGGAGTCTTTCCTTTACCCTTATCATCTTGAGGACTTGGAGGTTTCTGTACTTTTGGAGTGTCAGACACATCCTTTGCTGTTTCAGAGAAGA
Organism: Chrysanthemum seticuspe; assembly: GCA_019973895.1. Classification (NCBI taxonomy): domain Eukaryota; kingdom Viridiplantae; phylum Streptophyta; class Magnoliopsida; order Asterales; family Asteraceae; genus Chrysanthemum; species Chrysanthemum seticuspe. The sequence goes on along the minus strand of BPTQ01000004.1, from coordinate 116,087,868 downwards.
GAACCTCCTCATCTGTATCTGTATCTTCAGAACTTACGTCCTCAAGCTGTTGTTTCGGTTCAGGTTTGGGTTTAGGAATGGGAGTAGCTTCCTGTACGGGAACAAACCGTTTTCTCGGAGGGTTTCGTTTGGGAAACTTCCTTTGTGACTCTGAACTTGTAACACTTCCACCACTTCCTCTTCTAGTTCTCCGAGTAGGTGTACCAGAAGATTTTTCATCGAGGTGACCAACCTTGCCTTGTCTTACTGCTTCCAGATACCTGTTGTACGTTTCGAGCTTTCTGACATCTTCAGTTAGCAGGTAATCTGGTAACACCGCGCCCTGTTTCTTTGTAGACGATTCCTTCATTCTGATGGTCAGAATAGGTTCAGTCAACATGTCGTGATTGTCAGGGTCATTGAGCCTCTTGGGAATATCAGAATGTAGTCCAAGTGCTCTCTGGATCAACAATTTGGTATATCTGATGTAGGGAATCTTTGAGCCAAGTTTGCTGAGAAATGACATCATGTCATCCCAAATCAGAGCTTCAATAGCGATGTGTTTCATGTTGACAAATGCCCAAAATATTTGCAGTTCTATGAGCTTAGGATGCTCATAGCCGCTATCACGACCAGAAATAGACTTGGTGATGATCATGTAGAGTGTTCTCCAAGGTTGAGGAATACTCTTGAGCTCTACGTGAGAGTGTTTGGTGATTATTCCTGTAGCCTCATCATAACCGATATCGATTAAGAATTGGAGAGTGAGCTCTTCAGTAGGTGTGGCATAAAGTTTGTCTGGTTCGACTTCAGGAATTAAGAGAACAGCCCTTAAGTCTGCAGGTGTGATGGTGATTCTTTTGTGATTCAGAGTCACTGTCACTGCAGTCCTTCCTTTGACCCTTTCCATGGTGTTCCAGAACTGTTGGATATAGATCTCAGGAACTGTTGCAGAATGTGTGAGCATGTTCTGATATGGATGAGTCCTCAGAATGTCAATAGCGATTAAGCATGAAGACTCAGAGCAAGTGAGAGTGCTGAAGTCAACTCGGAGATTATTCTTTCCAATCTTCATTGGGTAGCCATTAGGGTAGATGTCAGCAATGGAGAGAACATTTGGTGCATCCATGTTTGGTTGAGCAGCCATGTCGTGATCTGAAATAATATTAGCCAAAAGAACCAACATATCGAAAGACATAATGTTAGTCAACAGAAGGTCTTATTGTCTAGTTATTTAATGTACAACGTCAATGATTGTTACGAGTCCTAAGTCACTTGTATGTCCAATAGTCTAATGACGTCGTGAAATGTTTCGTGAGTTAGTTAACTTTAAGTTTTAAAGCTTATGTTATCACTTATTGTTCACAACATATCAAACGTTTTGGTTTATTAGTGACATTATTGGATTCGTGACGTTATGATAAGTTTATTAACAAGTTTTGTACACGTAACAATTCATAATGAAGGTCAACAAATGGCTTAAGCGTAGGATTGACAAAGTTACGCGTAAACAGTCGCGACATATGCGTAGGCGAAAGCTTATGCGTAGGATCCTTTCTTATGCGTAAGAAATGTTACGCGTAGGAAAAAGGGGACCTTACGCGTAGAGCTTACGCGTAGGCGTATAAGAACCTTACGCGTAAGGCTTACTCGTAAGAGTAGACCTTATGCGTAGAGGTCACTGTTTACGCATATCCTTCACAGGATACGCGTAGTCCCACTGTAGAACCTTACGCGTAATAGTTATGCGTAGGTTTTATTTTACGCATAACATGATTACGCGTAAGGTAATCCTTATGCGTAGAGAGTCTTATGACCTTGATTCTGAGTGTTTAAGCGTAGCAAAGGCCTGAAATAAATCATCATATCATCAAAGTTAAACACATATCATTCATTTTATCAACAAAGCATGGTATGAATCATTCATATGCAGTTAAGCGTAGAAAGTCATACGCGTAAGTCAAAACCCTAAGGGTTATGAATTACGCGTAAGTTTTCTAACCATAGGATTTGCACCAAATTTATTCTGGTAGTTCAAGAGTGTTAGTAGAGTCATTAGGCCAAGTTATAACATCAAAATTGTTGTGAATAAAAAATACCCAAAGTTTATAAGCTTTAAACCCTAGTTTCGAATTGATGATCAATTCGTGTTTCTGGGTGGTTTTCAACAATGGAAATGATCAATTCAACAAGAAATAAACATAACCCAACAATCTTTTAGACCACAACACTTCTCATTTGAAAATACCCAATTCGACTCATAAACCCTAGTTTTTCAAATTCATATTTTTCGTGTTTCTGGGTGGAATTTGATGGTTAAAATGGAATCAATGATGTATTAAGAACGTTTTGACACTAACCATTTCACCACAAACACACTCACACTGATTGTGTGGTCATACGCATATGCGTAGAGCACATAATCATTCATATCTTTTGTTTTAACCGTTGGATTTACATGAAAATCAAAACCATTGCTTGTAATTACGTTTAGATTATGAAAACACTTACAATATGATGATCAAAAAAACACGGATTTGAATCTTGAATATTAGGCGTAGGATTTGAAATGAGTGTGATGAATGTGAAAAGTTAAAGTAAGGTGAAGGTGTTTTATCAAAAATGACTTTGTGCTTTTGGCAGTTTCGGTCCCTCCACCTTTTGCATTTTCATCCAAAGCTTTTTAACTTCCATTTTTGTTACCAAATGAAGATTTTTAGAAAAGAACCTTGACGACACTCCCCCTCGACTTGAGAAAAATAATGAAAGGTTGTTAATTAAAGTCCGAGGAGTGTCTTTGAGCCAGGAAATGTACCACCATTTGTAAAACGAAACAACCGAGATATGATAACATGCAAGTACACAGATGTTTTGAAGCAGTTAATGGATAATTTTCTCCCCCTCAACACTTGATCGGAAAAATAATGAATTTTGACAGATAAAAGTGTTGACGGAAGAAATGTACTTGCCATGTTTAAAGAAAATAGATGAGGAGAATATTTTTGTTGTTTTATCAGGTTTTATATTTTTGTATTTTGTTTTTGAAAGATTTTATTTATTTACAAAAGATGTTTTGGTGTTTGACAGGTTTTTAAGACGGTTTTAAGAGGTCATCCAGTTCCTCTTGAGTCAAACACCTCATACCAATTCGGTGGACCAACTCATTAAACCTAGCGGGAGGCAAGGCTTTGGTGAGCAGATCTGCCAATTGGTATTCAGTACCCACAAAGTATAATTCAACGGTACCCTGTTCCACATGATCCTTGATGAAATGATAGCGTAGATCGATGTGCTTTGATTTCGAGTGCTGAACTGAGTTGCACGAGATTGCAATGGCACTCCGATTGTCGCAGTACATCGGGATTCTGTCAAATACATAACCATAGTCTTTGAGTTGTGTTCTCATCCAAATGACTTGAGCATCCTGCGTGATCAGCGTCTGAAAAAGCGATTAGTTCAAAACCAGAATCCTTCGGATACCAGATCCCCAAATTAATGGTTCCCTTGATGTATCGGAGGATTCTTTTAGCCTCAGAGAGGTGGGTTTCAGTTGGTCGCGACTGATAACGGGAGCATAGATAAACGGCAAAGACAATGTCAGGTCTGCTAGCTGTTAGATACATGAGAGACCCAATAATACTTCGGTATTTGGTAGGGTCAACCAATTTCCCATGTAAATCAGCATCTAATTTCTTGGTATGAGCCATTGGTGTGGCATAAGTATCACAGGTATTCATTCCAAATTTGTTTAACAATTCAAGGGCATATTTGGACTGACTCAAGAAAATACCACGGGGTGATTGATGAACTTGCAGTCCTAGAAAGAACGTAAGTTCACCCATCATGGACATTTCAAAATTTTTCTTCATGAGTTTTGCAAAAGCGATTGAAAACTTTTTATGTGTTGACCCAAAAATGATGTCATCCACGTAAATTTGAACAATTAAGATGTGTGCCCCGTGATATTGTATAAAAAGAGTTGGGTCAACCGAGCCTTTGGTGAAATTATTGGCAATGAGGAAAGATGATAGCTTATCGTACCATGCCCGAGGGGCTTGTTTGAGACCATAAAGAGCTTTGTTCAGTTTGTAGACATGGTTCGGGAACTCAGGATCAACGAATCCATCTGGTTGGCTGACATAGACCGTTTCTTTAAGTTTTCCATTTAGAAACGCCGTTTTGACATCCATCTGATAGACCGTCATGTTCATATGAGCCGCGAACGCGAGAAATATCCGAACAGCCTCAAGACGAGCAACCGGAGCAAAAGATTCTTCAAAGTCTATCCCTTCTTCCTGACGATAACCCTTAGCAACTAGCCGTGACTTGTTTCGGATGACATTCCCTTCAGCATCCAATTTGTTTTTCCAAATCCATTTTAGACCAATGACGTAGACCCCTGTTGGTCTTTCAACCAGTTCCCATACTTCAAGACGTTTGAATTGGTTGAGTTCTTCCTGCATGGATTCAATCCAGTTGTCTTTTGTCATTGCATCCTTAATGTTTTTAGGTTCAGATTGGCAGACAGTGAGTGCATAAATGCAGTGTTCACCATCTGAGTGAAGACGTTGTCTCGTAACGACTGGTTGATTCGGGTTGCCAATAATGTTAGCCAGAGGATGGTCTTTTGTCCATCTATGTGTAGAAGGTTGATGTTGGTATACATTGTGCAGATTCTGAGGATTCAAATGGTTTGTTGAAGATTCTGCAACATCTGGTGCAGCAGTCTCATTTGCAAACGGGTTGAAGAACGCATTTGGATCAAAATCTGCAGGTGGGGGTACTTCATTCAGAATATCATCAGCTGGTTCATCATTGTTGGAAGCGGTGTGTTCAACTGTTGTGTTGGAGTCAATTGGTGTAGGTGCATCTTCAACAGTAGTTGTTGTAGCAGGTGTATCAGGTATAGGAATATTATCAGGTTGTGCAGCGGAAACAGCGGATACACCAGGAGCATGTTCATCAATGTCGTCACAGAACAGAGGAGCAAATAACCTTTCCATTTGTTGACGAGTTAGCTGAGGGCTTTCTTCAGCTGATGATGGGGGTTGAGGGAAGTTTAAACGGTTGTGACCGGGTTCTAAGCTGTTATACTCAGAAGCCATTTCCGTGAGTTCATCGAAATGAGCATGAATCGTTTCCATTACCTCCTTAGTTCGACGATTCCAGATTCGGAAACCTTTAGAATTGTCACAGTATCCAATAAAGACTCCAATATCAGCTTTTGCTTTGAGCTTTCCAAAATCATCACGATCATTATTCGGATAGCAAAGGGATCCAAATACATGAAAGTGTTTGAGGTTCGGTTTGTAGTTGTGGACAAGCTCAAAAGGTGTTTTGTTGTGGCGTTTTGTGATCATAGAACGGTTTTGAGTATAGCATGCAGTAGATACAGCTTCTGCCCATAAGTAATCTGGAAGTTTAGCATTGATTAACATTGTTCTTGCAGCTTCTACTAACGTTCGGTTTCGTCTTTCAACAACTCCGTTTTGTTTAGGTGTCCGTGCAATAGATGTTTGATGCTGAATTCCCACTTTCTCATAAAATTCACGAAGGGTTTTGTTAACAAATTCAGTTCCTTTGTCTGTCTGAATAATCCTGACGGTGTTGCGGAGCTGAACCTGTATTTTTGTGAGAAAGGTGATGATTATTTGTGGAGCTTGGTCTTTGCTACGAAGAAAATAGACCCAAGTCCATCGTGAGTAGTCATCAACAATTACTAAGATGTAGCGTTTGCCGTTGATCGTTTGTACACGCATCGGGCCACACAAATCCATGTGAAGAAGATGAAGCACATGCTGAGAGCTGTGTTCCACCTTTGAAGGAAAATGAGCACGAGTGCTTTTCCCTTGTTCACATGCTGAGCAAAGGTGATCTTTTGAATACCGGAATCGTGGGAGTCCTTCAACTAGTTTGTGTCGAGCAAGGTTGGTGATGGTTTGAAAGTTTAGATGTGAGAGACGACGGTGCCATAGCCAAGATTTTGTTGATGTTGCCTTGGAAAGTAAGCAGATGGGAGATGAAGCAACCATGTCTTTCATAGAGATAGTGTAGAGACTAGAATTACGCGAGCCAGACATAAGGTCGTTTCCTTGTAGATCACGAATGAAACAAGTTTTCTCCCTAAAAGCAACCTCCAAATCTCCATCACAAAATTGACCTACTGAAAACAGATTGTGACCGAGGCCTTCCACATAGTAAACCCTGCTGATTTCGATGTTCCCATTAATATAATCTCCGTAGCCCATGATGGCTGCGAAGTGATCGTTCCCGAATCTGACAGTGCCAATGAACTTTGCAATAAAGTTTGATAACAGTTTAAGGTTGCCTGTCATGTGTCGGGAACATCCGCTATCAACAATCCAGAGAATGATCTGTATCACCTGCATTACACACAGACGACACAGATGGAATAGAAGTAGATGTGGAACCCGAAATGTGAGAGGGTTCCGAAGCAGATATGTTAGACATACACACATTTATAATTTTAGGCATCCATTTAAATCCTAGTGTGTTATATATCCATTTCTGCCATCTATAACTACTCTTCGCTTTAGTCTTAGTGAAAGCACTAGATGATACTACATTCTTAGGAGGTGTAGTGGGAGCTACTGTGATAGCAATGGTTGCCTTAGAATCTAAAGAAGGTGGTTTACCAAGCACAGACTTAGAATGATTAGTGGGCTTAGAGGTATTCCGATTCTTAGGATTCCGTAATCTAGAGATTATAGCTTTAGCAACACATTTGTCATGACAATCAGAATTCATACTCTTTTGACAAATATCACAAGGTGCATCAGACTGAATATCAAAGGTACTTAACGATTTAGCATTCGTTACATCACTATTTCTATTACATTTGCCAGACGCAACATCTATAGTGGAAGTAACTTGAGTTTTATTCAGATTCCTAGGGTGTTCTTCTACTTTAGCATTCCTTATTGATCTTTTCTTAGGTCGCAACTTCCTATTCTTCGATTGAGTGTTCCTAGGCTGTGAAGTGCGGACGTTTGGAAAAGATGCAACTATTCCTGTTTCAGTAGAGGGAAACACATTAGCAACTTGTGATTTGGCAGTGGGAATTCTAGGTTCACGATTACTAAGTGTGACTGGTGCTAATCTCTTAATCACAGTAGGCGGGAGTTGTTCATACTTTCCTAACATTTCCCGTAACTTAGAGATGGTGTGAATCAGATCTTGATTTTCAGAACGAAGATTACCAGCAAAATTCATGACTTCTCTAGTGTGAGCAAGACAGTGATCAAGTTCGTTTGATGCTTCATCTCGAGTCTTTTTGAGTAAATCAAATATGACACCATATTCCTGTTTAACTTTTAAAAGTTCTTGTTCATATTTTGAGATTTGACTTTTCAAAGACACGTTTTGATCATCCAGATGCTCAATTTTAGTATCAGAAGATTTTGCACTCAATTGAGCGATTTTCTTTTGAAAACTAAGTTGATGGTTGTGAATATCTTTTTCACACCAATGTAGACGTCGTTTTGCATTGTAAATTTCCGTGTGTAATCGTTTATTTTCAGCTTTTAACGACTCGATCTGAAGCACATTATCGGTGTTCTCAACAGTTGCAACAGTTTCAACAATATCAGCAGAGATATGATCAGATGCATATGGCAACGAATAGAATAGCACAACATTATGGATATCAGCACAGATAACATCTTCCAAGAGTCGATCAACATCTATTCTCAACAGTTTCTTTTTCCGTTTTGTGTTAGTAATAGATGTTTCTGTTTTCTCGAAAACGTTTTTTATTACCCCAAGTTCCTTATGAAAATCCTTTTCCCAGGCAATTGCACAACTTTTCAAGTTTTTAACATTAGGTAAAAGATTTTTCTGAAAAATGTCTCTTTGTTCTCGCGCCAGAGGCGATTGAAAATGTTCAACTTTGATTTCAGATCGATATTCTATCTCATGTTGTAAAATTTTGAGGTCAGCCATGAAAATGTCAAAATATCGAAGAATTTTTCGATTTTCAGGTTGTGAGTTTACTTCGCTAATGGAAGGTAAAGGACCATAAGTTTGTGCAAAGACTGTTTTGGGATTAACACTAGAAGACTCAGGTGTTTTGATGATAACCCTTGGTGTGTTAGGAGAATTCGTTGGTGTGACGAAAGTGACCGAGTTTTTATAATTAAAAGGTTTGTTGTAAACAACATTTTTTAATTTAGATCGACTCTCGTCTTCTGCATCTAATTCCTCTTGACGATGGTATTCAACAACACTCATGACAGTATTATCAATTTTGTATTGTGCACTGGAAACTTCAGGAGTTGGTTTGAATGTTTTTAGTGAAAGCTTAGGTTTGTAATCAGCTAGATTTTTTCCATATCCATTTGGATTGGGTTTTAAGGTAAACTTTTCAATAGCTGTTACTGATTCACCATGTTTGTAAACAACCGTTTTAAACTCTTTAATTTTGTTTTTCAAACCGAGAATTTCTGCAAGAAGGTCATCTACCCGATTCGTTGAATGCTTTTTGTATGCGGAGAACTGTTTTTGACAATTTAACAACTCAGCCTTAGCTTTTTGATTTTCCAAGGTGAGAGCGTTAATTTGCTTTTTATGTTCATGTTTCAGTTGTTCTAATTCGGACAACAAAGCATTCTTCGAGGCGGCTAGATCACGCATCTGTCTCTCTAAATATTTTTCGTTTTGATGAGATTTTGCAAAAGCGGCTTCAAAACCTTTTTCACGGTTTTCTTGAGTTTTGAAAAAATTGAGTTGCATTTGTAAACATTCAAAATCCTTGGTTAACAGTGCATTTTTACTTTTTAAGGATTGATTTAATGCATAACATTCCTCCATTTTGATTTTATGGTCTTGAATTAACCGAGCAAAATCCGGATGAGGCAACAGATCATCTTGTTCAACGTGAGTCTCAACATGATCATTCTTTAGATCCTCAAGTACGACCACGGAGTCAATTTGATTATCAAAGGAGACCATAAGGTCATCTTGATCGTCAAATGTAACTACAGGGTTAAATTGAAAATCATCAGAAGAAGATGTAGAAGACTCATTTTGAACAGTCTGATCCGTGCCGGATTCAGATATTGGCGGAGATATTAGTTCAGATATGATGATGGTTTGTTCGGGTACCTGAGACAAGCCATCAGTGTCATACACTGGGCCTGTATCACTCATGTGCAGCTCATGCATATTAGCCATCAACATAACAGCTGCATTAGCCTGCAAGTCCTCCATATCATCATCTGAGTCAGCATCTGCCATAAAGCTCTGTTCTTTGTTTGTGAGAGATCCACCGGCTTCATCCTTAAGAGCCAAAAGTAATGCCTCTTTGAAATAAGCACTGTCCCGAGTCCTTGGCTTTGGGCATGCATTAGCCAGGTGTCCCTTCTCATTGCAGTTGTAGCATCTAAGACCATTTAACCGATTCTGAGCATTTCCCTGTTCCACCACTTGAGCTCTGTTGTTATTCCTACCCACAGCATTAAACCCTTGACCACCGCCCATCTGACGACCATAATCACGATTTTGAACTTCAACACGTCCATTGTTCACAACAGCTTGAGTCCGTGTGTTAGATGAGGAACGAATACGATTGTTGGATTTGTTGGTGTAACGGCCAAAAGCATTAGCAATCATCACAAATCCTTGTTGCAATGCTTCGAATGGATCGATTTCCTCAGTAGCTTCACTGACATATGCTTGAGCATTGTTGCTGTATGGGACCAATTGATTTTGTTGAGGTTGTTGCTGTGAAGGTGTGTTGGAAGCAGTTGGTTGAGTTGCTGGTTGAGAGGGATAATTCTGTTGAGCATACAAGGCAAGTTGTTGATTGTCCGGTTGTGACTGTTTAGTAATTTGAGCACGGAGAATCCTTTCCCGATCAACTTCCTTTTCATGAGGCTTCAAGTAATCGTACAACAATCCATAAGTAGAATGATGCATATTCTTCGCTTGACGGAGAAAAATGACATACTTCTCCCATTCTGGACCAAGACTACTCAGGAACTTAGTATTCACTGCAATTCTTGGCATGATGATGTTGTGTTTATCCAAATCATTGATGATGTCTGAAAATCGGTGATGATATGACTCAAGTGTCTCTCCAGGTTCAATCATGAAGTGTTCATAAGCCAAGTAAATTTTGGATTCCAAATCCTCCTGATTGAGTACCGATCCTTCCATAAGAAGACGAATATGATCCCACATCTTTTGTGCAGTCTTTTGAGCATCAACACTACGAAGAATTGGGTTTGGTAATCCTAAAAGGATGTATTCCATTGCAAGTTCATCAGCTTCATAGTGTAGAAGTTCTGTAGGATTTAAATCTGCAACAGTAGCAATGTTGGTTTGTTCATCTCTTGGTGGAACAGCGTTTGGATCTCCGGGTACAATGACCGTAGGCATCTCAAATGGACCTTCTAAGATAACCTTCTTTAAGAACTTTCCATGTGGCTTCTTCAGATCACAGAACCTAAAGAACCTTATCACCCATTGATCGTAGTTTCCTGGAGTGAGCATTGGAGGTCTATCAAGTGATCCAGCTTCATGAATTGATTGTTGGCTGCTTAAAGCTTCACACATCTTAGCAAACCAAGTGGGTTCCTTCATAGTGGTCCGTGATGGATGTTGATTGAAATCAGTTGTGTAGGGTTGAACTTGAATGCTTGGTTGTGGTTGAACCATTTGTGGTTGTGGAATTGCACCAAGTAGTGGAGTATGTTGCTGATTAAATTGTTGTTGATAAATGGCTTGTTGTTGATTCCATTGTTGATGTTGTGGAGATAATTGTTGTTGTTGTTGATTATAAGTGTGAGGGAAATAGTTAGAGTATGGTGGTTGAGACATGATGATAAACTTGTGTAGTAAGAATGGATCTTTGTAGTCGAATGAACCTTTGTTGATGAAGTATCCTTAGGCGTAGAAATGACAAGAACCAAGTAGCACTTATGCGTAAAAACACCAAAAGTTACGCGTAACAAGAATAGTTACGCGTAGGATTTAGCTTACGCGTAAGCAGGAAAAAAGACTAATGTTATGCGTAAACAGTAAGTTAGGCGTAGAAAGTTAGGCGTAGGATTACCTTATGCGTAGGACTAAGTCTACGCGTAAGATGAATCTTAAGCGTAATATTTTCTACGCGTAAGCTTTATGCTTAAGCGTAAGATTAGGGTTTTATCCCAAGTGATCTTTTACATTTCACAGTGCAAAAGATATCCAAAGTCGACGTATTTTCAGACTTATCCAAGTAAGAAAACACGGAATAAACCAGAAAATTGAAGATCAAACCAAGGAAAGTCTTACGCGTAATTTTAGGGTTTTGTTACGCGTAAGATTACTCGTAACTTTGATTCTATCCAAATGTGTTTCTAAACCAGTTTTTGTGTGTTGAAATAGCTTCAATAACACCAAAATAACACAAAAGTGTGAAACTTGATGATCCAAAGCACTTAAAACAGTTACGCGTAGGATAACACTTGCGTACAAAAACAAGCTTAAAAACAAGGAAAAACACGTAAAGTTCCAAACTTTTTGCCAAAAACCAATAGTTTAACACCTAATAACGTTGAAAGTACAAGAATCTTGGATTCAAAAGTGTAAAAAATTAGTTTTTAAGCGTACCAAAGATTGTGTTATCTTTACGCGTAAGACCCAAAACCAAAACTTGAAAAACAAACGAGTACACCCAACTATTTGGCGATTGATACCACTGTTAGGTCACTAGTTTTACAACACAAGCTTATAAGAGAAGAGATAAGGCGATTGAACAAGTAAGCCAAACACACACACACAAGTATACTTGACCGGTTATGCGTAGAGTGTAGTGAAAGAGAATAACTTGAACAACCAACCCTCAAATGAGGGTTTACAATAGTTTATATAGGCAAGGAGCTAGGGCAACACTCCCTCTCCTTCCCTATTCCTTATTGGGCTTGGATCAAGCTTATGGGCCTTCTACATAAGCTTGACCTTAAACAAACATAAAGGCCATAATAAAGCTACCTATTACATATGAAATATAAATACTTGAAATACTGTTTAGGAGTGATTCCAACAACAAATAGTTTGTAAGTGATTAGCAAGCTCTCCTCCCTACATGTGCCAAACGAATTCAAATTTTCCATGCATGCACATGTTAAGGGGGAGCATCTATACCAAACCAAAAAGGATTGAAACGTGATTGATTTGTTTCAAAGTGCAGGTTTTCCCTAATATGTGCAAAACACTTTCGAATCTCGATGCACATATTGAGGGGGAGCAACTTTTTGAAAACCACATCCCTTTCCCAAAAATATCTTTAACTAAGTATGAAAAACACTAATTTTGATCGAGAAAGTGATGTAGATATTTTTTAGAAAATGTTAATCAAAGAAGTGAATTCTTCCTCTTGCCTCCATGTGCCAAAACGATTTCAAATATACGATGCACATGTTGAGGGGGAGCCTTTTTTTTCTTCTGAAATATCAAAAACAATTCAGGTACAAAATGCTTTGATAATATATCACAAGTACCTGGATTGATTTTCAAATGGTTTTCAATTGGTTCCAATGGCAGAAGAACAATACCAAAAAAACTGACCAAATTTACTTTATGTATTAAGATATAAGGATGGTTAGGTTAGGTATTCGTTCCCATGATCCCGCCAGAGCCGGAGGGATCTACCCAGGGACAATCCACTAGATAGGAGAAAAATGAGAAATGTGAATAGTGCCGACTGAAATTGAGCTAGAACTGGGATAAACCCAACAAGGTTCTAGTAATGAAGTCTTGGTAAGCACTGAAGGGGTTGAAGAATGAAAAAGAATTGAATGTGAATAGGGTGAAAATAAATAGCCCTCCATTTATTCAACCTTAAGGCAAAAACCGGGTTCAATACATATGCTACTAGTGGTTACCAAGGTAACACCGGTATTGAAGACAAGACGTCATGGACCCAGTGACGCACTGCACTACAACTTCCCAAGCTACTCAAGTTCCTCTTAAAAGGACTTGTTTCATTCTCACGGGGAACCTACATTATCTATCGACTTTCTCTTAGAGATTGTTGATATTGAAAAAGGAGACCCTCTCACAAGTCTCCGATATAGGAACCAAATGTGCACAATTGAGTCTAGAGCAACGAGATCAACAATAAATCTCATTAGGACACTGTCAATGAAGACTCTCTGTTTTACACAATGTGGAAAGAGAGAATATATTTTAAGAGTCATACGCATTATCCTTGTGGTATTGCCAGAACATCTGAGTGATATGCAAACATATTCACAATGAAGATGGAAAGCCTTATAGAGCCAATATCTAACAAGCTCTTGGTAGGTGGCATGGGAGATCTATTCAATAGATCAACCATGTGACAATTGAATAGAAATAATGAGGCGATTCAAATTTATGAATCAATCCTGGTTTAGGTTATGGATTGACGGATACCTTTGAAAAACCAGTCGTTGTGGGCAAAAATTCATTTTTCTATGGCACATCGACTGTGTATCACATTTTCAAATATCAAAATGTGTTTATGATTGAAAATTTATTTTTCATATAAAACCTTCGTTGTACTGCGAAAATTCTTTCTGATATGCAATACACGATTGTTGTTCAAATCATTTTTAATCAATCAGTAAATCTTAATTTGTTGGTTCACTCACTCCGTGTTGTATTCTTTGAGACGTTCTGGTTTGAGAACAGCTTGAGCAACTGCGAAATCCTGTCAAGGAGATTCTTAGGAATTCTACCTGATCACAGGCAGTACTTGTACTGATCAACGGGGAACCTTGGGCCGTGTACCTCAATTCAATGAAAGTGATCAAAGACACTTTCGTGCGCCTTATTGCTAACTGTTGTATGCAGGTACACCCAATGTTTGCAGCTGATCAGAATTGAGAGGTCAATCCATAGCCGCATGCTCACACAACACATTCATTTCCAAAGAAATCATGATAAGTGCATCAACGACTCTGATATTTACACTCCATGCTTCTGCTACACTGTTGCAAATATCATGAATCAACTAAAGCTTCCGATACTCTGATGAGAAGAAATAATGATCCAGAATGTGAGCATATCGGTCCAATGTCACAACATCACATAATGTCAACACTACAAAGAAAGAGTCAGAGATTTATGTAAGCTTATGATCTCAAAGCTGGATCAAAACTCATCATCATGTGGATCAGTTAAAGACCTCCACTTGAATTAACCAAACATGCAAAACGTGAAGAATCAAAGACTTCGGACTACAGAGCAATGAACTTAAACAAGAATCCAAGAACAATCTTAATGTAATATATGTTTGTACTTTATGTAATTTGAGGTGACCTCCTTTAGGGGAAGATTGTTAGGATTTAGAAAATCCAGTTATTAAAGTGTCGGTCACCTCAAGTATATGTAATCATTAGAAAGCTCGTAGTCATAGTTATTTAACGTTAGTTAGTATTTAGTTAAGTAACACCGTGGAGGACGGACGGGTCTTTACCCACTGTATGCCTGATCCACAGCCCGTAGGTGGCATTTTGTGTAAGGTACTATAAATACCCTCTACCTCCCAAGGTAGAGGGTTGGAGCTCATAATAAGATTTATCTTTCTCTCTCTAAGTTCCCTAAACCTCTAAACTTTCTCTCTCTAAAATTCTTAAAGTATATGCCCCATATAAACATGATTTGATGTGTATGTGAAATCCAATATGTTACACTGGCTGTTGAGGTCATGAGTGGGGCACTTGTATAATAATTCATTGTATCTTTCCCATGCTTGGTACATCATTTCATCACCCTCCTGCTTGAAGTTATGGATTTCTTCTAATTGCTTTGCAGTCCTAGATGGAGGACAATACCTTTGAATGAAATATTTTTTTAGGAGTGGCCAGGTGTTAACTGTCCCAGCGGGTAATCGATCAACCCATCTTTTAGCAGCTCCAGTGAGAGAAATAGGGAACACACGTAACATGAAAGCATCGTTTGAGACTCTTAGAATTTTGAATATGCTGATAATGTATTCCACATTGTCCACATGTTCGTGAGCATCATCGGTAATGCTTCCAGAGAAAGGGTTTGCATGGAACTCCCTCATAAATTGAGGTTTGATCTCGAATTGAGCATCTTCGGCGATGGCCGGCCTAACGATCCCCGGTCCTTGTTCTTCTCTTGTCAACGCCAGATATTCCTCAAGAGTGAGGTCATCAATGTTAACAACTTCCATGGTACCTGAAACTTAAAAAGATATCGTGAGAAATTGAGAAAATTTAAAACAAAAATGAGAGACTTAATGAAAATCCTAATATAACTCCCCTGTAGCGACGCCAAAAACTTGACGCAGGTTTTACTGACCAGGTTTTAATATTTATATTGTCTCGTTATACCTATGGTCTACCCTAATGCACTAACGGGCAGTGTACCCAGTCGTGTGTAGTGTAGTATTCGGTAAAACTGAGGTCGTCCCAAGAGCTATGTGTGCGGATTTTAACTAAGTCTAAGTGTCACAGATTTTAAGGTGGAAATGATTAATTAATAACTAAAGCAAGAAGATAAAAGAAAGCAAGAAAATAAAGGCGAGGGTTGTGATCAATAGAGGAGAAGTGTGCTAACCTAGTTATTCATCCTATAAAATTAAGTTCATGTTTAATTACTTCCAAGTGCTTCAAGTGGGGGTAAAGGTCGCTAGGACAACATTTGGTCAGTTCGTCCTAACCTATCAGCAAAGGTTTCCACCAGAGATCTTGGGTGACCCCGTGAAAGTCCAGTTGTTTTTAGTCCCCTAAGCCAAGTCAATAAGTTCCGCTACATGCAAAATTTGTAACAATGAGTACCCGGACGCTAGCATCTTAAACACTCATCCCTAACTTCTTAAGTTCATCCAAATGGTAGGTCGTCAGTTGGTCAATTCTTACCTTTCCCACTCAGTCTAACTACTTAGGTTCAGTTGGTCATATCTCCTAAGTAACTAGGCAATACCTCCATTCAAAACTACCGAAACAAGGGTAGCTACCAACAAACTATGCATGCATACACTAGAAACAATTATACGGAAGCAAGGTAAACATAAACAAAACAATTATGGAATCATAACTAGGCTAGCACCATAGGTGCTTAGCCGCTCATATTAACTAAAACAATCGATTCAATGTTTAACATTATGAAATACATGAATTGAAAGTAAAGAAATGATAAAATGCTAATGCTTATCGTAGGGGAGTGATTTCTCCCTTAGAGATGGCTCTGTATGCTCCCTAAGATCTTCCTTCAAC
Source organism: Chrysanthemum seticuspe (assembly GCA_019973895.1). NCBI lineage: Eukaryota > Viridiplantae > Streptophyta > Magnoliopsida > Asterales > Asteraceae > Chrysanthemum > Chrysanthemum seticuspe. Next base: position 116,071,657 of record BPTQ01000004.1, on the reverse strand, counting down.
ATTCTACCCACGTTCTCTGAATTGGTGTGTGAAGTGAATGATTAGAAATGCAGGAATTTGGGCGGTATTTATAGGCTAGATCTGGTTACGGCGTAACTTAAGTTAAGAGTTACGCCGTAACATCCAATTCATTGTAATTTGCTCTGGAAAAGCTGGTTACGGCCTAACATCAGGAATGAGTTACGCCGTATCTTCAATAAATCGTGATTATGCTGTAATTGTGGAATTAGTTACGTCGTAGCTTGGAGCGGCGCGAAACCTCATTTAACCTAATTAGTTACGGCGTAATCTTAGGATGGAGTTACGCCGTAAACTTCAGTTGAGTTGGTTTTGTGAGCCACGCTTTAGTTACGGCGTAATGTGAGAGAGGAGTTACGCCGTAACATCTTCAAAATGAGCATACTATCATATATCTTCAATAAACTCTCCAAATCCGCGTCTCATTAGCTCCAATGCTCGTAATTTACCTGAAAGTGAAATATAAAGGAAAACAAGCGTAAATCCATCTACATAATATAAAATACGAGCATTATCGGGGGGAAATTGACACTTAATATTCAGGATTATTTGATGTTATCAAATGTCCGCCGTGATCGATTGGTATTTTTCACTACATATTCATGCAGGTACTGATGATTGTTCCTTGGAGGATAGACCGCACCATCTCCACATGCTCATATCAACAAAACCACACATGAAAGTTCTCATCAAATCAATGGCAACACAAAGTTCAAGATGATTTCTCGTCAAAATCAAAGAATCTAAAAAGTCTAAAGACTCGAGAACTTCATCTCATTGGAAAGTCAAAGTCATAAGAAGCGTGTGCATGGTGGAGAAAGACGTGGAGACACCTAACCAAAGAAGTTGAAAAATGGCGGACAACAACATATGATCACCCTAAACCACATAGAACAATGAATAATGATAACAACGATGTCAATCTGATAAAGTCAAGAAATTCAAAGCATCTCTACTCACAAGAAAGAAGAATGCTAGAAAGACATCAAGCAACCACATCTACTTTAATGACCAACCCTTAAGGGGATATTATTGCGATTACGTGTAACTATTGTTCAAGTGTCGGTCTTTAGTATTGGAATAGGTTGCTAATTAGGCTTATATGTTTGTAATTAGTGCTAGGCTTATGTAGTAAGCCCATGAGCCTATGCTTAGGCCCAAACGAACAAGGGAAGGACTAGAAGTGTTGCCCTAGCTCCTTTGCCTGTAAATACATTGTAAACCATCTTAGGAGGGTGTTGGTTCTTCATTTTATGCTTAAAGTTTCACTATTAGTGTGTGTGTGTGAAGTTCCATACCGTCTCATCCTTTATCTCCTTCTATATTACATCTAAACATACTTGTGTGTTCATATTATGGTGACCTAACAACAACTACCCCAAAGGAGACACACTTCTTGTTACAATACTAGAAGGATGTCAACATCCTTTAACCAAAACTATTTAACTTGTTCATCGATGCACCATATCGAATGTGCACCTTTGGCACCTTTTATTAATGCCTTCAACACAACCCTTCGGCACCTTTCACTAATGCCTTCAATACAACACTTCTATTGATGCAGGTTTTACTGACCAGGTTTTAATATTTATAATGTCTCGTTATACCTATGGTCTACCCTAATGCACTAACGGGCAGTGTACCCGATCGCGTGTAGTGCAGTATTCGGTAAAACCGAGGTCGTCCCAAGAGTTATGTGTGTTGGATTAATACTAAGTCTAGGTGTCACATATTTTAATATGGTTATGATAAGGAATTAATTAACTACTAAAGCAGATTAAAGGCAAAGGTGTAATAAATAGAGGAGAGTGGTGCTAACCTAGTTATTCATCCTAGCTAGTAATGTCTACGTCTAATTACTTCCAATTACTTCAGGTGGGGTCAAACTGGAGAGGACAGCATTTGGTCGATTCGCCCTAACCTATCAGCAAAGATGCCACCACTAGAGAAGTCAGGTGTCCTCTCATAAGTCGAGTTGTTCCTGGTCCCCTAAGCCGAGTCATTAAGTACCGCTACATGCTAGACTTATAATAGTGAATGCCCGACCATTAGCAACTTAAACACTCACCCCCTAATTCTTAAGTTCATCCAAACGGTAGGTGATCAGTTGGTCAAATCGCACAAGTAGAAAGGGTCGTCAGTTGGTCACATCTTACCCTTCCCGTCTCAGTCTACTCACTTAGGGTCTGTTAGTCATATCTCCTAAACAACTAGCCTCTACCGCCATTCAAAACTATCGAAACAAGGGTAGCTACCAATAAACTATGCACGCATACACTTAGAAATAATTATACGGAAGTAATATAAACGCAAACAAAACAATTAAGGAATCATAACTAGGCCAACACCAAGAGGTGCTTAGCCGCTTATATTAACCATAAAAATCAATTCAATAATTAATGTTACGAAATACATGAATCTAAAGTAAAGAAAAGATAAAATGCTAATGCTTATCGTACGGGAGTGATTTCTCCCTTGGAGATAGCTCCGTATGCTCCTCTAGATCTGCCTTTGGCTTCTTCCCACGTTCTTTGGTTCTGGTGTGTGAAATAGGATGCTTTGAAATGTTGGAAATCGTAGGGTATTTATAGGCCAGATCTGGGTTACGGCGTAACTAATAAAATAGTTACGCCGTAATCCTCTATTTCTCTGTAAATTGCACTAGATATGCTGGTTACGGCGTAACCTTAGAAGTGGTTACGCCGTATCTTCAATAATTCTTGGTTACTCCATAGTTTATGCAAGAGTTACGGCGTAGTTATCAGCGGCGCGGAACCTCATTTGACCTAATATAGTTACGTCGTAATCTTTTGGGAGAGTTACGCCGTAATCTTCTGATGAATTGGATTTCTGAGTTACGCTTTAGTTACGGCGTAATGTGAGAGATGAGTTACGCCGTAACTTCTTCAAATTGAGCATACTATGATAAATCTTTAATAATTCTCCAATTCCGCATCTCTTTAGCTCCAATGCTCGTAATTTACCTGAAAGTGGAATATAATGGAAAACAAACGTAAATCCATATAAATGATATAAATTACAAGCATTATCGGGGGAATTTGACACTTAATATTCAGGATAATTTGATGTTATCAAATATCCCCCCACTTGAACTCTACTTGCCCTCAAGTAGATCTTATTAGATAGATTCCTAAAAAGATATCTCCCATAACCTGGAAAATATAAGTTTACAGATCCCTTATGCTAGAATAAAACAAAGCCGAACACCTCACGAAATGGTAACGAAACACTTAAATCTCTCAACTATTCTAAGTGTCAATTTCGGGGTGATCACTCAATCGCACAGTCATAGCATGTATTCTATCATAAGCTTGGCGGTTACACATATCTCCACCACTAGAGTTAAGGGCTAAACAATTTTCGAAGGCAATATGGGTAGACACGACAAAGGTTAAGGGTGACTCGTCATTACTAACATGTCACGGTGAAATGGACAAAATCAATGATTTATGACCAAATCCATGGCCAAGACACCAAAGATTGCTCGCTGCATCACCTAGACATGCTTCATGACTAAAAGGTAGGATAAGACATGGGATATATAAATGGTATAAAATAAAAGTCAATCAGATAGTCTAAATCTATAACCAAGTCATCACCACTTACCGTCCGCCCAAAGTTCAAGCTTTGAAGTTAAGAAACCAGATCATGAAATACTAGGTAGATATGTCATTAGAGGACGTCATGATGTGCACACTACCTTTTCTTCAACTGTTGGCGCAATTACCAACTTCAATCTTCAAATGTGACCGAGGTGGCCTCCTCGATACTAAATCTATATAAAGCTCATAACATAGTGCTTATAACATTGTACTTTACAATAAAATAAATAACATAACTATTTTTGTTTTCGAATCATTTTTTTTTCAACATAAACATAACAACTAAAAATAATATCCCCATACTTGAGATGAACAATGGGAATTCGGGGGGTCTTCAATGATCTTTAAGAATATGTCATCGATGAAAGCGTGATTCCCGAACCTTTCCAATTGAACCTTGAACTTAGGAAACTGATGACTTCCCAATCACAAATAAAGACTGCAGGGTAGGCTAAGGTGTATAGGTGTATCGAAACAATATATTGGGTTAACAAAATGAAAGGAATGGCTCAGATGGGTGTTACTAGGGGTAACTTGCACTAAATGTGAGTGCAACAAAAGGGTTTCACATGGGGGTCGAGAAGTCGAGGTGACTAATCGATAGACACACAATGGTAGGCTATTTGGGTGATAATCCTATAATATTGCCTTCTTAAACTGAAAATTCCAAATACATCGAACTAACTCAACATACCTCGTCTATGGTCTCGAAATGATGCAAAGGCCAAGTTTTAAAGTTTACAAGCTACCGGCACACTCATAATTTGGTGGATTTGGGGTAAAATATTGGAAACGGATAAGGCTAATCTCACCGTATAATATCAAGGGTTTTATGTGTTCGGCTAAGGTCTAATCTAGTTAGGTTAAGAAAAACATGTCAAAATTTTAAAAATGGCATAATTTTTTAAAATAAACTAGAAAAACGAGGGCAAAATAAAGTTCAAGAGACAATTCTACTCCCGTACCCCACTTGAATTGTACAAAGTCCCTTTTGTACTAACCGTTAAATAAAGGTGAAGAGAAAAGTAGAATTAGAGCGAGAACTTCCTTGAAATTTGCTTCAAAAAGAAAGAAGGCCCACGAAACAAATCGTGCCTTCGTATAATCATCCATGAGCAAACTTCAATCTCTGAAATCACACTACCGACAAGCATAATTCTAAAAAGAAAAAATGAAAAATGAAAAACAAACCTAACTCACTTTCGTAGGAATCACGGTTACATTTAGCAAATGCTACAAGCCTTTTAAACCACTTGGTGTCCCAAGTGGACGAGTGAAGTATCGTGAGGGTTTACAGGGAACACACCTACAAAGTTCATTTAAAATACTAATACAAGGTTATTGTGTTTAAAATGAAAGAAGTAAAGCAGAGGATAGTTACGTCGTAACTCTTAGAAGGAGTTACGCCGTAACTAGGCAAACCTGGCATACGCTGCAAGAGTGTAGCTACAGCGTAACCACTGAGATGGATTTACGCCGTAATTGGTGATGCATCCAAAATTCTGCTGCAAGGGGTTGGTTACGACGTAACCACTGAGATGGGTTGCGTCGTAACTATAGTCAGATCATCATGCTGCAGCAGCAATCACTCTTTGTTTCCTGCAAAAATGGTTAAAAACACAAAACCCAACAGAAATGGAAATAAAACAAAAGAAATGGATAATTCGGGTTGTCTCCCGAAAGAGCACTTTTCTTTATTTACTACAAGGGTTAATTTTATTGTTCCCTTTTATTTTTTATTTGTTTATTATACGTGTTAAACATGATTACTTAAAATAGATCTATTATCCGTTGCGTACTCATAGAGTTAATGGTTCTTGTTCTTTAATCCCAACAGAAACTGGATAAGTCTCAATGAGCATTGTCGACAAATCCTAAGAACTATCCATTCTGAATTTACTAAGGCTGGGTTTGGCGCAAAGCGTTTAGGAGCATTTAAGAGCGGTGACTATTGAGCGTTGTGACTTTTAATGCTTGTTTGGAAACTAACATGTAGCAACCCGTAATTTTTCATAAGGTAAAATGACTATTTTACCCTTTGACTTTTTAAAGTTGACCTTTGACTTTGACTTTTGACTATTTGACTTTTAGCGTAACGTAAAAGCAAACACGATAACCGGTAGTAACTAGTAATTTTCCTTGTGACCAACATAAGACTACGATAAGTCTATATGTTCAAAATACTTCATTTATGAAATGTAGCCAAGACCTAAGCTATATGGTTCTGACAATTTCTGGAAGTCGACTCAGTTTTATGAAACGTAGCCAAGACCTAAGCTTGAAGTTTGGCGAAAGCCGCGTGTCAAAACAAGTTGTAGAACTCAAGTTATGGTCGTTTTGGCAGGACTGAATGTGCAGCCAAACTTTCTGCAATGAAATATAAGTATATACTTGTAATTAGACCATTGATATAGGTAAACTTTGGACCTTAGACTTGATTAAGCTTAAGAAGCTGTTATAGAATATATAAATATAAACTTGAGCTTTCGAATCACTTAAAAAGGACTTGTGGTTAAAAAGTTATGCCTAGTTAAGTTTTACTAGATGAAAATGTAGTGTTGAAACAAAAGCTTGCTGATACGATTTTAAATCACGATTTTGACCCTTTTCTGGTCCCAATCAGCAAAATTGTAAAGCACGAAAGTTACTCAGAGTGACGTTTTCTACAAAAACTCGGGGGCACATAAGCAGAAAGTGAACGAAAAAACCTAAAAACGGCAAACACTAAACTGACCTGTTGTTGACTAGAAAACAACCTTAGTGAAAACTTTAAGTGATATATTGATCATTTAGGCTAATATAAAGCCAACATTAAGTCAAGATTGTTGTCTTGAGGTTGTATAACTTAGACACATCCTTAATATGGTCTTGATTATTTTTGCTTAACCATAACTTAGCTGCACGGCTAGTATAAGTCTAATGACCGAAACTTGTTTATTTAAACCTTGTTCACTAGACTTGGACAAACTAGGTAAATGACCATATGACATGTTAAACTACTTCACGACCTCTTGATTTTGATAGCCAAACAACATTTAAGGAATACTTTAACTTAAGAATTCATGTACAACATCATAAGCCAACAAACTACATTTACTTGTACACTTATATCGTACAATATACTAAAACACGAATACTATGCTTTCTTAGGAAATCGTTAAAGATCGTGATCTTGTCATACTCTATTGTTGACATACATTATATCGTTACACTCCACTGCTAATCACTATAGTGAGTTCATAGCCCCACTTTCTATTACTTAATTGTTTAACAAACCCTTGGGGAGATACATGCTTTATTTTAAACCGAACACATTGCTTTCAAACTATATGCTTATCTGATTGTTTTATTGTCACTAAGTTACCGCATTTTCCAAACATAAGTCCGTAATCATGAACCATTAATCACTAGAGGGAGTGGGCGCGAATATTGTGAATAGATCTATTGGGATTGACGAATCCCGTTTTTGTTGACTAGGTAGGCAAACAAACGCACTATATTTAAGTAACATTAGGTAAAACGGAAATTTTACCTATTAGGGCTGGTACCAACAGTTTCACCAATTAATTTTGGAACATGTTAACGGCTTGGTTGCATGAGCTTAGTGAAATAATAACTGTTTTGTTTTCAACATTATGGGTGTATAACAATGATTTGATCGATTTAAGTACAAATATATTTTCCGAAGAAATACAAAGGTATGTATTTTCACGGGTCGTTTTCCCAACAAGGGATGAATGGAGTTTAACAACTCACGTCGCGTGATTCGGGATTCGAATATGAAAACAAGGAATTTTTGGGGGACGCTACGAGGCAAGGAATAATAAAGGAAAGAAAGTAAAACTACTGGATCTATTATGCAAACAAGAAAATTAAACTAGATATGCAAATTATAGCTAAAACGCGATTTAACATAATTATAAAAACGTGAATTAAATGCAAACTACACTATTTTAACCCATAAAAATGAACTACTATTTTTCTACAGCTAAGAATGATATTTGAAATTTATTTGAAATTTAAAACTATTTTTTTTTTGGTTTTTCTTGATTTATTTTGAATTAAAACTAATTTTAAACATTTATAATAGACTTAAAATGCTAAAAATTATGAAAACATGCAAGAAAATTACAAACTATTTTTTAAAAATCAAAATTAACTAAAAAGAATTTTAAAAACTGTAATTACATTTTTCTGATCTTTTCTCTATTTATTATGAATTTAAAACTATTTAAACCTAATTAATGTCCTAGAAAATACTATTTAAACTATGAAAATTCTGGAAAAATACTTTTTCTGACTTTTTGAATATTCTAAACCTAAGAAAATTAAAATTGAATTTTTCTGAATATTTTCTGATTTATTTGGATTAAAAGCTAATTAAAAATGAATTTAAATGCAGAAAAATAGAAGATGAGCAGAGAAAATTAAGAAAAAATGCATAAAATTCTAAAATATTACTGAGAACTAGGGAAAATAAAAGATTCAACTCTGGATCAAAGGAAGATCAATTTGGGCACACAACTGTTATAAGCTATCTTAAGTTAAAACTAACCTAAAATATCTAAAACTAGGCTAATGCAACTGGAATGGATGAATAAGGCACAAGTTATAAGCAATTAGCACTAAAACAGATTCTAAAAAGCTAAATCCAAAAAGGCACATACTAGCTACTTTGAGCACTGATTAAGCCAACTTAGAAAATTCCTAAAATTACACTAAAATAGGCATGCTAATCACAACCAACCAAATAGCTTGTATCCAAAATTTTAGCTTCTGAGGACTTAAAATGAAGAATCTAAAAATCAAAAATAAGAGGAACTTAGGACTAAATTGGACTGATGTGCAGATCATGAAATGGGGAGAGAGGGCTTATTGCAGAACTAAATAGCTACTTAAAAAGCATCTAGGATTCTATCTAAAGGCAAATGAGTTATATCTAGTCCTAAAGCTACCCTAAGAAGCTATCATTCAGCAATAAAATTGATAAGATAAACCCTAAATCAGCTTGCCTACAAGCTGATATGACAGAAACAGATATGAAAGTATGCTCAGCAGAAACAGACTAAAACTCAAATGTACTGATATGGATCTCAAATCAGTGGACTGAATAGAATCAGCAAAAACTTGTAAGAACATAAAATTGCAAACTACACTAGAATCTCAATTACTAAACTATTCTATCAATTATCAACTCAAACTAAATTCTATACTAAATTCTAACCTACCATACTGCAGATGAAACTTACAATGAATTGATGAATGCATCAGATGCACAGGACAGACAAGATGACTTGCAAATCTCAGCTACGCTTCTAAAACTTAAATGCTCCATTATTCAGAACCAATCCATGTAGAAATAACATTCAAATGACCAATAATTCCTAAATCCAAACACCCCTTTAGAAGTTACAAAAGCATTTTTTTTACTTGGAAAACTAGAGCAAACAGGTTAAAAACTTCATCAAATGATCTAAAGAAAACTAAAACTCAACTTCAAAGTTTATAAAAACCAGATTTAGCTCCAAAGCAAGTTTGACTTTTAAACGTTGACTATTTGTGACTTTATTGAAAAACAAGAATTTAGAACAATTAAAATCTTAAGAAACTCACTTAAGCTTATAAAAGCTTAAATGAGGTACAATGATCATGATTATGAAACTGATAAACACAGAAATATGATCTCAACTAAAGGTACCAAATGAAGTTAAATTGAAAAACAGAACTTGTATTAATTCAAATGAAATTACAACTGATTAAAACAGAAACTACATCTAAATCAAACATGTAAACTAACAGAAACAATAATGATCTAAATTTCTCTAAATTCTTGAGAAATTGGACGAATTCTTCATTTTTAAGTGAGGAACTTTTATAGCTGAAGAGGAGAGTTGGATTCCATTCAGAAGCTTCTAGGTACTCAATTCTCAACCATTGATTATCCTCCCTTGTCACTCATTCAATCATCAACCGTTTGATCAATGGTGTGATGTGGCAAAACCAATCAGGAGCCTCTAAACTGCCATGCTGGCTATCCCATGTGCTGTCAATACTCTGCCATGTCAGAGTCCTTCTAGAAGCAACTTAAGGTGGGTAAAATCAGGGGCGGAGCCAAGATATTTTCCAAGAGGGGGAAAAAAAATTTACGGCAAGCCGTAAAAGACACTAAATTGTGCATGAGTGTCGGGAAAAAAAAAAAAAAACGTTGTCCAAACAAATAAGTATACTAAACACCTCAAGTTAAACCAAATCAAATCGAGATTCTTACATTGCAAACGATAAAAATAATACGCCGACTTGATATTATAAACGAAAAACCACACTTTTTAAGTGATTTAACGCACAAACAAAAATATGAAGTAATCAAAACTTAAGTTTTAAACAAATACTCATAGTAATTATCACATAAATATGTAACCTGCATTTTAAATAAAATTATATCAAACATTTAATAAAACTTTTGAGGACTGATCCGCTTATATTATATATAGAATCTCCTAATTATATATTTTTATCATAAAAACAAAGTCAATTAAATGTGAAAAATAAAAAAGAAAACTAAGGAGTAAAAAAAGCACAAGGATTATAAAATGAATAAATGAGTTCCTTTTTCATTATTCATTCATTGTACATCACGTGAAGAAAGAGAAATTTTTTATCATCTTCATTTCTTATCATCTTCGTTTCCTAACTTTCCGGCAAGATAAATTTTTTTCTTTCCATTTTTCTGCTTTTATGATATTTTATGAATATTAACCTCTGCTGACTTTGTTTCACTTACTTGTAAGGGGGGCAAAATGATGAAAAACTCAAGAATCTATAAAAAGATTACTCTACGCCGGAAAACTTAGAGTGGCCACTTGCCCACCGTGACCCCTCCGTAGCTCCGCCTCTGGGTAAAATGAGTGGTGTATGGGGTAAAAGATGGGAAACAGTGATAAACAGTAAACAAGAGGGGTTTTGGGCGCGCTGGTGTTTGGGGTGTATTTGTTTATTTTATTTTGACTATGGTAGAGAGTTTGACCGGTTTATTAGTAAATGTTGACCGGGTCTAAGTGATAAAATGGGATACGGGTTGGGGTATACTTGGGTAGATAATGGATGATGGGCTTTAGGGCTTGGATTGTATGGGCTTGGGTAATAAAAGGGTTTGGTTTAGTTTTAGTTTTGGTTAGTTATAAGTATAATCCGAATTTAAGTAAATAAGAACCATTTATGCAATTTTGTAAAATCAAAGGACTAAAAGTGTGATTGTGAAAAATAGGACTTGAAGGGTATATTGTGTAAAATGGGTAAAGTGAAGGGTGAGTTTTGTTATTTTGGGAAAGTTGAGGGGTAATTTTTGTATTTATGGGAAAATGAGGGGTTGATTGTGAAAGAAAGGTAAATTGTGATAAACTCCCAAATCATGTCCCTTACTCCGTAATTTAATCTTTTAAGCACAAAAATCCCTGAAATAGCATCCCCGGCATCGGCTTTGGCACTCTTCTTTCTCTCGTGCTCGGTTTTCTTCAGTTTTGGCTTTCTTTTGTTTGTTTCGTCATATCCGTACCTGCACATGCATAAACTCAAGAAACGAACAAATATTAGACATAAACGGCTCTTTCTTGGTTATTTTGGGCCTGATTTAGGTAAAGAAATGGTATGTGTTTTTGCACATACCAAACAACGTAACCCACATAAACATTATGTGTTCAATTTTTAGCAATAAACCTATGAATTCACTCAACCTTTTTGTTGACAGTTTTAAGCATGTATTTCAGGTCCATATTGTACGAGGCTGGCACGGAGAAGCACAAATACTCAAGAAGGCTATAAATTTTATTATCATTCGAAAACCCATTTAATGTATTTTGTAAACTGTGAAACTACTGGGACCTCATCTTTGTAAACTCTGATATTTATATAAATCGAATGATAAATCGTTTAAAACGGCTCCATTAGAGTTCGTTTTCTATTGTTATGACTATTGTGCCATGAAGTAACACCCAGTTTAAATTCCTCTGTGTATCACGAAGTTGGGGGTGTTAAAGATTGGTATCAGAGCCTTAATTATAGAGAAACGAGTCTAAATTGAGACTTAAACTATAACTACTTTTACAAACAAAAACATTTTATAGCGTTCCGTTCTCTGTGCCTTCCATTCTCAAGACGATTATGTGACTTTTAGGCATTTTAAGCTATACAAACATACTAATATATTGATATATACACTCGACATAATTTCAATCATAAACGATGTACTAAACATATCTGCGTAAGCTTATTCTAAGGCATTACGACACAATCATATTTTTCCAAATCATGTATTTACTCGTGCATTTTAGGATTACGAAACTTCCTCCAAGACATTGTAACTGATTACAATGGTCTTTCCTACTTCCAAGACATTGTAATTTATATAATGGTCTCTATTACATTCTCAGACACTATAAATCCTACAGTGGTCTCTCTTATATCCTTAGACAATGTGAGTGAAACAGTGGTCTTATTTACTTTCTCAGACATTGTGAGTTACACAATGGTCTCAACTATTTCTCAGACATTGTGAGTTGCACAATGGTCTCTATTATTTCCTAGACATTGTGAGTTACACAATGGTCTCAACTATTTCTCAGACATTGCGAGTTGCACAATGGTCTCAACTACATCTCAGACATTGTGAGTTACACAATGGTCTAATTTACTTCATAGACATTGTAAGTTATACAAAGTCTCTAGAAATTATCTTATAAACTTTATATGATATTGTTTTACATGAAACCCGTCACAATCTATCAATTTCCCTAATGGAAATACAAGAAATGGAATTTCTAAAGGACAAACTAATTCATCAACTACAAAAGCTGAAGTTTAGCAACTTTCTCTACATTCATCAAAATTCTCTTTTGAAACCTTCATTGTTAAAAGTTCGTACTCCTGGCCAAGTATGGACTATTTTAGAATTACTTAAGATTTCCTTTCCACACGTATCTACCCATACTATCTTCTATGCAATGGAATGTGAAAACATAGGTTACAATTCTTTTATGGTCGGGACTTGCAACTGAATGGTTTGATATCGCTTTTGCTTATTGGACAATTTCTCAAAAGCTATGGACATATCACAAGTATACCTAATTTAGGTATTTGGAAAATTTATCGAACCTTGGCTAAATATAGCCTAGTCACCTATATTTAACCTAGGGACAGTGGAACATAGTCTAACTAACTATGTTAGACTTAAATTTTTCAAACACTGAGAATAGTTATACAAGGGTTATATTCATGTTAATTTCTTACTTAAACTCGATAAACCACTAGAATTCATTAAAAAGATCTAGAGACATGATAGTGTCTTACCACTCAGCGAGATCTTAATACTTATTTATACTACCTAATTTCATTCTTGAAAGTTTTCATTTATGAAATAATCCTAACTACTATCTTGGGATAGTCATCAAATCTTCTCATCATTTCTTAGAAGTACTAGCCTGTTTAGGTTTCAAGGATATCATTCCGCCATAATCCTTTAAAATTCACTTCTGATTTTAAAGCAAACTTGATATCTCTACCGAAGAATAATGATAAACATACACTACACTCTCCTAATCATCAACATATCACATCATTATCCGAACCTCATTGTAAGTCAGTATGTAAAACTTCACAGTATCACGTTTCTTTCAAACACTAGTAGACATAAACACTATACGATATAGCCTTCATCCCTAAACCACCTAAGACATGATCAACTTTGGAAATGGTTTAGATAACCACTTGCCACTATCAAGACTTTCCTACAACGACAATTATTACACCAATATAAACCATTTCACATCAACAATATCTTACACCTTTGATTAAACAACAGTTACCCAAACAATAACAAAATTATTCCATTTAAGGCACTATATAGACGAAAGTGTCAGTCAACCATTTTCTGGACTAGGTGTTCAGAGGTCACACACGAAACAACTAATAAAACCATACAAATACAAATTAGGCTGCATGTCGCACACTATCGCCATAAATGAAAATTTTATAGATGTAAGGCGTTAAAATTTAACAAAAACTCCATGTTAGAAAATTTAGATTTTGTTGAAAGCCTCGATACAATAACATATGATTCGTTTTGAGAATCAGAAAAAGCCAAACTTGAGGTGTATTGGACTCTATAAGATTTTAACAAAACCCTTTAGATTATCAACTTAAGCCACCACCAAAAACATAGAATGGTATATAACACATTCTATGACCAGAAACTTGAGAACGCAAAGATTAGAATTCGGCGCATATACATCCACAGTTTCCTAGACACTTCAACATCGGATAACACACACTGAATTCCGGGACGGAACTCCCTTAAGGGGTAGAGACTGTAGCAACCCATAAATTTTCATAAGGTAAAATGACTATTTTACTCTTTGAATTTTTAAAGTTGACCTTTGACTTTGACTTTTGACTATTTGACTTTTACCGTAACGTAAAAGCAAATACGATAACCGGTAGTAACTGGTAATTTCCCTTGTGACCCACACAAGACTACGATAAGTCTATATGTTCAAAATACTTCATTCTCACCAATAATCATAATTTATATGAACTATTACTATTTTATCATTTTTTTAAGTAGATATGTTACTTTTTACGTAAGACGCGTACTCAAACCTATGTTATTAGGTTTTAACAACATAGACACACCCTCTGAGACTTATCACACATTTAATATACCTAGTTAGAGTATATTCATAAGTTTTAACATTTTTATAAGTGTTACATTTTTTTACGTTACCTAGTTTTAAGTTTCGTGACTTAAGGGCTTAACATTAGTAATTACCGGGACCAAACTACACCTCATAAACCAAAAACTAGGTACAAAATACACACACTACCACCTCTCTGTTGAGGTGGCGTGTACATGCAAGCCACAAGGACATGTGTCCTTCACTTGGAGCCCTAGCCTAACACACACTCACTCTTGTTCCCTCCCACTTGAGATAACTTCACTAACTCATCACTTTTACATGAAAAATCAACCAAAACCCTCTCTCTTATCCTCCTAGGTCGTTCATCCCTCTCCACCACTTCACCATCATCCACTTTGATTCATACTACAAGTTATACTACAAAAGTGAAGGGTTTAGGTAGCTAGTTATGATTCTTGGGTTGTTTTAGTAATTCCATGGTTAGATTTGGAGTTATTCAAGTTGTTAGGGGCTGATATAAAGGGGATTATTTGATGATTAACAAGGGTTAGAATCAAGTGGGTTGAAGATTCAAGACAAGGATTAGAGATTAAAAGGGTTAAGGGTTGAATTGTTCTTGTTGTACTAGTAACTTATCATCCTAATCCTTGTAAGATTTGAGTTTATTTTCTTGTCATTCAATATGATTTTAATAATCTCTATAATTATTCGATGTATTTTTATATACGTAGTATATGTAATATGGCTTAATTGATGTTGTACATGAGGTTGTAACCATGAAAACAAGCTAAAACAAGTCCTAGGTAAATGAATTCTGAAACAGTCTCAAAGTTTTATTAAACTGATCATCTCAGTAAACCTTGAGGTTAATTAAGTAAGATAGGATTTTAGAACTATGTCTTACGGTCGTTTCTCAGGGTGGCGCACCTCATAACTCACCTCGATGAGTAAATGAGAGCCAAAATGGCAAAACATGTCAAAATCTGCACACCCGATTTCATTTGAGAAAAGCTCATGGTTCTAACTATTTATGAAAGTCGACTAAGTTTTATGAAATGTATCCAAGACCTAAGCTTGAAGTTTGGCGAAAGCCGTGTGTCAAAACAAGTTGTAGAACTCAACTTATGGTCGTTTTGGCAGGACTAAATGTGCAGCCAAACTTTCTGCAATGAAATATAAGTATATACTTGTAATTAGACCATTGATATAGGTAAACTTTGGACCTTAGACTTGATTAAGCTTAAGAAGCTGTTATAGAATATAAAAATATAAACTTGAGCTTTTGAATCACTTAAAAAGGACTTTTGGTTAAAAAGTTATGCCTAGTTAAGTTTTACTAGATGAAAATGTAGTGTTGGAACAAAAGCTTGCTGATACGATTTTAAATGACGATTTTGACCCTTTTCTGGTCCGAATCAGCAAACTTGTAAAGCACGAAAGTTACTCAGAATGACGTTTTCTAGAAAAACCCGGGAGCACATAAGCAGAAAGTGAACGACAAAACCTAAAAACGGCAAACACTAAGCTGACCTGTTGTTGACTAGAAAACAAACTTAGTGAAAACTTTAAGTGATATATTGATCATTTGAGGTTGTATAACTTAGACACATCCTTAATATTGTCTTGATTATTATTGCTTAACCATAACTTAGCCGCACGGCTAGTATAAGTCTAATGACCAAAACTTGTTTATTTAAACCTTGTTCACTAGACTTTGACAAAATAGGTAAATGACCATATGACATGTTAAACTACTTCACGACCTCTTGATTTTGATAGCCAAACAAAATTTAAGGAATACTTTAACTTAAGGATTCATGTACAACATCATAAGCCAACAAACTACATATACTTGTACACTTATATCGTACAATATACTAAAACACGAATACTATGCTTTTTTAGGAAATCGTTAAAGATCGTGGTCTTGTCATACTCTATTTTTGACATACATTATATCGTTACACTCCACTGCTAATCACTACAGTGAGTTCATAGCCCCACTTTTTATTACTTAATTGTTTAACAAACCCTTGGGGGAGATACATGCCTTATTTTAAACCGAACACATTGCTTTCAAACTATATGCTTATCTGATGGTTTTATTGTCACTAAGTTACCGCATTTGCCAAACATAAGTCCCTAATCATGAACCATTAATCACTAGAGGGAGTGGGCGCGAATATTGTAAATAGATCTATTGGGATTGATGAATCCCGTTTGTGTTGACCGGGTAGGCAAACAAACGCACTATATTTGAGTAACATTAGGTAAAACGGCAATTTTACCTATTAGGGTTGGTACCAACAGTTTCACCAATTAATTTTGGAACACGTTAACGCCTTGGTTGCACGAGCTTAGTGAAATAATAACTGTTATGTTTTCAACATTATGGGTGTATAACAACGTAACCCACACAAATATTATGTGTTCAATTTTTAACAATAAACCTATGAATTCACTCAAACTTTGTGTTGACAGTTTTAAGCACGTATTTCAGGTCCATATTGTATGAGGCTGGCACGGAGAAGCACGGATACTCAAGAAGGCTATAAATTTTATTATCATTCAAAAACTCATTTAATGTATTTTGTAAATTGTGAAACTACTGGGACCTCATCTTTGTAAACTCTGATATTTATATAAATCGAATGACGAATCTTTAAAACGGCTCCATTAGAGTTCGTTTTCTATTGTTATGACTGTTGTGCCATGAAGTAACACCCAGTTTGAATTCCGCTGTGTATCACGAAGTTGGGGTGTTAAATAACAACTAGGTTTATCTTTTTCTTTTGGAATGCTCTTTTCAATTACCTACTCTCTATGAAGTATCATTTAAAAGCGTTGAGCATTTAGGAGTTGTTTTACACATTTTAACTACAATTATAACTACGTTACAAAATGTTTTTATTGAAAAATACAGCTATTGCTTATTCACTGCTACTATACAATATGATTGCTATTTTTGCCAAATACACCCCTTAAGTTTCTTGTTATCTTCCAAACTATAATATAGAGAAATTCTCAAAACCTTACTAACTAGGCGTCCAAGTTGACGACTGTCGAGTATTTATTAAGGCCCCATTTACTAGTCATATGGAAAAGAAAAGCGATATAAAGAAAATACAATTATTGCTTATTCACTGCTACTACTCATTATGACTGTTATTTTTGCCAAGCAAGCCTTAAGTTTTGTTGGAAACGCTCCTAAACATTATTAGCAAGTGTTAGTCATTTCTATGTAATAGGTTACATTATTATGGTTTTTATGTTAGTAATTAAGGCTAGGCTTATGTAGAAAGCTCATGAGCCTATGCAAAGGCCCAAAAGGCCAAGGAGGGGACTAGATGTGTTGCCCTAGCTCCTTTCCCCTATAAATATCTTGTTACCTCTCATTTGAGAAGTGTTGTTCACTTAATCATATTTACGCATAACCTTTCAATATCATACGTGTGTTTTTGTGTTCAACCATCTCTCTTCATCTCATTTCTATCATCTACATACATGTGTTAACTTATGGTGACCTAACAGTGGTATCAATCGCCATTTAGTTGGGTGAAACACTATTTTTTCTGAAGTAGGTACACGTACACGTAGGGTTGTCACGTTTTACATTTTTCATTTGCATAAAGCTTTGATTTTGTCACTTGTAAAATCAAGATTCTTATGGGTTAAGGTTTATTTAGTGTTAAAGTTTCTATTTTTTGCAAAAAACTTCAAACTTTACGTGTTTAGATTGTTTTTTAAGCTTGGTTTTTGTTCGTATACTTGGTTTACGCGTAAGATAAAATTTCATCTTGGTTCATTATTTTTCAAACTTTCTTGTTATTTTGGTGATTTTGAAGTTGTTTTATCATTAAAATCAAGTTTCCTAAATGTTTTAGTACTTAAAAATAAGTTTGGTGAATTCTGTCTACGTTACGCATAACAAAACCCTAGCTTTACGCCTAAGTCAGAAAGTTACGCCTAACAGTTTTACGCGTAAGAAATTTTTCGTTAAAGATCTTCAAAGCTGTTGGTTAACTCAGTGTTTTCTTGCTTGGATAAGCCTGAAAACACTTCGACTTGTGGATATATTTTACACTTGGACAAGTGTAAAGGATTTTGGGTAAAACCCTAGGTTTACGCATAAGCACAAAAGCTTACGAGTAACATCTTACGCCTAAGTTAAATCTTACGCCTAAGGTTTCTTACTTCTAAGCATTTAGTTTACGCCTAAGCTTACGTTTAACCTAAAGCTTACGTGTAAGAAGGATTTACGCCTAAGCCTCTTGTTTACGCGTAAGTGGACGTTACGCGTAACATCATCAGTTTACGCCTAAGCTTGTTTACACCTAATAGTACTTCATCAACAACATCAAGTTTCATTCGACTACAAAGATCCATCACTTACACAAGTTTCAAGATGTCTCAACCACCATACTCCAACTACTTTCCTCATGAATATCCTCATAAACAACAACAACAACAACTACAACAATATCCTCCACAACTATAATTTCAACAACCACAACAAGTTGGAAATTACTTTCCTCAATTTGCACAACCTTTTCCACAACCAAACCCTCGTCAACAATATCAGCATGCTAACTACTTCCAATATCACTTTCCAGCTAAGTATGCTATGAATGTCGCAACGAATAAGGAACCCACTTGGTTTGCAAAGATGTGTGAAGCTATTAGTAGGCAACAATCCATTCATGAAGCTGGATCCCTTGATAGACCTCCAATGCCCACTCCCGAAAACTATGATCAATGGGTGATGCGGTTTTTTAGGATCTGTGATCTCAAGAAACTACATGGTAAGTTTTTGAAGAAGGTCATCCTTGAAGGTCCTTTTCAAATGCCTACTACCACAGTGCCCGGAGATCCAACTGCTACTCCACCAAGAGATGATGTCACTTCTACTCTCAGAGTAGATCAACTCACTGCTGAACAACTACTTCACTTGGAAGCAGATGAAATGGCAATGCAATATATCCTTTTGGGTCTACCCAATCTGATTCTTCGCAGTGTTGATGCTCAGAAAACTACAAAAGCAATGTGGGATCACATCCATCTTCTAATGGAAGGCACATAACTCAATCAAGAAGACATGGAATCAAAACTTTACTTATCATATGAGAATTTCATGATTGAACCAGGGGAATCATTAGAGTCATACTATCATTGGTTTATAGACATCATCAATGACTTGTACAAACAAAACATCATTATGCCAAGGATTGCAATCAACACAAAGTTCCTAAGCTGTCTTGGTCCTGATTGGGAAAAGTATGTTACATTCATCCGTCAAGCTAAAAACCTTCATCAAGCAAAATACGGGTTGTTGTATGACTACTTGAAGCTCCATCAAAAGGAAGTAGACAAAGATAGAGCTCTCCGTGGAGTTACTACAACTTTACCGGATAATCAAACTCTTTCTTTGTTTACTCAAGCTTGTTATCCTCAATTTCCAAATATGCCAATTATCTTCACAAATCCACCACAACCAGCCCAGATTACACCATATGATCATTCACAGCAATTCACAAGAAACTAAATTGGTTCCTTACAACAACAACACTGATTCATCACTCTACAGTGAGACACCAAATAAGGATGCAGAAGCTTTCGATACGTTGAATCAAGGATCTTCGTTAATTGCTAGAGCCTTCAGGAGATTTGCTAACAAATCCAACAACCATATTTGTACCTCATCTAACACAAGGAATCAAGCAGTTGTTAACAATGGGAGGGTTGAGGTTCAGAATCGAGGAAATTGTAGTCAGATGGGTAGTGGTCAAGGATTTAATGCTAATGGAAGGAATAACATGGGTGCTCCACATCAACGGGTTCAAATGGTTGATCAGGAAATGTTCAGAATGGGAATAATGGTCTTCGATGCTACAATTGTAATGAAAAGGGTCATTTGGCGAATGCTTGCCCAAAGCCGAGAATAAGAGGCATCACTTATCACAAGGAGGCTTTACTCTTGGCTCTCAAGGATGAAGCTGGTAAAACACTTACCAACAAGGAACAGAGCTTCATGGCTAATGCAGATTCTGATGATGAAATGGAGGACTTGCAAGCTAACGCAATTGTAATGTTAATGGCAAACATGCAAGAGCTCTACATGAGTGCACAATCCCAGTGTATGACATTGATGGCTTGTCTCAGGTACCGGATCCTAACATATGTCTTATACATGATCTGATATCTCCGACTGCATTTGCATCCGACGAGGCACAAAGTGTTCAACATGAGCCTTCTACATTTCATCACAAAGAAAATCAAATGGATCCCGTAGTTACATTTGATGATCAAGATGACCTTACGATTACCATTGATAATCAAGTTGACCCCGTGATAACATTTGAGGATCAAAATGATGAATATGTTGAGACTCATGTTGAACAAAATGAGCCTTTGTCTAATCCAGATCCAGAGCTCATGACCTTATTTCAGACTACCCAATCTCAATTCGAGAAGTGCAATGAGATCAATAATTATCTTCGAGAAAAAGTGGCACTATTGACCAAGGATAATGAATGCTATAAGTTACACCTTAACAATTTTGAAACTAAAGAGAAACGTGAATACAGTTTTGAAGTCGCTTTTGCAAAGTCATACCAAAACGAGAAATCTTTAGAAATACTGATACGTGATCTAGTTGCTTCTAAGAATGAATTGCTTTCTCAAATAGAACAACAAAAATTTGATCATAACAACAAGTTAACACTCTCACTTCGGAAACTCAAAAAGTCAAGTCGGAGTTGTATCATGTCAAAAAGAGTTTTCTAGTACAAAAAACATTCAAGGAAACAAATAGATCTCTATCTCGATGAAATTGTCGCTTTGCAAAACAAAATCAAAGAGTTTCAAAATGTTATTTATAAACATGGTGAGTCAATCACAGCGATTAAAAAGTTCACATTTAAGCCAAATCCAGATGGATATGGGCCAAATCTTGCTGATTACAAACCACGTTTTTTCAATAGAGCATTCAATGCACATCCAAAGTTGTATAGTGTCGAACATATGATTGATGATACTGTTGTGCGTGTTGTTGAATATAATCATGAAGAGGAATTAGATGCATAAGAAGAGAGTCGATTGAAAATAGAAAAAGTTGAATATAACAAACCATTTGATTATTCGAAAGGCCCTCTTATGACTTTTGTTAAACAACATGATAATACTAACACACCTTGGGTTATCACACCAATTCTTGAGTCCTCTTCTAATGTTGGTCCCGTCCAATAAGTTGCACAAATAAATGGTCCTTTTCCTTCTTTGAGTAAAATCACACCATCACCCGAAAGATGTCAAATCCTTAAATATTTTGATACATTTATGTCTGACATTGATCTTTTGGAGCACGAAATTAAACTTAACTCGGAAATAAAAGTTGAAACTTTTCAATCGCCTTATGCGCGAAAACAAAGAGATATTTTTCAAAAACAACTTTTACCCCATGTTCGAAATCTTCATATGTGTGCAAAATATTAGGAACGGGATCTTCGAAAGGAGATTGGGTACATGAAAATAATTTTCAATGCAACAGAGGCATGGACTTTGAAAACTAAAAAGAATAACAAAATCTTTCGAAACCATGTCGATCGACTCTTGAAAGATGTTATATGTGTTGATACCATATCAATTGTGTTGTATCATACTGTTGCTTCTGCTTCTAATAATATTGCTGTTAATTTTGTTGATATTGTTGATAATGTTGAGATTGTTGATAATGTGTCTCAAATCAAATCTTTGAAAGCTGAAAAACGAGCGTTTGTTAAATGAATTTTCAATTGTAAAACGCCGTCTTCAATGGTGTCAAAAATATTGTAATGATCGAGAACTTGCTTTGCAAATCAAACTCAAACAGTCGAGTGCTCAAACTTTTGAACCAAAACTCGAACGACTGGATGAGGAAAACGTGTCTTTAAAGTGTCAAATTTTCAAATATGAACAAGAAATTGCCAAAGTCAAAACAGAATATGGTGTCATATTTAATTTGCTCTAAAAGACTCGTGCCAAAGCGTCACAAGAACTTGATAATCATCTTGCATACACTAAAGAGGTCTTAAACGTTAATGGAAACATTCGCTCTAAAAACCAAGATTTGTTACACACTATCATAGAGTTGAAAGAGGAGTTGGTGAAACTTAGGAAAGATAAATCTAGTAACACAAATGTCCTTGCACCTGAAATGTTTAAAATTGACACTAGGATGCCTAACGAAAAACCACAAGATACTAATGTGCTTCCTTCCACTTATACAAGAGCAATTTCCTCTAATCCTAGCGTTAGCACTTCACAGCTTAAGATCACAAACATAAAGAATAGGAAGTTGCAATGTAAGAGAAGATCAGTAACCCCCTGAAGTAGAAGAACAGACTAGGACTTTGAATAAAACACATGTTGCACCTACTTTAGACATTGCATTAGAGAAATGTAATAGACAAAGTGATGTAACGAATGTTGAATCTTCAAGTACTTTGAATGTTTTGTTTGAAGCATCTTGTATTGGTTGTCGTAAAAGCATGTTTTCTGGTTGTCATGATAAATGTGTTGCTAAATATATCTTATCTCGTAAGCGGAAACATAGAAATGGTATTACCTCTAGGCCCACTAATGCTTTTAAGTCAGTGCTAGGTAAACCATCTTCTAGTGTTTTTGCAGATATCATTGATGTACCCATAGAACCCACTTCACCTCCTAGGAAGAGAATATCACCTAGTGCATTCACTAAGACCAAAGCACAAACTAGTTGGACTTGGCAGAGATGGTTACAAAATACACCTTGATTTAAATGGATTCCTAAAATCATAAACATGTGTGTTTGATGAGTGTCTAAATACTCATCATTTTTGTACCATTTAAACTGCAAAAAACATCTGAAAACACTCAGAAATGC
The DNA here is from genome assembly GCA_019973895.1 of Chrysanthemum seticuspe. Taxonomy (NCBI): domain Eukaryota; kingdom Viridiplantae; phylum Streptophyta; class Magnoliopsida; order Asterales; family Asteraceae; genus Chrysanthemum; species Chrysanthemum seticuspe. Next base: position 116,048,429 of record BPTQ01000004.1, on the reverse strand, counting down.
ATCAAAATGATATAAATATCACAAATAAGTGTTTTATGTGTTTTAAATGCAAAAATGTCAAAATCTGGTGAAAAACGTATAAAGTTTGCATAATTGGCAGTTTTAGTCCCCCAAGTTTCAAAAGTTGTCAAAAACAGTCCCTGATAAATCTAAATAAAGAAAAATGTTATTCAAGGTCCCTGAAATATTCTAATTTGTCAAAAATGGTCCTTGAATAAATCTTTTGTTAAATGGCAGAAAAGGTCCCTGAACTTTTAAAATTGTCAAGTTTGGTCCCTGGAAAATTTGAAATTGTCAAAACTGGTCCTTGTACTATTGGAACTTGGCAAAAGTGATCCTTGTGACAACTTTGGAAAATTACAGGATTGGTCCCTCAAGATTTCAGGATTACAAAATAAGTCCTTGTCAATATTAAAAGCTAAGCCTTGTCATTTCACATTTTGGACCCCTGCCAACCTTTGACCCCTCCCTGTTTTTGAACCCTAGTCAAACCAGTCAAACACTGCAGTTTACCCGCCACCTCCTTCTTCCTCCCCCCACTTGGCCTACACCTCTGCAACCTCTCCAATTCCATCTCCCAACACCTTATCCCTTATCCCCTCACTCCACACTCATTATACCTACTCCACCCCCCTAGTTGCAGCCTAAAGTCAACAGAGCTCAAATTGCCCCTTTCCCGCCAAAACACACAAAGTGGCCAAATCTCACAAAAATCACCCATTGGCTCAAAAGGGTGGTGGGAAACACTCATAAGGACACGTGGAAGCCATTGAAAGTATAAAAGGGGGAAGAGATGAAGAAAGGAAGCAGTAGTTAGTTTTTTTTTATTTCTCTTAATGTCGTTTCTTAGATAAATGTTTTAATTTAAGTTTAAATGTTGTAATTCTGGTTTCTATGTATTACATTTATGTGATAGCACCTTTGTAGTGTGCTTTTAATTACCTATCAAAGTTTTTATATAAGTTCAAATATTCCAGTTTACTGTTGAGATTTTCAGTTTCAAGGTCCTCTGTCCAGGTGGTTGGTTGTTTGTTTTAAGCTTAAAAACGTTTAGTTAAGGTCTCTATAAGCTTTTTATAAGCTTACCTTTCATTTTCAAGTAAATGTGGTTGATGGTCAACAGAAGTCAAACTGGTGCAGTTGGTTTGGGAAATGGCCATTTGGTTGATGCAGTGATGATAATGGGTTGTATTAGACTAGGATAAGTTAGAATTTGTTCTGGTTTTGGCCCTGCACCAGCTGGACAAAGTTGTGAGTTATCTATCTCACTTTTCATTTTAGTCAAATTGCACATTTTTGCTTATAAGTGTATCTGTGGTCACAACTTGTTTCAGTGTGTTTATATAGTTGTCATATGGTTATGAGAACTTAGTTTGATCCTTAAAACATGTTTGTTCAGCAGTTTGTCCATTTTTATTGCATAACAGTTAGTTTATAGAGGTGTTTGGAATTACTTTGTTATCTGAGATAGGGATCTGTGGTATCATTATCTATCATTGTTTCAAGTCTATCGAGTACCTAATAGTTCAACTAAGTCATAAAATTCAGTCCTTGTTCATTAAATAGTCAAAATCATCTATCAAATGTCCTAACTGTCCACTGTTGGAATTTTTGATAGCCAAAAGTTTGTTTTGTGTTTAACTTTCATATGTACAACTTGCAGTAGCATCATTCTACCTTAATACATCATTTCCAGTCTAAAAATCATGATCAAAGTTGGAATAAGTCAAACTTTCCATTTTTGCTCAAAAGTCAAATTTGCACATTCTCAGTTTTTGGCCAAGCTAAGTTGATTTTTCTTAAGTTCATCTTTAAGCCAATTTCAATGAAACTTGATGTTTTAAAATCTCAAACTGGTCTAGTTTCTTGTCCTTATTTTAGTTTAATTTTGTGAATTTTTCTTGAGCTTCAAAGAAGCTTATCAAACTGCCACTAAATCCCCTGTGCAGGGCCTGTTAACTGCACAGGGGTTATGCAGTATTTGTAGCTCTTGCACAGAGCTTGTTAGAGCTCAGCTAGGTCTGATTTTTAGTTCACAGGTACTTAGCCAGGTCCCCTCCAAGTTCTAATTGATGGTTTCCCTTTTCAGCTTATCTTTTAGCTTATGCATAAGCTCAAAGTAAGCACCCTTTAACTGTTTTAGCTCATTAGCTCATTTTATCAAATCCTTAGTAGATTGCAATCCAGAAGTTATGAGTTGTTTTTCCTAGTTGCATTTAGGTAGTTTTAGCATATTTGAGCTTCTGTTTTGGGTTGGTGGTCTTTGGATTACATTTGCTTATTCAAGTGCTTATTTCAATAAGCACTTTCATATCAGTTTCAAATTCCTCCAAATAAGCCCTTGTTTTTCCATTTTTAATAGATTCCTCATATTATTTTAGAGTTTTCCTGAAATTTTCAGATTTTTCTAAGCTTGTTTGCTATTTTTCTTAATTTAAATCACTTTTTAGCACTTTTTAATTAGTATTTAATACAAATAATTAAGAAAAGTCTCAAAAAAATAATTTTTCAATTTTCTTAGGTTAAGATAAATATAAAAAGCCAAAAAAGTATTTTTCCATATTTTTCTTAGTTAAATTTGTATTTTTAGATAATTTAAATAATTTTAAATAGTATTTAATTCCTAGAAAATAGAAAAATAATCATAAAAATACAAAAATAGTTTTGAAAAGTCTATTTTGATATTTTAGACTTTTCTAAGTCTTAATTTTATTTTTCCAGCTTTATTTCCTAATTTCTTGTATTTTAGGTAATTATTAAATAGTTAAAAATAGTTTTTAATTAATAATAATTAGATAATTAGTTATAAAAATAATTTTCTTTTTTTAAAAAGTTTCTTATATCATTAGGTTTGTAAAAATGTATTTTTCATATTTTTAGGACTTTTATTTCTTAGATTTCACTTTTTATTTTGTGCGTTTACGTAATTTTTATTTAAACGTAAGTTTTTAGTTTTAAGTTTTAAACGTTCATCATTTTAAATATAGTGATAGCGTTTATTTAATAGATTTTATCTTTTTAATTTCCTTTAATTTGCATTTAAGCCCCTGTAGTTTATGGGCTTTTTCTGTAGTTATAATAAATCAAAAATCCTTTCCCGTTCAAATCCCTCGATCACTACACGTTTGACTATTCTCGCACGGCTCGTTGGGACTTAACGACCTGGGGAAACACTATACTCTCCTGATCTTCATTGCATTCGTGTTTGAGCAGTTTTAAGCTGATTACGGTCTGCTATTCACAAGTGGCAGGCTTGAGTGATTTAGCTTGACTGTTTTGCCCGGATCAGTGTTTCAACTGTAACGGAACCCTCTAAATCTTCGGGTTCCACCTCTACTTTTATTCCACCTGTGTCATCTGTGTGTAATGCAGGTGATACAGATCATCCTTTTTGTTGATAGCGGATGTTCCCGGCACATGACAGGCAATCTCAAACTTCGTACAAACTTTGTTTCAAAGTTCACTGGCACTGTCAGGTTCAGGAATGATCACTTCGCAGCTATCATGGGCTATAGAGACTACATCAATGGGAACATCGAAATTAGCAGGGTTTATTATGTTGAAGGTCTTGGACACAATCTTTCCTCAGTCGGCCAGTTTTGTGATGGTGATTTGGAAGTTGCTTTTAGGGAGAAAACTTGCTTCATTCGTGATCTACAAGGAAACGATCTTATGTCTGGAAATTGCACTTCAAGCCTTTACACTATCTCAATGCAAGATATGATCGCTTCATCTCCCATCTGTCTACATTCTAAAGCAACATCTACAATATCATGGTTGTGGCACAGAAGACTTTCACATTTAAACTTTCAAACCATAACTAATATTGCATGACACAAACTGGTTGAAGGTCTTCCAAGGTTTAGGTATTCAAAAGATCACTTATGCTCAGCTTGTGAACAAGGAAAAACACTCGTGCTCATTTTCCTTCAAAGGTGGAAAACAGCTCTCAGCATGTTCTTCATCTTCTTCACATGGATTTGTGTGGCCCGATGCATGTGCAAACGATTAATGGCAAATGATACATTCTCGTAATCGTTGATGACTACTCCAGATGGACATGGGTTTATTTTCTTTGAAGTAAAGATCAAGCTCCACAAATGATCATCACATTTCTCATGAAAATTCAAGTTCAGCTCCGTAACACGGTTAGACAAGTTAGAACGGACAGAGGAACTGAATTTGTGAACCAAACTCTTCAAGTATATTATGAGAAAGTGGGAATTGAGCATCAGACATCCACTGCAAGAACACCAGAACAAAATGGAGTTGTCGAAAGACGAAACAGTACGTTAGTGGAAGCTACAAGAACGATGTTGATAAATGCAAAACTTCCAGATTACTTATGGGCAGAAGCCGTGTCAACTGCATGCTACACTCAGAACGATTCTATGAACACAAAATGCCACAACAAAACACCCTTATGAGCTTATACATAACAGAAAACCAAACCTCAAACACTTTCACGTATTTAGTGCTCTCTGTTATCTAAATAATGATCGTGATGACTTTGGAAAGCTCAAGGCTAAAGCTGACATTGGAGTATTCGTTGGATACTGTGAAAACTCAAAGGGATACAGGATCTGGAATCACCGTACAAAGGAAATTATGGAAACCATTCACGCTAATTTTGATGAGCTCACAGAAATAGCTTCTGAGCAAAACAGCTTGGAACCCGGACATAACCGTCTCAACTTTGCCTAATCATCAGCTGATCAAACATTTCAACTCACTCGTCGTCAGATGGAAACGTTGTTTTCTCCATTGTTTAGTGATGATCTTGATCAACGCGCTCCAAATGTATCAAATGTTTCCGCTGCTCAACCTGATACTAATCCATTACCTGATACACCTGAAACAACAACTGTTGCTGATGCACCTCCGATTGAATCTCTAACAACAGCCGAACACACTGCTTCTAAAGACAATGACCCAACTGATGATATTCTTAATCAAGATGTACCTACACCCACGGATTATGACGGAAATGCATTCTTTAACCCTTTCGCTACTATAACTGCAAATTCAGATGTTGCTGAATCTTCTACCAGCCATCTGAATCCACCAAATCTGCACAATGTATACCAACATCAACCCTCCACACATCGATGGACTAAAGACCATCCTCTTGTTAACATCATTGGCAACCTAAACAAACCAGTCGTAACTAGACAACGCCTTCAGACTGACGGAGAACATTGCATTTATGCACTCACCGTTTGTCAAACCGAACCCAAAAACATTAAAGACGCAATGACTCACGACAACTAGATAGAATCCATACAAGAAGAGCTGAACCAGTTTAAACGTTTAGAAGTATGGGAATTGGTTGAAAGACCAACATGGGTCTACGTCATTGGTCTCAAGTGGATTTGGAAGAATAAGTTAGATGGGTACGGTTATCCGAAACAAGTCACGTCTGGTAGCTAAGGGTTATAGACAGGAAGAGGGGATTGACTTCAAAGAATCATTTGCTCCGGTTGCTAGACTTGAGGATGTACAGATTTTTCTAGCATTTGCAGCTCACATGAACATCACTGTTTATCAGATGGATGTCAAAACTGCTTTTCTGAATGGTAAACTAAAGGAAATAGTACATGTTAGCCAACTAGAAGGATTTGTTGATGCAGAGTTCCCTAATCACGTCTACAAAGTGAACAAGGCTCTCTACGGTCTCAAACAAGCCCCTCGGAAGTGGTATGATAAGTTGTCATCCTTTCTCCTTGCTAATCATTTAATCAAAGGATCGGTCGACCCAACACTGTTTATTCAATATCATGGGGCACACATTTTAATTGTTCAGATTTATGTGGATGACATCATTTTTGGTTCTACCCACAAAAAGTACTCAAACGCTTTTCACATCTAATGAAAAAAAATTTTGAAATGTCAATGATGGGTGAACTTACGTTCTTCTTAGGATTCCAAGTTCATCAATCACCCCGTGGTATTTTCTTAATTCGGTCCAAATATGCTCTTGAAATATTGAATAAACATGGAATGCAAAGTTATGACACCTATGCAACACCAATGGCACACACCAACAAACTGGATGCTGATTTACATGGGAAATTGGTTGACCCTAGAAAATACGAAAGTATTATTGGGTCTCTCATGTATCTAACAACCAGTAGACCCGACATTATATTTTATGTATATCTTTGCTCCCGTTATCAGTCAAGTCCAACTGAAAGACACCTCTCTGAGGCTAAAAGTATCCTCCGATACGTCAAGGGAACAATTAACTTGGGGATCTGGTATCCGAAGGATTATGGTTTTGAACTAATAGCTTTTTCAGAAGCTGATCACGCAGGATGCTTAGATTCACGGAAAAGTACTTCAGGAGGTTTACAATTCTTTGGTGATAAATTGGTGTCATGGCAATCGATGAAACAGGATTTCACATCGATGTCATCAACTGAAGCTGAATATGTAGCCATATCTGCGTGTTGTGCTCAAGTCATTTGGATGAGAACACAACTCAAAGATTATGGTTATGTATTTGACAGAATTCCGGTGTACTGCGACAACAGGAGTGCTATTGCGATCTCATGCAACACCGTTCAACATTCAAAGTCAAAGCACATCGATCTTCGATATCATTTCATCAAAGAGCATGTGGAAAAGGGTACAGTTGAATTATACTTTGTAGGTACTGAACTCCAATTGGCGGATTGTCTCACTAAAGCCTTGCCTCCCGCAAGATTTACTGATTTGATTCACCATATTGGTATGAGGTGTTTGACTTCAGAAGAACTGGACGAACTTTTAAAACATTCTTGAAAAGTCAAACACCAAAACCTCTTTTGTAAATATTTTTCAAAATCAAAATACAAAAATATAAAATCTGATAAAATCCAAAAATATTCTTCTATCTAAAAAATTAAACATTGCAAGTACAAAACTTCCATCAACACAGTGTTCAATCAAACATTTCACCATTTTTCTCGAACAAGTGTTGAGGAGGAGAAAGTAAATATTTTTTCAGTTTCACAAAACCTTGTACTTGCATGCTATCATAAATATGTTGTTTCTTCTAAATGGTGGATATGTATCTTGTTAAATACTCTCCTCGGACTCAAATGTTTAAAAATTTCATCATTTCAAAAGTCGAGGGGGAGTATCGTTAAGTTTCTTGCCAAAAATGGTTTTTTGTCTAACCAAAATAGAAGTTAATGGGTCTTGGTTGGAAAAGTTTGAGATTTACAACTTGGGGTCGAATCTTACCAGAGGTAGATAAATCTAACAAATTCGCTAATACACTTTCACGAACTCAACCAACATGCTCAGTACACTATCATGCATAAACCATAGTTTGGAGTCGTCTATCGCAGTGAAAATCATCAAACTTATTTCATGGCATTCGACGAGATTCATAAGTTCTGTGATGCAACATTGAAGATGGTTCGAGACGGGTTAGCTTATCGGTTAAAGGATCTTGAAGCTGGCATTGGTTCAAAGAAAAGATGGAATTCTGAAGAACGCAATGAAGCTCGCAGGTTTGTTACCAGACTGGATGAAAGGTTGTTCCACCGGGATCAGATGAGAAGGTTGGAGAGCTATGTGGGCGGACGACAAAGTTTCCCTATCTTGACATTCCAACATGAAGATAAGGTTCCAGATTATGTGTAATCGTTGGGTACTCTTTAAACACTCTTGATTGTATTTTGATTCTTGATTTATTTATTCATTATGGTTTGTACATAAATAGCAGTGTACAAACCGATCTTGTAATGAAAGGAGCCTGTGGTACACCTCAGTGCCACAATCCTTATAAAAGGAGCGAAAGGTTCTTACTTTTGAGTAAAATTTATCAAACTTTCAACATTTTTCAAAATTTTGCTCAAAAGAACAAGTACTCTCTCTCGTGTTTTCTAAACCTCAAAAGTTAATATCACTTGTTGAGGGAGAGTATTTTCAAAATATCTTTGTTCAAACAACGTTCTTTGTGGAAATCTTCCCGCAATAACTCGAAATGGTCATATTCGATATCAAAATTTCCTCAAAAATAACATTTATATGCCATTTTTGAGGGGGAGAAAATTGTGTGATATAAATATGTTGGATTGTGAATGAATCTTAGTGTGCATAGACTTAAAATCCTGAATTGACGAGTTCTAAAATATCGTAAATCGAAAAGACTTATCCGGGATGGGTAATAATTTCAAACTAGTTCGCTAGTGATGTAAACGTGTCTCACAAAGGACTAGTCTTAGTAGAATGTACCATCCAAAAAACTCCTGGTAGACATGAACCTTGACGGGTCTAACCTCCTCACCAAGGACATTTTACAACTTCAAGCTGACCTAGTCAGTGATGTAACCGTGTCTCGCGGGGAATTGTCTATCTCAAGTCGATCAATTCAAAAGTGTGCGCTCTACCCTCACTGTGCAGATTTCAGTCAAAACTCATAAGCACATGTGGAGGGGGAGTATTTTTTAAAATACAAAACTCTCGAAGTGTTACAAACATGTTTTTATTCATAAACACTTTGAGAGATTTTCATGAAAAATGGTTTTATGGCAACATAGGATAGTCATGGAGTTATAAGGTGACTAAGTTTAGGGATAAACGTCCTATGATGCTCCAGAGCCGGAGGGATCTACCCAAGGACATCACCAATAGTTAGTATTTAGAAGTCCTTAGGTATGATTGAAAAAGGAGAAAATGAGAATCGGAGAAAGAAGGAGTTGAAAAATTAGGTGAAAAGAAATAGCCTCCAAATTATTCAACTTAGGGCAGACACCAGGTTCAATTCATATGCTACTGGTTGTCACAAGATGACACCGGTATTGAAGACAAAGTCGTCATGGACCTAGTGACGCAGTGCACTAAACCTTCTTAACCACTCAAGCTCTCTTAATGGAGCTTGTTTCATTCTCACTGGGAACCCTACGTAATCTATCGGCTCTCTCTTAGAGATTATTGGTATTGAAGAAGTCTAGAGCCACGAGATTCATCAAAAGATCTCTTAGGAACACTTGACTTTTCATCACTTGTGGTTCAACAAATAAGAACGCAAGTGAAACATTCTAGAGTCCTTCGTAGATCCTAGAAATCTGCCGAGAACATTTATGAGGGGATTCACAATTGTGATCCTCAGTGACTGAATAAAAACTCCTGCCAGGGTCAACATCAAACAGCCCTGACAGCAGGTCACTTCGGTAACTCCCTGTGGGTTACGCTTAGTGTTCGTGGTGGTCTCAAATGGTCTACAGTCGTGGAGTGATACTTCGGTGTACTCCAGCGACTCACAACGACAGATTAACGATATTGAGTACAGGGACATGCCAATGACCATCCGGTTTAAGATTCGTCTTAGACCACGCCAGCGAATTGGGATATGCATGTACAAAATATCTGAACTCTTACATCGGAAACTTTATTGCTAACTGTCTACATGCAGGATTGGAGATCCAAAGTTCCTGGGAGAAAAGATCTTGCTGATTCTCCACATGCTCATACCAACAACAACACATATGAAGTTCTCTCAAAAGGCAACTCAAAAGTCAAAATGATTCTTCATCAAAGCCAAAGAATCTACAAAGTTTAAAGACTCGAGAACTACATCACATCAGAAATCCAAAGTCAAAAGACATGTGAGCATGGTGGAGAAAGACGTGGAGACGCCTGAACGATGAAGCTGACAAATGGCAGACAACAACATACTATCACTACATCCACAAAAGAACAAAGAACAAATAATACTATGACATCATAGCTGATAATTTCACAAGAAACAAGATCCCGATCTAAGGGGAGATTGTTGGAACCTAAAGCATCTCTACTCACAAGAAAGAAGAATGCTAGAAGACGTCGAGCAACAGTTATTACATTATAACTATCACTTAGGGGGAGATTGTTAGAAACGCTCCTAAACATTATTAGCAAGTGTTAGTCATTTCTATGTAATAGGTTGCATTATTATGGCTTTTATTTTAGTAATTAAGGCTAGGCTTATGTAGAAATCCCATGAGCCTATGCAAAGGCCCAAAAGGCCAAGGAAGGGACTAGATGTATTGCCCTAGCTCCCTTCCCCTATAAATACCTTGTTACCTCTCATTTGAGAGGTGTTGTTCACTTAATCATATTTACGCATAACCTTTCAATATCATACGTGTGTTTGTGTGTTCAACAATCTCTCTTCATCTCATTTCTATCATCTACATACTTGTGTTAACTTATGGTGACCTAACAAGTTTCTTGTTATCTTCCTAACTAGAGTATAGAGAAATTCTCAAAACCTTACTAATTAAGTGTCCACATTGATGACAGTCGAGTGTTTATAAGTAAGGCCCCATTTACCAGTCCTATGGACAAGAAAAGCAATATAATGAATCGGTTTTCTAAGATTTATTATCATCATTACTACTATAATCGTTATTGTATACGAAGTATGTTCTTTTCATAGAAGAAGATCTTAATATTAAAGAGTTAATATATTACAAGTTTCATGATGAAAAAGGTTGTTTGTGTAAGTGATGTTATTAAAACAAGGCCAACGGTATAATAATATAAAAGGTTTGGATGTGAATCCTGAATACTCACTTTCTTCTTTCAATTTGCATGCTCATTATATAAGCATGACCGTTCATTCCAGATGGCATGTCAGTTTCATGATCCTTACCCTCCATCTACATTCAAGTCAATCTTCAAAAAAAATCCAACAAAGTGTCAAAAAAGTCATTTTTATGCATCTCTCAAGGTAACTCCCATGAACTCTCGAAGAAACTCAACCCTCATAACTCTATACATACAATACAAGGACACATACAAATAAAGAAAAAAAATACACCAAGATTTCAACAAAAAAAATCACACACACAAACACAATGGAAAACCGAAAAAGACTATATGTGATGGTAAGTTGCAAGAAACACCCAGAGCATCAACAATCTCTCGGGGTTTGTTCATTATGCCTAAGAGAAAGATTAATAAAGATATCGGGCTCTTCATCATCACATGCTCATGTCTCGAATGTATCTTCATCATCTTCCTCATCTTCTATCTCTTTAGTGTCATCCGTTTCTTCATCTCGTGCCTTGTCTAATGTTCCATCTAACACAGCATCTCCCATGCATAAGAATCAAACTCGAAGTAAAATGTATGATGTTGAAGGAAAAGGGTACCTTTCTTTTCTAACAAAGAGTAGATCAGTGGCTTTTGTTAGTGAAAAAGGTGTGCAAAATGATGGGAGAAAGAACAAAGGAGACGGATTTTGGTCAAACTTAATGGGGTTAAAGAGAAGTGATGTAAAGAAGAGATTAATTGAAGATGGTTCCTCAACACTCATGCATTCAAGAACTATGAGAGAAATGTTGACTACCAGGGTTTGACTTTTTTGTATCTTTTTTCATATTTTTTTAGTAGAAGAAAAAAGAAACCTTTTGGGGTCATATTACATATTCTTTGATTTAATTGGTAGATGTAGGCGTTGTATATAGAAATTTCATAGAAGAAAAAAAAAAAGGAAACGAGTCAAGCTTATGCCAAAAGGGAAAAGATAATTTCTTTTTGTTTTTTAATCTTGGGCTCACACGATACCAAGGCTAAGCACAGTAAAGACTAGCAGCGATTTATATTTTATCCGTCATATTAGCTTTCTCTTTTCGATGACCTATAAATAATTTTTTGCCACAATAAAAATAACCTACATTAAAAAACATACCCAACAAAAATAAATTTTCATTTAATTTAAACACACAAAACACACACACAACCAACAAAAAAACGCGGTCGTTCCTTTGACCGATTCAAAGAATAAAAAAGTTGATCGATCATGACTTCATGCCATAGTGGCAATCAATTGAGACAAAAAAAAATCTTCGATCGATCCATCCTTTTTCCCATTACAGCGCTTAGCCTAATAACATATGCATAAAACATTATTCAATGATGTACACATCATGTATGTAAAGTTTGTGGATTTTTATAACTTGTGCCCTAAGGGCACAAGTTAAGCACCTTAAAAAGACACTGGGACCCACAAAAAAGGACACAGGGATCCACAAAAAAGTACAATTTCTGTGAATCCTTGTATCCTTTTCTGTGGGTCCCGATATTCTTTTAATGTGCTTAACTTGTGCCTTAGGGCACATGTTAGACAAACCCAAAGTTTGTATCACAATTCGATGTGCATCCTATAAGTAATTAGCAAACTTCAAGTTTCTTCATGCCCAACAAACACCTTTCTTAGGGAAATTTGCAAAACTGAGATATAAGATGACATTTATTTGCAATTTGACTCAACTTAGTGACATATAGCTAAACTTGTGATTTTGTTTTCTTTTAAATGCCAAAAACACCCTTTTGCAACACTTTTGCCACCCTCTGCACTAGGTTTCAAACTTTTTATTTCCAAATCAATGTCTTTTCAATCGTAATCCTTTATTTTTTTTCGCAATGCATCGTAATATGTACAATTTGTACAACTAACATAGATAAAATGATAAACAAATCCACTATTCTTCATCTTCTTCTTTTTATGATGTATCCATATTTTTCATCCATTTTATATCATCTTCACAAACATAACAGTCACCAGAACCACCAACATAATCGTCATATGAAAAATTGATTACGATGGCTCAAATTAAAATATAATAATATTAATTCATAAGTCCAAACAAATATTTGAGGATATTAGTATTTTAACTTTTGGTAAAATGAATGAAGAAATAAAGATAAAATTGAAAATTATGTTGCAAGTCGGTTTTTGCGAGAAATTAAAGAAGAATTTTTTTGAATACTAATGTTGTATTTGTTGGTAAAATTAATTGGAAAAATAGATGACAAGGAAAATGTATGTTGAAAGTAAGTAGGTTTGTAAAAAAATAGAAGAGTAGATATTAGGTTCAGTAGTGGAGAATGGGGGATAAAGGAAAGGATGAAAGATGAGAATGAGCAAGGGGTTCAGAGTGGAGGATTCTCAAAGGGTTTGTAATAATAATGTGGGGTTTGCAATTGGTTCACTGTAGGGGTGTTCATCGGTTCGGTTATCGGATTGTTCGGTTTGTTCGGTTCGGTTTGTTCGGTTAATTTTTTTTTTGGGTATAACCAAGAACCGAACCGAACCGAAATTAAAATGATTCAACTGAATCGAGAACCGAACTGAATAACCGAAAACCGAACCCCTATAACTGAAAATCGAACCGAATAACCCGAATTACATAAATTTAATTATTTATTCATTTATTTATAAGATTTTTAGAAAGAAAAAAAATTAAAGCTTAAAAATGTTATATTTAAAAGATTTTTAATATTTTTTTATATAAATATAAAAAAATATATATATATTTATTTGAATTCGGTTATCGGTTTGGATTGCTAAAACCATAACCGAACTGAAAACGGAATATTTAATTCGGTTCGGTTCGGTTTTTGCAAATTCGGTTCGGTTACGAGTTCGGTTCGGTTATTTTTGGTTCGGTTTAGTTTCGGTTTTCGGTTTATTCGGGTATTACCCAACCCATGAACAGCCCTAGTTCACTGGTTCCCAATAGGGGAAAGTGACAGAAAACGTATGGTCAAATTTTAATATTTTCATAACAATTATCAGAAAACATGCAGCGGAAGATATAAAAACCCTACAATGATTTTCGATGAGACAGCGATCCAGATATAGTTGATAATTAATCAAAGTAAACACAACATCTTTGCGTACCTGTTTGCTTGGCGTGGGAGATCAACACGGGCCAAGAGATCTAAAGCAAGACTCCTCACGGTTATGTACACTAACCCTCAACGATTACAGCAGCGTGATAGCAGTTGATCCCCGACAGCATCAACACACATATCAAATCACAACACATGAACAAGAGGTGTTCGTGTGGTGGTGGCTTTCGGCCGAGGAGCAGAGGGAGAGAGGATGGAAGGGTTTCTGGGTTCTGGTAAATCTCAAACTCTTTATAAATAAATAATTATCAACTTATATTTATAGACTAGTTAATGAATAATTATCATATTTAAAATACAATATTATCCATAAATATACCACATTTAAAAGATTTAATATTATCATATAATATCTTTATCTTGTAAACTATGAAACCAAACAAGGCCAAGGCCCAACACCACCCTAGGTGGTTCCCCCGCCGCTTAAGCTCAAGAGGGGTTCACTCCTCTTTGGGCTTGAGCCCATTTCCTTATTCCAAGTTAGTCTAACTAATTAGAACAAATGCATAACTGTAAAATTATATCATTTATTTATTTACAATAAATATATAAAGCTGCAATCCCGAGTTATTGTGTGTGACTCCATGGATCGTATATTAATGGTAGTATATAATTCCGTTATATCACGCAAACAAACCTACAAAGTCCCACTTGGCATGTTATAACATCCTGTAATTAAGTACCAATAGTCACGTGTCTAGCAACGGTCATGGCTGCCTCCCAAAAACTTACGATTTGTCCGTCCGTTGATAGAACCAAACAACATATCATTAACTCTTAATGACTTATGGTTTTAGTGATATTCTTATTCCCTTTGTTCCGATACATATTAAACTGCAACAGATCCAATAACCCAAATACATGAACACAAGTTTAATATTAAACTTATTCATTGGCTACGGAGGTTCACCTGCACATACTCCGGGCTATCCAAAAGGTTAGTCCCCCTATGATTAGTTGGCTCGCAATGTCGAGTCGGAAACCCAGGTATACCCGAAAAAATAAATAAATAAATGAAATCAATGTAACGTAGCCTATTCCATTAGTATGCAACTCATGTTTATCACACGATAATGCCTTTTTTAGAGGATCGGCCGTATTATCATTAGTATAGACTTTAATAACTTCTACGTTACTCCATTCAACTACTTCGTGAATATAATGATACTTCCAAAGAATATGTCATGTTGGGTATGAAAAACTGACCCAATGAAAAGTTTTTAAGCATAAAATAGCCTAATACACCTTCTGAAGGTCAGTGAGCATAAAGTCGATGGTAACGATCAGAGAGAATATCGCTTCATAACTATCAATGTGAACTTGATAGTTATCAAAAGTGAGATACTCCCTGATAGTTATCAGAGAACATGTCTCCCTAATTATTATTCAGAAAGTGATACTCACTAATAAAGAAATCAATGAGTGTTTTATAAAGCTCAAACACATGTATGACTTCAGGGATGTCAAAGACCAACTGAAAAAAACATTTCCCAAATGGATGCGGTGTCAAGGAGTGATTTACAAGGAGCTAAAAACAACACCATGGTCACTGGATCTGACAAATGTCTCTATGACTCTGAAGACTTGATTCAGTTTTACAACCTCAACCTCTGAATGCATGGGCGGGAAAATTCCTTAAGAAGATAAGATCAAGTGCTTATTGATATATGAGAAACAGGAATTGGAATTAAGTTGTCAAATCGAAAAAGCCGAAAGTACGCTTCAGACTAGCCTACTAGTCACATGCCTATCTATAGCAAGTGGACAATTTACTATGGACCTATGTGCAACCACTGTTTCCCCCTCTAGATAAACCAAAGACTGTAATTGAATTAAGTAGAGATTCAAACATAGAAAATAATACAAAGTATTATAGTTAGGATCCACCTATCTTAGGAGCAATAATGCAAAGCTAGGTGCCTCTTGTTGTTCGAGTATGGAGAGTTCTATCATCAATTGGGGTATTTTTCCGTAGGCTATCTCTTATAAATATTTAGTTCATTTCTAATAATATTAATAAAGTTTAAAAGTACACATGGTTTTATTAGCATATTTGTGTCGTTCTCAAGCAAACCCAACCTCAATAATGTTGATGTTCATCAGTTTTCCTCACTTGCTAAAACTGTTGTTCTTATCCTTCATGGTTTACATGAACATGTGATAAGGATTTAAAACATACATTTTTAGGGGGTCATTTAAGCCCTAAACTAATCGTTCCTTTTTACTTTTTAGGTACTTTAGAAGCAAAAGCTAGAAATCATGCATATTTATACGAAAAGGGATGAAAATGTAAAGAAAACAACCAAGTCATGAAATTTTGAAAAAGGGCACCAGCCGGAGTCACAACCTACAAGGTGATGCCGTCACTTGAAAATGAAAATACCAAAACAGCTCAAATTTTACTAGAGACGGCTTAGTTAAAAATTGAAGAAGTAACAAGTGACACCGTCACTTGTTAAGAGAGATGGAATTTTCTGTGGAAGTTATAATGTGACGGCTTGGAAAAATCAAAGAGCGACGGCGTGAAAGCATTCTTGACAGAGTCTTAAATCATAAAGAGACACCGTTACAAGGGTGACTTGGAAGAGAAAAAACCCTAATGGCGGCGACTTGACGGCGTCACAGTTATAAAGTGACGCCGCCGCATCTGTAATCCTATATATAGTTTTAAAATTTTCTGCATTAAATGTGCACACTTGGAGAGGAACTTTTGTGTACTAGTTTTATTAGGTTTTTACAGTAATTTTAGGGTTTTAACAACCTCATAAAATAAGAGATAAGTCTCTTAATTACTTTTATCATTATGTTTAATTCATGTTTGATGATGATTACTTGTTTCTTTATCTTTAACATGTCTAGCTAAATTAACATAGTGTTTGTTTAGATCTAATGAAACCTAGTTGTTAACTCTTGATAGTCTTCTCTTGTTTAAATGGTTGTTACACGATAGGTTAGGAAAACTTATTTCTTCCTTTAGTATTGCGAACTTGAATGTCCTAAACAACTTATTCATGTCCTAAAGTGCACTAGTAGAGTTTTCGTTGTGTTTATTGCGACAATTGCGATTGTTTATAATAGGAGATTTGAGGGAGATAACTTAGGTTACTTGGCGATCCCGGTTTCTTAGAGTAGATCAATACATTTATAGAGTTAGGGCATTTGGCACCTCTCTACGAATAATGGAACAACGCACCAATTAAAAAAGGATATGACAATTCGACTAATCAATAGGAGATAACTAGGGAGTAGTGAAATCAAAGTAAACACGTTTTTACATATCATAAAAATATCATTTAATTTATTTGCAATTTAGTTTAATTATTAGTTTTAATTTGTTTAATTAGTAATTATAAGTATGTTGATAATCAAACCCTCAATCCAATACCGAGATTTTACATTGCTTTCATAAAATATAAAAATACAAAAAGAATCCTTCATCACCTTAGACCTATTCGTCATACATCTCGACCTTCCCAACACTATTTTCCTATAGAACAATTGATCCCCCGAGTCTTACCTATACTACACTACAACGGTTAGGTACACTGCCTAGGAGGATTGTAAAACTTCTTTCGGAGGTCTTACAAACTCTGCATCAAGTTTTTGGCGCCGCTGCCGGGGAATAGTTTAGGTTCGTTTTCTATCTCGTATAGCTCTACTCACTAGATTCCTATCAAGTGAGATTTTGTTTTTCTTTGTAGCGTTCTTGTAGTCAATGTTTTTTCTTCATGTCTTTGTTCATAGAAATTTTCAACTACCTATTCCGGCCCCCATTATGGAGGACGCAAAATTACCCAACCTTTCACCCGACCATCACTTTGGTAATGATTTTAGTGATGTATCCGACCATGGTACTGACCATGAGAATGGCCATTTTCGTTTCTCGAATCCCAATGAGGATTTAGGTGATGGGGAAGTTATTGATGTGATAGAAAGAGGATAATGAAGATTGATGAGTGTCTAAATACTCATCATTTTTGTACCAATTAAACTGCAAAAACATCTGAAAACACTCAGAAATGCATCAAAATGATAAAAATATCACAAATAAGTGTTTTATGTGTTTTAAATGCAAAAATATCAAAATCTGGTGAAAAACGTATCAAGTTTGCATAATTGGCAGTTTTAGTCCCCCAAGTTTCAAAAGTTGTCAAAAACAGTCCTTGGTAAAACAAAATAAAGAAAAATGTTATTCAAGGTCCCTGAAATATTCTAAGTTGTCAAAAATGGTCCTTGCATAAATCTTTTGTCAAATGGCAGAAAAGGTCCCTCAAGTTTCAAAAATGTCAAGTTTGGTCCCTGGAAATTTGAAAATGTCAAAACTGGTCCTTGTACTATTGGAACTTGTCAATATTGGTCCCTTGTAACAACTTTGGAGAAATTACAGTTTTGGTCCCTCTAATTTGGCAGATTTGCAAAATGGTCCCTATCATTAATAAACAAGCCTTGTCAAATCTACTATGACCCCCTGCCAAAACAATTGTGACCCTGCCAAACCTGTGACCCTTTCCTATTTTGGACCCCAAGTCAAACAAAGTCAAACGAACACCTCCTTCCCTCCTTATCCTGTTTATCCTCTTCCCCACTTGACTGCTACACACAGGCCACCATCACCTCACCTTTTTCTCCTCAAACCACCCCCTCATCATCACAACCCACTACAATAAATGCCACCCCCCCTAGTGCTAGTTTCAGAGCCCACTGTCAAAACCAATTTTCTCGCCAAAAAAAGATCAAATGGCCAATATGATTTCTACTGATCCAATGGTTGAGATTAAAGCTGGGATACACTCAGAGACACGTGGAAAGCTATTTTGCATATAAAAAGAGGAAGAAGGAGGAGAGAAGGACAGTTAGTTAGTTTTTTAAATCCAATGTATGTCGTATTTTAAGTTTATGTATCTAATTAAGCTCTAAGTTGAAATCTGTTGTTTCATTATATCAAGTTAAAGTATTTTAGTGTATTACAACTCTATTTAAGTATCAATTCAAGTTTGTGTTCATTTTTCATATTTTATGTCCACTGTTGCAAATTTGAGTTTCAAATTCTTATGTTCAAATCTCTAGCAGCTTATTTATAAGCTCAAATAAGCTTATATAAGCTTTTCATAGCTTTTTATAAGCTTACTTTTAAGTTTTAAGCACTTTTGGATTTTGGTCAACCAAAGTCAAACTAAGATCAAATTGGTCATGGAATTGGATTTGGGTTGATGCAGCATGGAAATGGGTTGAAATTGAAGGATTTGGGTTGATTCTAGATTAGGCTAGTGGTTCTTTTGATTCTTTGGCAAGCCACTGTGGCTAAAGGACCTTTTGTAAGTGATTTTTAAAGTTACATAGCATAGTCTGTTTTTGTAGTAATAAATAGTTAAAATCTGTTCATTAGGTTGTATTAAAGTTAATTAAACTCAGTTTAATCAGTGACATTAGCTAAATCAGTAGTTGGTCTCATTAAATTTGCAAATTAGTATTTGAAAGGGTGTTTGGATTAGCTGCATAATCTGTCACAGAGGTTTGTTCAAGAGTTGAGACTTGTTGCTTCAGGCTTATTTAGCATATTTGAACTCATTCTAGTCATTATTTTGTGTCTGCATACTCTCCAAGTCAAACTTTATTTGAATCTGTCCTAAATACTCAACTGTTGAAGTTTTGGAAAAACAAAAACTTGTTTAGTGCTTAGATATCATAGTAATAACTTGCAGTAGTTCCATTGCATCATATTACATCACAATCAATCCACAAATTGATTGCAAAGTTCACATAAGTCAACTTTTCTCAACTGCTCAAAAAGTCAAAAACTGAAAAGTGGTTTTGAACCCATCTGAGTAGATTTTTCATTACTTCATTTTTAGATCAAATCAAGTGAAATTAAGGTTATACAAACTTCAGCTGGTCTATTTCATTATTATCATTTTTGTATATTTTTGTCAATTTTTTAAAAGCTTCAAAAAAGCTTGTGAACATGGCCTTAAGTGCCCTGTACACACTCAGTATTAACTGAGTGTGCACAGGTTTTGTGCAAGGCTTGCACAGGGCTCACCTTAGCTCACCTTGGCCTGATTTTTGGTTTACAAACCCTTGGCCAGGTCTAGTGTAGGTTCCAAGTTCTTGTTTTTGGTTTCCAGCTTATTTAGTAGCTTATTATTAGGCTCAAAGTAGCACCCTCAAAACTGTTCTTAGCATAAAACCCAAACTAATCAAATTTGTTTAATCAGGACTAGAGAGGTTAAGGATAGTTATAAATTGTTGCATTTGGGTACTTTTAGCCTATCATAGCTTCTGTTACAGTTAGGTAGCTTTTTGTGTTCTTTTGGCTTATTTCAAGTGCTTATTGATAAGCACTTGCATTGCAGTTTCAAATTCTTACACACAAGCCCATGTTTTTATATTTTTCTTAGATTCAACATATTAAATTAGACTTTTCCTGAAATTTTCATAATTTTCCAACACTGTTTGCTATTTTTCTTAATTTAAAACAGTTTTTAGGATTATTTAATTAGCTTTTAATACAATTAAATCAGAAAAAGTTCAAAAAAATAATTTTTCATTTTTCTTAGGTTAAGATAAATATAAAAAGTAAAAAAATTATTTTTCCAGATTTTTCATAGTTAAATTTGTAATTTTTAGTAATTTAATTAGTTTTAAATAGTTTAAAATTCATAAAAAATAGAAAAATAATCAGAAAAATACAAAAATAGTTTTGAAAATTCTCTTTTGATATTTTAGATTTTTCTAAGTCATAATTTTATTTTTTAAGCTTTATTTCATATTATCTTGTATTTTAGGATATAATTAAATAGTTAAAAATAGTTTTTAATTAATAATAATTAGATAAATAGTTATAAAAATAATTTTCTTTTTCTTAAAATTTTCTCATATCATTAGGTTTGTAAAAATATCATTTTCATATTTTTAGGATTAATACTGCTTCAGTTTCACATTTTATTTTGTACGTTACATAGTCTTTAAATTTAAATTTGTAATAGAAAAATCAAAAACATCAGTTTAAAATTAGTGATAGCGTTTATTTAATATATTTTATCTTTTTAATTTCCTTTAATTTGCATTTAAGCCCCTGTAATTTATAAAATAACTCAAAATCCTTACTGACCACTATCCTTAGTGGTTATTCGACATCTGATTGTGTTAAACACCATTCATCCTCCGTGGGACTTAACGACCCGGGAATCCACTGTATTCTCCTGATCTAAATTGAATTTGGTATTTGAGCTGTTTTAAGTTCCTTACGGTTAGCCATTCACAAGTGGCTAGCTTGCGTGAGAAAACTTGACGGTTTTGCACCAATCAAATTTTGGCGCCGCTGCCGGGGAGGCTGTAAGCGTGTTCTAAGCATTTTTCAGACCCGTACTTGCACATATACCATCGTTTGTAAACAGTTTTTTGTAAAGTTATAACAAAATCAAAAAGTTCATTAACACTTTTCCTAAAGTGTTAAAAACACCAAACAAAATATAAAACAACAAAACAATCGTAACGTTTTCTAGCTTGTGTTTCCTTTAAGGTGATTCTTAAAGAAATACGATTTGGTTAAACGAGACGATACCAAAAATATTGTCCAAAAGATTTTAAACCATCAGCACAAATCTATACCTACGTCTTTTCAGTGGTACTTAATATATACATAAAAATCAACTACCGCAAATCAAGGCAGTACACCTACTAACTGGGGGTGTGACCATAATAAGTTCCCGAACATCAGATTTAAAACTTGCCTTTGTGTCCTTGTGATTTGGTGTACCTTTTTCAAAGAAGCCATTTCATTTGTGATTATTGGTTAAGTTCACTTGTCGTTTTGCCTCGCATTTGTTTTGAAAACTGATTTTTATACTTAGTGCATGCGCACTCGTTCTTCCAGTTCTACAAGTCCACTTTCAGAACTTGGAAAGATTCCTCGTAGACGTAGAGGACGTTCTGCTCCTTCAGCCGTGACTGAGGAACGTCTACCACCACCACCTCCTGCTGTAATGGCAGAAGACAAGCCGATGAATGAGCTTCTCCAAGCACCTATCGAGGGTTAGGGAGATGCTATTGTTGTCCCAGCCATCGTGGCTGATACTTTTGAGCTCAAAACCGGGTTACTTAATCTGGCAACCCAAAGCCAATTCTATGGTTTTGAGGGGGATGATCCTCATGCACACATTCGATGGTTTAACAAGATTGCATCTACCATCAAATACAAGAATGTCCCACATGAAGCAATCAAGCTTCTTCTTTTCCCATTTTCTCTAGAGGGACAAGCCCGGAATTTGCTTGAGAAACAACCCCCTCGTTCCATTGAGACATGGGAAGATCTAGTCACAAAGTTTGTTAACGAATTCTATCCTCCAGCCCGAACTACAAGTCTTAAGAATGAGATAATGAAATTCTCTCAAAGATTTGATGAATCATTCGGGGAGGCATGGGATCGTTACAAAGAATTGCTCCGTAAGTGTCCGCATCATGGTTTTTCCGAGTTAATGCAAATGGATACTTTCTACAATGGTCTGAACCAGACTAATCAAGACTCTCTGAATGCCTCCGCGGGAGGTAATTTCTTGAGCAAGACCACAAAAGAAGCCTTGCAAATCATTGAAAACAAGTCCCAGGTCCGTCCTTTCCGCACAAAAACATATCAGACTCAGTCTAATGCTAGACCTTCTACTTCATCTCCCGTGAGTACATCTAGCACCGATGCTAAGATTGACAAACTCACGGATATTGTTCAGGCTTTGGTTCTTGCTAACCAAAAGAAAGTCACTTTCACACAAGCACCATCATATGGTGAAGTGAAGAAAGTTGAAGTTTGTGTTACTTGTGGTGGTCCTCATGCATACTACAACTGTACTGCCGCCGATGGTAGTCCTTTTGAAGCCAATGCTATAGCCGGTACTTCAAATCAAGGAGGTAATCAATACCGTCCTCAAAATGAACCAAACTACCGTGCTAACACTTATCAGGCACCACCCGGTTTTAATCAGAATCCTAACCGGAATCAGAACCAACCAAGAATGAACCAAGGTTATCAAAACCAAGGTAATTTCTATCCCGGACCAAATCAAGGTTTCCAACATCAAGGAAATCTTAATCAAAACACTTTCAATCGAGGGAATCAATTTCAGGGAAATATGAATCCTAATCAAGGGAATTCTGGCTATAATCAGAACATACGGCCTCAAATTATCCCTCCACCTCCTCCTGTATCAACATCTGATGAGCTTTTAAAGCAATTCATGAAGACTCAAGAGGAGACAAACAGGTTGTTGGTCAGTCAGATCGCTGAATTAAAGAAGTCTTTAAATGATCGACCCTCGGGCTCAAGTACCTTACCTAGCAACACGATCGCTAATCCGAGGGGCGATGCAAAGGCCATCACAACCAGAAGTGGTACTTCATATGATGGACCCGCTATTCCTACTACCTCTTCTTCTTCTCTCCCGAAGGTAGTAGAAAGTGAACCTGAGGCGACAAAGGACAAGGAACTTCCTACTAATAACGGAAGTACCAGCAATGTCCATCCTCAGGTTGTCCCGAAACCCAAATCCAATCCAGGAGTTGTTTTTGAACCTCCTGTAGCTCCCATTGAAAATACCAAATCCAAAACTTCTATTCCTTACCCATCACGTTTGAATGAACAAAAGCTCCGCGAAAAAGCCAGTCATCAAATGGACAAATTTTTTCAAATTTTTCAAGAACTACATTTTGACATAAGCTTTGCGGATGCTATCATGTTGATGCCCAAGTTTGCATCAACTCTCAAACACATGTTAAGCAACAAGGAAAAGCTGTTTGAAATGGCTAAAACTCCTCTGAACGAGAACTGCTCTGCAGTTATCTTGAAGAAGCTTCCCGAGAAGCTTGGAGATCTTGGAAAGTTCCTCTTACCTTGTGTATTTCCAGGAATGGTTGAATGCTTTGCCTTAACCGATCTTGGTGCAAGCATAAACCTGATGCCTCATTCAGTATGGAAGAAACTTTCTCTTCCGGACCTTACTCCTACATGCATGACTCTCGAGCTTGCAGATCGTACAATATCCCATCCTCTTGGAATTGCCGAGGACGTATTTGTGAAAGTAGGAAAGTTCCATTTTCCAGCTGACTTTGTAGTTGTTGATTTCGATGCTGATCCACGGGTTCCTCTCATTGTTGGAAGAGGATTCCTGAGAACAGGCCGTGCTCTCATTGATGTATTTGAGCAAGAAATCACATTACGTGTTGGTAATGAAGCTGTCACCTTTAACCTTGATCAAACTTCGAGGTACTCCGCAAACTATGATTCTGAGTAGGTTAACCGCATATATATCATTGATGTTGCTTCTGAAGAGTACTCTCAAGAAGTTCTTGGTTATTCTCATAATTCTGTGAGTGGGGATCCCACCACATCTTCTCCACCTATCATAGCCAATTCTACTCCTTCTCTCACTCCGTTTGAGGGAAGCGACTTCATCTTGTAAGAGATTGAAGCATATTTGGCTAGTGATTCTGTTCTATGGGAAATTGATCACGCTCCAATTGACATCGAGGGGGACATACTTCTCATTGAGAAATTGCTTAAAGATGATCATTCATCAACCCCTCACACTAGTGATGCAATTCCAGAAGAGATTAATCACCATGAGATTAATCCGGAAGAAGATATTCTTATTCTTGAGAAGTTGTTAAATCAGGACACTTCTCCTCCACTCCCTCCCGTCGAGCTTCATAACAAGGAAGTCAAGTCAGTTGAGAAAACTGAAGAATTTCCTGAAGTCGAACTTAAGGACTTACCGCCTCATCTCGAGTATGCATTTCTTGAAGGTGATGATAAATTGCCTGTCATTATTGCTCGAGATTTGAGTAAAGATGAAAAAGCTGCTCTCATAAAGATCTTGAAGTCACACAAGTAAGCAATTGCTTGGAAACTTTCCGACATTAAG
The DNA here is from genome assembly GCA_019973895.1 of Chrysanthemum seticuspe. NCBI lineage: Eukaryota > Viridiplantae > Streptophyta > Magnoliopsida > Asterales > Asteraceae > Chrysanthemum > Chrysanthemum seticuspe. The sequence continues at coordinate 116,023,842 of BPTQ01000004.1, read as the reverse complement.
GGTATCAACCCTGAGTTTTGTACTCACAAAATCTTGATGGAGGATGACTTCAAGCCAGCAGTTCAACATCAGAGAAGAGTAAACCCAAAAATCCATGATGTTATCAAACAGGAGGTTATCAAACTTCTTGATGCAGGATTGATTTACCCAATATCAGATAGTCCTTGGGTTAGCCCAATTCATTGTGTTCCTAAAAAGGGTGGCATAATTGTTGTCACGAATGAAGAAAACGAGTTAATTCCAACTCGGCTGGTTACGGGATGGCGTGTGTGTATTGACTATCGTAAGTTGAATGACGCCACCCGTAAAGACCATTTTCCTCTACCCTTCATGGACCAAATGCTTGAGAGATTAGCAGGGAATGAGTACTATTGTTTCCTTGATGGTTTCTCGGGTTACTTTCAGATCCCCATTGATCCACAGGATCAAGAGAAGACCACATTCACCTGCCTATACGGAACTTTTGCCTACAAACGTATGCCTTTTGGCTTATGTAATGCTCCTCGCACGTTCCAACGATGTATGATGGCCATATTTCACGACATGATCGGGGAAACAATGGAGGTGTTTATGGATGACTTCTCGGTCATTGGGGACTCATTTCAGACATGTCTCTCCCATTTAGACAAAATGATAAAACGGTGTGAAGACACCAATCTCTGTCTAAATTGGGAGAAGAGCCACTTTATGGTCAAAGAAGGCATAGTCCTTGGCCATAAGATTTCCAAAAATGGGATTGAGGTCGATAGAGCAAAAGTTGATGTTATTGCTAAACTGCCTCATCCTACTACCGTCAAAGGTATTAGGAGTTTTCTTGGTCATGCCGGGTTTTATCGTAGATTCATACAGGATTTTTCTAAAATCGCTCGGCCTATGACCCATCTTCTTGAAAAAGAAGCTCCTTTTATCTTCTCTCCTGAGTGCGTCGAAGCTTTTGAAACACTAAAGAAAAAGCTTACGGAAGCACCCATTCTAGTTGCCCCCGACTGGGATTTACCCTTTGAGCTCATGTGCGATGCAAGTGATTTTGCTATCGGTGCAGTCTTGGGGCAACGTAAAACCAAGCATTTTCAGCCTATCCACTACGCGAGTAAGACTATGACTGAAGCTCAAACCCATTACACCACTACAGAAAAAGAATTATTAGCTGTGGTGTATGCGTTTGAGAAATTTCGGCCAAACCTTATATTGACCAAATGCGTGGTGTATACGGATCACTCGGCTCTCAAATATCTCTTTGCAAAACAAGATGCAAAGCCGAGATTGCTCCGTTGGGTTCTCCTCCTGCAAGAATTTGATATCATTATACGTGATAAAAAAGGAGCAGAGAACCTGGCTGCTGATCATCTGTCCCGATTAGAGAACCCTCACCAAGATGTTTTCGAGAAAAAGGAAATAAATGAAACATTTCCTCTCGAAACACTCAATGCGGTTTCTTTTCGTGGAGACTCTTCTACCCCATGGTTTGCTGACTTTGCAAATTACCATGCGGGTAACTTTGTGGTGAAAGGGATGTCGTCCCAACAGAAAAATAAATTCTTTAAAGATGTGAAACATTACTTCTGGGACGACCCCTACTTGTTCAAAATTTGTGCGGATCAAGTCATCCGGCGATGTGTGTATGGTCAGGAAGCCAATGATATTCTCAAGGCTTGCCATTCTGAACCTACTGGGGGACATCATAGCCCCAACTACACCGCCAAGAACGTGTTTGATTCCGGATTCTATTGGCCCACGATTTATAAGGATGCCCACGAATTTGTCAAAGCCTGTGACGCTTGTCAACGTCACGGGAATATCTCACAAAGGAATGAAATGCCGCAAAACGCCATTCAAGTGTGTGAGATTTTTGACATCTGGGGCATTGACTTTATGGGGCCATTTCCTTCTTCTCGCGGTAATAAGTACATACTCGTGGCCGTTGACTATTTGTCAAAAGGGGGTTGAAGCGAAAGCTTTACCTACCAACGATGCCCGAGTTGTCGTGAAATTCTTAAAATCCCTTTTTGCTAGGTTTGGAACTCCACGAGCCATAATCAGTGATCGTGGTACGCATTTCTGCAATGACCAGTTTGAAAGAGTCATGCAGAAGTATGGTGTAACTCACCGTCTCTCTACTGCATATCACCCCCAAACAAGTGGGCAAGTGGAAGTTTCCAACCGAGGGATTAAAAGAATTCTGGAGAGGACGGTTGGCGAAAACCGTGCCTCTTGGTCAGATAAGCTAGATGACGCACTCTGGGCCTTCCGTACAGCTTATAAAACACCCATCGGGTGTACTCCATACAAGCTTGTGTACGGAAAGGCGTGTCATCTACCTGTTGAGCTTGAGCACAAGGCATACTGGGCCTTGAAGCATGCCAACTTCGATATTCAGACAGCTGGTGATCACAGAAAAGTTCAAATGAATGAATTAAATGAACTCCGTGATCAAGCATACGAGAACTCTTTGATCTACAAAGAAAAGACAAAGAAGATTCATGACTCTAAAATCAAGAACCGCGTTTTCAACGTTGGTGATCGAGTCCTTCTTTTCAATTCAAGATTGAAGATTTTCTCGGGAAAGCTTAAGTCCCGTTGGTCTGGTCCATTTACTATCACTAAGGTTTATCCTTATGGCACCATTGAGTTATCTCAACTCGATGGTCAAAACTTTAAAGTGAATGGTCATCGATTGAAGCATTATTTTGGAGAGGACATTCCCCCTGTGGTTGTCCCAGATCTACAAACTTTCCCCATGAACCAATGAATGCGGGGATCGAGTCAAGCTAGCGACTCGGGAATCAAAAACAGTAGCATGCTACATGGGTTTTCACCCGTGTGTACCACCCTAGTGTGGGAGAGTTGCCCCCCGCTGTTGTATATAAGAAATTCAAGTCTAAAAAAAAAAAAAAAAAAAAAAAAAAAAAAAAAAAAATCTTGCTAAATAATGGCCGTAGTATTTCCCTTTTACGTTCTATGTTTCGGCATAACCGCCGGTACTTTGAATATTGAGGGCAATATTCATTTCTAGTGTGGGGGGGAATTCTCACGAATTTTATCATGTAATTATACCACCTAATTCCCCCATTTTTGGCCAAAATTTTTTTTTGGAGTAAGTGTTTTGCACTTACTCATCTTATGGTTATCAGTCCGCCATGTCTAATAAACAGAAGGATTGGCTAATCCAGGAGCAAACGGCTCTTGGTAAAGATATCTCAAATCCGTTGACGGCTTGCAATTTGCCCAAAATTGTATGGTATTCAGCTCACCATATCCTTAAAAGTGAAGAGTTGGCTAGCCCGCAAGATTATGGCTTGTGGTAAAGACAGTGAAAAAACCATAATTGGTAATCAGCTCACCAAAGATATTTTATCTAAGAGTTGGCTAGTCCAGAAGCAAACGGCTTCTGGTAAAGACAAATCAAATCCGTTGAAAGCTGGTGATTTGCTCAAAATCATTTGGTTATCAGTGTATCAAGGTTCTTACTTGAACTGAAACATTTGGCTACTCCAGAAGTAATGGCTTTTGGTAAAGAGATGAAATCCATTAATTTTTCTCAAAGCATTGCTAGGGACTAGCAATATCTTAGTGTGGGGGATTGATGAGTGTCTAAATACTCATCATTTTTGTATCAATTAAACTGCAAAAACATCTGAAAACACTCAGAAATGCATCAAAATGATAAAAATATCACAAATAAGTGTTTTATGTGTTTTAAATGCAAAAATATCAAAATCTGGTGAAAAACGTATCAAGTTCGCATAATTGGCAGTTTTAGTCCCCCAAGTTTCAAAAGTTGTCAAAAACAGTCCCTGGTAAAACAAAATAAAGAAAAATGTTATTCAAGGTCCCTGAAATATTCTAAGTTGTCAAAAATGGTCCTTGAATAAAGCTTTTGTCAAATGGCAGAAAAGGTCCCTCAAGTTTCAAAAATGTCAAGTTTGGTCCTTGGAAATTTGAAAATGTCAAAACTGGTCCTTGTACTATTGGAACTTGTCAATATTGGTCCCTTGTAACAACTTTGGAGAAATTACAGTTTTGGTCCCTCTAATTTGGCAGATTTGCAAAATGGTCCCTATCATTAATAAACAAGCCTTGTCAAATCTACTATGACCCCCTGCCAAAACAATTGTGACCCTGCCAAACCTGTGACCCTTTCCTATTTTGGACCCCAAGTCAAACAAAGTCAAACGAACACCTCCTTCCCTCCTTATCCTGTTTATCCTCTTCCCCACTTGACTGCTACACACAGGCCACCATCACCTCACCTTTTTCTCCTCAAACCACCCCCCTCATCATCACAACCCACTACAATAAATGCCACCCCCCTAGTGCTAGTTTCAGAGCCCACTGTCAAAACCAATTTTCCCGCAAAAAAAAGATCAAATGGCCAATATGATTTCTACTGATCCAATGGTTGAGATTAAAGCTGGGATACACTCAGAGACACGTGGAAAGCTATTTTGCATATAAAAAGAGGAAGAAGGAGGAGAGAAGGACAGTTAGTTAGTTTTTTAAATCCAATGTATTTCGTATTTTAAGTTTATGTATCTAATTAAGCTCTAAGTTGAAATCTGTTGTTTCATTATATCAAGTTAAAGTATTTTAGTGTATTACAACTCTATTTAAGTATCAATTCAAGTTTGTGTTCATTTTTCATATTTTATGTCCACTGTTGCAAATTTGAGTTTCAAATTCTTATGTTCAAATCTCTAGCAGCTTATTTATAAGCTCAAATAAGCTTATATAAGCTTTTCATAGCTTTTTATAAGCTTACTTTTAAGTTTTAAGCACTTTTGGATTTTGGTCAACCAAAGTCAAACTAAGATCAAATTGGTCATGGAATTGGATTTGGGTTGATGCAGCATGGAAATGGGTTGAAATTGAAGGATTTGGGTTGATTCTAGATTAGGCTAGTGGTTCTTTTGATTCTTTGGCAAGCCACTGTGGCTAAAGGACCTTTTGTAAGTGATTTTTAAAGTTACATAGCATAGTCTGTTTTTGTAGTAATAAATAGTTAAAATCTGTTCATTAGGTTGTATTCAAGTTAATTAAACTCAGTTTAATCAGTGACATTAGCTAAATCAGTAGCTGGTCTCATTAAATTTGCAAATTAGTATTTGAAAGGGTGTTTGGATTAGCTGCATAATCTGTCACAGAGGTTTGTTCAAGAGTTGAGACTTGTTGCTTCAGGCTTATTTAGCATATTTGAACTCATTCTAGTCATTATTTTGTGTCTGCATACTCTCCAAGTCAAACTTTATTTGAATCTGTCCTAAATACTCAACTGTTGAAGTTTTGGAAAAACAAAAACTTGTTTAGTGCTTAGATATCATAGTAATAACTTGCAGTAGTTCCATTGCATCATATTACATCACAATCAATCCACAAATTGATTGCAAAGTTCACATAAGTCAACTTTTCTCAACTGCTCAAAAAGTCAAAAACTGAAAAGTGGTTTTGAACCCATCTGAGTAGATTTTTCATTACTTCATTTTTAGATCAAATCAAGTGAAATTAAGGTTATACAAACTTCAGCTGGTCTATTTCATTATTATCATTTTTGTATATTTTTGTCAATTTTTTAAAAGCTTCAAAAAAGCTTGTGAACATGGCCTTAAGTGCCCTGTACACACTCAGTATTAACTGAGTGTGCACAGGTTTTGTGCAAGGCTTGCACAGGGCTCACCTTAGCTCACCTTGGCCTGATTTTTGGTTTACAAACCCTTGGCCAGGTCTAGTGTAGGTTCCAAGTTCTTGTTTTTGGTTTCCAGCTTATTTAGTAGCTTATTATTAGGCTCAAAGTAGCACCCTCAAAACTGTTCTTAGCATAAAACCCAAACTAATCAAATCTGTTTAATCAGGACTAGAGAGGTTAAGGATAGTTATAAATTGTTGCATTTGGGTACTTTTAGCCTATCATAGCTTCTGTTACAGTTGGGTAGTTTTTTGTGTTCTTTTGGCTTATTTCAAGTGCTTATTGATAAGCACTTGCATTGCAGTTTCAAATTCTTACACACAAGCCCATGTTTTTATATTTTTCTTAGATTCGACATATTAAATTAGACTTTTCCTGAAATTTTCATAATTTTCCAACACTGTTTGCTATTTTTCTTAATTTAAAACAGTTTTTAGGATTATTTAATTAGCTTTTAATACAATTAAATTAGAAAAAGTTCAAAAAAATAATTTTTCATTTTTCTTAGGTTAAGATAAATATAAAAAGTAAAAAAATTATTTTTCCAGATTTTTCATAGTTAAATTTGTAATTTTTAGTAATTTAATTAGTTTTAAATAGTTTAAAATTCATAAAAAATAGAAAAATAATCAGAAAAATACAAAAATAGTTTTGAAAATTCTATTTTGATATTTTAGATTTTTCTAAGTCATAATTTTATTTTTCAAGATTTATTTCATATTATCTTGTATTTTAGGATATAATTAAATAGTTAAAAATAGTTTTTAATTAATAATAATTAGATAAATAGTTATAAAAATAATTTTATTTTTCTTAAAATTTTCTCATATCATTAGGTTTGTAAAAATATCATTTTCATATTTTTAGGATTAATACTGCTTCAGTTTCACATTTTATTTTGTACGTCACGTAGTCTTTAAATTTAAATTTGTAATAGAAAAATCAAAAACATCAGCTTAAAATTAGTGATAGCGTTTATTTAATATAGTTTATCTTTTTAATTTTCTTTAATTTGCATTTAAGCCCCTGTAATTTATAAAATAACTCAAAATCCTTACTGACCACTATCCTTAGTGGTTATTCGACATCTGATTGTGTTAAACACCATTCATCCTCCGTGGGACTTAACGACCCGGGAATCCACTGTATTCTCCTGATCTAAATTGCATTTGGTGTTTGAGCTGTTTTAAGTTCCTTACGGTTAGCCATTCACAAGTGGCTAGCTTGCGTGAGAAAACTTGACGGTTTTGCACCAATCAAAGATGCTCTTAAATATGTTGATCCTAGAACTAGGATTGAGAATGATAGCCATTTCAATATGTAATTTCCTTGTAAAATTAGATTTAGAGGTTTTGATGCTTACCTTAATTCATCTTTGCCAATGAATATAATTTCGCGTGCTAGTTATAATAAAATCATGGAAAAAGAATTAGAATACCAAGGAGATAATATAATAGGATTAGAGGTGGCAATTTGTGCCTAAAATCAAAAGAATGGGCTAAATGGGCAAACTTTTAAAAGATTTGGGCACATTTGGACCCCCTCTTTTTTTTGAAATGGGCATGTATTGCCCATTTAGAAGTTAAATGGGCATAACGGGCACATGTTTTTCTCGAACATTAGATTGTTTTTAAAGAAAAACTTACATTTTATTTTTTAAATATAAATGAGGTGTTACGTTCGATGAATTTATTTCGTCATTTTTGGTCTTTTTAAAAGCGATTCGTATAACATGAGCCCGTTTGGCCCGTGCCCGTTTAGCCCGTGCCCGTTTGGCCCATAGCCCGTTTGGCCCGTAGCCCGTTTGACCCGTAGCCCGTGCCCGCCCGGCCCGCCCGTTTTGCCACCTCTAAATAGGATTGAACCCTTGCATGTCTTTGTGGCGAGTTTTGTTTATTTGGTTGGCTTCGTGGTCATGGAAGACTTAGGAGAATTCGTTAATAACAAGTTAACCCAAGTCATATTTGGAAAACCATTTAAGAGGCTAACTAAGTTAAATGAAAGGCTTATAGATGGATTAATTACATTCTCAAACGGAGTCGAGGATTTTGTTTACCAAATGTCCTATTCGCATCCTAGGTTTAAGAATTTTACAATTGAGGTATGTAATAAATTAGATCCGGTTCCGCTCTTAAGCGAAAATGATCAAACGAATGGCCTTAAATACACACATGATAAGAATGAAAGATATTATAAAGGATGTTTAGATTGAATAATGAATATAAAAAGGATGGTGCAACGATTAAGTGGCTCACGCTTAGATATGTGAGCCTAGATAACACAAGATAGGCCATGACTTTGAGTCTAACTACAAGACTCGTAAATAAAGAAAAACACTTCTTGGGAGGCAACCCATGTTTATTTGTTTGATTTTTTTTTATTTGTTTGTGTGCCGTATATGCCTCCACATTATTGTTTAATTTTCATGTTCTAAATACTATTTTGAAAGTGCTTTATTTTGTTTTTAACCTCGTTTTAATCACATATAAAGGTATTTTGCAAAAGGATAAGTGTAGGGTGGATCACATATGTTTAATAGAACAAAATTGAACATGAAATTAACAATACATGATGAGCATATATTTGCGTGTTTGTTTGAGTCAAATGCTTGTATCGAGTCACAATGGTTGTTTTGTAGTAATTTCCAGTTTATTAATAGGTAAATTTTTTCCAAAAAACAAAGTTTAAAATTCTGTCAGGTCAATCCTGACGGGGTCAGGATCAGGGATCTATAACCTGACGGCGTCAGGCACTGTATCAAACAATTTTCCAAATTTTCATTTTTTGTGAAAACTGAATTTCTAAAAATTTCCAGAATTTTTAATTTTCCAGGAACCTGCAAACATCTATTTTGCAAACATCTTACTCGCTTTCTAGTTTAGATTTGTATTACATATAGTTTTACCACCAACTTTACGTGAGGTTTCGTGTTTGTTTTCTCAGAATTTGCAGGTTATATTGGACAGTAAGATGCAAGTACACATTGGAAGAAACATTTATGATTGACTTATTGTTAGGATTTAGAAAATCCATGAGTTAAAGAGTCGGTCACCTCAAGTATATGTATTCGTTAGAAAGCTCGTAGTCGTAGTTATGTTATGTTAATAAGTAGTTTAATAAGTAACACCGTAAAGGACGGACGGGTCTTTACCCACTGTATACCTGATCCACAGCCTGTAGGAGGCGTATTTTGTAAGACACTATAAATACCCTCTACCTCCCAAGGTAGAGGGTTGGAGCTTCAATACCATTTTTCTTTGTTTCACATAGTTCCCAACTCTCTTCTCTTTCTCTCTCTAAAACTCTCTCTCTCTAAACTCTTTTATACGCCTCTTTGATCTTGGTTGTTATGTGTTTATGAAATCCAATATCTAACAATTGGTATCAAGAGCCATGGTTTGATCACTCATCTTTCATGTTCTTGGTTGTAGTGGATTTCATAAGGTTTTTGGGGTTAAAAGTGTTTAGAAGAGTTTGAATCATTTGGATCATTTTTAGTGTTAAAGTTTGGATTTTGATTGTACTTTTGTGTTTAGAATCATCATTTATGCTTAGGTTTTGATTTGGAAGGCTTGAATCATCATGGTTGGGTTGTTTTTGGATTGGTAAGTGGTTGTTTTTTAAAGTTGTACTAAGCGAGTTGCGTCTCGAAAACGTTTCTTCGAAGCGAGTTGGTGTGTTGCTTGAAGCGAGTTGCCACTTCTGCGAGTTTTCTCTTAAGCGAGTTGGTAGCTTAAGCGAGTTGTTACTTAAGCGAGTTGGTTTCTAAGCGAATTGTGTTCTAAGCGAGTTGGTTTTATGCGACTTGGCTATTAAGCGAGTTGTCTCTTTATGCAACTTGTCTTTTAAGCGAGTTGTCCACTAAGCGAGTTGATCTCAAAGCGAGTTGGTTAGGGTGCGACTTGTCAAGTTCACTACTTGTCTATTAAGACTTGTCACTTCTTCGTGCTACATTTTACGGTTGTTCTTTTGATTTTGTAAAATCCTGTGAAAGAATCAATTTCCCGGTTTAATCAAAGAATAGTAAAATCCCGTAGAATCTGTAATCATTTCTAACAACGTGCCTACTATCGTCTCTTCTGTTGCTGATGACGTTCAAGCTGCTGGATCCGACACTCGTCCTCCTATGCTAGGCAGAACTGATTATGACTCATGGGTTCAACGAATTAGGTTGTACTGGTTGGGAAAGGAAAATGGGGTTAACATTCTCAAATCAATTGATGAAGGACCTTATAAGGTTGAGACTACCAGAGACATACTTGAAACTGTTGTGGATGGTTCAGTGATCTTAGGTTTGGACAGACCAAAGACGTATGATGAGCTCAATGAAAAGGAGAAAAAGAGATATGATGATGATATCAGGGCTTAAAAAATTATACTTCAGGGTCTACCAAAAGACATCTACAAGTTAATCAATCACAACACTGAAGCCAAGGCAGTTTGGGACAATGTTAAGATGCTTCTCTCTGGTTCTGAATTGACCAAAGAAGACAGGGAATCTCAATTGTATGATGATTTTGAGAACTTTAAGATGAACCCTGGAGAAAGTGTCACTGAATACTATGTGAGGTTCCACAAACTTGTAAATGATATGAGGAATATTAAGATGACCATTCCAAATATTCAGCTTAATTCAAAGTTTGTGAACAACATGAATCCCGAATGGCACAAATTTGTCACCTCAATCAAGCTAACCAAAGGATTAAGGCACACCAACTATGAGCAATTGTATGCCTTTCTACTTCAGAATGAGAAGCATGCTATGTTTGAACGAATGATTCTTGAAAAGTTCAAATCTAATCATGGAGATGCAAGCTCATCAAATGACTCAACAACATTCTACACAGATGTAGGAATTACCACCAAAGCTTCTCAAGTGATACCAACAGGTAATGGTAACTACAAGCTCACTCTAGATCCAGCATATAAGCCTCCAGACCCAAACATAATCATGGAACATTTCATCAATCAACTGGCTCTCATGGTTAAGCAAAATCTGAACCTCACTCCACACACTAACAATGATATCAGAACTGCATCCAATCTACACAATCATGCTATTGTCAGAGATGGTAAGATCATGGTAGAACCAGTGCAAGGAAGACAGAATGAACAAGGCAAGGGTGGAGTAGGTGGACGGTATGTGGCTAATCAGAATCGTGGAAGGAATGCAAATCAAGGACAAGGAAAGCCAATCAAGTGCTACAACTGTGGTGGTGAAGGACATATTGCAAGGAACTGCATATCTCCAAAACTCCCTCAAATTGCAGAGTATTTCAGGGACAAGATGTTGCTGGTGCAAGCTCAGGACAATGGAGCGGTTTTGGATGAAGAAGAGTTGCTGTTTCTTGCTGAGGGAAATGCCAAAACATATGATGCTCATGTGGATGAGCAGCCAATTCAGGAAATAGGTCACAATCATCAAAATGCCTTTCAAGTTGCTGACTGTGATGCATTTGACTCTGATGTCGATGATGAACCTACTACCCAGACAATCTTCATGGCTAGCATTTCACCAATGGTCTCTCAAAAGGTCTCATCACCACAACAGGCTGGTCCGTCCAAAGATTCAATCATTTCAGAGGTATTAAAACTATACGATGAAGTTGATGAGCAAAAGATACATAACAAAGTACAATCACATGAAACTAATGAATCAGATATAGATAATGTGGGTAATAGTAATATTTTCCCATATGATCAATATGTGATACAAAGTGAAAGTGAGATCGTACCAAGTGATGCATCTTCTGTAGTCAATGATGACTATGTTTTTGATGAATACACTGCATGTGTGATAACGCTACACGCGTCGTTCGGGGTCAAAGAAACTTCCTTTTCGTCGAGCAATTTTTTCAACACCCTAGGGTAAGCCACGGGAATTGATATCGTTCTCTAGGGGAATAGGAATGCTAGTGAGAAGTTACTACGCTAAGGTTGGGGTTTAGGAAGATTATTTTTTTATCTTTTTATGTTTTTAGGAAATGGAAAGGTACGAATCTCGGGGTTTGGATTTTGGGGTTTGGTATTTCTACCGATTACTTCTACTTATCTAATTATCTAAACTAAGGTGTATGTAGTCTATGTCTATTGTTGTGTGCTCGTATGATAGTTAAAAATGTATTTGCTTAGGCTTTATTACTCCCTAGTTATCTCCTATTGGTGGTTGAATTGTCACGTCCTTATTCTTAATTGCGTTGTGTCTCTAAGGTCGTAGGGTATGCGTTTATCCCTAACTCTTCGAAGCTACCAAAGGTTAATGACTACAAAATCTCTAGGATTCATAAACTTTAACTCTATGGTATTCTTTAAATGACTTGTCTACAATTACTCTAGGCGATTATAAGCTAAGGTTCACCAAAGATCAATCAAGCATTACAAACACAACGAATGACCTATCGTAATACTAGGTCAATCATAATTAAGATAAGAGACAACCAATCAATATTCAATAACTAAGTTGCATATTACCTAAGCAAACACACAAGTAAATTAGCCGGACATGGGGAACATGCAAGCATACACACAATCAAATGAAGACATAATTGAATTAATGAAGTAAAACACTTATCTTGATGTAAGATAGGGTATGGAACCCTAAAATACTGTACAAGACAGCCTTGGTTTGGTTTAGGTTTTTACTCCAAAAGACTACACACTGAAAACTAAATAATTCGGATTCTATATATAAGATTACACATGCGACGGCATCACCCTTTAATTTGTGACGCCGTCAGGTTGCCGTTATTAGGGTTTCATCTTGGCCACGTTAGTCTTTCGACGGCGTCACCTTATGCCTGTGACGCCATCCCCTTCAGTCTCTGACGTCGCCTGGATCAAATCTAGGCCGTCTGAGTTGCGACACCCTACTCTTTTAAAACCTGAAGCCGTCACTTGTAAATGAGCAATTTGGCTACTGAGTCGTCACAAAACATCTTCCGACGGTGTCGCTAGTTATGCCTGACGCCGTAACCTTCAGTTCCAGCAGCCTGAGTGTCTTGATTCTTAACTTTGGCCATTTTCTTCCTATATTCGCGCCTTTTCGTCCGAATAAGTGTCATTCCAGCATTTTGCCTTCAAGATACCTAAAAAGTGAAAAGGAACGATATTAAGTAATAACGGATACAAAAGTGATCAAATAAGGGCTTAAACGACCCCTCAAAAAGGTACATTTTCAAACCTTATCAAATATCCCTACACTTGGTATTTGCTTGTCCTCAAGCAAATGTGCTTTTAGCCAATTGATTTATAAATTAGGGGTCATGAAGCATTAATTTAGAACGATCCACAACACATATAAGACTCGCAAAAGTCATAACAAGTACGGAAATTACATACTAGCACCTCACATGGGGTGTTTAGATACTCACATCTCTCGGGTGTATATGAAATATAACAAGTTGGAAATGGAAGACAAACACTCATTAACCGGTCCTAGTACATAGATTACCATAGGCTTGAGACTAGATCAAACCTCCATCGCTTTGGCGTAAGCAACTAGGAAAGACTATCCAAGAGGTCTTTTAAAGGGTTATAATGATAGGCTTACGGTAGGGAAACAAAGGGTTTGGTGGGATAGGCTATTTAGTGGTGGCAAGTCAAAAATCTTTATGTTATAAGCATGCGAAGAATGGCGTTGCTAAGCCAAAACTCGACATTCTAGACTCTAGATAACTGAAACAAACAAACATAAATTGAAGACAGATGTAGGATGGTAGCCCGTATGTTATTATTTTTTTTCATACACTTTTACTCTACCATCCTCTACGATAACATCAAAATGAAAAGGATTTATAGGCACATCCCTGCACTTGAGTTTTTATTACTCTAACACTAATTTGACCCGAATTGAAAAGATCAAAACACTTAGAGTACATTATTATGCAAATAAAGGGAATTTAAATTTAACGTTCCCTTCCCGTCATCTCATAAAATTTAACTTTTCCCATGATTCCCAATCGTCCCAAAACTGTGTACAAAGGATATGACTCGACTTAGCAACTTATGCAAGCAACTAGATAATTAAACTAAGGGTTTAGTGTGATAACAATAATGCAGTAAAAGTGAGTGCATACAAGGTAGGCTAAGGCAATTTGGGTGTACATTTGGGGTTGGATTGTAAACAATGCTCTTCATTGATATTACGGAAAACCGAAACATCACGAGAACCGCGAAAAGGATAGGCTCTGAGGGGTTAACTAGGGGTATCGTGTACTAAAGATGAGTACAACGCAAAGGTGTGGGGGAATTACTCAACCAATGTGGAAGAAGTAATTATATTATGGGTATCAAACAAGGGTTATCCTAATGCCTCTTATCATTTAGTTATTCCTAACTACACAAGTGTAGTCTTACTAGCGATCTCGGAATGCATCACAAAACAAGTTCTAGAATCTATTATACTACCGGTTCACACTCTAAGCATTAAAGATGAATGCTTTAATTCCTACTAATCTAAGGGCGATCCTCACATTTTGGGTGGTAAAGGGTTTTTGTGCTAGTCATATAACTTCCTATCCATGAGACGCTTTATTAAGACTAATGGCCCACTCCTATATGTCATGAAAAAATTTAAATTTGGTGCCAAAATTACCCTAACCGATATTTCTCATGGTTTATTACACAAATGAAATGGGAAAGAAAATAATCAAGGATAAGCATAGTTTCAAAGTTCCCGTTTTATTTTCCCTCCCTACACTTAAACTGAACATTGTCCCCAATGTTCCCCGAAAGTATCAAAGTTATGATAACGGAAGGTAATAAAAGATGAAAGAAACTAATACTCCCCTGATTAGCTCGGTAGGATCTGTGTAAAGTGGTGGTTACATCTTTTTTCAAGAAGAACGTTTGCGTGAAAAGCTCCTTCTCATTTTATGTATCTTCTTCTTGGTAAATTAAACCTGCACACTTGAAGAAAACAAATGAAACCTTTCGCGTAAAATCGGCGATAATAATATATATAGGACTCTACAAAACTAGGATATAATGCTTGTGGAATGGATGTTTACAAAATTTCTAGAAAATTAAGACCTGAAAAATTCCAAAAATTTATAAGCAGCTCAGAAAACGAGAAAAAGTAATCAGTTGTTTCTGCTCCTTCCTGACGCCGTCAGGTTGCGATCCTGACAAAAACTGGTATGCGATTTTCTGGAAAAAATTCTGGAAAATTTACATCTTTAGAATCTGAAAAAAAAAATTTCCTGCAAAACATCCATTATGACTCGATACAAGCATTTGACTCGAAGAAACACACATGTATATCTTTTAATTAAATGAAATTCTCATGTTTACGTTTCTTTTGAAAATGTATGTAATCCTCCCTACACTTATCCCTTATGTAAAATACATTTATATGTAATTAAGACGAGGTTAAAGACCAAATAAATCATTTTTACAAATTTAAACATGAGAATTAATAATCAATAAAAGATATACGACACAAACAAGCAAACAATTAAGCATGGGTTGCCTCTCACGAAGCGCTTTTCTTTATTTATGAGTCTTGTAGCTAGACTCGAAGTCGTGCCCCTACGTGGTCTCGTGCACGCTTACATGCCCATACCTAAGCCATTCCAATGTTCTCTCATTTGTTTTGTAATCATCTCCTAACTCTAGGCACTTTTTGTAATACCTCTTAGTTTTCTCATATGGGTACCTAAGTCCACTTTGCTTATCCCTTTCACTAAGCAATGGAACAGGAGTCATTCTATTACACACCTCAATATCCTTGTGTTTAAACCTAGGATGAGCACATGGCATTTGGTAGACAAAGTCTTCAACTTCATCAGAGAATGTAATTAGACCATCAATCATCCGTTCACTTAACCTAGTCATAGTCTTGAAAGGTTTTCCAAAAATTACTTGAGTGAGGTCCTTATCAATAAATTATCCTAAGTTTTCTAGGACCATGAACCCTACCAAATAAGAAAAACTTCCAACAAACACATGCAGATGAGTGACTGCTTCAACAACATTGTTCCCTTGATAAGTTAACTCATTGACCTTGATTTTATTGTATAGGTTCCTCGAGGTTAAGTTTAAAGGAAAGAACGAATTCAAGTAAGCATCGAATCCTTCTAATCCTATTTTGCAAGGGAATTGCATGTTAAAGAGACCATCTTTCTCAATTCTACACCTAGGGTCAAAGCATTGGGAGGGGTCTTCTTTCATTTCAAAACTAACTTCATCAATGACCTCCCACTTGTCAAGTGCTTCACCATGATCAAATTCCTCATCGGAATCTGAGTCATAGAAAGGACTTTGTTGTTGCCAATTTATCTCATTATGCCCTAGGTGATTTCCAAATTGGTGAACGCGTGAAGGGTTTTGTGGGATTGCGTTCTCAATTTCGGGATTGGGAGGAGGATTGGGGGCGGGTAGTGTGAAGAATCTTCGGCGGAAGACACGTATCATGGTGAGTGACAGCTTTTACGAACAAAGGTCACGAAGAAGGGGCATAGACACGAGGAAGCTAAAAATGGAAAAAAGCTTACTTGATAGGAATCAAGCAAGGAAACCTAAATGAGGTGGAATCATAACTAGCTATTATATTCCCCGGCAGCGGCGCCAAAAACTTGATAATGCTACACGCGTCGTTCGGGGTCAAAGGAACTTCCTTTTCGTCGAGCAAGTTTTTCAACACCCTAGGCAGTAAACCTAATCGTTGTAGTGTAGTATTAGGGTAAGCCACGGGAATTGATATCCTTCTCTAGGGGAATAGGAATGCTAGTGAGAAGTTACTACGCTAAGGTTGGGGTTGACGAAGATTACTTTCTATCTTTTTATGTTTTTAGGAAATGGAAAGGTACGAATCTCGGGGTTTGGATTTGGGGGTTTGGTATTTCTACCGATTACTTCTACTTATCTAATTATCTAAACTAAGGTGTATGTAGTCTATGTCTATTATTTTGTGCTCGTATGATAGTTAAAAATGTATTTGCTTAGGCTTTATTACTCCCTAGTTATTTCCTATTGGTGGTTGAATTGTCACGTCCTTATTCTTAATTGCGTTGTGTCTCTAAGGTCGTAGGGTATGCGTTTATCCCTAACTCTTTGAAGCTACCAAAGGTTAATGACTACAAAATCTATAGGATTCATAAAATTTAACTCTAAGGTATTCTTTGAATGACTTGTCTACAATTACTCTAGGCGATTATAAGCTAAGGTTCATCAAAGATCAATCAAGCATTACAAACACAACGAATGACCTATCGAAATACTAGGTCAATCACAATTAAGATAAGAGACAACCAATCAATATTCAATAACTAAGTTTCATATTACGTAAGCAAACACACAAGTAAATTAGCCGGACATGGGGAACATGCAAGCATACACACAATCAAAGGAAGACATAATTGATTAATGAAGTAAAACACTTATCTTGATGTAAGATAGGGTATGGAACCCTAAAATACTGTACAAGACAGCCTTGGTTCGGTTTAGGTTTTTACTCCAAAAGATTGCACACTGAAAACTAAAAAATTCGGATTCTGTATATAAGATTACACATGCGACGGCCTCACCCTTTAATTTGTGACGCCGTCGGGTCGCCGTTATTAGGGTTTCGTTTTGGCCACGTTAGTCTTGTGACGGCGTCACCTTATGCCTGTGACGCCGTCCCCTTCAGTCTCTGACGTCGTCTAGTTCAAATCTAGGCCGTTTGAGTTGCGACGCCCTATTCTTTTAAAACCTGAAGCCGTCACTTGTAAATGAGCAATTTGGCTACTGAGTCATCACAAAACATCTTCCGACGGCGTCGCTAGTTGTGCCTGACGCCGTCACCTTCAGTTCCAGCAGCCTGAGTGTCTCGATTCTTGACTTTGGCCATTTTCTTCGTATATTCGCGCCTTTTCGTCCGAATAAGTGTCATTCCAGCATTTTGCCTTCAGGATGCCTAAAAAGTGAAAAGGAACGATATTAAGTAATAACGGATACAAAAGTGATCAAATAAGGGATTAAACGACCCCTAAAAAAGGTACATTTTAAAACCTTATCAATGTGCCCCTGATGATTCTGTTATCTCTAAACTGAATGCCTATAAAGAACAAGTTGCCATTTATGAACAACATGCTAAGTTTGAGTTAACTACCCGTGAGCAAGAAATGGATGACCAAATGCGTACAATTATTAGTAAAAGTAATTTTAGGGAAGAAATATTAAAACAAGATCTAGATTCCTTAAAAGACAAACTAAACAAAACTATTAAGCAAAAGCAAGAACTTCAAGAAAATGTTAAAGTGCTTAAACAGGAATTTAATGCTAAGTAATCAAAACTTTTGACTGATTTTTCTAACCTAAAAACTTTGAAAAACAAGCTTGCAAATAAGTTGTACGTACAAGGGAATACCATTCAGACTGCTCACATGATCACTAAGCATAGAGTTCTAAGTGACAAACATAGTGTTGCGATAGTTGATGAACCAAATCCCGAGGCTTGTAAGAGAGCTAGAGAAGCTCATAAGGTAATCTATGATGGTAATGAAATCCTTAAGCCTAGACAGAAACCTAGTTGAGCTGAGTGCACTGAGGAAGATTTGCAATTAGAAGAAGTTACTAGAAAGAAATTGGATGAAAAACTTAAGAGTCCCTCATGCATAAAAGAAAACATCACTTTTAAAACACCAAACTATGCTAAGGAAAATTGGATTGCCTTTAACAAGTTTAGACCTCAAACTCAGTTGACCCCTGAACAAGTGTTCTGGAAAAAGGATATGGATAAGCAAAAAGCTGAAGATTTCATCGAACGGAATTCCCCCTGTAGGAGAATGCTTCCAGCCACTGTGTATCCCCCCAATACACCCATGCATTTAGTGCCCAGAACTCTTCCTACACAAAGCAAAACCCTAGTCAGCCTTTATGTAGTATATCAATTGTTTGGTGACTTTGAAAAACGTGTAAAAAGAGAATCACACCAACTGGGATTACAGAATGGGAAAGGGGTTTTGAGCAAACAAAAGAATGCTATTTAACTGAATTCATGCCTTTCTTTAAGCAACTAGAAGGACAATTTGAATCTTTTCAAAAAGCCATTGACACTGAAGTAAAAGACATGAAAAAGATGTTTAATGAAATGGAAATTGAAGTTAGTGATTATGAGCGAGAGTTAAAATATAATGAGATTGAGAGGAAAAATATGCATACCTTGAATGAGAATTTGATTTCTGAATGTATTACTCAAGATGTGTTTTACGCTGCTACAAATTGTTCTATTAATGCTTCTTAATTTCATGAATTATTTGTTGCTCTGAAAGTCTCCCACGATCGTGTCATTGAGCTTGAAAAAACAAATTCTAAATTGAATGAGAAAATTTAACAAGATGATCATGATAACTTGGTGAAACATTTTTCTAAATTGGAAGTTGAGCATCTTGCTTTGCAATTAAAATATCAACATCTCAAAGAAAATGTTAAAACCTCAAATATCAAAACATCCTTGGATGCCCCTAAATTTGATGCAGTTTTTGAATTAAGCAAACGTGATGAACAAATTCAAGCCCATTGTAACACGATCAGAAAATTGAGAGCCCAAATCTCACAATTGAAGGGCGAAAGAAATAATGTGAATGGCTCCCAAATACCTCCATCTTTAGATTCTCAATCTTCTCAAACTTTTCATCTTCAAAACATAGTTAATGTTGTACAAAAGGAAAATGAGAGTTTTCTAGAAGAAAATGAAAAAGTTAAACGACACTTTAAAGAGTTATATGATTCAATGAAAGTCACTCGTGACAAGAACAATGAAAAAATAACTTCTTTACATAAAGAAATTAAGAATCTGAAGAGATAGGAAAAAGGGAAAATGCCACTTGTTTGTGATGAGAATGTTGTTTCAATGGCATCTTCAGGTTCTAAGTATGCAGCAACAGTAAAATATATTCCTCCTCATCTTAGAAACAATGAACTTGTGTTTCATGATTACTTTTATTATCTTAAGGATAGTCTAGAATGCCTTCGTGAGATTGTAGAAGAAGATCGCATAAATAAACCACTTGATAGTGAAGTTAGGTATGCTTGCTTATATGCCAAACGATCTCAGGAGCTTTTAGAATGTTTAAAACATGCCCAAGATCCCTTTGTAAGAATGATAAAGTTAGTATGCCTTGCTCTATGCCCAGTGTTAAGAAAGTGAACTTTAATGTGCCTTCAAGTAGTTCAGATCCCAGCACTTCTAAACCTGAAATGCAAATAGTAGCAAAACCAACTAATATTCCGATTCCCTCTACAGGAGTAAAAAGTGACACCAAAGCAAGCAGGTCAAAGCCTTAAGGCAACACAAAGAATGATAGGACCTTGCAAGCTAGGAATGTTCAGTGGAAGAGAGTAGAAGATCACATTAGGAAGAATGAAACTATGTTGAATAAAATGAATCATGTTGATTCTAGTGATAGCTCTAAGCATGCTGTAATTAATGCGAATTCTGCTACTTTTGGAAAATATGTAATGATGATTGCTTGGTTTCTGTTACTAATCATGTATGTGGTGTGAATGATGTGATTAAGGCTGTTAAATACCCAGTTAAATTTGTTAATGCCAACAAACAAGTTAAGAAGGCTAGAAATCAAAGGTGGAAGAAGTTTAGAAAACATTGGAAACTCACAAGAAGAAAACTTAGTAATGTAGGTTATCAGTGGATACCTACTGGCCGCAAATTTAATCTTAATGAGTTGTGCCCTAAATTATCTAAGTCAATGCCCATTAGGAAATGGATGCTTACTGGTAGAACTATTCCTTTAAGAAGTGAACATACTTTGAATAGGTCTAATGCGTACACTAGCACTGCATCTATCCCTAATGATTCCATTGTTTCTACTTCTGATGTGGGTGTTCCAATCACTGTTACTAACCAAGTGGAACCCATTCTTGCATGGGGATCCCAATTATCCAGTTATCCATTATTGTCTGTGTTCAACTGCAGGTCGTTCAAATCATTCTGTGGTACTTGGACTCAGGCTGTTCCAAGCATATGACTGGAGACCGCTCACGGCTCATGAACTTCGTGAGTAAGTTCATTGGGACTGTTAGATTCAGGAACGACCATTTTGGTGCAATTATGGGATATGGAGATTATGTTGTTGGTGATAGTGTAATCTCCAGGGTATATTATGTTGAAGGTCTTGGTCATAACTTGTTTTCTGTTGGTCAATTCTGTGAATCCGATCTAGAGGTAGCCTTTAGAAAACATACATGCTTCGTTAGGGAATTGTATGATGTAGAACTTTTGAAAGGAACACGTGGAACTAACTTGTACACCATATCCATCGAAGACATGATGAAGTCCTCTCCAATTTGCTTACTCTCAAAGGCTTCTAAAACAAAGTCATGGTTATGGCATCGTCGTCTCAATCACTTGAACTTCGGCACCATAAATGATCTTTCCAGAAAGGACTTAGTAAGAGGCCTACCCAGACTAAAGTATGAAAAGGATCATCTTTGTTTAGCATGCCAATTGGGAAAAAGCAAGAAGTATGCCTACAAACCCAAACCTACTAATTCAGTTACGGAAGTTCTTCATACTATTCACATGGATTTATGTAGACCCATGAGAGTGCAGATAATTAATGGGAAGAAATATGTATTAGTCGTGGTTGATGACTACTCTCAATTCACTTGGGTTAAGTTCTTGAGGACAAAGGATGAAACTCCATATGTCATCATTAAACTTATCAAACAACTGCAGGTTCGACTTAACAACACTGTTAGAATCATCCAAACAGACAATGGAACTGAGTTTGTTAATAAAGAACTTAGTGAGTTTTATGAAAGTGTTGGAATCAGTCATCAAAGAAGTGTTCCACGAACTCCTCAACAGAACGGTGTAGTTGAAAGACGAAATCGAACTCTTGTGGAAGCCGCAAGAACAATGCTGATTTACTCAAAGGTTCCAACGTTTCTCTGGGCTGAAGCCATTGCCACTGCATGCTACACCTAAAATCGATCGCTAATTCACACAACTCATGGAAAAACTCCATATGAACTTGTCCACAATCGAAAACCTGGTTTATCCTTCCTTCGTGTGTTTGGTGCTTTGTGATATCCAACTAATGAGGTTCAAGATTTAGGTAAACTGGAAGCTAAAGCGGACATTGGAGTGTTTGTAGGATATGCTCACAGCAGAAAGGATACCGAATCTACAACAAAAGAACCCGAAATATCATGGAAACAATTCACGTTACGTTTGATGAGCTGACCGGGCAAATGGCTCCAAGACAATCCAGTCCTGGACCCGCTTCTCAACTTTCGTTAAGTAGTCCCATTAGTTCCTCTCTTGTACAGAATCCCTCATCTGCAGTTCCATATGTACCACCTTCGGAAGAAGATGTGAAGAAATTGTTTAATCCGATGTTTGATGAATACTTAGAATCTCAGGACAACATCCACTCTACTACTTCAACAGAGGCAGCTCCTAATCCGACCAACACAGTCAATCCATCCATCTCTATGTCGTTATCTCACAAAGCGCCTACTGCAGATCATTCTTCATCATCCTCAAGTCTTCAATCTTCAAGCGTACATAATGGAAATGTTACTGCAGTCACAGTTGAAGAAAACTGTTTTGCCACTCCAGAAGATGCACCGTTTGAAAACATTTTTGCCCCTGGTCTATCATCAGAACAATCTTCATCAGGGGAAAACAACTCTGCTACCTCAGTTCTTCAACCACAAACACACGAGCATTTCAGAAAATGGACACACAATCATCCTTTGGATAATATCATAGGGAATCCCTCTCGTCCGGTATCCACCCGTAAACAGCTTGCAACAGATGCCTTATGGTGCTTCTTCAATTCCATACTGTCAAAATTCGAACCAAAAGATGTCAAAACCACAATGTCAGAGGACAGTAGGTTCAATGCAATGCAGGAAGAAATTCATGAGTTTGACCGACTTGATGTTTGGGAATTAGTACCAGCTCCTGAGTGTGCTATGATCATTGCTCTCAAATAGATCTTCAAAGTGAAACTTGATGAGCATGGGGACGTATTAAAGAACAAGGCAAGACTTGTCGCTAAAGGATATCGCCAAGAGGAGGGTATTGACTTTGAGGAATCATTTGCTCTAGTTGCATGTATTGAGGCAATCAGAATCTTCTTAGCTAATACTGCTAGTAAGAACATGGTGGTTTACCAAATGGATGTAAAGACTGCCTTTCTTAATGGAGATCTGAAAGAAATTGTGTACGTCAGTCAACCAGAAGGTTTTGTGGATCCAGAACGTCCTACTCATGTCTATCGCTTAAAGAAGGCTCTCTATGGTCTGAAACAAGCTCCAAGGGCGTGGTATGATACTCTGTCAAAGTTCCTCTTATCTACTGGATTCAGCAAAGGAGCAGTGGATCCCACATTGTTCACCAGAAAGTCAGGCAAACACTTAATTCATGTTCAAATCTATGTAGATGATATTATTTTTGCCTCGACCGACCCTACTGAATGTGACCATTTTTCAAATGAAATGGGCTCCAAATTTCAAATGTCTATGATGGGAAAAATGTCATTTTTCTTGGGATTACAAATTTCACAAAGTCCCGGAGGCATTTTTATCAATCAATCTAAATATGCTAATGAAATTTTAAAGAAATTTGGATTTGACACTTGTGACACCGTTGACACTCCCATGGTGGAGCGTACCAAACTGGATGAGGACCACTCAGGGATCATGGTAGATCAAACGAAACATCATAGTATGATTGGATCCCTGATGTACCTCACAGCTAGTAGACCTGATATTCTGTTCGTTGTATGCATGTGTGCTAGATACCAGGCTAAGCCTACCAAAAAGCACCTTGAAGCGGTTAAACGGGTCTTTCGGTATCTCCAAGGTACCATTAACATGGGACTTTGGTATCCGAAGGACACCAACATGTCACTAACAGCATATGCAGATGCAGACCATGCAGGGTGTCAAGATACATGTCGAAGCACATCAGGTGGTGCTCAATTCTTAGGAGAAAAACTTGTGAGCTGGTCTTCTAAGAAACAAATGAGTACGTAGATATCCTCTACAGAGGCTGAATACATCGCCATGTCATCTTGTTGTGCTCAAATCCTATGGATGAGATCCCAACTATCTGACTATGGCTTTGACTTCAACAAAATTCCTCTGTATTGTGATAACAAAAGTGCCATTGCTCTCTCCTGCAACAACGTTCAACATTTGAGAGCAAAGCACATCGACATTCGATATCATTTCATCCGGGAACAAGTAGAAAAAGGTGTAGTAGAACTTTACTTTGTGAGAACTGAATATCATCTGGCAGACATCTTCACTAAAGCACTCCCTCGAGAACGTTTTGAGTTTATTCTTCCCCGTCTTGGACTCAAGAGTCTTCAACCTGAGACACTCAAACGTCTTCAAGAGGAAGAAGAGGAGTAAAGGCATCTCTACATCTATTCTTTGTACATATTTTCGTAAAAACAAAATACAAAATTATAAAACCAACAAAAAGAAAATAGAAAAATACAAAACTTTCAAAAATCCATAAAATTTTAAAAATCTGAAAAATTTCAAAAAAATATTTTCATTTTTCTCATGTTCTTTTTATTCGATATCATCTACGGACTTTGTGTTGTCATTCAAAGAGTGACACGGGCCTTTAGATGTAGTTCGAATGTACATAAATTGTTTAAAAAATATGAGATGGAGAAAAATTGTGGCTTACTGTTATTTCAGATAGTAACCCGTGTTTAAAAAGAAAGAACAGAGCCATGCTTAATCTAATTTTAAAAATCTCATGCTCTGGTTCTAAAAATCAAATGTTTGTCGGCAAAAAGACAAATGTTTCGTTCACAAATATTTTTCCTTCTAAATATTCTTCTGAAAAATATTTATCATCTAATGAAAACAAATTGCTTTGAAAATAACTTGGACCATATTTTTGAAAATCATCTCGGCTTATTCTTTGACAAAATCTCTAACACTCAATCAACAACTCATATCATTGATTGAGGGGGAGAATGATTTCATTAACACAAAAAGTTATTTTTCAATCAATTGGCACGTACTCAAGCAGGGTCTAAGTTTGGATAATCAAAATGAACAATGTTCTTTATCAAATGGATCTAGACCAAGGCTAATGTCATGTTTTCTAAAGATTCTCAAGCTTGTTTAATCATTGGAATTTAAAGTCTTAGATTTGATCCTTATCGGTTAAATGTTTTCATAAGCAAGTCACAATTCTCCTCAAAAGCTTTCAAAAACAATTTAAATCAATAGAGATCACAAATCTCAAATGACTTGAAAATTGTGATCGGGGGAGAATTTGTGATTTAAATTGGATTTAAACTGATAACTCAATAAATGGTTGTGAAAAGTGTTTAACAAGGCGTCCCTCCTACATATGTCAAACGATTTCAAATTTTCCATGCATATGTTAAGGGGGAGCATCTTTCTGATACCATAAAGGGTTAAAACGTGATGATTTGTCTCAAAGTGCAAGCTCCATCTAATATGTGCTAAACTCTTTTCGAATCTCGAAGCACATATTGAGGGGGAGCATTTTAAAAAGGAAAATAAACCTTCAAGGTACAAATATTCATATGTTTCAACATAAAGTACCTTGATTGATTTTCTAACGGTTTTCGTATGGCAATATGATCGTGAAAGTACTTCTAAGAACTCTTTCCTCTTTGTGCAAAACAAATTTCAGAATTATATGCACATGTTGAGGGGGAGCAATTCTTTTGAAAACCACATCCTTTCCCAAAAATATCTTTAACTAAGTATGAAAAATACTAATTTTGATCGGGAAAGTGGTGTTGATATCTTTTAGAAATTGTTGATCAAAGAATCGAATCTTTCGTTCTTAAATCTGAGATTTTCAAGTCCTCTTGCCTCCATGTGCTAAAACCATTTCAAATATATATGATGCACATGTTGAGGGGGAGCTTTTTCTAAAAATATCAAAAACAATTCAGGTACAAAATGCTTTGATCATGAATCACAAATACCTGGATTGATTTTCAAATGGTTTTCAATTCGCTCCAATGGAAGAAGAACAATACCAAAAGACCGACCAAATTTACTTTATGTATGGAGATACAAGGATGGTTAGGTTAGGTATTCGTTCCCACGATCCCACTAGAGCCGGAGGGATCTACCCAGGGAGAATCCACTAGACAGTGTAGAAGTCCTTAGGTATAATGAAAAAAGGAGATGATTGAGAAATGGGAAGAGTGCGGACTGAGACAGAGCTAGTACTGGAATAAACCCAACAAGGTTCTAGTTATGAAGTCTCGGTAAGCACTGAAGGGGTTGAAGAATGAAAAAGAAATGAATGAGAAAAGGGTTAAAAGAAATAGCCCTCCATTTATTCAACCTTAGGGCAGAAACCGGGTTCAATTCATATGCTACTGGTGGTTACCAAGGTAACACTGGTATTGAAGACAAGACGTCATGGACCCAGTGACACACTGCACTACAACTTCCCAAGCTACTCAAGTTCCTCTTAAAAGGGATTGTTTCATTCTCACGGGAACCTACATAATCTATCGACTTTCTCTTAGAGATTGTTGATATTGAAAAAAGAGACCCTCTCCCTAGTCTCCGGCATAGGAACCAAATGTGCACAATTGAGTCTAGAGCCACGAGATCATCAATAAATCTCATTAGGACACTGTCAATGAAGACTCTCTGTTTCACACAATGTGGACAGAGAGAATATATTTTAAGAGTCCTACGCATTATCCTTGTGGTATTGCCAGAACATCTGAGTGATATGCAAACATATTCACAATGAAGATGGAAAGCCTTCTAGAGCCAACATCAAACAAGCTCTTGGTAGGTGGCATGTGAGATCTATCCAATAGATCAACCATGTGACAACTGAACAGAAACAATAGGGCGATTCAAAATTATGAATCAATCCTGGTTCAGGTAATGGATTGACGGATACCTTTGAAAAACCAGTCGTTGTGCGCAAAAATCATTTTTCTATGGCACATCAACAGTGTATCACATTTTTTAATATCAAAAGGTGTTTATGATTGAAAATTGATTTTTCATATAAAACCTTCGTTGTATTGCGAAAATTCTTTCTGATATGCAATATACGATTGATGTTCAAATCATTTTTAATCAATCAGTAAATCTCAATTTGCTGGTTCACTCACTCCGTGTTGTCTTCTTTGAGACGTTCCGGTTTGAGAACGGCTAGAGCAGCTGTGAAACCCTGTCAAGGAGATTCTTAGGAATACTACCTGATCACAGGCAGTACTTGTACTGATAAACGGGGAACCGTGGGCCGTGTACCTCAATTCAACAAAAGTGATCAAAGACACTTTTGTGCAATTTTATTGCTAACTGTTGTATGCAGGAACACCCCGACGAATGCAGCTGTTCATAATTGAGGAGTAAATCCATAGCCGCATGCTCACACAACACATTCACATCTAAAGAAATCATGATAAAAGCATAAAAAACTCTGATATTTTCACTCCATGCTTCTGCTACGCTGCTGCAAATATCATGATTCATTAAAAGGAGGATCCAGAGATATATGGTGGCGGATGATCTCAAAGCTAGCTCAACAATTATCAACACGTGGATCAGATAAAGACCTCCACTTGAAGTATCAAACATGCGGAACATGAAGAATCAAAGACTACGGACTACAGAGCGAGAAAATAATCAAGAAACCAAGAACAATCAAAATGTAATAACTGTTTGTATTCAATGTAATTTGAGGTGACCTCCCTTAGGGGGAGATTGTTAGGATTTAGAAAATCCATGAGTTAAAGAGTCGGTCACCTCAAGTATATGTATTCGTTAGAAAGCTCGTAGTTGTAGTTATGTTATGTTAATAAGTAGTTTAATAAGAAACACCGTGGAGGACGGACGGGTCTTTAACCACTGTATACCTGATCCACAACCTGTAGGAGGCGTATTTTGTAAGACACTATAAATACCCTCTACCTCCCAAGGTAGAGGGTTGGAGCTTCAATACCATTTTTCTTTGTCTCACATAGTTCCCAACTTTCTTCTCTTTCTTTCTCTAAAACTTTCTCTCTCTAAACTCTTTTATACGGCTCTTTGATCTTGGTTGTTATGTGTTTATGAAATCCAATATCTAACACTTATTATTCTTGGAGGAGGATTTAACCTTGATTCTACACCAATCATACCGAGCTAATCAGGGGAGTAGTAGTTTCGTTCTCTTTTATTTATTTCTTATTATTATAACCTTGATACTTTCAGGGAAGATTAGGGACAATGTCAGTTTAAGTGTAGGGAGGGAAACAAGGGATACCTTAGAAACTATTTGTTTGCTTGATATTTGTCTTGTCCTTAGTAATAGTGTAGTAAACTAAAAGAAATACTTTTTAGGGTAGTTTTAGCACCAAATTTTAATTTTTTATGACATTTATGAGCAAAACTTTAGTCTTAATAAAGCGTCTCATGGATAGAAGTTATATAACTAGCACAAAAACCCTTACCACTCAAATTCCACCCCCAAAATGTGAGGTTCGCCTTTAGATATATAGGATAAAAGCATTCATTTTTAATGCTTATGAGTGTACCGGTAGTATATAGATTCTAGAACTTGTTTTTGTGATGCATTCCGAGATCGCTAGTGAGACTACATTCGTGTAGTTAGGATTTACTAAATGATAAGAAGCACTAGGATAACCCTTGTTTTAAACATTTTAAAAATTAAATTGACCAAATAGGTTGAGTAATTACCCTACACCCTTGTGATGTAGTCATTTTTAGTACACGATACCCCTAGTTAAACCCTCAGAGCCTATCTTTTTGTGGTTCTCGTGATGTTCTGATTTATGAAATATCAATGAAGAGCATTGTTTACAATCCACCCCCAAATTTTACACCCAAATCGCCTTAACCTTCCTTGTATGCACTCATCTTTAGTGCATTATTGTATTATGTTAAACCCTTAGTTCAGTTATCTAGTTGATTACATGGTTGCTAAGTCGAGTCATATCTTATGTAAATACAGTTTAGGGATGATTAGGACTCATGGGTTAAGTAGTACTTTATGGAGTAACGGGAAGGAATGTTATATTTAATTTCCTTTATCTAGGTAATTAATTACTCCAAGTGTTTTGATAATCACAATTCGGGTGATAGAGTAAGAGTGTATGGAAAAAAATCAAAAAAAAAGAAAGAGAAAGAAAAATGAAAAAGAAAAAAAAAACAAAAAGAATAAATATATATATGGGCTACCATCTCACCTCTATCCTTTATATTTTGTTTATGTTTAAGTCAAGAAAGTGTCAAAAAAAGTACAAAAGAATTAGTTTAGTGAGTCGAGTATTGGCTTAGCAATGCCTCATTTTACATGTAATTAGCTTAGATTTTTGACTTGCCACAAGTAAAATTCCCCATATCCAACAAGCCTGTATTTTTCCATACCCTTACACCTAACATTACAACCCTTTAAAAGCCCTCTTTGATAATTTATCCTAGATGCTTACGCCAAAGCGGTGGAGGTTTTATATGGTCTTAACCCTATGGTAATCTATGTGCTATGACAGGTAGAGAGTTTTATCTTCTATTTCTATACATGTTATACTTAGTATAACCCAAGAGATGAGAGAATCCAAACACTATATGTAAGGTGCTAGTGTATAATTTTCGTACTTGTTATAACTATTTGTAGAGCTTGTATTTGTTGTAAACTATTTTAAACCTATGTTAAATGACCCCTAACTAGTAAATTGATTAGATAAAAGTACATTTGCTTGAGGACAAGCAATCTCAAGTGTAGGGAAATTTGATAAGTATTTAAAACGTATGTTTTTAGGGGGTCATTTAAGCCCTAAACTAATGTATTTATGATCAAATATTACTTAAATTCGTTTCTTTTCACTTTTTAGGTACTTTGGAAGCAAAAGCTGGAAATCATGCATATTTATACGCTAAAGAATGAAAATGTAAAGAAAACGACCAAGTCTGGAAAATGGAACCAAACGGTGTCACAACCTACAAGGTGACACCGTCACTTGCAAAGGAAAATACCAAAACAACCCAGATTTTACTAGAGATGGCTCAGTGAAAATTTGAAGAAGTAACAAATGACGCCGTCACTTGTTAAGAGAGCTAGAATTTTCTGTGGAAATTATAACGTGATGGCTTGGAAAAAATCAAAGAGGGACGGCGTCATAGCATTTTGGATGACGTCTGAAGTCATAAAGCGACCCGTCACAAGGCTAAATTGGAAGAGACGAAACTCTAATGGTGGCGACTTGACGGCGTCACAGTTTTAAAGTGACGCAGTTGCATCTGTATTCCTATATATAGTTTTAGAATTTCTGCATTAAGTGTGCACACTTGGAGAGGAACTTTTTTGTACGAGTTTTATTAGGTTTCTAAAGTAGTTTCAGGGTTTTAACACTCTCATTCAATAATAGATAAGTCTCTTAGTTACTTCTATCATTATGTTTAATTCATGCTTGATTATGATTACTTGTTTTTTATCTTTAACATGTCTAGCTAAATTAACATAGTGTTTGCTTAGATCTAATGAAACCCATATGTTAACTATTGATTGTCGTCTTTTGTTAAATGTTTGTTACACGTTAGGTTAGGAAAACTTTCTTCTTCCTTTAGTGTTGCGAGCTTGAACGTCCTAAACAAGGTATTCATGTCCTAGAGTGCACTAGTAGACTTTTCATTGTGTTTGTTGCGTGAATTTTGATTGTTGATAATAGGAGATTTAGGGGAGATAACTTAAGTTACTTGACGATCCCGGTTTCTTAGAGGAGATCAATACATTCATAGAGTTAGGGCATTTGGCACCTCCCTATGAATAATGGAATACAACGCGCCAATGAAACAAGGATGTGACAATTCGACTAATCAATAGGAGATAACTAGGGAGTAGTGAAATCTAAGTAAACATGTTTTTACCTATTAAAAAAAGTCTCATTTACTTTATTTGCAATTTACTTTAATTATTAGTTTTAATTAGGTTAATTAGTAATTATAAATAAGTTGATAATCAAAACCTCCAATCTAATACCGAGATTTTACATTGTTTTCATAAAAATAAAAATACAAAAAGAATCCTTTCTTACCTTAGACCTATTCATCATACATCTTTACCTTCCAAACACTATTCCCCTAGAGATCGATCAATCCCCCGACTATTACCTATACTACACTACAACGGTTAGGTAAACTGCCTATGAGTATTGTAAAACTTCTTTCAGAGGTCTTATAAACTCTGCATCAATGTGTGTGATCAAAGTGGATCCAACATGTCGATTGCCTCTTTGTATCATGTGTTCAGTTGCAAGTAGGATTGTATTTGAATTATCACAATACATATCATAGGATTTTCATTACTTGTAACAACACCACTATAAATTTCTTCATCCAATGAGTTATTGTGCAGCTTCTTAGATAGCGATGTATTCAGCTTCTGTAGATGACATTGCAATGGTGTCTTATTTCGAGCTTATTCCCGCTACCACTCTCCCACTTATAACAAAACATAGCCTGATGGATATTTGGTATTATCTTGATTAGTTTGGAATCCATCATTCGTATAACACTTTACATCAAGCATTCCTTCCAAACCCTCATAAACTAAAAGCATATCCTTAGTTATCCTCAAGTACTTTAGAATATTTTTCACAACACTCTAATGTTCCTGTTCAGAATCCTTTTGAAATCTGCTTGGCATGCTCAATGAAAAAGATACAGCGGGTCTTGTGCAAGTCATAGCATACATAAGAGAACCAATGGCCGAAGCGTATGGAACACTTCCCATCCTTCTTTCCTCACTAGGATTAGTATGACAATGAGCCTCCCTCAAATACTTCTTAACCATTATAGGTATCATCAATTTCTTAGATTCATCCATTTGGAATCTCTTCAGGATTTTATCTATGTATGCACTTTGAGTAAGTCCTAGCCCTCATTTAGATCTATCTTTGTAGATCTTGATTCCAAGAATATAAGAAGCCTCTCCCAAATTATTTATGGAAAAGCATTTCGTTAGCCAGGCTTTTACACCATTAAGCATACTAATTTCATTTCCCATTGTAAGTATGTCATCTACATACATGATTAAGAAAAATACTTTATCCTCTTCAGTTCTTATGTAGACATACAGTTCTTCTATATTATGAGCAAAACCAAACTCTTTGATTTTCTTATTGGACCTCATATTTTAACTATGCGATGCTTGCTTCAAACTATAAATGGATCTCTAAAGTTTACAAACTTTGTTAGGATACTTTAGACTTCAAAAACCTTTAGGTTTCTCCATATAAACATCTTCATACAGCCGACCATTTAAGATGACAGTATTAACATCCATTTGTCATATCTCATAACCGTACTATGCAGCGATGGAAAATAGTATCCTTATAGCTAGAGTGCTAACAACTGGAAAATGTTTTTCACTATAGTCAGTTCCATGAGTTTGTGTAAAACCTTTCTCTACTAGTCTAGCTTTGAATGTGTTTACATTACCATCCATGTATGTCTTCTTCTTAAAAACCCACTTGCAGCCAATTTTCTTGTTGCCATGTGGAAGATCAGCTAAGTCTCATACTTCATTATCTTTCATGCACTGCACCTCTACTTTTATCCTTTTAAACATTTCTCTAATTCAGAATCAGTTATAGCTTGATGGTATGTTTCAGGTTCATT
This sequence comes from Chrysanthemum seticuspe, assembly GCA_019973895.1. Classification (NCBI taxonomy): domain Eukaryota; kingdom Viridiplantae; phylum Streptophyta; class Magnoliopsida; order Asterales; family Asteraceae; genus Chrysanthemum; species Chrysanthemum seticuspe. The sequence continues at coordinate 115,991,546 of BPTQ01000004.1, read as the reverse complement.
ATGATCTCCAAGATTACGTTCTTTTAAATCCGTGAAGAACTGGCGCAACATGTGCAACGTCATCCTCTTGGTTCTCAGTAGGAGTTTCTTCTACAATATTTTTAGGAGTAGCTTCTTCTACAACCAACTCAGGATCACACACTATAATAGAGCTTGTAGAAGGTTCTTTAGTTTGTATTTCTCGAACTTCTTCAAGAATTTTTTTGCTCCCACTTGCTTCTTGAAGTAGATAATCCATCTCCAAGAACTCTCCATTACGATCAAGTGAATCAACAAACACTTTGTTCTCTTCAGTATAGTAGAAGTAGTATTCAATAGTTTCCTTTGGATACCATACAAACTTACACTTGATAGCGCGGGATTCTAGTGTATTAGGACTTGAACGCTTAATTGAAACATCACATCCCTACACTTTCAAGTAAGACAATCTGGGAGCCTTCCCATTCCATATCTCATTTGGTGTCTTGTCAACCTCCTTAATGTGAACCTTATTGAGAATGTGTGCAGCAGTTTCAAGAGCATATCAAAAGAAGGGCAAAGGCATGTCACTCAATTTCATCATTGATCGAACCATATCCAATAAAGTTTGATTTTTTCTTTCTGTTACACCATTATGTTGTGGTATATTATGTAGCAACTCGTATTTTCCAAGTCATAACTTGCCTATAAACTTAAACAAGTTACTTTGAACGTTTAAATAATCACTTTTATGTATAACCATTAGGTTAAATCGCATAAACCGAAAAAGGAAATTTAACGCAAACTGGTACTAGACTAAGTTTAGTCTACATCAAACACGTAGCATATGAATTTTATAAATGTATTTTGTAAGTCATAGCGTTTGGTTTTACAAGTTTTAAGTAAAACACGCATTTTAGCTCAGGCATGCATGCAAATACCAAACCAACGCACCACCTTTGTAACTTATACATACATACATAATATAAGTTCAATATTTAAATTTTCTTCCCTCCCTTTTTGCTCCCAAAACCTGGCCAAAGGAATGATTTATCAAAACCATGTGTTAGGATAAGCCAAATTCAAGTACTAGTACAATAAGGTCCACTAATGAGCCAAATTGGCTTATACATGCTCAAACAAACCCCCCCCCCCTTAGGTATACTATTGGCCAAAGGAATGGAATCATGACGTTAAGTAATGAAGAAGATACAGCCCCTAGAATAAAGGTCAATGTTACAGATTTTTAACAGCTTTGACACACCTATGTATTTTTTACTTTATAAAATAACTGGTGAAGTACTGACATGAGTGGCTTATATTTATGGAAAGTAGACTCAAAAATGATGAACCTAGGATTTTGAACCAAATGGTTTCTTTAGAAAATGGGTGAAAAATAGACCAATTAATACAAAAGTTTTCACAAAATATGTAATAGGTCCAAGTTTATTTTAATATAAACCGAAACCCAAAACTTATTTTAACGAACTGGTACTTTGAAATAATGAAAGTAGACATGTCCATCTATGTTTAAAGAGTTTAACGAAGAAAAATGAGCTTAAATGGATTAGATACTATCACTTGAAATCGGGGAAAACTTAATAGTTAACTTATTTCTAGGGATTTTCTAAAGTGTTAAACAAAAATGCGAGTGACCACTTTCTGGCCTATTTTTGAGGATCTCAGGCTTTTTATTAAGAGCAGTAGTTGAAATTTTTACAGCCGTTATGAAATACTTGACACTGGAATTCGAAACGGCCCAAACCAATAAAACACGAAGAAGTTATGACCCTCTAAACTTGAGTAAAACTCATTTTTGGACACTCTTGAAAACTTAATATTAAAAGGTGAAATGTGTGTTTCACTACTGATGCACGCGGAAGGCGCGTTCGTGGTCAAAGGAAACTTCATTTTCTTCAAGCAAGTTTTTCAACCTCCTAGGCAGTGAACCTAACATTGTAGTGTAGTATGGGATAAGCCTCGGGGATTGATATCATTTTCTAGGGGAATAGGAATGCTAGTAAGAAATATATGACAAGAAGGTGGGGTTGAGGATGATTCTTTTTTTTATCTTTTTTACGGTTTTTTAGAAAGCTAAGGTAAAATCTCAGGGCAATTGGTTTGGGGGTGGTACTTCTACTGGTTACTCTACTTTAACTAATTTTCTAATTATCTAATTACTATGGGTAGCTATGTCTAATTGAGGTGTGCTCGTATGATGATTAAAGATGTATTCACATAGATACTATTACTCCCTAGTTATCTTTTATTGGTCGGCTGAGTTGTCATGTCCTTTATCTTAACGCGTTGTATTCCTAAAGGTTGTAAGGTATGCATGGTCCCTAGTTCTTTGAGGTTATCTCTCGTATATGATCTACGGAGTCGGAAAGCCTAATATATTTCATCCATAAACCATATCATCATAAAGCATACCCAAGCATTAAATACAACGAAGATGCCTAGTTGCACTCCTAAGCCAATTTTAATTAAGACAAGAAACAACCTAACAATAATCAATAACTAGGTTTCATAGATCTAAGCAAACACACAAGTAATTTATCTAGACATGATAGAGAAGCAAGCATACACACAATCAATCGAATATGAGATAGACATAATGTTATACCCCTTTATCACGTATACCTTATCACTTCGTTAAGCAAACCCAACACAAACACGTAACAGTTATGCGTATAGAAAGATAAAGAATAGAAATATTAAGATAAAGATATGGTGACTTGATGTATATTCGTATGTATATGTTTAGAGAGGTAGAGAGAAGAAAGATGAAACAATAAGATGTTATATTGCTTCAAGGAAAACACACACACACACACTCAAGCACACCCCTCAAATGACATACTTGAGGGGTATTTATAGTAAGAGAGGATGATGCCCTAAGGCTTGGCCATGGGCCTTGAGATGGACTTGGATTGGGCTTGGGTTTCACGAACTAGACAAGGCTAGCTTAACATAACTTATGCCCAATTAGCTTAGCCCAATCCACGAGCCCGTTGACTATTCTATCACGATATCTAACACACATTACAAAGTTCCTAATCATGAATGACCATCACTTCTAATAAAAATAATCAAGGCTAACAATCTCCCCCTAAGGGGTGGTCATTCAAAAGATGCTCCACTTGATTAGGTCTTTAAACTTTTTGAGCTTGAACTTTGCGTGTAGATCTAGAATAGTCTTGATTCATTGTTCCTTCATGCTTTGTGATCAGATAATGTGGTTGTCTGCCGTTGTCAACTTCGTTGGTTAGGTGTCTCCACGTCTTTCTCCACCATGCTCACACTTCTATTTGACTTTGAGTTTCCAATGATGAAGTTCTCGAGTCTTTAAACTTTGTAGATTCTTTGACATTGACGAAGAATCATCTTTGACTTTGAGTAGCCTTTGATTTTGATGAGAACTTTCATGTGTTGTTGGTATGAGCATGTGACGGGTCTGCACGATCAATCCGCTCCGGAGCTTCCATAAGAAGAAAACATAAAACAGGTTAGTAATAAGCGGATTCCGGCACTTACAAGTTTGAATTTCGAGGGTGTTAACAGCATAGTGTGAAAACACGTCTCTAATTCTCACAGTGGCCGTTCCTGAACTGGAGTCCCACAAGTGAGATAACAAGATATACCGAAGTACATCTACAGTTCAGATGAGTCGCTGAGGTACACCGAAGTATCACCCCACGACTGTAGACCGTTTGAGACACACTAAGCGTAATCCATGGAATTACCGAAGTGACCTGCTGTCAGGGCTGCTTGATGTTGACCCTGGCAGGAGTTTCCATTCAATCACTGAAGATCACTGATGTGAAACTTCTCATAAATGTTCTGGCAGATTGCTAAGACCTGCGTAGGACTCTAGAATATATCACTTGTGCCCTTATTGATGAACAGCAAGCGATGTCATGTCAAGTGTTCCTATGAGATCTTTTGATGAATCTCGTGGCTCTAGACTCAATAGTGCATTTTGGTTTTCCTGAGCAGAGACTAGGGAGAGGGTCTCCTTCTTCAATATCAACGATCTCTAAGAGAAAGCCGATAGATTATGTAGGGTTCCCAGTGAGAATGAAACAAATCCTTTTAAGAGGAATTGAGTGGCTAGAAGGTTTAGTGCAGTGCGTCACTGGGTCCATGACGTCTTGGTCTTCAATACCAGTGTCATCTAGTGACAACCAGTAGTATATGTATTGAACCCGGTTTCTGCCCTATGGTTGAATATGGAGGGCTATTTCTTTTCACCCTTTCTCATTACATTTCCTTTTAATTCTTCAACCCCTTCTTTCTCCTTTCTCACATAACTCCTTTTTTCAATCATACCTAAGGACTTCTAATACTAACTATGGGTAGTGTCCTTGGGTAGATCCCTCCGGCTCTGGCGGATCATAGGACGGATTTCCTATCCTTAGTCACCTTATAACTCCATGACTGTCCTATTGTTGCCATAAAACCATTTTTCTTGAAAATCTCTCAGAGTGTTTATGATAGAAAACATGTTTGAAACACTCCGTGAGTTTTATATTTTCAGAAACACTCCCCCTTCACATGTGCTTATAAGTTTTGACAGAAATCTGCACATAGAGGGTAGAGTTCGCACTTTTTGAATTGATCGACTTTAAATGAACTAGACCGATTCGAGACACGTTTACATCACTAGAGAACTAGCTTGAAATTATTACCCGTCCTGGTCAAGTCATAGAAAGTTTCTCGAGATGGTACATGATTCCTTGTCAATTCATTGGTTTCAACTGAGTCGAGCTCTTTTTGAGATTCAAACAACGATCATTAAACTTTTTGATCACATTATAATCACGTTTCTCCCCCTCAAAAATAGCATATCTATGATGTTTTTGAAACAAAATGATTAAAAGATATGTTTTTCGAAAAGCATTTGGAGAGAAACTGATTTACAATGAATTTTGGAACAATTTTGGTTTTATACTCCCCCTTAACGAAAGCATATTTTTCATACAGAAAATTTAGAATCAATTAAGGGTTTAGAGGGAATTATCTTGGTACCAAATGTGAGAGATTTTGAAAAAAAAATCTTTTTGAAAAATTGCGAATCAATGGTACGCAAGATGAAAAGAAGATTTTGAAAATCTTTTGAAGATATTCGAGAAGAATAATCTTCATTTGTTTTAGGATAAGTGCTCGATATTTATGAAAATCGATTTTGCGTAGCACTTTCCTTTCTTTAAAGATCAGGTTGCAAGCTCAAATACTTACAAGCCATTGTTGTTAGGAAAAGCGCTTGAAAAACTATTTAAAACCTTTGATTTTGATAAGCACTTTCCTTTCTTTGAAGCGCGGGTCCTGAACTGATGTGTTCAGAAGCCATTATTTTGAAGTCCGGGTTTCGTACTGAAGTATACGAAAGCCATTATGTTTTTAAGAAATTTTTGAGAAACGACATGTTTTAGAAAACAAATTAAAGAACTCTCGCTCAAGCATCTGTACATGCCCGTATCATTGTTGAATGACATTTCTAGAAACGTACAGAATATCGATTATACGAGAGACATGTCGTGGGAAGAATATTTTTGGATTTTTGATTTTCTAATGTTTTTGTATTTTTTGAAAATTTTCTATTTTTGTATTTTGCTTTTGTTGGTTTTATAAAAGAAATGGAAAATCAAAAATAGAAGATAGAGAGAATGATGAAGAAGAGTTTACAGAATAGGAACCCTCTGATGAGCTGGGTTCAGAGATATTTGATTCACCTGCAACCAAAGAAGAAGAGTTTTCACAAATAACAGTGTTAGAAGTACAAGATTCCTCACGGTGAGGGTGATCACTATCAACGGTTGTAGTGGTTTCTACTTCCTTATCCTGATGGGTTTCACTATTATCTGTGTTGGAGCAAGTATCAAAAATCTTTCCTGTGGGAATCCATCTAAGACCTATTTGGTTGAAAACTTTGCCCGTGGGTATCCACCTAAGGTAAGATCTAGGAGTTGTTTTCTTATCAGATGCAGCGGAAGACTCATTTTTGGAAAAACTACGTCCTGAAGAGATCCACCTATTAGGTTTCTTTTTGTTTGACATTTTATCAGCGGGCTTGTTTCTATTTGGTGTCTTAGTGGTTTGTGCCTTGGCATGAGAATTATCTTTCTTGAGATATAGTGAGGCACATGCATCATGATTAGCTGAAAAGATACATTTTTTACATGTAGTACAGACAAATTCAATATTCTTGTTTAAAACAGCAGCGTTAACTTTGTCACTACAGTCTTTTGGAAATTGATTCTTGTTTGAAAAAGACTTAGAATTCCTAGTGTTGTTTTCTAAGGGCATAGCATTTTCTTTTGCGCAACTACTCTTAGATGCAAGCCAATCCCTAGTCTTTTGTAGAGTGTTCCTAGGTAATGGTTTACTACTACTAGCAGTGCCTTGAAATCTTGTAGAATTCATCACCCTAGATGTTGCACCTAGAATTCCATCTTTTCGAGTCTGTGCCTTTTTCCTAGCTTCTTCTAGATAGTGATTGTTGACCATGTTGTTAGAACCAACAGATTCTTTAACTGGATTTTTGGTCACATTCCTTGTACTAGTCCTAGAAATGCCAGGTGTAATCACTTTAGGTTTTTCATCAACTGCTTTTTCTTTTTCAAAACTTTTGATAATTCTCTTTTTAATAGGCAAAGACTGTGGAGTGACTGTTTTTGACAAATCATGTTTCTCATTGACTTTTGGAGCAAACTGAGAAATAGACATTTTTGGTTTGAAAACCGGTTTGGGAACATTTGTTTTCTCCTCAGTCAATGGTTTTGCAAACTTAGTATCCACAGCCTTCCCTTTTAGACTTTCCAGCTGAGCTCTCAAAAGATCATTTTGCTCTTTCATGTCCTTGTAGGCACGCTCATACGACAGTTTGTCATACTTGCATTCCTCGGTTTTTCGATCAAGCTGTTTAAAATAGAACACGTTTTCTTTTTCAAGTTTTTCAAGAGCATTTTCATATTTTGAAACAATTGCGGAGGTCTCATACTGGAGTCTTTCATGATCTTCAACAAAATATGTTTGTAAAATAATTGACATGATATCGGTAGTCATCACATCTTCGAAGAGAGAATCATTCAAAGTTTCCAAAAATTTGATGTGTTCAACACTGTCATTAGCTTGCTTTACCAGGGATTTATGGTCCTTGACAAAGTCAGCTGTTTCTTTTAAAAGTGCTTGTTCAACATGAATTACCCTTGCACTGATGGCATTCACCTGAGGGGCAATTTCAGTTTCAAAAAACTTTTTTTGTTCAATATCAAAACTAGAAAACCAGATGTTGGTAGTATTATGGGTTTTAGATTTAACACTCCCTTGAAGATACCCTATTCTCGTTTTAACATCTTCTAAAATGCTTCTAGTATCACTTGTGTTAAAAGGATTGTTTGAAGACATTTGTTCGATTTTCGAAAGAGATTTGGAAACTACAACTGGTTTTGAAACTGATTTTGAAACTGGTGTTGACACTTTGTTTGAAACACTTGGTGTGATGGAAAACTTTGACTTTTCTTTTTGAGAAACAAAAGAAATGCCATTTATTTTGTTCCATTTGTTATAATCAATTGGTTTGAGATCTGGATTCTTTTGTTTCATTTTCAATCTACTCTCCTCAGATAGTTCTAACGTTTCATGAGAATCACGAACAATTATGGGTTCATGAAAAGGTTGTCCATTGTTCAACACATTCTGAGATTTCTGAGCTTTCTTGAGGAACGAAGAAGGGTTGTTACCAAGAGCCATTTTATGTGTAGTATGAAAAATTGGATTTACTTGATTAGAAAGCATCTTGTTTGATTTAGCGGAATGACCCGTTGTAAGAAGCAAATTATCCAATTTCTTTATAGTTTCATTTTTATCCAGAATTTCATCAAGAAGAGAATCTTCTCGTTTTGAAAAATCAGCAATCAACTGTTTCTTCTCTTTTTCAAGATCAGAACACAGTGCTTTTTGTTTAGAAAGTTGGTTGTTTAGTTCAGAAATTTCCTTGTTTAAAGATTTGATTTTCAAGTTCAGATTCACATCAAGTGTGTCATACTTGAGTTGCAAATCTTTTTCTCTTAAAACAGAATCTCGATAACCAATTTCTAATTCTGACATTTTGTTTGTATGAAATTCATAGGCTTTGGCATGCTCCTTGTAACTCTCAAGCTCAGCGGTCAATTTGGCATTCGCGGCCTTAACTTCGCGATTGACCGTTCTAACTTTCTCAACTTCAATGCCACATTGATTGATTAATGATTCAACATAAGCACGTGTTTCCTCATCAGTCTCAGTATTTTGTGCCACACAGCCTCCACTAGGATCCACATCTGGAGTTTCAGAGTTAGTATTGCTACAACTCGGATTGTCCAGGTATGTATCATAAGTAGGTGCTGGCGTCACAGAATGCTGTTCGTCATGAGTAAACACATCAAATATGACATTGTTATAACATGGATCAATGATTGGTACCTCAGATACTGTATTGGCGTCATAGACAGGAGGTGAGTCTGACTCAGTGTCATACTTAGCTTCCTGAAGATTTGCCATGAAGATGCAGTTCGCATTAATTTCCTCGAGGTCTTCCAAATCATCCATAATAGCCATAAAGTCATGTTCCTCAGCACTCAACTGAAATCCAGCGCGTTCCTTTTGTACCAACAGGACAGTTTTCTGAAGATACTCAAGATCGTTCTTGTGCGGCTTAGTAGGACAATTCCTTGCCATGTGACCCATTCCTTGACAGTTATAACACTTAATCTGATTACCCTGATTCACATTTCCATGATTCCCAACGACTGGAGCTGCAACATTCCGATTCTGATTACCCACTGCTCTATTCCCAACATTCTGTCTCATCTGATTACCCTGATTCGGAACCGCCTGATTACCCATGCGAAATCCAGTAGCATATCCCTGCTGATTCCCAATAACTCCAACCATTTGTCCTTGATTACCCATATTCACACCCGGCTGTGCAATTTGCCTGTTGCGAGTGTTTGATGATATCTTTTGGTTGTTGTTAGTAGGTGTGGAATAGCGACCTTTGATTACTTGACCCAAGAGAGAAATTATTTGGGACATAGGGTCTTCTTGATCCGATTCGAGATCAGTGATTCCTTGTTCCTGGTATTGTTGATCTGGATAGAATTGTTGTTGTGGTTGTGGAATGTATTGCTGCAAGTTGTTGTTGTTGGAAGATGATGAAGCTTGTTGTTGTGTATTCACTGGAGTTTGAGTCTTTGCAATGAGTGCCAATGGATCATGATTCTTTGCTAATTTTTCTTGCCTGACTTCATTAGCTTCAGCTTGGTTTTGTTTCAGAAAATCATTCAGTTGATCAAAGTTCACCTGATGAAGGTCTTTTGTTTGGTTGACAATAGTGACATATCGTCCCCATTCTTCTGGTAGATTATTCAGGAACTTGATGTTTTGAACGATAGTTCTGGGTGTCAGCTTGTTTCTGATTAGCTCATTCATCAAAGTGCAAAACCTTCCATAGTATGATTCAATGGATTCTCCTGGAGTGGAAGTAAACTTTTCCCATTCAGTTAGCAGCTTGTTCTCCATGTCTTGTTGACCAATTTATGTTCCATGACAAAGCCGTCTAACACGTTCCCACATATCGAAAGCAGTTTCACAACTGTCTACCGCATCAAAGATGTCTATTGGTAAACCCAGTTGGACAATATGAATTGCCATATCATCTGCATCGACTTGCTTTTGATCCTCTGCAGTGTATTCTGATTCAGTTTGAGTATGAAAAGATGGTGGGATGTCAGGAGTTCCATGGTCTTGGATTTGTCGAGGCTTGAAGGGTCCATTCTGAATGGAGTTAATCATGAGTTTTCCATTAGGTTTAGTCTTGATGTAACGGAGCATACGACTTGACCATTGAAGATAACCACCTTTTGCCAACATAGGAGGTCGGTTTTCGGCACCGGCTGCATGAATGTCTTGTTGAGTAGCCATTGATGAAGGTGTGATATGATAAAGTTGATGTAGGATCGATTCAACGATAAAGGAGTTGTGGTTGATGAAGATTAAGCTTGGTTGAGGTGTTTCCGAAAGTCGTACTCGTAAACTCGGTTCTTAAAAAAATTTTGCCCAAAATTTGAAATTCACTATAAAAATCAATTCTAAGGTCGTATGAAAATTTTGAGTTATGACAATTTTGACGCAAAATTTGACCCGAAAAATTTGAATTTAGGCCCAAAAATTTGAATTTTTGACCAAAATTTTCACAGTTAAACCAAAATTTGAATCTCGCGTAAAAATTGAGCGTTTAGTCTCCTCAAAAATTTAAATTTTACTCAAGTTTTCCCGCCAAAATTTTTTTTTTTTTTTTTTTTTTTTTTTTTTTTTTTTTTTTAAACCCTTTATGAGTAAAAAGAGCTTAGGCGTAGAAACACAAGTTACGAGTAGAAACTTAGGCGTAGGATCTTAGGCGTAGGATTCCTTAGGCGTAGGATCTTATGCGTAGGTTTAAAGTTACGAGTAGAAAAAGTTATGCGTAAGATTTAGCTTATGCGTAAGAAAAACTTAGGCGTAAGAAAAATGCTTATGCGTAAAGTATTCTACGCGTAAGTCGAAACTTATGCGTAAGATTAGGGTTTTGCCCAAAAATCCTTTACACTATCACAGTGTAAGAGATATCCAAAAGTCGAAGTGTTCCACACACTTATCCAAGTGAGGGAAGCACTGAGTAACAGTTATAGCACGAAGATTCTTCACCAAAAAGTTACGAGTAGAAAACTATGCGTAGTTGACTTTCTTACGAGTAGAACTACGGTTTTGACCTACTCGTAAAAAATTTCCAGTGATTCAACCAATTTCTCTTGCACAGATAGCCTTAAAAACACTCAAATAACACAAAAATGTTAACCTTTTTCACCCAAACTGCTTAGAAAAGTTACGAGTAGAAAACTAGGGTTTTGACTTTTTGACTTCTACTCGTAAGAAATTTCCAACGATTCAAATGATTTCTTTTGCACAGAAAGCCTTAAAAACACTCGAATAACCCAAAAATGGTGACCTTTTGCACCCAAAGAGGCTAGAAACGTTACGAGTAGAAATGACCAAAGAACCAAAAACGAGTTCAAAAATGAAGAAAAACACGTAAAGCTTCAACCTTTTTCCAAAAAACTGAAACTTTAGCACCAAATAAACCTTAAACCACAAGAATCTTGAATTTTTAAGTGCAAAAATTAAAGCTTTAAGCTTGACAACTATGAAAAACGTGAGCCTTTACGCGTACAATACCAAGCTTCAAAACAAACACAAACACTCCTAAACCATTGTTAGGCGATTGATACCAATTGTTATACCCCTTTATCACGTATACCTTATCACTTCGTTAAGCAAACCCAACACAAACACGTAACAGTTATGCGTATAGAAAGATAAAGAATAGAAATATTAAGATAAAGATATGGTGACTTGATGTATATTCGTATGTATATGTTTAGAGAGGTAGAGAGAAGAAAGATGAAACAATAAGATGTTATATTGCTTCAAGGAAAACACACACACACACACTCAAGCACACCCCTCAAATGACATACTTGAGGGGTATTTATAGTAAGAGAGGATGATGCCCTAAGGCTTGGCCATGGGCCTTGAGATGGACTTGGATTGGGCTTGGGTTTCACGAACTAGACAAGGCTAGCTTAACATAACTTATGCCCAATTAGCTTAGCCCAATCCACGAGCCCGTTGACTATTCTATCACGATATCTAACACACATTACAAAGTTCCTAATCGTGAATGACCATCACTTCTAATAAAAATAATCAAGGCTAACACATAATGATAATTTGGATTAATAAACTTATCTCGATGTGTAAAATAGGGTATGGGACCCTAAGATACTGTGCAAGTCGGACTACAAATGAATTAGGGTTTTTTCTCCAAAAGTCTACCTCTTTCAATACCGAAAAATCGAATTCTATATATAGATTTACAATCGCGACGGCGTCACCTTTTGCATGGGATGCCGTCAGCTTGCCGTCAATAGGGTTTCGTTTGGGCCAAGTCATCGATGGGACGGCGTCACCTTAAAGTTGTGATGTCATCGGTATTTAGTTGAGACGTTGTCTTGATTCTAAGCCGTTTGAGGTGAACACTGTGAGTGACGCCCTCCATAATTAAAACGTGATGCCGTCAGGTTATAAGACCAGAATTTTCACTGAGCCGTCGCGTGCATGTTTTGATCAAGTCTTCATAGAGGGACTGCGTCACCCTTTGAGTGGGACGCCGTTAGGTACTCTTGATCAGTCTTGAGTGGCTTCGATCTTGACTTTGCCATTTTCTTCATGTATTTGCTCCTTTTCGTCCAAATGTGCTTTATTCCAGCATTTTGCTTCCAAAAGAACTAAAAAGTAAAAAGGAACGAAATTAAGCAGTAACGGATATAAAATGTGTTGAAATAGGGCTCAAATAACCCCTTAAAAGCGTACATTTGAAATCCTTATCAAATATCCCTACACTTGGTATTTGCTTGTCCTCAAGCAAATGTGCTTTTGACCAATCAATTATAAGTTAAGGGGCATGAAGCATTGGTTTAAAATAGTTTACAACAAGTAAAAGCACCACAATAGTCATAACAAGCACGAAAATTATACACTAGCACCTTACAAGTGGTGTTTGGATTCTCTTATCTCTTGGGTTTATATGAAATATAATACGAATGGAAATGGAAGATAAACACTCATTACCTGGCATAGTACATAGATTACCATAAGCTTAAGAATAGATCAAACCTCCACCGCTTTGGCGTAAGCACCTAGGAACAACTATCTAAGAGGCCTTTACAAGGGTTGTAACGTTAGGCTTAGGGTAGGGAAACAAAGGGTTTTATTGGATAGGGGATATTTAGTGGTGGCATGTCAAAAATCTTATGTTACAAGCATGTAAAGCGTGGCGTTGCTAAGCCAAGACTCGACTCACTAACTCTTGATAACTTGAAACAAAACAAACAAAAATTTAAAAACATAAACATAAAGATAGATGTAGGATGGTAGCCCGTATGTTTTTTTCTTCATTTTTCATTTTTTCATACCTTTTTACTCTACCATCCTCTATGATAACATCAAAATATAAGGGATTTATAGGAGCATCCCTACACTTGAGTTTTTATTTCTCTAACACTAATTGACCCGATTTAAAAAGATCAAAACAATTGGAGTATTTAATTACGTAGACAAAGGGAATTTGAATTTATCGTTCTTTCCTGTTACTCCATAAAATAATACTTTTTACCCATGAATCCCAATCTTCCCAAAACTATGTATAAAAGATATGACTCGACTTAGCAACCATGCAAGTAACTAGATATTTGAACTAAGTGTTTAGTAATGATAACAATAATGCACTAAAGATGAGTGCATACAAGGTAGGCTAAGGCGATTTGGATGTACATTTGGGGATGGATTGTAAACAATGCTCTTCATTGATATTCCGAAAAACCAAAACATCACGAGAACCGCGAAAAGGATAGGCTCTGAAGGGTTAACTAGGTGTATCGTGTACTAAAGATAAGTGCATCGCAAAGGTGTGGGGTAATTACTCAACCGATGTGGAAGAGGTAATTATAATACAGGTTTCAAACAAGGGTTATCCTAATGCCTCTTTTCATTTAGTTATTCCTAACAATACAAGTGTAGTCTCACTAGCGATCTCGGAATGCATCACAAAACAAGTTCTAGAATCTATTAAACTACCAGTATACTCTCTAAGCATTAAAAATGAATGCTTTTATTCCTAAAGATCTAGGGGCGAACCTCACATTTTTTGGGTGGAATTTGAGTGGTAAACGGTTTTTGTGCTAGTCATTTAATTCCTATCCATGAGACGTGTGGAAAACTAGAGGGGGGGTTGAATAATTTTGCCGATTTTAAGTTAGTTTCAAAAACTTTAGATTTGATGTTGCGTGAAATCGTATGGATGAAGATAAAGTATAGATCAAAGAATAATAAATGCAAATAAAGTAAAGCAAGGGAAAGAAATGACACAACCGATTTATAGTGGTTCGGCTACAAGGACACCTTCCTTGCCCTACTCCACTCCCCGAGTCGCCTACTCGAGAGTTCAAGCACTATGTCAACAAACTCCTTCAACTTGGCGGAGAAGCCTACACAACGTTGCTTACACCTTTTTCGGTACAAAGCTAAATACCGAGTCCGTAACACGGAGGACCAAACCAACACGACTATTACACAACAACTATGTGAAATATCAAGTACAAGATCTTTGCTACAGAAATCTTGTGGAGGAACAAATCAATCAAGGACCCCTTGCTTGGATGACTTGTAGAATGCTCGTGATTTCGCCTTAGAGAAGGACCTATATGAGAATCACTAAAGAAATAAAGAAGAACAACTCTCTAGATCAAGTGATCTTTTGTTAGAAGAGAATGAGAGTATATGAGGGAGTTAGTAAGAAGTGGGGTGAGTTAAAATGAAGAAATGGCTCTCTATTTATAGGCAAAACTTGCTAATGTTCCACGGATCCCACCTTCAAGGGATCCGTCTAGTGTAATGCTAGGGATCCGTGGGACGCTCCTCTTTGCCCATGGGTATTTTGGTTGTGGGTCATGGGTCATGGGTTATGGGTTGATCCATGGGTATTTCTTTAGATACAATGTACCTATTGGGTGCAATGCGTCTAGTCAAATGGGTATGGGTCAATACCATGGGTTATGGATATGATCCATGGGTTGTGATTTTTACCCATCCTAATAAACTATTACAACAAATGATTTATTACAACAATTTGTATTAAATGGCTATATGTAAATGCTTTACAAAAATAACATGTATCCTTATAATTTTACTTATGATAACATTATATTTGTTATCAACAAAACACAAAGAGATCACAAAATATTAATAAACGTTTTTACGATTTATTTGTATTAATAATCTCCCCCTTTTTGTTGATGACAAAACATAATGTTATGATGAGTAAAACTTAATATTATATGTATGTTTTGAAAGCCTAAGTTTTACTTCTTCTCCCCTTTTTTGTCGAAACAAAAAGTTAACCAAACAAAGAAATAAAATGTGGAAAAATAGTCCACGTATCGCTTACTCCCCCTTGACGGTAGCTCCCCCTAGTTTGGGGCGACAAGTGAGAAAAAAAATCCTATAAAGAAAAGGTTAGTAGTAACATGCATAAAAAATCTTGTGATTGAAGAGAATCAAGATTGGGAGCCAAGGTATGCAAACAAGGCCTTGTAATAAAACAACAAAATGTAGTGGTATGTATGCCACATACAAGCATGTAAAAGTAAGAACAAGACTTGTTCTTAAAAAAATGACTCAAAAGAGAAAATACTAAAAATAGAAAATAGTAATAATGATTCCTTCCATGCTTGCATAAGGTTATGGATGGAGGTTTTGATGAGTAATGATATTGATGCGATCAAGAATGAGGTTGAGTATGAATCGCATTTCTTCCCTAACTTCTATTGCAATATCCCTAGTGGATTGGCAATGTTCAAAATGTAAGTGATGTGGGTAATAAGTGCGGAAGTTTTCTGGGTTGTTTTGATTTGTAGGATGCGGAAGATGTGGTGGAAAAATAGAAAAATACGGATCAAAGTCTGGAATGTTTGGAAGTGGTGGTGGAGAAGAACCTAGATGTTCTTGTGGCTCAATGGGAGCTAAGGATGGTGAGGTTTCAAGGTTTTTGAAAATTGTGTTTGGAGAAGTCGGAGGTGTCAAAAAGGCTATTTCTTTTGTTTTGGTTGTTGATATCTTGTTGGAGTCTTAAGGAGTTCCAAAAGAGTGACGTTAGGTGGTGAGTTGATGGGTGATGAAGTTGGTGTACTTGTTGGTGAGTTGATAGTGGTTGGTGATGAGCCATTCGATGATGGTTTTGTTAAGCAACAAGGTCGGATGCTAATCCGTGCGGATATCCTAGATTTTGATTGTGGTATTTTGGAAGGTGGGAGGACAAAAGTTTGGATTTCTTGAAATGGATTGTTTGTATTAGGTGATTCACCTATGTTGGAGGATCTTTTGGAAGACATGGTGGTGTTTGTTTGTGAGGATTAAATGAATAGCAAGCAATGTTGAGAATCCTACTTATAGAAAAAAAAAATTATGCATTGTAATGAATGCTTGACCCAAAATATGGATTAAAATCTAATGATTAGATATGAATTTAAGGCATGTGATCTAGAGAAAACAAGCATTAAATCACATACTCTAAAATAAAGTGAGAAAAATAGAAGTTAAAAATAGCTTCTGTCTCACGGATCCCACGGATCCTTCCCTTGAGGGATCCGTCCAGCATTAAGGCTGGGATCCGTGGTACTGGTGATTTAGGCAGCTCATAAATTTTCCTTTTGGAAACATTTGTGCCTAGTGTGTGCCTATATGCAAACTATTTGGAGTTGCGGTTATCTCGAATCCTAAAAAGAAAAGAAAAATAAACTAGAAGTGAAAAGGCATATTATTATGTGAGATAACCCGAGTGCTCCTAATTCATTGTTGCTTAAATGAATGTACCCGAAAACACATATTAGTTATGTGTCCTCTTTAGCATTCAAAAGATATGAGATGCAATGAAAACGGGTTTTTACTTTGTATTAATAATGAAAAAGCGATTTGTCCTAGACGTGAGAAATTGCTTTTCTGAAATTGATACGGGAAGAGGTATCATTTTTAGAAAATGTTTTGAAAAGAGGTTTCTATGTGCGAATAAAAACATTTTATCCTTTGAAAAGAAGATGTGTATGGAATTATGTGTATGCAACTTGTACTTATTTTGAAAGAAAATAAAAAAATATGAGTTATAAGTGAAAACTTATCTTGGGTTTTGAAAATTCCCGTATTGCTTGTGAGTTGTGCGTGAAATAGAGATCCTAGACTCAGAAAGAAGAAGGCTAGTGTTTACATACCTTGTAGAGTTAAAAAGTAAATTACGACGATTGTTCCATGAGACCAAGACCAAGACGAAGTAGGTTGAATTGTTCCCGCTTCAACAGTTTGGTGAGGACGTCGGCTATGTTGTCTTTGGACGCTACCTTCTCAATAGAGATGTTCCCCTTTTGAACATTGTCTCTTAAGAAGTGATGACGAATCTCTATATGCTTTTTGCGAGAATGTAATACCGAATTCTTGCTTAAATCGATGGCACCTTTGTTGTCACATAGGATGGCTATGTCACTTAGCTGAATGTCGTAGTCAACTAACGCTTGTTTCATCCATAGTGCTTGTTGGCATGCTTTGCCGGCGGAGACATATTCAACTTCGGTTGTTGATATTGCTAATTCCGTTTGTTTCTTTGAGAACCAAGATGTTAAACAATGATTCGCTCCCAGACGGTCAAGTTTTGTCACACAAGCTGACCACTTGTGAGTGGTCAACCGTAACAAACTTCAAACAGTCTGGAACCAAATGCAATGAAGATCTAGAGGAGTATAGTGTTTCCCCAGGTCGTTATGTCCCAACGAGCTGTGCGAGAATAATGAAACGAATAGTGATCGAGAGAATTTGAATGGGAAAAGGATTGTGATTGATTATACCTAAAGAAAAAGTTTATAAATTACAGGGGCTTAAATGCAAATTAAAGAAAATTAAAAAGATAAATTATATTAAATAAACGCTATCACTATTTTTAAAATGATGTTTTTGATTTTTCTTTTATAAAATTAAATTAAAAACTACGTAACGTATAAAAGAAAATGTGAAACTGAAGCAATATTAATCCTAAAAATATAAAAATAACATTTTTACAAACCTAATGATAAGATAAAATTTTTAGAAAAAGAAAATTATTTTTAAAACTATTTATCTAATTATTATTAATTAAAAACTATTTTTAACTATTTAATTATACCCTAAAATACAAGAAAATATGAAATAAAGCTAGAAAAATCAAATTATGACTTAGAAAAATCTAAAATAACTAAAGAGAATTTTCAAAACTAATTTTGTATGTTTCTGATTATTTTTCTATTTTCTATGAATTAAAAACTACTTAAAACTAATTAAATTGCTAAAAATTACAAATTAAACTAAGAAAAATCTGGAAAAATTATTTTTTTGCTTTTTATATTTATCTTAACCTATGAAAAATGAAAACTTATTTTTTTGAAGTTTTTCTGATTTAATTGTATTAAAAGCTAATTAAAAATGCCTAAAAACTGTTTAAAATATATAAAAATAGCAAACAGTGCTAGAAAAATGTGAAAAATTCAGGAAAAGTCTAACTTAATATTCTGAGTCTATGAAAAATATAAAAACAATGGCTAGTGTGCAAGATTATGGAACTGCAGTGCAAAGTGCTTATAAATAAGCACTTGAAATAAGCCAAAGGCTACAAACTGAGCATCAATCTATCACAGAAGCTATAATATGCTAAAAGTACTCAAAAGCAACTTATTACAACTATCCTAAACCTCTAAAATGCAAACTGCTATGATTTGACTATTTTGAAATCCAAGTGCTAAACCAGTTTTAGCCACTACTTTGTGGCTTAAAAATAAACTACTCAAATAAGTTGAAACTCAAAACCAGAAGTTGGGACCTAAAGTTGACCTGGCTAGCTACTTAAAAACCAAATGTGAGCCCTGGACAAGCTCTTATGAGCTTGTGCCAAGCTCTTCACAAAGCCTGTGCACACTCAGTATATACTGAGTGTGTGCACAGGGGAGATAAGCTCAACTTGACAAGCTATTTTGAGGCTTGTACAAAATTTCTAAAAATCTATAAAAACCATATTAAGAAACTAGACCAATTGAAGTTTATAAACCCAAAGTTTTAATGAATTTGACCCAGAAATGAATCAATTAAAAATCAACTTAAGTTGGGTGAAAACTGGATTTTCAACTTTGACTTTCTAAACAGTTTTTGATACTTTGACTTAAATGAGATTTGAGTCCAATTATCTGAATGATTATGTTGTTTTATGATGAAATGAAGCTGAAATAGACTATGTGATTAACTCATGTACCTAAATGCAAGATTGCATAATCCTATAACTGACATGTTTGATAACAAGGACAGTTTTAGATTAAGTTTGACTTTCACAGAATTGATGAGCAAATGAGTGACTCTAATGATTCTAATATGCCTAAAGGGGACTTAGTAAACTGAGTCTAACAACTTTTAAGCACTGTAATACCAGATGACAGCTTAAACCAAACACAGGTTTTAAGGAGCTTAAATGCAATCTACTCTATTTTTAATATCTAATCCATTGACAGCATTCAAACATGATTTACCAACTAAATCAAAGCTAACAAATGCAATAACAACAAGTATAAACAACAGATTAATGTTAATAGATTAATGCATCAAGACAGAATTGGAATTAAAACTTAAAGTTACTCACATAAGTCCAGCTTATTATGCAGCATAAACCAGAACCAACCTACACTATTCTAATCCAATCCAACCCAAATCAGCACTGCATCAACCCATACCCAATTCCATGACTGCTTAACCAAGACTTCTTCACAGTTTGACTTTTGTTGACCAAACACCAAACTTGCTTGAATCTGTTTTATGAGCTTACTAAAAGCTATAATAAGCTTAAATAAGCTTATTCAAGTTACAAATAAGCTACTTGGAGCACTGAGTATAGAAGCATAACAACTGATTTTTTAACAGTGAATGATAAAAACAGGAAACTTATGTAAAACCTTGAATTGATATTTGAAAGTGAGTACAATGATTAAACAACTTAGTTTCAGTACAATAAAGCTTAAAATTACAAATTTAGAGACTAATTAAGATAGTTTAAGAAAAAACGACATACATGAAAATTTTAAAACTAAGTACTCTCGTCTCTTGCTTCCCTCTCTTCTTTTTATACACCAAAAGGACTTCTCTCTCTCATCTGAGCAAATCCCACTTGTTTCCAGAACCATTGGATCACTTGGGTGGATTTTGGCCGTTTGATCAAATTTTGGTGCCAAAATTATTTTTGCAAATGGGGGTCTGATATTGCAACTCGGGGGTGGTGGAGGGTAGATGTGATGATGAGGGGGTGAGGTTTGAAGGGATAAGGCCTGAGGGGAGAGGTGATGGGTGAGAGTTGCAGGCAAGTGGGAGGAAGGAGAAGAGATAAGGTGAGCGGGAGAAGGATTGGGTTTGACTGGGGTTTGACCAAGGCTTATATTATTGTGGCAGGGGGGTCAAACAGGGGGGGTCAAGTGGTAATGGCAGGGGTCATAGGTGTAATGGCATGGTTCAAAGGTGCAAAGGGTGTGGTTTTAATACAAGGACCATTTTGTAATTTCTGCCAAATTGAGGGACCAAACCTGCCATTTTCTCAAAGTTGTTTCAAGGGTCACTTTTGACAAGTTTCAATAGTACAAGGACCATTGTTGACATTTTCAAACTTCTAAGGACCATTTATGACAATTTTCAAAGTTTAGGGACCTAAGTTGTAATTTTGCAAATTTAAATCTCAAGGACCAATTTTGCCAACTCATGAATCCCTAGGGACTTGAAATGATATTTTTCTTTATTTTGATTTACCAGGGACTGTTTTTGACAACTTTTGAAACTTGGGGGACTAAAACTGCCAATTATGCAAACTTGATACGTTTTTCACCAGATTTTGATATTTTTGCATTTAAAACACATAAAACACTTATTTGTGATATTTTTATCATTTTGATGCATTTCTGAGTGTTTTCAGATGTTTTTGCAGTTTAAATGGTACAAAAATGATGAGTATTTAGACACTCATCAAACAACATCCCATAAAAGTACATACCCCACTTGTACTTTTTTGGTCAACATAATCACCTGCATGGTCATAATCTGCATATACAATAGTTTCTACTCCCGTACCCTTAGGATACCATAATCCTAGTTGAGTCGTACCCTTAATATATCTAAATATCCTTTTGACGGCTTCTAGATGTGATGTTTTAGGATCTTCTTGAAACCTATCACATAGACAAACACTAAACATGATATCCAGCCTACTAGCCGTGAGGTAGAGAAGACTACCAATCATGCCACGATATTTTGTGTTATCAACGGATTCGCCGTCTTCATCTTTTGTGAGTTTGGTGTCAGATGACATTGGTGTCCTAATTGGTTTTGACTCTTCTAAACCGAATTTCTTTAACATCTCCTTTATGTATTTAGATTGATTAAAGAAGATACCATCTTCTACTTGTTTGATTTGTAGACCAAGAAAGAAACTAAGTTCTCCCATCATACTCATCTCAAACTCGTCATGCATGGTTTTAGAGAAATCATCACACATGTTTTGACAAGTAGATCCGAATATAATATCATCTACATATATTTGAACAATGATTATATGTGACTCCTTTTTCTTAGTAAAAAGTGTGTTATCAACTAACCCCATGGTGTAGTTGTGTTTGATTAAGAACGACTTGAGTCTATCATACCAAGCTTTTGGAGCTTGTTTGAGACCGTAAAGGGCTTTCTTTAGCTTATACACATGTTTAGGGTTTTCTAAATCGATGAAGCCCGGAGGTTGAGCTACATATACTTCTTCAATAATAAAACCATTAAGAAAAGTGCTTTTGACATTCATTTGATAAAGCTTAAGATCATTAGCACAGGCATAAGCAAGAAGTATTCTTATAGACTCTAATCTAGCCACGGGGGCATAGGTCTCATCAAAGTCTATTCCTTCTTGTTGGTTATATCCTTGGGCAACGAGTCTAGCTTTGTTTCTAGACACTATACCATTTGCATCTAACTTGTTTTTATAAACCCACTTGGTTCCTATTATGGTTTGATTACTAGGTGGAGGGACAAGTGTCCAAACATCATTAGAAAAAAATTGATTTAACTCTTCTTGCATGGCCATTACCCAACTTTCATCTTTTATGGCTTCTTGTGTATTCTTAGGTTCTATGGTTGAAACAAAAAAAAATAGGCAACTTTGGTTTTGGACTTGAGACCTTAAGGTTCTTTCGTTTAACTTTCCTATGACCTTATCTACGGGGTGATCTTCGGACTCTTTAATATTTATGAGTTCATTATTTAAAGGTTCTTCTTCTTCTTCATTTATCTTTTTCTTTATTATAATAGCTTCACTTTCAACAATCTCGTCATTGACAAGAGGTGGAGAGGGTTTGGGTGGACTTTCATCAAGTTTTACATTTAATGACTCTTCTACCTTCATTGTTTCTTTATTTAATATGACGTAAGCTTTGCTATTAGGAGAATAACCTAAAAAGATACCTTCGGTTTATTTAGGATCAAATTTTATGAGGTAATCTTTAGTGTTAAGAAGAAAACATTTGCTACCAAAGACTCTAAAGTGATCTAACGTAGGCTTTTTGCCTTGAAGTAACTCGTATGGAGTTTTACCTAAATTTGGTCTAATTAAGACTCGTTTAAGTATGTACGTTAAAGTATCAACGGCATTGCACAAAAACTTTTGAGGTATGGATTGCTCATTTAGCATTGTGCGACTCATTTCTTGTACGGTTCTATTCTTTCTTTCAACTACCCCATTCGATTGTGGAGTGCGAGGAGCCGAGAAGTTGTGAGTAATACCATTAGCGTCACAAAAGTCTCCAAATTGCACTTCATTATCGAATTCCCTACCATGATCCGTTCTAATAGACACTATAGGACTTCCTAGTTGTCTTTGGATTTTCTTGCTCAATATTTCAAAATAATTAAACGTTTCAGTTTTGTTCTTTAAAAATTTAGTCCATGTGTACCTAGAGTAATCATCCACTATGACCAAAGTGTAGTAGTTGCCTCCATAACTTTGGATAGCGGATGGACCAAAGAAATCCATGTGTAGTAATTCTAGACACTTAGTTGTAGACACCATGTTTTTAGCTTTGTGACTAGAATGGACTTGTTTTCCTACATTACAAGTGATGCGTGCCACACAGTCAAGCTAAATCACTCAAGCCTGCCACTTGTGAATGGCAGACCGTAATCAGCTTAAAACTGCTTAAGCACGAATGCAATGAAGATCTGAGGAGTATAGGGTTTCCCCGGGTCGTTATGTCCCAGCGAGCTATGCAATGGATTATCAAACGTATAGTGATCGAGAAATTTGAACGGGAAAAGGATTTTGAGATTATTATAACTATGGAAAAAGTACATAAACTACAAGGGCTTAAATGCAAATTAAAGGAAATTAAAAAGATAAAATCTATTAAATAAACGCTATCACTATATTTAAAATGATGTTTTTGTTTTTATGTTTTTACAAAACTGAAATTAAAAACTACGTAGCGTACAAATTAAAAAGTGAAACTTACACAATATTAACCCTAAAAATATGAAAAATACATTTTTATAATCCTAATGATAAAAGAAAATATTAAGAAAAAGAAAATTATTTTTATAACTAATTATCTAATTATTATTAATTAAAAACTATTTTTTAACTATTTAATAATTACCTAAAATACAAGAAAATAGGAAATAAAGCTAGAAAAATAAAATTAAGACTTGGAAAAATCTAAAATATCAAAATAGAATTTTCAAAACTATTTTTGTATTTTTCTGATTAATTTCCTATTTTCTATGAATTTAATACTATTTAAATCTAATTTAATATGTGAAAAATACAAAATAAAAGGTGAAAAATAAGGAAAAATCTCTTTTATGCTTTTTATATTTATCTTGATCTAATAAAATTGAAAAATTATTTTTTGGAACTTTTTCTCAATTAATTGCAATAAAAGCTAATTAAAAATGATTAAAAACTGAATTTAAATAAGAAAAATACTAAACAGTGTCTAAAAATTATGAAAATTTCAGGGAAAATCTAAAATATTATTCTAAAGCAGAGAAAAATATAAAAACTAGGGCTTAAGTGGAAGAAATCAGAGCTGCTATGTAACTGATTATAGAATAAGCAAATGGAAATAAGCAAATAAGCTCTACAGTGAACCAAATGATAACAGAAGCTTAATAACACTAATTCTACTCTAAAGCAACTATATTCAACTACTCCTAACACTTAATGATCAGATTACCAAGGATTATAGCTAACTGAAATTATAAGCAAAACAGATATGGGACCCTACTTTCTACCACTGCAACTGCTAATCAAATAAGCCAAAGTGAAAACTAAGAGCATGGCTCTCAAGCCAACCTAGCATAGATCACTTATACAAATTTACAGCTAATGAGGACTGGTAATAAGGAAGCTAGAGAGCAAATCAAAAATGGCAAAACAATGACAGGCTACTGATGCACAGAATAATAAACTGACCCCTACTGTTTGAGCTAATCTATGAGCTTATCAGACAAGCTTAAGCTAAAAACAGAAATGTAGTCTTGAAGACCACCTAGAATACGGCAAGTGGACCAAAAAGCAGACCCTAACTAGCTAAAATGAACATTATGCAATAGCAGCAAGATCTGTAGAAACTGATTCAGACCTGCTGTTTGGACAGTTTTGACTTTTTTAAAAACAATGACTAGGTTGACTAGAATGAAATTTGAATGCAAATGTAGAGCTGATATGGATGAAATAAGATGTGAATAAACTTAAACAAGCTACCTCTACTGGTATTAAACCTATATGCAATGATTTCATAAACTGATTCCAACAGTATTGAGAGTAAGGACAGATACAATGCAATTTTGACTATAGATGCAAAAGGCTCCCAAACAAAGACAGATGTGAGATCAAATGACCATCTCAAACCTACAGCAACTAGTCTAATCCATGTTACTAACCTCTAACACAGATTCAAGCATTCAACCAAACACCCTTTTAAACAACTGTTGTGAACTAAAAATTTAAAAAATTACTGAACCAACATGATTTCTTGATTATACTAAGTCTACTAGACCTAATTACAACTATATAAACACATTATAACTACTGGTGACTACAGATAAGCATGCAAGCATAAAATGCAATATAGACTAAAAATTGAAAAGTGAGAAAGCTACTCACAACTGATCCAGCTGGTTGCAGGCTAAAACCAGAATTAACACTACTCTAACCTAACTAAATCCAACCCATTATCACCACAGCAACACCCATTTTCATTTCCAATTCCAACTTGCACCAATAGTTGACTTTAATTGACCATAGTCCAAAAGTGATTGAGACTGAAATGTAAGCTTATGGAGAGCTTAAATAAGCTTGAATGATCATTTTTGAGCTAAGAAATAAGTTATTGGAAGCTTGTACATAGGATTTGGAAACTAATAATTTCAACAGTGGACAAAAAAAATGAAACTGAACATGAACTTAAATTGATAGATGAAATAAGTTGTAATACACTAAAGTACTTATAATTGATACAAATAAACTTGAAAATACAGCTACAAACTATTTAAGACATGACAATTTAAAAGTCGACATACATTTTTAAAAACTAAAACTAACTCTTTTCTTGTTGCTTCTCCTTGCTTTATATAAGCTCCAAAGTACTTGTCTCTCTCCTCTGGACAAATCCCACTAACAATTGAGGCCCTTGGATGGCTCAAATCAATCTTGGCCGTTTAAAGTATTTTGGCGCCAAAAGTTGTTTAACAGCTGGAGGTGATTGAGTGTTAGGTTTAGGGCATTAAATGAACTCTTGGCTTGTTGTGTTTGGAGGGTGGGGGGTAGAGGTGATGATGGTTGAGGTGGAGTGTTAGCAGGAAGGTGCAGGCTATGGTGATGATGGTGGCTTGGTGTACCCGTGAGGGAGAGAGGGAAAAGCAGTCAAAGGTATTTGACTTGGGATTAAATATTGGAGGGGTTCAATTGGCAGGGTCCAAAAAGCTAATTGACAGGGGGTCATTTGCAATTGACAAGTCCAAAAGTAGTATTAAAGGGTTTAGAATACAAGGGCCTAATTTGTAATTTCTGAAATTGAAGGGGCCTGAACTGCCAATTCTGCAAAGATGTTTCAGGGGCTGAATTTGACAAGTGTTAATAGTACAAGGACCAAAGTTGCCATTTTCACATTTTCCAGGGACCAATTCTGCCAATTTTCAAAGTTGAAGGACCATTCTTGTAATTTTCTCAAACTTTTGACATTTTTCACCAAAGGATTAAATTTGACAAGTTATGATTTTAAAAGGACCTTTGGGTATTTTTCTTTTGAAATTTTGACTCAGGGACTATTTTTGACAATTTTAGAAACTTGGGGGACTGAAACTGCCAATTATGCAAACTTTGCTCATTTTTCATCTGATTTTAAACATTTTGCATCTGAAACATATAAAATGCAATTTTGGAATATTTTCAGTGTTTTGATGCATTTCTGAGCATTTTTAACCGTTTTGCAGTTCAGATTTGACTTAAAATGATGAGTATTTACACACTCATCAATCCCCCACACTAAACTATTGCTAGTCCCTAGCAATCTTTTGAGAAAAACTAATGGATTTGCATCTCTTTACCAAAAGCCATTACTTCTGGAGTAGCCAAATGTTTCAGTTCAAGTAAGAACCATGGTACACCGATAACCATGTGATTTTGAGCAAACCACCAGCTTTCAACGGATTTGATTTTGTCTTTACCAGAAGCCGTTTGCTCTGGACTAGCCAACTCTTAGATAAATTATCAATATTATCTTTGGTGAGCTGATTACCAATTATGGATTTTCCACTTCCTTTACCACAAGCCATAATCTTGCGGGCTAGCCAACTCTTCACTTTTTAGGATATGGTGAGCTGAATACCATACAATTTTGGGCAAATTGCAAGCCGTCAACGGATTTGATATATCTTTACCAAGAGCCGTTTGCTCCTGGATTAGCCAATCCTTTTGTTTATTAGACAAGGCGGACTGATAACCAAATGAGAAAGTGTAAAACACTTACTCCAAAAAAAATTTTGGCCAAAAACGGGGGAATTGGTATAATTATATGATAAAATTCGTGAGAATTCCCCCCACACTTAGAAATGAATATTGCCCTCAATATTCAAAGTACCGGCGGTTATGCCGAAACAAAGAACGTGAAAGGGAAATACTACGGCCATTATTTAGAAAGATGATTTTTTTTTTTTTTTTTTTTTTTTTTTTTTTTTTTTTTTTTAGAACAAACTTATATACAACATGCGGGGCAACTCCCCCACACTAGGGTGGAACACATGGGTGAAAACCCATGTTTAGCTACTGTTTTTGATTACCGAGTCGCTAGCTTGACTCGACCCCGAATTCATTGGTTCATGGGGAAGCAAAGTGGAAGAAACAATCACCATCGGACTTTCATTCAAGATGTTTGGACAAACATTTGAAGCACGCGAAAGTTCCACACCGATGAGATATACATAGAACCGGCTCAAAAATGATAAGTGAAAATGCCGGGGTCAAAGATAGTGTCTTCATTCCCGAAGGAGTGAAGATGAAGAGAAATCATAAGATATTTGAGGAAAGGAAGAAAGATTTTGATAACAATCAAGATCCATTCTTCATCCTCAAATGCAGATGTATCGGGAGGAAGGGTGAAGGTAGTATCATTGATAAGCAAACTCATACGATAGAGTACACCTTCCTCCGAGCTAATATCATCCTCAAGATCAAAATAGAAATGATCATGTTCCGGAGGAGATATGTCATGAGAGAGTTCACCGGAGAACTCTTTATGAAGTGAAATTATGCACTCTTGTTCCATTGTAGGCTCATCACTATCCTCAGTCTGAGTATCAAAGAGTGGATTCTCAGAAATTGACGTGAATTCAGAGTCGAATTCAAATAGAGGATTAGTGAAAGTAGCTTTGAATGTTTCGGGAACAAAGTGATCAATATTCTCTATTGGATTGTTGGGATAAGAAGTGAGTGAACGATCATTATCAATGAGACTTTCAGTCTCTCCTAGATCGGCTTCGAAATCAAAGAGTGGATTGATGTGAGTGAGTTCACCGGAGAACTCCTCAAGAAGATGATCAGCATCAGATTGTGGAAGTGATGCCTCAACATACTCGATGTTTCCAAAGGAAGCACAATCGTCGCTAAAATCGGAGAAAGTTTCCAAATGATCATTTGAACACTCAAAAGGGGAAAGAGAATCACACATCTGATCAGAAGTTCCCTGTGACTCTCTCGGGATTGGGATAAGGTTCTCAACACTAGACTTTATGAATTCGTCCGATTCCTTTTCAGGAATAGTGTCAAGATGCTCATCCCCCATGTTAAGAGAGTGAGTGGGAGCTTCGGGTGTGATAGCAGTTGTTTGAGATGGAATCTCAACTGCTGGGGTATCAACTGACTGAGGGAGTTGAGAAGTATTATCTTTAAAAGGATAAAAACTCTCCTCATCATCATCATAAAGAGCTGCCTTCAGAAATTGGGAACGCCTTAGAGCTGCATGCTCTAGGACTAATAACTCTTCCCTAGATTGGCGGGCCTCTCGCTCTTCGGCAAGCATTTCTCCCATGGTCTTTTCACCACTCACTTGATTCTTAAAGTTACTAATCATATCCTCAAGTGTTTTCATTGCGGTTTCAAATTCGTGGGAGATTTCTTGAGACAACGGCTCAGGTGGAGTTTGAACCGTATGGTGCTGTGGAGGTTGGAAATTTTCAAACATGTAAGAGTCATGATTGTTACAAGGAACTGGGTTCCCTATTTGACAATCAGAGCTGAAATGGGGACCTCCACAGTACTCACAACAGTAAAACTGTTGAGTCTGGACTGGTGAATCATATGGATTTTGGTCATAACCAAAGTTCTGAGCATCATTGGAAAACTGTTCATAGACAAACGTATTTCCGGATTGACACTCAAATCCTTGGTGAGGACCTCCACAAAATTCACAGCAGAAGTGTTGATTATATGATGAATAGTCGGGCTGTGGTGGGTAATTGGAAAAGTTTGAGGGGTTGTTAAATGAGTTCTGATTAGGATCATAATCAAATGAATTCCTCGAACCACAAAACAAACAACTCCCGTTATGAATATCATTACCACATTGTACACACGTACACCAACGACAGGGTGAACCAAAAAGAGGCTCACCACAACCGACACAAGGAATAAACGATTGCATTTGAGAGTTATGAAGAGGAATCAGTTTATTCAAAGGATCAACAAAACCAACATGGTGATCTGAATGACTATTAAGTCTCGAAGAACATTTTGAAAAATCAGGAGGTGGGACAAGTGGTGTGCTCTGAGAGCTAGCAATTTCCACCACTTCCGTTATGGTCTCTGGTTCAGGTTCTTGAGAAACGTGAAGATTAAGCAAGTCATTCTTGCTAGTCACCGGTCTGAATTCTGCATGTTTGCTTTTAACCGTAAATCGTGAAAGTTTAGAATCAATTCTAGACGGCTTAGGAGCAATTGAGGGTTTAGAGCTTTGGATAACCGTAGGTTGGACGTATTTAGAACTTCCATTATCAAGAGGAAGTACCTGGTCCTTTGTCACCTCGGTTTCTCGATCTATTTCCCTACGCAGAATGAATGGATCATCACGAACAACACGAATTCTAGACATTTGTGACACAGTCTGAAGTTTTTCAACTTCGTCCCAGAATTCGTCCTCGAGAGATTCCATGAGAATAGAAGAAATTAGAATCAAACGGATAGAGGGTAAAGGGAAAAAGAATCAAAAAGGGTAGGAGGGTGAAGAGGAATATTTTTGGCATTTTTGAAAAACATTTGTAAAAACAAAGACTGAAAATCTTTTTGGATTTTTGATTTTTAAAAGAAAATATAAACACATACAGATGGTATAAACAAGGATTGAATATTCAAATCACTAATCTGCTAGACGGAAGATAATCACCACAGCTTCCCGGCAGCGGCGCCAAAAATTTGATGCGTGCCACACAGTCAAGCTAAATCACTCAAGCCTGCCACTTGTGAATGGCAGACCGTAATCAGCTTAAAACTGCTTAAGCACGAATGCAATGAAGATCTGAGGAGTATAGGGTTTCCCCGGGTCGTTATGTCCCAGCGAGCTATGCAATGGATTATCAAACGTATAGTGATCGAGAAATTTGAACGGGAAAAGGATTTTGAGATTATTATAACTACGGAAAAAGTACATAAACTACAAGGGCTTAAATGCAAATTAAAGGAAATTAAAAAGATAAAATCTATTAAATAAACGCTATCACTATATTTAAAATGATGTTTTTGTTTTTATGTTTTTACAAAACTGAAATTAAAAACTACGTAGCGTACAAATTAAAAAGTGAAACTTACACAATATTAACCCTAAAAATATGAAAAATACATTTTTATAATCCTAATGATAAAAGAAAATATTAAGAAAAAGAAAATTATTTTTATAACTAATTATCTAATTATTATTAATTAAAAACTATTTTTTAACTATTTAATAATTACCTAAAATACAAGAAAATAGGAAATAAAGCTAGAAAAATAAAATTAAGACTTGGAAAAATCTAAAATATCAAAATAGAATTTTCAAAAGTATTTTTGTATTTTTCTGATTAATTTCCTATTTTCTATGAATTTAATACTATTTAAATCTAATTTAATATGTGAAAAATACAAAATAAAAGGTGAAAAATAAGGAAAAATCTTTTTTATGCTTTTTATATTTATCTTGATCTAATAAAATTGAAAAATTATTTTTTGGAACTTTTTCTCAATTAATTGCAATAAAAGCTAATTAAAAATGATTAAAAACTGAATTTAAATAAGAAAAATACTAAACAGTGTCTAAAAATTATGAAAATTTCAGGGAAAATCTAAAATATTATTCTAAAGCAGAGAAAAATATAAAAACTAGGGCTTAAGTGGAAGAAATCAGAGCTGCTATGTAACTGATTATAGAATAAGCAAATGGAAATAAGCAAATAAGCTCTACAGTGAACCAAATGATAACAGAAGCTTAATAACACTAATTCTACTCTAAAGCAACTATATTCAACTACTCCTAACACTTAATGATCAGATTACCAAGGATTATAGCTAACTGAAATTATAAGCAAAACAGATATGGGACCCTACTTTCTACCACTGCAACTGCTAATCAAATAAGCCAAAGTGAAAACTAAGAGCATGGCTCTCAAGCCAACCTAGCATAGATCACTTATACAAATTTACAGCTAATGAGGACTGGTAATAAGGAAGCTAGAGAGCAAATCAAAAATGGCAAAACAATGACAGGCTACTGATGCACAGAATAATAAACTGACCCCTACTGTTTGAGCTAATCTATGAGCTTATCAGACAAGCTTAAGCTAAAAACAGAAATGTAGTCTTGAAGACCACCTAGAATACGGCAAGTGGACCAAAAAGCAGACCCTAACTAGCTAAAATGAACATTATGCAATAGCAGCAAGATCTGTAGAAACTGATTCAGACCTGCTGTTTGGACAGTTTTGACTTTTTTAAAAACAATGACTAGGTTGACTAGAATGAAATTTGAATGCAAATGTAGAGCTGATATGGATGAAATAAGATGTGAATAAACTTAAACAAGCTACCTCTACTGGTATTAAACCTATATGCAATGATTTCATAAACTGATTCCAACAGTATTGAGAGTAAGGACAGATACAATGCAATTTTGACTATAGATGCAAAAGGCTCCCAAACAAAGACAGATGTGAGATCAAATGACCATCTCAAACCTACAGCAACTAGTCTAATCCATGTTACTAACCTCTAACACAGATTCAAGCATTCAACCAAACACCCTTTTAAACAACTGTTGTGAACTAAAAATTTAAAAAATTACTGAACCAACATGATTTCTTGATTATACTAAGTCTACTAGACCTAATTACAACTATATAAACACATTATAACTACTGGTGACTACAGATAAGCATGCAAGCATAAAATGCAATATAGACTAAAAATTGAAAAGTGAGAAAGCTACTCAC
The DNA here is from genome assembly GCA_019973895.1 of Chrysanthemum seticuspe. NCBI lineage: Eukaryota > Viridiplantae > Streptophyta > Magnoliopsida > Asterales > Asteraceae > Chrysanthemum > Chrysanthemum seticuspe. The sequence goes on along the minus strand of BPTQ01000004.1, from coordinate 115,959,857 downwards.
AACTGATCCAGCTGGTTGCAGGCTAAAACCAGAATTAACACTACTCTAACCTAACTAAATCCAACCCATTATCACCACAGCAACACCCATTTTCATTTCCAATTCCAACTTGCACCAATAGTTGACTTTAATTGACCATAGTCCAAAAGTGATTGAGACTGAAATGTAAGCTTATGGAGAGCTTAAATAAGCTTGAATGATCATTTTTGAGCTAAGAAATAAGTTATTGGAAGCTTGTACATAGGATTTGGAAACTAATAATTTCAACAGTGGACAAAAAAAATGAAACTGAACATGAACTTAAATTGATAGATGAAATAAGTTGTAATACACTAAAGTACTTATAATTGATACAAATAAACTTGAAAATACAGCTACAAACTATTTAAGACATGACAATTTAAAAGTCGACATACATTTTTAAAAACTAAAACTAACTCTTTTCTTGTTGCTTCTCCTTGCTTTATATAAGCTCCAAAGTACTTGTCTCTCTCCTCTGGACAAATCCCACTAACAATTGAGGCCCTTGGATGGCTCAAATCAATCTTGGCCGTTTAAAGTATTTTGGCGCCAAAAGTTGTTTAACAGCTGGAGGTGATTGAGTGTTAGGTTTAGGGCATTAAATGAACTCTTGGCTTGTTGTGTTTGGAGGGGGGGGGGGTTAGAGGTGATGATGGTTGAGGTGGAGTGTTAGCAGGAAGGTGCATGCTATGGTGATGATGGTGGCTTGGTGTACCCGTGAGGGAGAGAGGGAAAAGCAGTCAAAGGTATTTGACTTGGGATTAAATATTGGAGGGGTTCAATTGGCAGGGTCCAAAAAGCTAATTGACAGGGGGTCATTTGCAATTGACAAGTCCAAAAGTAGTATTAAAGGGTTTAGAATACAAGGGCCTAATTTGTAATTTCTGAAATTGAAGGGGCCTGAACTGCCAATTCTGCAAAGATGTTTCAGGGGCTGAATTTGACAAGTGTTAATAGTACAAGGACCAAAGTTGCCATTTTCACATTTTCCAGGGACCAATTCTGCCAATTTTCAAAGTTGAAGGACCATTCTTGTAATTTTCTCAAACTTTTGACATTTTTCACCAAAGGACTAAATTTGACAAGTTATGATTTTAAAAGGACCTTTGGTGATTTTTCTTTTGAAATTTTGACTCAGGGACTATTTTTGACAATTTTAGAAACTTGGGAGACTGAAACTGCCAATTATGCAAACTTTGCTCATTTTTCATCTGATTTTAAACATTTTGCATCTGAAACATATAAAATGCAATTTTGGAATATTTTCAGTGTTTTGATGCATTTCTGAGCATTTTTAACCGTTTTGCAGTTCAGATTTGACTAAAAATGATGAGTATTTACACACTCATCAACAAGCATCACAAAAGTGATGTTCATATTTTAATTTAGGTAGATCTCTTACTAGATCTTTGGATGATAGCGATTGAAGAAGTCTGATAAGGATTTAAAAGGTACCTTTTTTAGGGGTCATTTAAGCCCTTAATTGATCACTTTTGTATCTGTTACTACTTAATTTACTTCCTTTTCACTTTTTAGGTCTCTTGAAGGCAAATTGCTGGAATGACACTTATTCGGACGAAAAGGCGCGAATATACGAAGAAAATGGCCAAAGTCAAGAATCGAGACACTCAGGCTGCTGGAACTGAAGGGGACGGCGTCAGGTTCTATTTGTGACACCGTCGGAACATGTTTTGTGACGACTCAGTAGCCAAATTGCTTATTTACAAGTGACGGCATCAGGTGTTAAAAGAGTAGGGCGTTGCAGCTAAGACGGCCTAGATTTGATCCAGACGACGTCAGAGACTGAAGGCGACGGCGTCACGGGCATAAGGTGACGTCGTCACAATGATAACGTGGCCAAGGCGAAAACTTAATGACGGTGACCCGACGGCGTCACAATTAAAGAGTGACGTCGTCGCAGTTTGTAACACTATATATAGAATCTGAATTTTTCAGCTTTAGAGAGGTAGTTTTGTGGAGTAAAAACCTAAACCGAACCAAGGCTGTCTTGTACAGTATTTTAGGTTTCCATACCCTATTTTACATCAAGATAAGTATTTTACTTCATTAATTCAATTATGTCTTCAATTGATTGTGTGTATGCTTGCATGTTCTCCATGTCCGGCTAGTTTACTTGTGTGTTTGCTTAGGTAATATGAAACCTAGTTATTGAATATTGATTGGTTGTCTCTTATCTTAATTGTGATTGACCTAGTATTGTGATAGGTCATTCGTTGTGTTATTAATGCTTGATTAATCTTTGTTGAACATTAGTTTATAATCACCTAGAGTTATTGTAGGCTAAACATCCAAAGAATACCTTAGTGTTAAGTTTATAAATCCTAGAGATTTTGTAGTCATTAACCTTTGGTAGCTTCAAAGAGTTAGGGATAAACGCATACCCTACGACCTTAGAAACACAACGCGTTAAGAATAAGGACGTGACAATTCAACCATCAATAGGAGATAACTAGGGAGTAATAAAACCTAAGTAAATACATTTTTAATCATCATACGAGCACAAAACAATAGACATAGACTACCGCTAGCTTAGTTAATTAGATAATTAGAAAAGTAGAGTAATCGGTAGAAATACCAACCCCTAAATTCAAACCCCGAGATTCGTACCTTTCCATTTCCTAAAAAATATAAAAAAGATAAACAATAATCTTCCTCAACCCCAACCTTAGCGTAGAACTTCTCACTAGCATTCCTATTCCCCTAGAGAACGATATCAATACATGTGGCTTACCCTAATACTACACTACAACGATTAGGTTCACTGCCTAGGGTGTTGAAAAACTTTCTCGATGAAAAGGAAGTTCCTTTGACCCGAAACGCGCTGTGTAAGTGTATCAAGTTTTTGGCGCCACTGCCGGGGATTAGAATAGCTAGTTAGGAGTACACCTCGTTTATGTTTCCTTGCTTGATTCCTATCAAGTTAGATTTTTTCCCCATTTTTAGCCTCCTCGTAGTTTATCCCCCTTCTTCGTGACCTTTGTTAGTAATCCTATCACTTTTCATCATGGAAGGTGATAACCCACCAACGACACTTTAGCACCAACCAAATACCCACTGCTTGATCCAGCCTTTGCCAACCAACTTCGAGCTCGTATTGTTAGTGAAATTGGAGAGCTTAGGAAACTGAATAGGATAATTGAAAATGCACTTGAGGAAGCCCTTAAGGAATCTACTAGCACTCTAGATAGTGATTCGACCTTAAGTGATTCGAATGATGACTTAGAAGATGGAGATTATAAGGTGTTAGAAATTATGGAGGACAGTAAGGAGGAGGAGGAACTTAGGGAGTATTTTGATTCATACCCTAAAGGGAAGGAAACCACCTGTCACTATAATGTGGTTAACTTCTCGAGACCACCTTTCGAGCCTCGCATAAGAAGGGGTAACCCTAAAAACATCAAGATACCGTGCATGATTGGATACTTATATAGGCATCACACTTACATTGACTATAAGGCACCCATGAATATAATGTCTAGGCTCTATTACATATGGATCATGAGCAAAAAGCTAGGACCTATGAGGGATGATTGCTCCCAAATGGTCAACCCAAATTAACCAGGTGAATGGTCAACAAGAGTCAATCACTTGAGAACGCAATGCAATTATCCTGGAGAAGTATAGTGTTTCCCCGGGTCGTTAAGTCCCAACGAGGTATGAACACTGTAATAGAACGAATCTGTGATCGGGTGATATTGAATGGAAAAAGGGTTTTGAGTGATTTATTCTAAGGAATAAAAGAAAATAGCTTAAACAAGCTATAAGAACAAGTACGTGAAAGCAAAATACTTAGAAACGTCAAAAACCTAAAAACGCGTATGTTTAATTAAAATTCTACGTAAACGTACGAAACAAAACGTGAAATTAAATAAATAAAACACCTACGGGTATGAAAATAATGTTTTTACAATCCTAATTATACTAGAAAGTTATTGGAAAAATAAAATTATTTTTAAAACTATTTATCTAATTATTATTAATTAAAAACTATTTTTAACTATTTAATAATACCCTAAAATATAAGAAAATATGAAATAAAGCTAGAAAAGTGAAATTATGACTTAGAAAAATCTAAAATATTATAAAACTAATTTTAAAACTGAAAATATATTTTTTAGACTTTTTATGTATTTATTATGAATTTAATACTATTTAAAACTAATTAAAATGCTAGAAAATACTATTTAAACTAAGAAAATTATGGAAAAATATTTTTTTGGCTTTTTATATTTTTATAAAACTAATAAAATTGAAATTGCATTTTTCTGATCTTTTTCTAGTTTATTTGGATTAAATGCTAATTAAAAATGCTAGAAAATGACATAAAATGCAGAAAAATAGCAAATGAACAGTGAAAAATATGAAAACTTCCAGTATATTATAAAATAAAACTGAGAACAAGGGAAAATTAACAGAAACAACTATGGAATGCAGGAACTATGATTTGGGCACACAACTAATATGAATAAGCACTTGAATTTAAGCTAAAAGCCTCAATAAGTACCACTACTGAACCAAAGGTTGAATAAGCTATAAACAAGTTATGGGAACTTAGAATAAGCAACAACAACAAGAAAAACACACTGAATAAGCAGAAATAAGGAATAAGCAAAACGGGAGTTTTGTGAAAAAGGGCTTAAAAGAAGCTAGCAAATAAGTAGTTTACAACACTAACTAAAAATTATAAAAAATACTATGATGAAGACAAGCAACAGAATGACAAATATCCAAAAGCACAAGTCTTCACTCCTAATATTAACTCCTACATGAAATTCACAAGTGTATTCAAAAACGGGTTTCTATGAAATTTTGACTTTTTAAGAAAACATGCAGTTTGACTTTTATGAGATTTTGATCTACTGAAATGGATTGAAATTAACACTAAATGCTATAATGAACCTAATGCAAGCTTGTTCTACTGATTCTAAACCTAAATGCAAAATCTCACTAGTTGATACTAACTGATTTGAATCACAAGGGCAGTTTAAACTAAATTTTTACTTAAGCTAAACTAGGATGCAAAATAATGATAGGATATGACTTAATGATGCTATATGAGACTGATGCAACCTAACTTGATCTCTACTAGAACCTATATCTCAGTAAAGATGCTTATGCCAAACACTGGTGAATAGACAAAAGTGCAAATTTTAACAACCAAAACTAAGTTCTAAGCTTATGATTACTACTATGACAGATTTATAGTACCTAAATGATGTAGATAAATCAGTAACTAAACACTAATACTAACTAAATCTACTGATGCAAATTGACAAAAATGAGATAACATTCAAAATGATCAGTACTTACAGATGTCCTAGCCAAAATGGCTTGCCACTCAAAATTAAAGAACCACTATCCTATTCTGATCTCAACCCAATTTCTATCACAAACAACCCATATCTAATATCATTCCAGCAATCCAGAACCTTATATGCAGATTTTGACTTTTATTGACTCAGTTTGACTTTCGTTGACTTCTCTTCAAAATGAAATTAGAACCTTAGGAACCTCTCAATACTTCTTTAATTAACTTCAATAAGATCATAAGAGCTTATTTCAACAACTATTTCAGATTATAACAATAAAATTAAACAAGAACACTTTTGGCGGGAAAAACAGTTTTGACTGGAAACATGGAATTGATGATTAAAAACACTTGAATTATAACTGAATTAACTTGTACAATACAGAAATTACAAAACCCAACAAACTTTTACATTAAACTTGAAAAACAATTTTAAAGTTACTCTAAGAAATGGTCTAAAAACTGGGACACTTATTTCTTCTGTCTTCTTTCTCTTTTATAGCTCTCACAAAGTCTTCTCTCATCATTCTTGGCCCTTGATTTAGTCAAAACGATCCCAACCCTTGATTTTGCTTTTTGGCGCCAAAAGTCTTGATAGCTGGATTGAGCAGGTTTAAAGCATTTAAAGAATTTTGGTTGATTGTGGAGGTGGAAGGTAGTGGGTAGACAACTGGGGGGTGTGAGGTGGAAAGGTTGTGGTGGTTTAGTTTACAGTGTCTGGTTTTGCTTGTGAGGGAGAGGGAACAGGGAGAGCGGTTTTATATTTTAAACCATGGGTTGGGTTTGTGATTGGGCCAGCATATTGGTGGGCTTGGGGATTGGGTTTTATTAATATAGGGTCCGGTTTGGTTTGTAGCTTAATCACAAGGACCATTTTTGTAATATTATGAAAGTGAGAGGCCTGATTTGACAAGTTTCCAAAATATCTTCAAGGACCTATTATGCCATATATGAATAGTGCAAGGGTTATATTTATTAGTTTTCCATTTTAAATAAACCAAGGACCATTTTTGACACTTTTCAAAGTTGAGGGACCAAAGTTGTAAATATGCAATTTTAACTTCAAAGGACTATTTTTAACAACTTATGAATCCCCAAGGACCTTTAATGATATTTTACATGATTTGAATATCCAGGGACTAGTTTTGCCAATTTATAAAAGTTTAGGGACTGAAACTGTAAATTATGTAAACTTTGTTGTTTTTCATCAGTTTTCAATCCTTTTGCACTTGTAACACATAAAAACACATTCCAATGATATTTGTAACATTTATATAGTCATTTGTGTGTTTTTGGTTATTTTTGTGGGTTTAAACAATATAAAATATATGTGTTTTTAGACACATATCAAATCCCCCACACTAAACTATTGTTAGTCCCTAGCAATCTTTTATGAAAAATTAATGGATTTGAATCTCTTTACCAAAAGCCATTACTTCTGGAGTAGCCAATTGTTTCAGTTCAAATAAGAACCTTGGTACAATGATAACCAAATGATTTTGAGCAAATCAACAGCTTTCAACGGTTTTGATTTGTCTTTACCAGAAGCCATTTGCTTCTGGACTAGCCAACTCTTAGATAAATTATCAATATTATCTTTGGTGAGTCGATTACCAATTATGGTTTTTCCACTGCCTTTACCACAAGCCATAAACTTGCGGGCTAGCCAACTCTTCACTAATTAAATATATGGTGAGCTGAACACCATACAATTTTGGGCAAATTGCAAGCCGTCAACGGATTTGAGATATCTTTACCAAGAGCCGTTTGCTCCTGGATTAGCCAATCCTTATGTGGGTTAGACATGGTGGACTGATTACCATTTGTTGTGTTTAGTACATAGTACTTCCACTAAAAAAAATTTAAAATTTGGCCATTTTAGGGGGAAAAGGGACTAAAAGGGTACATTTACGATCAAATTCGCCAGAATTTCCCCCCCCCACACTTAGAAATGAATATTGTCCTCAATATTCAAAGTCCCGGCTATTATGCCGAATCCTTGAACGTAAAAAGATAACATTACTAGCTAAGTGTAGAAACACAACAATTATTCTCTTTTTTAATATTTACAATTTTAATTCTTTTTTTTTAGATCTATATACAACATGTGGGGCATCTCCCCCACACTAGGGTGGTACACACGGGTGAAAACCCATGTTTAACTACTGTTTTTGATTACCGAGTCGCTAGCTTGACTCGACCCTGCATTAATTTATTCATGGGGAAGTAAGTGGAAGAGACAATCTCCATCGGACTTTCATTCAAGATGTTTGTATAAACATTGAAGTACGTGAAAGTTCCACACCGATGAGGTATAGAGAGACCCGGCTCACAGATGATAAATGAAAATGCCGGGGTCAAAGATAGTGTCTTCATTCCCGAAGGAGTGAAGAACATGAGAAGTCACCGTATAGGTGAAGAAAAGAAAGAAAATCATGATAAAAATCATGACTAACTCATCATTATCAGAAGGAGAATTCATGATTTCTGGATCATGAATCTCATCATATAAGCTCATTTGATCAAGACATATTCTGGGTGGGAGGGATGGGATTTTGATATCAAGCAAGTTCTCATGGTTGAGAACATTTCCCTCCGGAACACAAAGATCATTTTTGTCTAGATCAAAGTGGAAGTTATCATACTCTGGTGGAGATATGATATGAGTGAGTTCAAAGTAGAACTCCTCGTAAAGAGAATCATTCACGTGATGTAAGTCTGTGAACCCTTGTTCTATTATGGAATCATCACTATCCTCGTCAAAGATTGGATTGTTAGAAATCTAAGTGAATTCAGATTCGAATTCAAATAGAGGATTGGTGAAAGTAGCTTTGAATGCTTCGGGAACAAGGTGATTAACATTCTCTATTGGACTGTTAGTGTGAGAAGTGAGTGAACGATCATTATAAAGGAGACTTTCAAGTTCTCCTAGGTCGGCTTCAAAATCAAAGAGATCATCATCACTTTCCGATGAAAGTGGATTGATGTGAGCGAGTTCATCGGTGAACTCCTCAAGAAGAGGATCAGATTGTGGGAGTGATGCCTCAACATACTCGATGTTTCCATAGGAAGCACAATCGTCGCTAAGATCAGAGAAAATTTCAAAATGATCTTTTGAACACTCAAGAGGGGAAAGAGAATCACACATATGATCAGAAGTTCCCTGTGACTCTCTCGGGATTGGGACAAGGTTCTCAACACGAGACTTTATGAATTCGTTCGATTCCTTTTCAGGAACAGTGTCAAGATGCTCATCCCCCATGTTTAGAGAGTGAGTGGGAATATCGGGTGTGATAACAACAGACTGAGGGAGTTGAGAAGGACTAGCATACATATGTTTTATAATTTCCATTTGTTCTTCTGCTAGTAATTCCATCATAGTCTTTTCTCCCTGATTTTTCATGGAAGGAATTTCAACTGATGAACTTGATGAACCTGTACAAAATTGACGAATATCAAGGGTATCTTCATCATCACTGTCATCAGGAATGAAACGGAATCGAGAGCTAGATTTGGCTGCTTTTTGTATTTTAATTAATTCCCTAATAGAGTTTTCACTGGCAATCTGGGAATCTAATTTAGCAGCCCGCTCTTTGGCTAACAATTCTTCCATGGATTTTTGATTTGGATTATCTTGGGAATGTTTACATTCCTTCAAATCTTTCACTAAATCCAAAAGATCAAGGAGAAGATTTTGAGGAAGTGGCTTAGGCTGAGGTGGTGCCTGATTCATTTGGTACTGTAGAGGTTGGTCATGATACGAAGAGTCGTAATTGTTACAAGGAAATGGATTCCTTGTTTGACAATCAGAGCTAAAGTGTGGACCTCCACAATACTCACAACAGTAAAACTGATGTGGCTGTGAGTTATATGTGTTGTAGTCATAATTGTTATCAGGAACCTGCTCATAGACAAGCGTGTTTCCCGATTGACAATCAGAACTGTAGTGTGAACCACCACAGTACTCACAACAGTAAAACTGCTGAGTCTCACAGTGTGGTAGCTGATGGAATAAATCAGTTGTGTTATGGTAGGAATAGGGATCCTGGTTATAGACATACCCGTTTCCTGATTCCACCATGCTACAACTTAGGCAATTGCCACCATTATAAGGACCACCACACCATTGACAACCAAGAAGGTGAGGATAAGATATAGAAAAGAATCAAAGGGTTTTAGAGGGTAAGAAATGTAGAATCAAAAGATGTGAGAGGGTAAAGATGGGTATTTTTGGATTGGATAAACATTTTGTAAAAATAAGAAAGAAAATCTTTTTGGGTTTTTGTGTTTGTTAAAAACTGATTTTAAAATGTTTTCGGGAACCGTTTTGTTTTTATATGATAATAATAAGAAAATATGAACAAGGATGGTAAATATACAATGGATGTATATTCAACAACACTGATGCTTCAAATTCGTAGTACGCAGCACACCTCCCCGGCAGCGGCGCCAAATTTTGATTGCTCCCAAACGGTCAACCCAAATTAACCAGGTGAATGGTCAACAAGAGTCAATCACTTGAGAACGCAATGCAATTATCCTGGAGAAGTATAGTGTTTCCCCGGGTCGTTAAGTCCCAACGAGGTGTGAACACTGTAATAGAACGAATCTGTGATCGGGTGATATTGAATGGAAAAAGGGTTTTGAGTGATTTATTCTAAGGAATAAAAGAAAATAGCTTAAACAAGCTATAAGAACAAGTACGTGAAAGCAAAATACTTAGAAACGTCAAAAATCTAAAAACGCGTATGTTTAATTAAAATTCTACGTAAACGTACGAAACAAAACGTGAAATTAAATAAATAAAACACCTACGGGTATGAAAATAATTTTTTTACAATCCTAATTATACTAGAAAATTATTGGAAAAATAAAATTATTTTTAAAACTATTTATCTAATTATTATTAATTAAAAACTATTTTTAACTATTTAATAATACCCTAAAATATAAGAAAATATGAAATAAAGCTAGAAAAGTGAAATTATAACTTAGAAAAATCTAAAATATTATAAAACTAATTTTAAAACTGAAAATATATTTTTTAGACTTTTTATGTATTTATTATGAATTTAATACTATTTAAAACTAATTAAAATGCTAGAAAATACTATTTAAACTAAGAAAATTATGGAAAAATATTTTTTTGGCTTTTTATATTTTTATAAAACTAATAAAATTGAAATTGCATTTTTCTGATCTTTTTCTAATTTATTTGGATTAAATGCTAATTAAAAATGCTAGAAATAACATAAAATGCAGAAAAATAGCAAATGAACAGTGAAAAATATGAAAACTTCCAGTATATTATAAAATAAAACTGAGAACAAGGGAAAATTAACAGAAACAACTATGGAATGCAGAAACTATGATTTGGGCACACAACTAATATGAATAAGCACTTGAAATTAAGCTAAAAGCCTCAATAAGCTACCACTACTGAACCAAAGGTTGAATAAGCTATATACAACTTATGGGAACTTAGAATAAGCAACAACAACAAGAAAAACACACTGAATAAGCAGAAATAAGGAATAAGCAAAACGGGAGTTTTGTGAAAAAGGGCTTAAAAGAAGCTAGCAAATAAGTAGTTTACAACACTAACTAAAAATTATAAAAAATACTATGATGAAGACAAGCAACAGAATGACAAATATCCAAAAGCACAAGTCTTCACTCCTAATATTAAGTCCTACATGAAATTCACAAGTTTATTCAAAAACGGGTTTCTATGAAATTTTGACTTTTTAAGAAAACATGCAGTTTGACTTTTATGAGATTTTGATCTACTGAAATGGATTGAAATTAACACTAAATGCTATAATGAACCTAATGCAAGCTTGTTCTACTGATTCTAAACCTAAATGCAAAATCTCACTAGTTGATACTAACTGATTTGAATCACAAGGGCAGTTTAAACTAAATTTTTACTTAAGCTAAACTAGGATGCAAAATAATGATAGGATATGACTTAATGATGCTATATGAGACTGATGCAACCTAACTTGATCTCTACTAGAACCTATATCTCAGTAAAGATGCTTATGCCAAACACTGGTGAATAGACAAAAGTGCAAATTTTAACAACCAAAACTAAGTTCTAAGCTTATGATTACTACTATGACAGATTTATAGTACCTAAATGATGTAGATAAATCAGTAACTAAACACTAATACTAACTAAATCTACTGATGCAAATTGACAGAAATGAGATAACATTCAAAATGATCAGTACTTACAGATGTCCTAGCCAAAATGGCTTGCCACTCAAAATCAAAGAACCACTATCCTATTCTGATCTCAACCCAATTTCTATCACAAACAACCCATATCTAATATCATTCCAGCAATCCAAAACCTTATACGCAGATTTTGACTTTTATTGACTCAGTTTGACTTTCGTTGACTTTTCTTCAAAATGAAATTAGAACCTTAGGAACCTCTCAATACTTCTTTAATTAACTTCAATAAGCTCATAAGAGCTTATTTCAACAACTATTTCAGATTCTAACATTAAAATTAAACAAGAACACTTTTGGCGGGAAAAACAGTTTTGACTGGAAACATGGAATTGATGATTAAAAACACTTGAATTATAACTGAACTAACTTGTACAATATAGAAATTACAAAACCCAGCAAACTTTTACATTAAACTTGAAAAACGATTTTAAAGTTACTCTAAGAAATGGTCTAAAAACTGGGACACTTATTTCTTCTGTCTTCTTTCTCTTTTATAGCTCTCACAAAGTCTTCTCTCATCATTTTTGGCCTTGATTTAGTCAAAACGATCCCAACCCTTGATTTTGCTTTTTGGCGCCAAAAGTCTTGATAGCTGGATTGAGCAGGTTTAAAGCATTTAAAGAATTTTGGTTGATTGTGGAGGTGGAAGGTAGTGGGTAGACAGCTGGGGGGTGTGAGGTGGAAAGGTGGTGGTGGTTTAGTTTTACAGTGTCTGGTTTTGCTTGTGAGGGAGAGGGAACAGGGAGAGCGGTTTTATATTTTAGACCATGGGTTGGGTTTGTGATTGGGCAGCATATTGGTGGGCTTGGGGATTGGGTTTTATTAATATAGGGTCCGGTTTGGTTTGTAGCTTAATCACAAGGACCATTTTTGTAATATTATGAAAGTGAGAGGCCTGATTTGACAAGTTTCCAAAATATCTTCAAGGACCTATTATGCCATATATGAATAGTGCAAGGGTTATATTTATTAATTTTCCATTTTAAATAAACCAGGGACCATTTTTGACACTTTTCAAAGTTGAGGGACCAAAGTTGTAAATATGCAATTTTAACTTCAAAGGACTATTTTTAACAACTTATGAATCCCCAAGGACCTTTAATGATATTTTACATGATTTGAATATCCAGGGACTAGTTTTGCCAATTTATGAAAGTTTAGGGACTGAAATTGTAAATTATGTAAACTTTGTTGTTTTTCATTAGTTTTCAATCCTTTTGCACTTGTAACACATAAAAACATATTCCAATGATATTTGTAACATTTATATAGTCATTTGTGTGTTTTTGGTTATTTTTGTGGGTTTAAACAATATAAAATATATGTGTTTTTAGACACATATCAAGGGATCCCTTTCGCCCTAGGAAAGAGAGTAGCTATCTTAGGAGGGTTAAAGGATTGCATGTCTTTGTAGGTAACTTCACATATAGGTGTGATTTCATGATCTTGGAAAATGTTAAGGGCATCATTGATGGGTTTTTTGGGGATTTGATACTTGGGAGACCATTTATAGAGGAAACTAAAATGGTTTATGATCGAGAGGAAGGAATAGTCAAGTTCTCAAACAGAGCCGAGAGTGTTAAATACATAATGCCCTACAAAAATAAGAAACTTGAGGGTATTGATGATTTAGATGTGGACAACATTCCGGCATTTGAAGTAAATTGGAAGAACAAGGTTTACTACACTGCTTGTCTTGAGTTAGGCTCTGAGTATATTCGTGATGAGAGAAGGGTTAAGGAGATCGAATGGGCCTCTAAGATTAGGACAACGTAGGGGTACGACTTCGAGTCTATCTACAAGACTCAAAAATAAAGAAAAGCGCTTCGTGGGAGGCAACCCATGCTTAATTGTTTGCTTGTTTGTGTCGTGTATCTTTTGTTAATTGTTTATTCTCATGTTTAAATTTGTAAAAATACTTTATTTTGTCTTTAACCTCGTCTTAATTACATATAAAGGTATTTTACATAAGGGATAAGTGTAGGGAGGATTACACACGTTTTCATAAGAAACGTGAACAAGAGAATTACAATTATTTAAAAGATATACATCTGTGTTTATTCGAGTCAAATGCTTGTATCGAGTCATAATGGATGTTTTGCAGGAAATTTTTCCAGATTTTAAAGATAAAAATTTTCTAGAATTTTTTCCAGAAAATCGCAGACCAGTTTCTGTCAGGATAACCTGACGGCGTCAGGAGGAGCAGAAACAGCTTATTACTTTTTCTCGTTTTCTGAGCTACATATAAATTTTTGGAATTTTCCAGGTCTTAATTTTCCAGAAAATCTGTAAATATCCATTCCACAAGCATTATATCCTAGTTTAGTAGAGTCATATATATATATATATATATATATATATATATATATATATATATATATATATATATATATATATATATATATATTGTTACCGCCGATTTTACGCGAAGGTTTCGTTTGTTTTCTTCAAGTGTGCAGGTTTAAGTTATCAAGAAGAAGATACATAAGATGAGAAGGAGCTTTTCACGCAAACATTCTTCTTGAAGAAAGATTTAACCACCACTTCACACGGATCCTACCAAGCTAATCAGGGGAGTACTAGTTTCTTTCGTTTTTAATTACCTTCCATTATCATAACTTTGATACTTTCGGGGAACATTTGTGACAATGTTCAGTTTAAGTGTAGGGAGGGAAATAAAACGGGAACTTTGAAACTATGCTTATCCTTGACTATTTGATTTGTCCAATTTCATTTGTGTAATAAACCATGAGAAATATCGGTTAGGGTAATTTTGGCACCAAATTTAAAATTTTTCATGACATATAGGAGTGGGCCATTAGTCTTAATAAAGCGTCTCATGGATAGGAAGTTATATGACTAGCACAAAAACCCTTTACCACTTAAATTTCACCCAAAATGTGAGGATCGCCCTTAGATTTGTAGGAATTAAAGCATTCATCTTTGATGCGTAGAGTGTGAACCGGTAGTATAATAGATTCTAGAACTTGTTTTGTGATGCATTCTGAGATCGCTAGTAAGACTACACTTGTGTAGTTAGGAATAACTAAATGATAAGAGGCATTAGGATATCCCTTGTTTGATACCTGTAATATAATTACTTCTTCCACATCGGTTGAGTAATTCCCCCACACCCTTGCGTTGTACTCATCTTTAGTACACGATACCCCTAGTAGAGCCTATCCTTTTCGCGGTTCTCGTGATGTTTTGGTTTTCCGGAATATCAATGAAGAGCATTGTTTACAATCCACCCCCAAATGTACACCCAAGTCGCCTTAGCCTACCTTGTATGCACTCACTTTTAGTGCATTATTGTTATCACACTAAACCCTTAGTTCAAATATCTAGTTGCTTGCATAAGTTGCTAAGTCAAGTCATATCCTTTGTACACAGTTTTAGGACGATTGGGACTCATGGGAAAAGTTAAATTTTATGAAATGACGGGAAGGGAACGTTAAATTCAAATTCCCTTTATTTGCGTAATAATGTACTCCAAGTGTTTTGATCTTTCCAATTCGGGTCAAATTAGTGTTAGAGTAATAAAAACTCAAGTGTAGGGATGTACCTATAAATCCCTACTATTTTGATGTTATCGTAGAGGATGGTAGAGTAAAAGTGTATGAAAAAAAATCGAAAAAAAAATAGAAAAAAAAAATAGAAAAAGAAAAAAATAGAGTGTTAAAAAAAAAAAAAAAAACGGGCTACCATCCTACATCTATCTTTAAATTTATGTTTGTTTATTTCAGTTATCTAGAGTTTAGAGTGTCGAGTCTTGGCTTAGCAACGCCATTCTTCGCGTGCTTGTAACATAAATATTTTTGACTTGCCACCACTAAATCGCCTATCCCACCAAACCATTTGTTTCCCTACCGTAAGCCTAATGTTGCAACCCTTTAAAAGACTTCTTGGATAGTCTTTCCTAGGTGCTTACGCCAAAGCGATGGAGGTTTGATCTAGGCTTGGCGATGGAGGTTTGATCTAGTCTCAAGCCTATGGTAATCTATGTACTAGGACCGGTTAATGAGTGTTTATCTTCCATTTCCAACTTGTTATATTTCATATACACCCGAGAGATGTAAGTATCCAAACACCCCATGTGAGGTGCTAGTATGTAATTTCCGTGCTTGTTATGACTTTTGCAGGGCTTATATGTGTTATGAATCGTTCTAAACTAATGCTTCATGACCCCTAATTTATAAATCAGTTGGCTAAAAGCACATTTGCTTGAGGACAAGCAAATACCAATTGTAGGGATATTTGATAAGGAGTTAAAAGGTACCTTTTTGAGGGGTCACTTAAGCCCTTAATTGATCAGTTTTGTATCCGTTACTACTTAATTTTGTTCCTTTTCACTTTTTAGGTCTTTTGAAGGCAAATTGTTGGAATGACACTTATTCGGACGAAAAGGCGCGAATATACGAAGAAAATGGCCAAAGTCAAGAATCGAGACACTCATGCTGCTAGAAATGAAGGGGACGGCGTCAGTATTTGTGACGCCGTCGGAACATGTTTTATGACGACTCAGTAGCCAAATTGATTTTTTACAAGTGACAGCATCAGGTGTTAAAAGAGTAGGGCGTCGCAGCTCAGACGGCCAAGATTTGATCCAGACGGCGTCAGAGACTGAAGGCGACGGCGTCACGGGCATAAGGTGACGCCGTCAAAATGATAACTTGGCCAAGACGAAAACTTAATGACGACGACCCGACAGCGTCACAGTTAAAGAGTGACGCCGTCGCAGTTTGTAACACTATATATAGAATCCGAATTTTTCAGTTTTAGAGAGGTAGTTTTGTGGAGTAAAAACCTAAATTGAACCAAGGCTGTCTTGTACAGTATTTTAGGGTTCCATACCCTATTTTACATCAAGATAAGTGTTTTACTTCATTAATTCAATTATGTCTTCAATTGATTGTGTGTATGCTTGCATGTTCTCCATGTCCGGCTAATTTACTTGTGTGTTTGCTTAGGTAATATGAAACCTAGTTATTGAATATTGATTGGTTGTCTCTTATCTTCGTTGTGATTGACCTAGTATTGTGATAGGTCATTCGTTGTGTTATTAATGCTTGATTAATCTTTGTTGAACATTAGTTTATAATCACCTAGAGTTATTGTAGGCTAAACATCCAAAGAATACCTTAGTGTTAAGTTTATAAATCCTAGAGATTTTGTAGTCATTAACCTTTGGTAGCTTCAAAGAGTTAGGGATAAACGCATACCCTACGACCTTAGAAACACAACGCGTTAAGAATACGGACGTGACAATTCAACCATCAATAGGAGATAACTAGGGAGTAATAAAACCTAAGTAAATACATTTTTAATCATCATACGAGCACACAACAACAGACATAGACTACCCCTAGCTTAGTTAATTAGATAATTAGATAAGTAGAGTAATCGGTAGAAATACCAACCCCCAAATCCAAACCCCGGGATTCGTACCTTTCCATTTCCTAAAAAATATAAAAAAGATAAAAAATAATCTTCCTCAACCCCAACCTTAGCATAGTAACTTCTCACTAGCATTCCTATTCCCCTAGAGAACGATATCAATACCCGTGGCTTACCCTAATACTACACTACAACGATTAGGTTCACTGCCTAGGGTGTTGAAAAACTTGCTCGACGAAAAGGAAGTTCCTTTAACCCCGAACGCGCTGTGTAAGCGTATCAAAGTCGCATATTGGCATGACCGAATATTCGATGCCATAAGGTCGAAGTATCATCCATATAAGTAAGACAAAGTTTTTCTTTAGGTTCATTACCAATTTTAATGACATAGACTCCATGTTTCCTAATTCCTCTTCCTATGGTTATGCCATTTTTTAATATCTTACTACTGGTTTCGGTAAAAAGTACATTGCACTTTTTATCACATATTTTTCCTATACTTACGAGGTTAAAGTTTAGGTTTTCTACGTGACACACATCGTTAATGGTTAGAGATTTGTTAGAAATCGTACCTTTACCGATGATTTTGCTTTTGCTATTTCCAAACACCACATTTCCACCATTGAAGGATTCATATGTGGAGAATAAATCTTTATTACCGGTCATGTGCCTCGTGCACCCGCTATCCTTGACCCATTCATCCGGATCTAGGTCGACCTTTAAGCACACCTAAGAAAAAAATTAACTCAAAA
Organism: Chrysanthemum seticuspe; assembly: GCA_019973895.1. Taxonomy (NCBI): domain Eukaryota; kingdom Viridiplantae; phylum Streptophyta; class Magnoliopsida; order Asterales; family Asteraceae; genus Chrysanthemum; species Chrysanthemum seticuspe. The sequence continues at coordinate 115,942,115 of BPTQ01000004.1, read as the reverse complement.
GTTTGGTCCTCATTTGTTCATGGGTCCATTAGTGTTAAACATTCCATTCATGTTAGACATGTATGGATAAGGTGAATATGCATTCCATGGTGTAAAGTTTTAAAATGGAAAGCCATTTTGCATATTTGGATTCCATCCTATTTGATGGTTACTTCTCGGGTAAACATTATTAGGTCTCCTAGATGTGTTTGGTTTTGAAAAAGATGGAGCTTTGTTTCTTGCAAAAATTGGATTATATTTTGGGGGTGGTTGTCTAGTGGTAATATGAGTTGGTTTCTTCTTATTAATAATAACAAAATCAGTTCTAGAGGAAGAAGCTATGTTATTACCCCTGTTTGCTTTAGCAGACCTGTTGGAATCACTCCTAAACTATAATTCAAGTGTTAGTCATTCTTATGTAATAGGTAGCTTATTATGGCCTTTATGTTTGTTATTAGCCTTAAGCTTATGTAGAAGGCCTATGAGCTTAGGCCCAAGCCCATAATGGAAAGGAAGGGAACTAGTAGTGTTGCCCTAGCTTCCCTCCTATAAATACTCTTGTAAACCTTCATTTGAAGGTTGGTTGTTCAATTTATCCTTTCACTCACATCTCTACGCCTAACCGTCTAAGTCATACGTGTGTGCGCAATGTTTGTTTATTAAGCTTGTGTTGTAAATCTAGTGACCTAACAGTGGTATCAATCGCCTAATAGTTGAGTGAACGTATTGTTTGAAGTGAGTTTTGGTCTCACGCTTAACTTGCGTCTCGATAACTTTGGCTTGATCAAAAACATATTTTTTACACTTTTTAATCCAAGATTCTTGTCCTTTCAACGTTATAAGGTGTTAAACTTACTGTTTTTGGCAAAAAGTTTCAAACTTTGTGTGTAGATCATCGTTTTTCATCTAGTTTTTGTACGAAGGTTCTATCCTACGCGTAACTGTTCTAAGAGTTTTGGTTCATCAAGTTTCACACTTTTGTGTCTTTTGGTGTTATTGAAGCTATTTCATCACACAAAAATTGGTTTAGAAACAACTTTGAGCATAATCATATTTACGAGTAATCCTACGCTTAGCAAAACCCTAAAACTACGCGTAAGGTTATCCTTGGCTTGATCTTCGTTTTCGTGGTTTACTCCGTGTTTTCTTGCTTGGATAAGCCTGAAAATACGTCGACTTTGGATATCTTTTGCACTGTGAAGTGTAAAATATCACTTGGGATAAAACCCTAAAATTACGCATAAGCATAAGCTTACGCGTAGAAATCCTACGCTTAAGATTCATCTTTCGCCTAAGCCACGTCTTACGCATAAGGTAATCCTACGCATAAGTTTCTACGCCTAACTTTGTGTCTACGCATAACTTTAGCGTCTTTTCCATACTTACGCGTAAGCTAAATCCTACGCGTAACTAGTGATTGTTACGCGTAACTTTGGTGTTTTTACGCATAAGTGCTACTTGGATAATTATGATTTCTACGCCTAAGGACACTTCATCAACAAAGGTTCATTCGACTACAAAGATCCATTTTTTACCAACACAAGTTTTCAACATGTCACAACCACCATACTCTAACTATTTCCCTTACACTTATTCTCAACGACAACAACAACTAAGTCCACAACATCAACAATGGAATCAACAACAAGCAATTTATCAACAACAATTTAATCAACAACATACTCCACAACTTGGAGCAATTCCTCCACCACAAATGGTTCAAACACCGCCAAGTTTTCAAGTTCAACCCTACACAAATGACTTTAATCAACATCCATCAAGGAACACTATGAAGGAACCCACTTGGTTTGCAAAGATGTGTGAAGCTTTAAGCAGCCAACAATCAATTCATGAGGCTGGATCACTTGATAGACCTCCAATGCTCACTCCAGGAAACTACGATCAATGGGTGATAAGGTTCTTTAGGTTTTGTGATCTGAAGAAGCCACATGGAAAGTTCTTAAAGAAGGTTATCTTGGAAGGTCCATTTGAGATGCCTACTGTCATTGTACCCGGAGATCCTAATGCTATTCCACCAAGAGATGAACAAACAAACATTGCTACTGTTGCAGATTTAAATCAAACAGAACTTCTACACTATGAAGCTGATGAGCTTGCAATGCAATATATCCTTTTAGGATTACCTAACCCAATTCTTTGAAGTGTTGATGCTCAAAAGACTGCAAAGGAAATGTGGGACCATATTCATCTTCTTATGGAAGGATCTGTACTCAATCAGGAGGATTTGGAATCCAAATTTTACTTGGCTTATGAACACTTCATGATTAAACCTGGAGAGACACTAGAGTCTTATCATCATCGATTTTCAGACATCATCAATGATTTGGATAAACACAACATCATCATGCCAAGAATCGCAGTGAATACTAAGTTCCTGAGTAGTCTTGGTCCTGAATGGGAGAAGTATGTCATTTTTCTCCGTCAAGCGAAGAATATGCATCATTCTACATATGGATTGTTGTACGATTACTTGAAGGCTCATGAAAAGGAAGTTGATAGGGAAAGGATTCTCCGTGCTCAAATTGCTCAACCTACACATCCAAAAAATCAACAACTTGCCTTATATGCTCAACAAAGTTATCCTCCTCAACAAGAAACTCAACCAACTGCCTCAGTCACACCAAACGATCAATCACAGCAACCTCAACAAAATCAATTGGTTCCATACAACAACAACAATGATCAAGCACTTCATAGTCAAACTAGTGAGGAATCCGATCCGTTCGAAGCATTGCAACAGGGATTTGTTATGATTGCTAATGCTTTTAGCCGTTATACCAACAAATCCAACAATCGTATTCATTCCTCATCCAATACACGTAATCAGGCTGTCGTAAACAATGGACGAGTTGAAGTTCAGAATCGTGGTTATGGTCGTCAAATGGGAGGTGCTCAAGGGTTTAATGCTATGGGTAGAAATAACAACAGAGCTCAAGTGGTGGAACAGGGAAATGCTCAGAATGGGTTAAATGGTCTTCGATGCTACAACTGCAATGAGAAGGGACACCTGGCTAATGCATGCCCAAAGCCAAGGAATAGGGGCAGTGCTTATTTCAAAGAGGCTCTTCTTTTGGCTCTTAAGGATGAAGCTGGTGGATCTCTCACAAACAAAGAACAGAGCTTTATGGCAGATGCAGACTCAGATGATGATATGGAGGACTTGCAGGCCAATGCAGCTGTTATGTTGATGGCTAATATGCATGAGCTACACATGAGTGAAACAGGCCCAGTGTATGACACTGATGGCTTGTCTCAGGTACCCGAACAAACCATCATCATATCTGAACTAATATCTCGGCCAATATCTGAATCCGGCACGGCTCAGACTGTTCAAAATGAGTCATCTACATCTCATTCTGACGATTTTCAAATAAACCCTGTTGTTACATTTGACGATCAAGATGACCTTATGGTTTCCTTTGATAATCAAATTGACTCCGTGGTTGTACTTGAGGATCTAAATAATGATCATGTTGTGACTCACGTTGAACAAGCCGAACTGTTGCCTCATCCAGATTTTGTCGTTTAATTCAAGACCATCAAATCAAAATGAAAGAATGTTATGCATTAAATAAGGAATTAAAAAGCAAAAATGCACTGTTAACCAAGGATTTTGAATGCTTACAAATGCAACTCAACTTTTTCAAAACTCAAGAAAACCGTGAAAAAGGTTTTGAAGCCGCTTTTGCTAAATCTCATCAAAACGAAAAATATTTAGAGAGACAGATGCGTGATCTAGCCGCTTCGAAGAATGCTTTGTTGTCTGAAATAGAACAACTGAAACATGAACATAAAAGCAAATTAACGCTCTCACCTTGGAAAATCAAAAAGCTAAGGTTGAGTTGTTAACTTGTCAAAAACAGTTCTCCGCATACAAAAAGCATTCAACGAATCGGGTAGATGACCTTCTTGAAGAAATTATCGGCTTGCAAAACAAAATTAAAGAGTTTAAAACTGTTGTTTACAAACATGGTGAATCAGTAACAGCTATTGAAAAGTTTACTTTAAAACCCAATCCAAAAGGATATGGACCAAATCTAGCTGATTACAAACCAAAGCTTTCACTAAAAACATTCAAACCAAATCCTGAAGTTTCCAGTGCAGAATATAAAATTAATGATACTGTTATGAGTGTTGTTGAATATCATCGTCAAGAGGAATTAGATGCAGAAGACGAGAGTCGATCAAAATTAAAAACTGTTGTTTACAACAAACCTTTTAATTATTCAAAACTGGTCACTTTTGTCACACCAACGGATTCTTCTAACACACCAAGGGTTATCATCAAAACACCTGAGTCTTCTAATGTTAATCCTCAACCAGATTATGCACAAATTTATGGTCCTTTACCTTCCATCAGTGAAGTAAACTCAAAACCTGAAAATCGCAAAATTCTTAGATATTTTGATATTTTCATGGCTGACCTCAAAATTTTAGAACATGAGATAGAATATCATTCTGAAATCAAAGTTCAACACTTTCAATCGCCTCTGGCGCGAGAACAAAGAAACATTTTTCAGAAAAATCTTTTACCAAATGTTAAATATTTGAAAAGTTGTGCATTGTCTTGGGAACAGGACTTTCATAAGGAACTTGGAGTCATGAAGGTCGTTTTCGAGAAAACTGAAACATCTATTTCTAATACTAAACGTAAAAAGAAACTGTTGAGAAAAGATGTTGATCGACTCTTGAAAGATGTTATCTGTGCTTATATCCATAATGTTGTGTTATTCTATTCTTTGCCACATGCATCTGATTATATCTCTGCTGATCATGTTGACTCTGTGGTAACCGTTGAGAATACTGATAATGTGCTTCAGATCGAGTCTTTAAAAGCTGAAAATAAACGATTACTTAACGAACCTTACAATGCAAAACGTCGTCTTAATTGGTGTGAAAAAGATATTCACAATCAACAACTTGGGTTTCAAAAGAAAATCACTCAGTTGCATGAAAAATCTTCTGATCCTAAATTTGCGCAACTGGATGATCAAAACGTGTCTTTGAAAGGTCAAATCTTAAAATATGAACACGAACTTGTAAAAGTTAAACAGGAATATGGTGTCATATTTGATTTACTCAATAAGACTCGTCATGAAGCATCAAACGAACTTGATCACTATCTTGCTCACACTAGATAAGTCATGAATTTTGCTGGTAATATTCGTTCTGAAAATCAAGATTTGATTCACACTATCTCTAAGTTAAGAGAAATGTTAGGAAAGTATGAACAACTCCCGCCAACCATCATTAAGAGATTAGCACCTGTAACACTTAGTAATCGTGCACCTAGAATCCCTACTGCCAAATCACAAGTTGCTAACGTGCTTCCTTCTACTGAAACAGGAATAGTTGCATCTTTTCCAAACGTCCGCACTTCACAGCCTAGGAGCACTCAATCGAAGAATAGGAAGTTGCGACCTAAGAAAAGATCAATAAGGAATGCTAAAGTAGAAGAACACCCTAGGACTATGAATAAGACTCACGTTGCTTCCACTATAGATATTGCGTCTGGAAAATGTAATAGAAATAGTGATGTAACGAATGCTAAACCGTTAAGTACTTTTGATATTCAGTATGATGCACCTTGTGTTATTTGTCGTAAAAGTATGAATTCTGATTGTCATGACAAATGTGTTGCTAAAGCTATAATCTCTCGTTTACGGAATCCTAAGAATCGGAATACCTCTAGGCCCACTAATCATTCTAAGTCTGTGCTTGGTAGACCGCCTTCTTTAGATTCTACATCATGCGTTGTTGTCCCTGTAGCTCCAGTTTCACCTCCTAAGAATGTAGTACCACCTAGTGCATTCACAAAGACTAAAGCAGACAGTAGTTATAGATGGCAGAAATGGATACATAACACATTAGGATTTAAATGGATGCCTAAAGTTATTAATGTGTGTATGTCTACTATCACTGCTTCAGAACCCTCTAACATTTCGGGTTCCACACCTACTTCTATTCCATCTGTGTCATCTGTGTGTAATGCAGGTGATACAGATCATTCTCTAGATTGTTGATAGCGGATGTTCCCGACACATGACAAGAAACCTTAAACTGTTATCAAACTTTATTGCAAAGTTCATTGGCACTGTCAGGTTCGGGAATGATCACTTCGCAGCTATCATGGGCTACGGAGATTATGTCAATGGGAACATCGAAATCAGCAGGGTTTACTATGTGGAAGGCCTCGGTCACAATCTGTTTTCAGTAGGTCAGTTTTGTGATGGAGATTTGGAGGTTGCTTTCTGGGAGAAAACTTGTTTCATTCGTGATCTACAAGGAAATGACCTTATGTCTGGCTCGCGTAATTCTAGTCTCTACACTATCTCTATGCAAGACATGGTTGCTTCATCTCCCATCTGTTTACTTTCAAAGGCAACATCAACAAAATCCTAGCTATGGCACCGTCGTCTCTCACATCTAAACTTTCAAACCATCACCAACCTTGCTCGACACAAACTAGTTGAAGGTCTCCCACGATTCCGATATTCAAAAGATCACCTTTGCTCAGCTTGTGAACAAGGAAAAAGCACTCATGCTCATTTTCCTTCAAAGGTGGAACACAGCTCTCAGCATGTGCTTCATCTTCTTCACATGGATTTGTGTGGCCCAATGCGCGTGCAAACGATCAATGGAAAACGCTACATCTTAGTAATTGTTGATGACTACTCACGATGGACTTGGGTTTACTTTCTTCGAAGCAAAGACCAAGCTCCACAAATGATCGTCACCTTTCTCACAAAAATTCAAGTTCAGCTCCGGAACACTGTCCGCCAAATAAGAACAGACAAAGGAACTGAATTTGTTAACCAAACCCTTCGTGAATTTTATGAGAAAGTAGGAATTCAGCATCAAACATCTATTGCACGTACACCAGAACAAAACAGAGTTGTTGAAAGACGAAACCGAACGTTAGTGGAAGCTGCAAGAACAATGTTAATCAATGCTAAACTTCCAGATTACTTGTGGGCAGAAGCTGTATCTACTGCATGCTATACTCAAAACCGTTCTATGATCACAAAACGCCAAAACAAAACACCTTTCGAGCTTGTCCACAACCATAAACCGAATCTCAAACACTTTCATGTATTTGGATCCCTTTGGTATCCGAATAATGATCGTGATGATTTTGGAAAGCTCAAAGCCAAAGCCGACATTGGAGTCTTTATTGGATATTGTGAAAATTCTAAAGGTGACCGGATCTGGAATCGTCGTACAAAACAGGTGATGGAAACGATTCATGCTCATTTTGATGAACTCACGGAAATGGCTTCTGAGTATAACAGCTTAGAACCCGGTCACAACCATTTCAACTTCTCTCAACCACCATCATCAACTGAACAAAGCCCCCAGCTCACTCGTCAACAAATGGAAAGGTTATTTGCTCCGCTGTTCAGTGACGATATTGATGAACGTGCTCCAGGTGTATCCGCTGTTTCCGCTGCTCAACCTGATAATACTCTTATACCTGATACACCCGCTACAACAACTACTGTTGAAGAAGAACCACCAGTTGACTCCACCACAACAGTTGAACAAACCGCTTCCAACAATGATGAACCGGCTGATGATATTCTGAATGATGTACCCCCACCTGCAGATTTTGATCCAAATGCGTTCTTTAACCCGTTTGCTAATGACACTGCTGCACCTGATGTTGCGGAATCATCAACAAACCATTTGAATCCTCAGAATCTGCACAATGTATACCAACATCAACCCTCTACACATCGATGGACAAAAGATCATCCTCTGGCAAATATTATTGGCAACCCGAATCAACCAGTCGTTACGAGACAACGTCTTCACACAGATGGTGAACATTGCATTTATGCACTCACTGTCTGCCAATCTGAGCCTAAAAACATTAAAGACGCAATGAAAAAAGACAACTGGATTGAATCCATGCAAGAAGAACTCAACCAATTCAAACGTCTTGAAGTATGGGAACTGGTTGAAAGACCAACAAGGGTCTACGTCATTGGTCTCAAATGGATTTTGAAAAACAAATTGGATGCTGAAGGGAATGTAATCCGCAACAAGTCACGTCTAGTTGCTAAGGGTTATCATCAGGAAGAGGGAATAGAATTTGAAGAATCCTTTGCTCCGGTTGCTCGTCTTGAGGCTGTTCGGATATTTCTCGCGTTCGCGGCTCATATGAATATGACGGTCTTTCAGATGGATGTCAAAACTGCGTTTCTCAACGGACAACTGAAAGAAACGGTTTATGTCAGCCAACCCGAAGGATTCGTTGACCCTGAGTCCCCGAATCATGTCTACAAACTGAACAAAGCTCTTTATGGTCTCAAACAAGCCCCTCGGGCATGGTACGATAAGCTATCTTCTTTCCTCGTTGCTAATAATTTCACCAAAGGTTCGGTTGACCCAACTCTTTTTATACAATATCACGGGGCACATATCTTAATTGTTCAAATTTACGTGGATGACATCATTTTTGGGTCTACACATAAAAAGTTTTCAATCGCTTTTGCAAAACTAATGAAGAAAATTTTTGAAATGTCCATGATGGGTGAACTTACGTTCTTTCTAGGATTACAAGTTCATCAATCACCCCGTGGTATTTTCTTGAGTCAGTCCAAATATGCCCTTGAATTGTCAAACAAATTTGGAATGAAAACCTGTGATACTTATGCCACACCAATGACTCATACCAAGAAGCTAGACGCTGATTTACATGAGAAATTAGTGGACCCTACTAAATACCGAAGTATTATTGGGTCTCTCATGTATCTAACAGCTACCAGGCCTGATATTGTCTTTGTTGTTTATCTATGCTCCCGTTATCAGTCGCGACCAACTGAAACCCACCTCTCTGAGGCTAAAAGAATCCTCCGATACATCAAGGGAACCATTAACTTGGGGATCTGGTATCCGAAGGATTCTGGTTTTGAACTAATCGCTTTTTCAGACGCTGACCACGCAGGATGCTTAGACTCAAGGAAAAGTACTTCAGGAGCACTACAATTTCTTGGTGATAAACTGGTGTCTTGGCAATCAAAGAAGCAGGATTGTACATCGCTGTCATCAACCGAAGCAGAATATGTAGCCATGTCCGCGTGTTGTGGTCAAGTCATATGGATGAGAACACAACTCAAAGACTATGGTTACGTATTTGACAGAATCCCAATGTACTGTGATAATCGAAGTGCCATTGCGATCTCGTGCAACTCAGTTCAGCACTCGAAATCAAAGCACATCGATCTACGCTATCATTTCATCAAGGACCACGTGGAACAGGGTACCGTTGAATTATACTTCGTGGGTACAGAATACCAATTGGCAGATCTACTCACCAAAGCCTTGCCTCCCGCTAGGTTTAATGAGTTGGTCCACCGGATTGGTATGAGGTGTTTGACTCAAGAGGAATTGGATGACCTCCTAACACAGTCTTAAAAACCTATCAAACACCAAAATATCTTTTGTAAATACATTTTTTTTCAAAAACAAAATACAAAAATATAAAACCCGATAAAAACAACAAAAATATTCTTCTAATCTAATTTTCTTTCAACATGGCAAGTACATTTCTTCCATCAACACTTTAATCTTTCAAAATTCAGTATTTTTACGATCAAGTGTTGAGGGGGAGAATATTATCACTTAACTGTTTCAAAACATCTGTGTGCTTGCATGTTATCTTATCCCGGTTGTACCTTTTATCAATGGTGGTAAAATTTTCTGGTTAAACTGACACTCCTCGGACTAAAATTTATAACCTTTCATCATTTATTAAGTCGAGGGGGAGTGTCGTCAAAGTTTCTTTCTTAAAATCTTCATTTGGTAACCAAAATGGAAGTTAAATGGCTTTGTGTGAAAAAGGAAAAGGTGGAGGGACCAAAACTGTCAAAAGATGAAAGTCATTTCAATAAAATTCCTCCACCTAACTTATCACTTCACATTTATTACTCTAACCAAAACAAATCCTACGCCTAAGAATCACACTTCCAATCCGTGTTTTTGATCATCAAACTGTAAGTGGATTAATGTTTCTAACATGATTTTAAACACTGGTTTTGATTTTCAAATTAATCCAACGGCTAAATTTACTTATATGGTTGATTTTGTGTTCTTCGCATATGCGTAAGAACACATGATCATGTGTTATGTGTTTGTGGTTAAAAAGATAATGTCAAAATGTTTTAATAACATCAATGATATTTTTTCTATCCTCAAAACAAACCCAGAAACTCGAATTGAGTGATTTTGAAAATTAGGGTTTATGCGTGAATTTGGGTATTTTAAAATGTGAATGGTTTTGGTCAAAAAGGTTATTGTATGATGTTCATATTGTGTTGTATTAAAGATTTCCAGGCCCTATAACCACCCAGAAACTCTAATTAAGTCAGAATTAGGAATTAGGGTTTAATGTTCTTGTGTTTGGGTATTTTTGATTCACCACGAATTGGGTGTTAAAACTTGGTTATTAGACTCTCACAACTCTTAAAACCTACCAGAAAATGTTTGGTGCGAATCCTATGGTTAGAAATCATACGCGTAATTCTTAAACTCTAGGGTTTTGACCTACGCGTATGACTTTCTACTCGTAACTGCTTAACTTGCTTTCATGCCATGATTTGTGTTTAGTATGACTATACATGTTAAGATTGATGATATGATGGTTTTATTTTAGGCTTGATACTCGTAAAATTCAGAATCAAGGTCGATTGTTACTCTACGCATAAGGATCACCTTAAGCGTAGGCAGTTATGCGTAAGAGTAATCCTACGCGTAACTACTACGCATAAGGTTCTACATTGGGACTACGCGTATCCTGTGAAGGATATGCGTAAACAGTGACCTCAACGCATAAGGTCTACTCTTACGAGTAAGCCTTACGCGTAAGGTCTTTATACGCCTACGCGTAAGCCCTACGCATAAGGTCCCCTTTTCCTACGCGTAACATTTCTTACGCGTAAGTTAGGATCCTACGCATAAGCTTTCGTCTACGCGTATATCACTTCTGTTTACGTGTAACTTTGCCTAATCTACGCCTAAGCCTTGATAGACCTTCATTATGAATTGTTACGTGCACAAACTTGTTAATAAACAAATCATATTGTCACGAAACCAATAATGTCACTAATAACCTTAATCGTTTAATATGTTGTGTTAAATATGTGATAACATAAACTTTAAAACTTAAAGTTAACTAACTCACAAAACTTATCATGACGACATTGGACTATTGAACAAACAAGTGACTTTGGACTCGTAACAATCTTTAACACTGTACATTCAATAATTAGACAATAAAACCTTCTGTTGACTAACATTATGTCTTTCGATATGTTGGTTCTTTTGGCTAATGTTATTTCAGATCACGACATGGCTGCTCAAATGAATGTGGATGCACCAGAAGTTCTCACAATTGCTGACATCTTCCCTAATGGATATCCTAGAAAGATTGGAAAGAACAACCTTAGGGTTGACTTTGAAACCCTCACCTGCTTAGAATCTTCTTGTCTCATTGTTGTGGATATTCTAAGGAATCATCCCTACCAGAACATGCTCTTACACTCTGCTACTGTACCGGAAATCTACATTCAGCAATTCTGGAATTCTATGCAGAGGATCACAGGTCAAAGTGCAGTGACAGTGACACTTAATCACAAACAAGTCACCATCACTCCTGCAGACTTATGGGCTGTTCTCATCATTCCTGACATCGCTCCAACCGACTTCTTTGCTACACCTACTGAAGAGACAGTTCTGCAATTTCTTCTTGACATTGGCTATGATGAAGCTTCAGGGATTATTACTAAGCATTCTCACGTGGAGCTTAAGAACATTCCTCAACCGTGGAGAACCCTCTACATCATCATTACCAAGTCTGTTTCTGGTCGTGACAGTGGTTATGAGCATCCAAAGCTCATGGAACTGCAAATCTTCTGGTCTCTGATCAATAAGAAGGACATCGAAATCGAAGCACTGATATGGGAGGACATGATGCTATTTCACAAGAAGCTTGGCTTAAAGATTCCCTATGTCAGATACACAAAGATTTTGATCCAGAGAGCACTTGGGCTTAATCCTGATATCCCCAAGAGGCTCAATGACCCCGACAATCACGACTTGTTGTCCGAACCTATCCTTTCTATCGGAATCAAGGAATCGACAACTAAGAAGCAGGGTGCCGTGCTGCCTGATCACCTTCTATCTAAAGAACTCAAGAAGCTTGAAACATACAAAAGGTATCTAGTAGCAGTAAAAGAAGGCAAAGTTGGTCATCTTGATGAAAAACCTTCAGGAACTCCTACTCGGAGAACCAGAGGAGGAAGTGCTGGAAGTGCAGTAAGTTCTGAAAGTCAAAGGAAGTTTCCCAAAAGGAATCCTCCTCGTAAAAGGATTGTTCCCGTAAAGGAAGCTGAACCTATTCCCACACCCGAACCGCAAAGAAAGCTTGTGGACGAAAGCTCTGAAGGTACTGAATCAGAAGAAGAGATTATATACTCTGAAACTGCAAAGGATGACACTCCATTAGTACCGAAACCTCCTAGTCCTCCAGCTGAACATGGCAAAGGGAAGACTCCAGTGCTTGTGCCGTATGATCAAAGCTCAAGCTCAAAAAGTGATGAAGAGCAACTGGATAAATCATACAGGAAGAAGTTTAAATTCGTCAGACACCTTCAAAAAGCTGAAGAATTTGCAAAAGACCAAATGGGTGGCCCCGGAGGATCAAGTGGTGCTGCCCACTCTTCACCAGATCCTGATGTGGTTAATCGACCCGATAAGGGATCTGGTGCCACCACTCTTGTGCAACAACAAAAGCTTGTGGAGGATACTATCGAATATGAGTTTGAGAAACCTGAAACTGAGAAGTCTGAGAAAGATAAAGATGCTGATTATGACAAGCTGCTTCTGGAAAGTCCCATACGTTCACAAAAGGAAACTTCTGAACCGCCCAAGGACCCCGAGTCTCCTCATATCTCTTCCTCATCAGACTCATCATCTCACTCTTCCCAACCACCATCAAAGAAATCAACCAAATCAACATCCAAATCTGTGAGGAAACCACCTCGATCTTGGATTTCTCATACACATGAAAGAATTGTGAAAGTTGTCAAACAAGTCAGAAAGAAAGACATGCTTTACAGGAAGCTGAACTTTCTCAATCAACAAATACAATATCTACATGACAAGATGCAAGAAGAAAGGAAGTTTATCCAGGAATTCATGAGAAGTCATCGTCAAGAGGAACTGAACGAAATGATCGAAGGTTACACTAACAAGTACCTTCAGGATATCGTTCCTAAAGTCACAAAGGAGATGTTTACCAGACAACTATATCCGAATCTTATGCAGATAGCCAAGCAAACTATAAGATCAACACCTTTAACCGTCACAATCAATCCATCTGATCCTGTAGTTTTCTCGGATAATGAATTGGTGGCCAAGCTTGTCACACAAATGTCTAAAAGATCTGGGACATTTACTTCTGATGAAGGAAAGCTGTTTCAAGCATTGCTGGACTACCAACTCAAAGAAGCATGTAGATTCGAAGCAGAAAGGCCTAAACGTCCTAGAGACGATGAAGATAAGGATCAGGATAAGAATGATGAAGCCAAACGTCAGAAGAAGTCTGGTGAATCATCTTCTATGTTACCTCCTCTCCAACGGACTCCTACTCAACAAAGGTCTCCTCCCCGTTCTTCTACTGATAAACCTCAGGATTCTGAGTTACCGCCCGAGACTCAGAAAACCGGTGATCACTTTGAGTATACGGGTGGTGACGATGAAGAAGTCCGTGAGCCCCTACAACAACCCGCCTCTCCCAAACAAGTTCAGAAACCAGAATCCTCATCTAGGCCTAAGAAACAGAAGAAGAAGAAGGCGCCCATAACTGACGTCGTATCATGGCTAGATTTATGCAAAATCTTAAGCACATGTGGAGGGGGAGTATTTATGCAAAATCCTATCTCAACAGTGGTTCAAAATGTTTTTCATTCACAAACACTGTGAGAGATTTTTCAAGTAAATGGTTTTATGGCAACATAGGTTAGTCATGGAGTGATAAGGTGACTAAGGTTAGGAATAACTGTCCTATGATCCGCCAGAGCCGGAGGGATCTACCCAAGGACATCACAAATAGTTAGTTCTTAGAAGTCCTTAGGTATGATTGTAAAAGGAGAAATTGAGAATCGGAGAAAGAAGGAGTTGAAGAATTAAAAAGAAATGCAAAGAAAAGGGTGAAAAGAAATAGCCCTCCAAATTATTCAACTTAGGGCAGACACCGGTTTCAATTCATATGCTACTGGCTGTCACTTAGTGAAGCCGGTATTGAAGATTAAAAGTCGTCATGGACCCAGTGACGCATGCACTAAACCTTCTTAGCCACTCAAGTCTCTCTCAACAGAAGCTTGTTTCATTCTCACAGGGAACCCTACGTAAACTATTGGCTTTCTCTTAGAGATCGCTGGTATTGAAGAAGGAGACCCTCTCCCTAGTCTCCGCTCAGGAAAACCAAAATGCACTATTGAGTCTAGAGCCACGAGATTCATCAAAAGATCTCTTAGGAACACTTGACATCTTATCACTTGTTGATCACCAAATAAGATCATCAGTGATTCATATCGAGTCCTTCACAGATCTTAGCAATCTGTCGAGAACATTTATGAGAGGTTCACAACTGTAATCCTCAGTGATTGAATGGAAACTCCTGCCAGGGTCAACATCAAACAGCCCTGACAGCAGGTCACTTCGGTAACTCCCCGTGGATTACGCTTAGTGTGTCTCAAACGGTCTACAGTCGTGAGGTGACGCTTCGGTGTACCTCAGCGACTCATCTGAACTGTAGATGTACTTCGGTACATCGCGTTATCTCACTTGTGGGACTCTAGTTCAGGAACGGCCTTTGTAAGAATTAGAGATATGTTTTCACACTATGCTGTTAACACTCTCGAAGTTCAAACTTGTAAGTGCCGGAATCCGCTTATTACTAACCGTTTGAAATGTTTTCTTCTTATGGAAGCTCCGGAGCGGGATGATCGTGCTGATTCTTCTCATGCTCACGCCAACATCATCACTAATGGAAGTTCTATCCAAAAGCAACACAACAGTCAGAATGATTCTTCGTCAAATCAAAGAATCTACAAAGTTAAAAGACTTAAAGAACTTCACCAGTACTGAATTCCAACATCAAAGAGCGTGTGAGCATGTTGAAGAATGATGTGGAGACACTGTAGCAGCGAAGCAGACCTGAGGCAGAGTTGATGCAGACAACAACATACTATCACTTTCATCACAAAGAACAATGATCAAAGAACAAAGTTAAAGATGACGTCAAAGCATAACCGTTCAAATAAGACAATTTCTCTACACTAGGGAGATTGTTTGAATCAAGGCAATTCTTCTCACAAGAAAGAAGAATGTCAGAAGACGTCAGAGCTACTATTACATCAATGCCTTCACCGTTCATCACCAACACTTGAGGGGGAGATTGTTGGAATCACTCCTAAACTATAATTCAAGTGTTAGTCATTCTTATGTAATAGGTAGCTTATTATGGCCTTTATGTTTGTTATTAGCCTTAAGCTTATGTAGAAGGCCCACGAGCTTAGGCCCAAGCCCATAATGGAAAGGAAGGGAACTAGGAGTGTTGCCCTAGCTTCCCTCCTATAAATACTCTTGTAAACCTTCATTTGAAGGTTGGTTGTTCAATTTATCCTTTAACTCACATCTCTACGCCTAACCGTCTAAGTCATACGTGTGTGTGTGTGTTTGTTTATTGTTCAACCGCCTCTCTATCTTTCTATTAAGCTTGTGTTGTAAATCTAGTGACCTAACAAGACCAATGGATCCCTGGTTGTACACTAGCCGGTTCCCTTTTTGTGGGATCCGTGGGATCCGCCACAACAGTGGCCTGTTTTTCTATTGCTTTTACGAATTGTGTTTCTTTGTTTTCACTAGTTGACGCATCAAGTTGCTGAGTACCTAAACCTTTTTGGTTGTGTCCAGTTTTAACACTATCTAGTATCATATCTAAAGTATTAGTACTCATTCTAGAAATCTTAGAATCTAGTTGATCAACTAGTGTTTGAAGTTGAACGCAAAGTTCACATTCGCCACTTGCTATTTTACCCTTTTCTAGACATTTCAATTTTGCTTTTAACTCTATGACTTCCTTATCTAAATGTTGGTTTTGATTTTTCAAAAACTTGTTTTTGTTAATTACTTTTAAGCTAATTTTGAAAAGTTTGTCATATTCATTATGAAATGAGTCATCATCTAGTGATGAGCTACTATAGTATTCGTGACATACCTCGTCATTTGCCATGAGACAAATTTCTTCGTCCTCCTCCTCACTCATTCCCCACGAACCACTCACAAATGCCTTTTGATCATCTCGTTTGGGACACTTACTAATAAAGTGGTTTGGGTCCCCACATTTAAAGCAAGCACGATCATCCCTTGTCTTCTCGTCCTCTTTGCTTTTCTGGAATCCTTTCTTGTCGTCATACGGTTGTTTGACGTGTCTTCCCTTCCTTCTAAAGAACTTTTTAAAGTCCCTTACCACCATGGCATACTCCTCATCATCACTATTCGAAGAGGAGTTCTCTTCATTGCTTAAGACCTTTTTGGCTTTAAGTGCAAGAGATTTGTGTTTCTCTTTCACTTTAGAGGCTTCGAAATCTTTAGCAAGGACAAGCTTATAGACTTTTAAGTTGCCTATGAGTTCATCAAGGGTGAGGATTGTCAAATCTTTTGACTCTTCGATTGCCGTCACCTTAGATCTCCACTTGGATGGAAGTGCCCGTAGATATCTCCTAACATGGTTACGGCTAGAAAAAGATTCATCAAGTGCTTGTAAAGATGTAATAATAGTATTAAAATTAGCAAAAGAACGATCTATGGTTTCCTCATCTGATATTGAAAATTGTACATATTGTTGAACAAATAAATCAATTTTATTATTTTTAACTTGTTGATTACCTTCATGAGTTACAACTAAATAATTCCAAATTTCTTTAGAGGTTTTAAGCATAGAAATTCTTTCGAATTCCTTTTTGGGTAAAGCATTATATAAAACCATTTTAGCTTCACTATTTTTGGAAAGCTTTTTCTTAATGTCATCGTTAAGTTTATCATGAGGTATGTTAACTAAATTTCCTTTATCATCTTTTGATGTAGCTTCAAAATCGCCTTCAACAATGATGTACCAAAGATCAATATCTTTTGACTTCACATACGCTTCGAATCTATTTTTCCAATATATAAAACCATTAGTTTCAAGTAGTGGTGGTCGTTGCATAGATTGCCCTTTCTTGCAGTTTTCAGAACCCATATTGATCGAAAAGTTTTTAAAATACGGTTTACTTTAAAACTTTTATAAACTTAGCTCTTGATGCCAATTGTGGAAAACTATAAGGGGGGTGAATAGTTTTTCCGATTTTAAGTTAGTTTCAAAAACTCTAGATTCGATGTTGTGTGAAATAGTATGGATTAAGATAAAGTATAGATCTAAGAATAATAAATGCAAATAAAGTAAAGCAAGGGAAAGAAATGACACAACCGATTTATAGTGGTTCGGCTACAAGGACACCTTCCTTGCCCTACTCCACTCCCCGAGTCACCTACTCGAGAGTTCAAGCACTATGTCAACAAACTCCTTCAACTTGGCGGAGAAGTTTACACAACGTTGCTTACACCTTTTTCTGGTACAAAGCTAAATACGGAGTCCGTAACACGGAGGACCAAACCAACACGACTATTACGCAACAACTATGTGAAATATCAAGTACAAGATCTTTGCTACAGAAATCTTGTGGAGGAACAAATCAATCAAGGACCCCTTGCTTGGATGACTTGTAGAATGCTCGTGATCTCGCCTTAGAGAAGGACCTATATGAGAATCACTAAAGAAAGAAAGAAGAACAACTCTCTAGATCAAGTGATCTTTTGTTAGAATAGAATGAGAGTATATGAGGGAGTTAGTAAGAAGAGGGGTGACTTAGAATGAAGAAATGGCTCTCAATTTATAGGCAAAACTTGCCACTGTTCCACGGATCCCACCTTCAAGGGATCCGTCTAGTGTAATGCTAGGGATCCGTGGGACGCTCCTCTTTGCCCATGGGTATTTTGGTTGTGGGTCATGTGTCATGGGTTATGGGTTGATCCATGGGTATTTCTTTAGATACAATGTACCTAATGGGTGCAATGCATCTAGTCAAATGGGTATGGGTCAATACCATGGGTTATAGATATGATCCATGGGTTGTGATTTTTACCCATCATAATAAACTATTACAACAAATGATTTATTACAACAATTTGTATTAAATGGCTATATGTAAATGCTTTACAAAAATAACATGTATTCTTATAGTTTTATTTATGATAACATTATATTTTTTATCAACAAAACACAAAGAGATCGCAAAATATTAATAAACATTTTTACGGTTTATTTCTATTAACAAGACGCTTTATTAAGACTAAAGTTTAGCTCGTAAATGTAATAAAAAAAAATTTAAATTTGGTGCTAATATTGCCCTAACAAATATTTTTCAAAGTTTATTACACAAATTACCAAGGACAAGACAAATGATCAAGTGAGTGAATATTTTCTAAGTTCCCGTTTTATTCTCCATCCCTACACTTAAACTGAACATTGTCCTCAATGTTCCTCGAAAGCATCAAAGTTATGATAAACGAAGGTAAGTAAGGAAAAGAAACTAGACTCCCATGATTAGCTCGGTAGGATACGTGTGAAGTTGCGGTTAAATTCTTTTCCAAGAAGAATGCATGAGTAATAAGCTTCATCCAATGAGTGTTTCTTCTTCTTGCCAAATATAACCAGCACACTTATAAGAAAACAAATGAAACATTCACGTAAAATCGACGGTAAAACTATATATGACACATAACTACACTAGAAAGCAAGTAAGATATAATGCTTGTGGAATGGATGTTTGCAGTTTACCTGGAAAATTAAAGCCTGGGAATTTCCAAATATTTTTAAGTTGCACAGAAACCGAAAAATGATTAATCTGTTTCTACATAGCCTGACGTCGTCAGGCTTTAATCCTGACGCCGTCAGGTTGTCCTGACAGAAAGTGGTCTGCTGCATTTTTCTGGAAAAATTACATCTTTAAAACCTGGAAAAATTCCTACAAAACATCCATTATGACTCGATACAAGCATTTGACTCTAACAAACACACAAATATATCAATTTCACTAATTGTAATTCACATGTTTATGTTCTTAGAAACATATGTGATCTTCCCTACACTTATCTTTTTGTAAAATACCTTTATATGTAATTAAGACGAGGTTAAAGACAAAATAAAGCATTTTCACAAAGTCTAACATGAGAATAAACAACAATGAAAAAGATATAAGATACACAAAAATTGAAAAAGAAAACAAGTAAACAATTAAGCATGGGTTGCCTCCCACGAAGCGTTTTTCTTTATTTAAGAGTCTTGTAGCTAGACTCGAAGTCATGCTCCAACGTTGTCTCATTTTTCATCCTCGATGAAAACTCTATCATATTGACAAAATTCTCATCTACTCTATACCTAGGTCCTAGGGTAAAACAATTCCTATAGTAGAGCCTCTTTTTCTCCCACATAAAGTTCAAGCCTTTTTCAATATCCTCTTTGCTCTTTTCCTCAAAGGCACTAATGTTATCTCGTTCATAGAGAGATAGAGGGCCATATCCGTTCATCTTCCAAGGCATCCTATATGTAATTTCATCATCCCCTTCCGCAAATCTAACCGTTCCCTCGGACTTGATATAGCTTAATTTAGATTTTTCAACAAACGGTTTTCCTAATACAACTTGGGACAAGCTATAGTCGATGACACATCCTATATCTTCTAGGACCATAAAATAAACTAGGTAGGTGAAGTTTCCTACAAAGACGTGCACATCCTTGACCCATCCCATAAATTGCAAACCCCACCGGGATACTTAGGGTCTCTCCTAATCTTAAGTCGTGCATTCATTATGTGATTGTAAACAGCTGATGACATCACGTTGATGGGAGAGTCCGTGTCTATGTAAGCGTGATCGACATTCCTATATCCAATCATACAAGGGATCTTGATGTTCCAAGGATTTCCTATCCTAATCTTTGGGCATATTCTAATGATGGGTGATCGAGGATTGTCGATTATATATTTGTGGTATGCAACTTCTTCCTTAGTGGGATAACGATTGAAATAGGCACTAGTCTCCTCATTCTCACTTTCATTTACTAAATCATTGCCTATTCTAGGGTCCGACTTGGACAGTATTCTAGGGTCCCATACCCTATTTTACACATCAACATAAGTTTGTTTATCCAATTTATCATTATGTATACCCCATGTTCAATTGATTGTGTGTATGCTTGTTTAACATGTCTAGCTAAATTATTCATGTATTTTCTTATATCTATGAAACCTAGTTATTGATTGTTGTTAGGTTGTCTTTTTTCTTAATTGGTAGATGCTAGAGTAAGGAAAACTGGCTTCTTCTTTTATTGTTGCGAGCTTGAACGTCCTAAATAGCAAAAACCCATAGGAGTGCACCTAGGCCATCGTTGTGTTTATTGCGTGAGTTGTAGCTTTGTGATAATAGTGTATTCGTTGGAGTTGCTATTGCACTTGCCGATCCCGGGTATTCTAAAGGAGAGTTACAATTCATAGAACTACGGAATTAGGCACCCCTACGACTAATCGGAATACAACGCATCAATTAAGATAAAGGAAGGGACAATTCAACCGACTAATAAAAGATAACTAGGGAGTAATAGTATCTAAGTGAACACATCTTTAATCATCATACGAGCACACCTCAATTAGCATAACCTATCCAATAGTTAGTAGTTAAATTAGATAATTAGTAAAAGTAGCGAAATTGGTAGAAGTACCGCCCCCCAATCATATACCCCGAGATTTTACCTTTGCTTTCTAAAAAAACATAAAAAAGACTAAAAAGAATCATCTTCAACCCCACCTTCTCGTCATATATCTCTTTCTAGCATTCCTATTCCCCTAGAGACGAAATCAATCCCCGAGGCTTACCCTATATCAAGTTTTTGGCGCCGCTGCCGGGGAGTAGAATAGCTAGTTAGACTTATATCTCATTTAGTTCCACTCACTTGATTCCTATCAAGTGAGATTTTTTCTCTTTTCCATTAGCTTCTTTGTAGTCTATCCCCCTTCTTTGTGGTTTTGTCCGTAACCTTGTCACTTTTCACCATGGGTGACAATCCACCACCACATCAACCACTTCCACTCAACCAACCACCACTTGACCCGCCAAGAGGCCGTACTCTTGGTGAGTACTCTAGACCGGGCCCTCAAGGCTATAGGAACACCATTGAGCTCCCACTTCAAGCTCAAACTATGGCCCTGCGATCCGACACCATCCGGTTGGTACAAAACGGATATGCATTCCATGGACTTCGTTCCGAAGATCCTAATCAGCATCTCAAGGATTTCCTTAAAATCGTTGACTCAATTGACCTTGATGCTACCACACGGGAGACCACGTGCTTGCTTCTCTTCCAATTCTCTCTATGGGACCAAGCTAGTAATTGCTTGAGCGAGTTCCCGCTGGATCCATCTCAAGTTGGGATGATCTCATCACTCGTTTCCTCGCTCAATTCTTCCCACCGGGGAGAACTACCAAGCTAAGGAATGACATCTTAATGTTTCAACAACGTCAAGGAAAAAATCTCTACGAGGCGTGGGCCCGATTCAAGGACTTGCTCCATAAAGTCCCTTATCATGGCATTGATCTTCGGCTTCAAGTTCAAATCTTTTACGATCATGTCAATCCCTCAACTCGACAAACCATTTATTATGCGGCCAGTGGAAGGCTGAGTAACCTTGATGTTGAAACAAGTTGGGAAGTCATCGAGGAGTTAGCACAATATGAAGAAGAAGAGTGGGAGGATCTGGTACTCCCTGAAGAAAGTAGTTTGGATGACCAAGAACAACTATTCAAGAGTATGGAAGCACAAGTAAATGAGTTGATGGAAATGACCACACGTGATCATAAGGAAGAATCTCGTGAACATGTGGACATGATCAAAGAGTTTTTGATTCCAAGAAAATCGCAACAAGTTGAATTCGAGGACAGAATATTGAAATTCGTCAACAACCAAGAGAAAGAAATACAACGCCTCGAAGCTCACATGAGAAAAACCCGCGACACTTTCTTGGAACTAGCTGACAACTTCATGATGAAACTCCGTGAAGAAATCGCAAAGAATGATAAACCTAGAAAGATCGAAAATGTATACGCGATACCGGAACTCATGAATATAATTCCTGAACCCTCTTCAATCCCAAAGAATAAGACAATCCCTCTCAAAGACCCACAATTTGGCAAGAGCTCGTACCTCAACACTCATTGCATAAAAGAAATATTTCCTAGAGAAATGTTCATTGGAAGGGTGTAATTTTCACTTCCCGATTTCCAGAACATAAGGAAACGTTCTTTTGGTTTTAAACCAGGCCCACAAGGTGCTCACATCCAACCTACTAATGTGTCACAATTCTCAATTTCCGGTCATTTTGCAAACTTTAAAAAAAGTTACTATTCATCTCGGGAATTTACTATTCATCATTTTACTATTCATCGTTTTTGAAGTCGATTTAATATTTTGAGAGCTTATTTGAAAATTTTACTATTCGCAAAACACTATTCATTCCCGGAGAAAAATTTGTATTCATGATTTTTATTCATCATTTTTCGTAAACTAGGTTTACGAGTATCAAATTCGCATAACCGTAAGGGTTTAGCTGCGTATTCATGAAACATCATTGAGAACACTACATATAGACTAGAGTTAGTCTACATATCATCAGTAACATCATCTGCATATTAGCTCATGCATGGGTTTGCATATTTTCTTAACGTATATTTCTTTATTAAGTAAACGCTATCGCACCATCACTGATTTTGAATAACTGATCCGACACCTCCGACAATTATCCGGATATATTTTTATACTAATTTTATGACTATAAAAATTATATTATTAGTTTACCCGATGTTTTCAATTTATTTTATATATAAATTGTTATATATATATATATTTACGACGATTTTCGTAAATACTACTCGATAATTATTATTTCACTCAATTCTTGTAAGAAATGTATTTTTATAATTTTTATGACTTCGATATATTTTATTTTGTTTCATTAAAATCGATTTCTAGCTAACGCTACACTAAATACCTAATTATATTTATCAAATGCACATTATACTTTAACTTAAAATACCTTTAACTACAAAAACTCATCTAAACCCTCCCTATTTTTTTGCCCTTGGCCGACCACCCCTTAGTCACCATGTAAAAAATAAATATCTCTAATCTACTAGCATGTACACATATAAATATTAGACTAGATATTTACATTATACCAATTATTATCCTAAACAAATTCACATAGTAACACATAGCAAAGGTGAAAATTCAAAGAAACCTCTCCTCTTCCTCTCCAATATTCGGCCAAGGCAAGACCAAGCAAGAAACATAATATATATTTCCAAGATCAAGTGCTTAAACAAACCCCTAGTATACTTCTATATAAGATTTTGAAATAAAAATCAAGAAGTAATTAGTACCTAGTTACTTAAACCTCATCATAATACTAGTAAGCTTTTCATGATCTTTACTAATCTTTCATAATCTTACTTGAGTTATTTTTATCGTTTTAGTACAAAAACATGCAAGTATTATGTGATTCATACCACTTTTAATTGTTTTTATCACTTTTTATAAGTTTTAATCATCCTATAATTATTCCCATGGAACATATCATTGTTGATGAATTTTAGGAACCCATGACACCCTAAGAAGGTGTATGGTAGGTTTAGAATAGATTTGGTGTTGATTTGAAGTGATTGAAACAAGTATTACGCTAAAAACATCATTTACGACAACTTAAGATTGAGGTCTGATCGTTTTTACAAATCTGGAAATTTAGACAGATCATGGATTATTTTGCGCTAGAAATTCAGAAAATATACTTTAAAACGAAACCGTGGTCGCTTGAACGGGTTAAAACGGATTTATAACGAAGAAGTTACGCTATTTTCAAGTTTTGCGACGAAAACTAATTTTCTGAAAAGTGGTAAGCTATTAAAGGTTATTTTAAGGGCAAAAATGAGTTTCAATCATTATCTAAATGAATCGATTTGTCAAAAATATACTAGTATACATTAACACGAAGCTAAGGATATATAAAACGTAGAAAACGGACTTATAACGACTAAAATACACGCGTTATATATATGGTCATCGTAACTATTTTATACAAGTATAACACATATATTTTCACTAGTCCAAAATGGTTATCGCAAGTGACCATGTTTGGAGCCATTTTTCATATCGATAGAATACTTTTTAGAAAACGATGTCTTCTAGTAAGAGTGAGTTCGCCTATTCTATTTTCCAAAATGTTTAACCGTTTGTCAAACGAAGGTATAACGAATAATATACGATCACTCAAAATTTGTCATTTTCATGAATTGTCAAAGTGTATTATTTTGCGACGAAAAACTATAATTTCTTGATAAATCACTAAATGACTATCGTAGGATATCATTTCAACGTAAGGACTTGTAAAGTAATTTATAACTTGACGAGACGTTATAAACTTATATTTTGACGATAAACTTTATTTTCAAAATGCACAAGTGGTATGGATATCATATGAGTTGCATGCACGACATTGTTTCATGGCTTACATTAGAACATATCATTCATATTAGGTTGCGGATAGAGATCGCACCTCATTTCAGTGTATCTACTTATGTTATCATAATCATTGCATCAGGTGAGTTCGTAGCCCCACTTTTACTCGTTTAACTATTTTATAAACTCTTCGGGGGAGATACATGCTCAACTACTTGCTTTTACTTTACACTTATATGAACTAAAATAATTGTTGTTTCACTACTTATGCCAGTAGGTAGATTATGCCCGAACTAAATTGATCACTATGTTATCAACACTATTATTTGAACCACCTTCCTTGATTTTGAACCCTTCGACATATATATTTGAACTCTTTTAAATTGATTTTGACTTTTTCACATATATTTGAATACTTTGAACTTGAGTTGGACATTTTGACATATATTTAATCTCTTTTAACTTGATTTAAAACATTTTGACATATAATTAATCTCTTTTAACTAGATTTAAAACATTTTGACATATAATTAATCTCTTTTAACTTGATTTAAAACATTTTGACATATAATTAATCTCTTTTAACTTAATATTTAACCTTTTGACTATTTTGAACTTGTTTGACATAATATTGAACCCTTTGACTATTTTGAGCCTTATAACATGTTTTGAGCTCTTTGACTGTTTTGAACTTTTGGAACTCGACTTAAACTCTTGAACTTAATTTTGAACTTTTGAATGAAACACTTGAACTTAATTACGAACTTATGACTTGTTTGAACTTATTGAATCGTACGTGCTATGACCTAAAAGTCTCGCCTTATTGGTGGAGCGTGCAAAGTCTCCCTATGTGAACGGAGCAACACTATAAAGTCTCCCTATGTGAACGGAGCAACACTATAAAGTCTCCCTATGTGAACGGAGCAACACTATAAAGTCTCCCTATGTGAACGGAGCAGCACTATAAAGTCTTCCATGTATGGAGCAGCACTATAAAGTCTCCCTTGTTCGGAGCAGTCTTTATTTATTATATACGTAGTGCTATATTGTGATCTATTATGACAACGTATACTTGACTACTAGACATACTACTTTTGGCAGTGGGTTCTGAACACACATGTTGCAAGTTTTGTATAGGCTAAACTTGAAACTGAGTGGATTTACAATGCCTTTGCTTTGTGGACTATTCTCAATGACTAAAAACTTTGCCTTTGCTGCATGAACGTTCATTAAAAGCTTTACATGTTAAACAAACTCTATGAACTCACTCAACCATTGTGTTGACACTTTTTAGCATGTTTTATCTCAGGTATCTAAGGCATTCACATCATGGCATGCATGTGGACTTATCATAGAGTCGCGGTGTCGACGCGTCTCACATATATTTATGCACTTAACTATCGTTTGATTGTAACAAACTCATTTTGATACATTGGAATCTTTTGGGACCTATGTTTTGTAAACTCTGATTATTTTTACTTAATCAAACGATATTTTCAAAACAACACTTTAGGTCGTTCGATATAACTGTAACTTTGATGCTATGATAGTCATCCCCCAGGTATTCCATTCCGCTGCAAAACAGGTACTTTGGGGGTGTGACAGATTGGTATCAGAGCAACGGTTATAGAGAACTAGGTTGCATCATTGACCCTAGACTATAACTACATCATCATAGCATCTCATCATATCATTATAAGTGCATACTCATTATACATGCGGTTTTATACGCACATTATGTGGATTATTTGTTTTTATTTCACATCGATTGTCACATAGATGTCTTCAGATACCCATTCCATTATCCTTTCTTCATACCCCAACGTGGAGGATACCTTGACATCCCCTATCACAATTTTAACATCAGTTGACTCGACACCAAACATCATATGAGTCGATTAGTCCAAGCATTGCATATTTACTCCTAAATTATACGTAGTCTGATCACCTATGTCTAATTTAGGAAGAATCATGCAATGAAGGGAGTAGTAGTCTCATATGTGTAAGCAATTCCGTAATCGAGCCAAAATTTCAAAATATTTTCTTCAAACCACTTGTTTCCAGTTTGATCTGAGTGACAGTTCTTGTTTGATGAGTTGCAAAGATCAAGCTAGAATCAAGTTGTTACTGAAACCGATTTAGCCTAATCTCATGACAGTTCTTGTTTGATGAGTTGTGAGATTAAGTAAAAATCGGTTACCTAAAAGTCTTTTGAGGGTTTTGCTCGAGAATGGGAAATTTTGCTTCACCAAACCTAACCATAAGAGAGCATGTCTTTATAATTGGAAATGGTCACGATAGCACAAGAACGTACCTTGTTGGATGAGGAACCCATGTGCATGAGCATTGACATAATCATTTAGACTATACACACGAGCATGAACTTTTAGAACCCTTGTCGAGGTTCGGACTATAGTTATCACTAATTGAATCACGAGGACGTGATTCCTCTAACTGGGGAAGAATGTCACAATTCTCAATTTTCGGTCATTTTGCAAACTTTAAAAAATTTTACTATTCATCTCGGGAATTTACTATTCATCGGTTACTATTCATCATTTTACTATTCAAGGTTTTTGAAGTCGATTTAATATTTTGAGAGGTTATTTCAATATTTTGCTATTCACAAAACACTATTCATTCTCGGAGAAAAATTTGTATTCATGATTTTTATTCATCATTTTTCGTAAACTAGGTTTACGAGTATCAAATTCGCATAACCGTAAGGTGGCGTTTGGTTCGCGAATTTTAAATGATGGTATTTTAAATCTCAATATTTGAGGGTTTTTAAAATATGGGGTGTAAAATGTCGTGTCATGTTTGGTTTGCCACTTTTCAAAAAAATTTAAAAGTAAATGACAAAACTACCCTTCATGTTTAGTTTGCTTATCTCCATCTTATATTCTTTATTTATACATAAACTTTAGAGTGAATTACATAAATCGTCCTTGTGGTTTGGTCAAAATAACGGATTTTGTCCCTATACTTTTTTTTCAGTGCGTTTCGTCCCTGTGGTTTACAAATCTTACGGATTTTGTCCCTCGTCCAAAAATGTCCGTTAAGTGTTTTGCGCTGTTAGTCCTTCGTTAGTGCAGTTCGTTAAGTGTTTTGCACCGTTAGTCCTTATTTTTTAAAATGTAGTTTTTCCCAATTAGTCCCTCCGTTAATAATAGTTATCGCCCGATTTTTTACGTTTTTGTCCTTTTTTATCCGTTTTCCCCCCGTTTTTTTCGTTTTTCGTCCGTTTTTTACGTTTTTATCCCTTTTCGTCTGTTTTTATATGCTTTCGTCTGTCTTTTACGCTTTTGTCCGTTTTTATCCATTTTTGTCTGTTTTTTATCCGATTTCGACCGTTTTTTACATTTTTATTCGTTTTCGCCAGTTTTTTTACGTTTTTGTCCGTTTTTTTTCGTTTTCGCCCGTTGTCCGTTTTTTTTCGTTTTCGCCCGTACGTTTTTATCGGTTTTTGGTATGATTTTGTCCGTTTCAAAAAAAAAATTCAAATATGTTTTTTTTTTATAAAATATGTCCGTTTTTTCAAAATATTTGAAAAAAAATATTTTTGTTCAAATTTTTTTTTGAAATTTTTTATTCAATTTTTTTTTAAATTTGATATTTTTTTTTTCATTTTTTTTTTCGGAAATATTTTTTTTCCAATTTTGTTTTTTGGAAAAATTTTTAAAAACGAAAGAAAAATGGACTAAATGTAAGAAAAACGAAAGAAAAACGTTAAACAACGGGCGAAAACGGAAAAAAACGGACAAAAACGTAAAAAAACTGGCGAAAACGAATAAAAATGTAAAAAAACGGTCGAAATTGGATAAAAAACAGACAAAAACGGACAAAAGCGTAAAAAACAGACGAAAAGGGATAAAAACGTAAAAAACGGACGAAAAACGAAAAGAAACGGGGGGAAACGGATAAAAACGAATGAAAACGGATAAAAACAGATAAAAACGGACAAAAACGTAAAAAATAGGGCGATAACTATTATTAACGGAGGGACTAATTGGGAAAAACTACATTTTAAAAAATAAGGACTAACGGTGCAAAACACTTAACGGACTGCACTAACGAAGGACTAACAGCGCAAAACACTTAACGGACATTTTTGGACGAGGGACAAAATCCGTAAGATTTGTAAACCACAGGGACGAAACGCACTGAAAAAAAAAGTATAGGGACAAAATCCGTTATTTTGACCAAACCACAAGGACGATTTATGTAATTCACTCTAAACTTTATATAACAAAGCATATTAACAACCACAAAAGTGGAAACCCATTAATTTTGGTGTGCGCCAATTTGAGATCCACAAAAAAGATAAAGTTTAGATCTAAAAATATCATTCATTGCTTACAAATATGTGAATCGGAGATTAGAAAGAAAAAAAAAAGAAAAAAAAAATCAATCAATGGTAGCTTGCATACAAGTGAAGCATGATCGCTATACATGTGAAAACAGTAAAATCCAAAAAGCAAGAAGATGAATGAACATGTTTGACTTGGAAGAAAAATGGTGACTTTTTAATTAGACCAAAGGGTACTTTTGTCACTTTATGTTAATATAAATATCACCTTAGGCAACATTAAAATCCACTACCTATGCTCCGTGTTTAAAACTCAACATTTTAAGGGTCCCACCATTATTAAAATCCACACTTATTAGAAACCAAACACGATTTTCATCCAGATTCGAATATACAATCCAGCCAAATCCACCCAAATTGGGCCAACCAAACAGCGTCTAAGGGTTTAGCTGCGTATTCACGAAACATCATTGAGAACACTACATATGGACTAGAGTTAGTCTACATATCTTCAGTAAAATTATCTGCATATTAGCTCATGCATGGGTTTGCATATTTTCTTAACGTATATCTATTTATTAAATAAACGCTATCGCACGATCACTGATTTTGAATAACTGATCCGACACCTCCGAAAATTATCCGGATATATTTTTATACTCATTTTAAGACTTTAAAAATTATATTATTAGTTTACCCGATGTTTTCAATTTATTTTATATATAAATTGTTATATATATATATATATATATATATATATATATATATATATATATATATATATATATATATATATATATATATATATATATATATATATATATATATATATATATTTACGACGGTTTTCGTAAATACTACTCGATAATTATTATTTCACTCAATTCTTGTAAGAAATATATTTTTATAATTTTTTTGACTTCGATATATTTTATTTTGTTCCGTTAAAATCGATTTCTAGCTAACGCTACACTAAATACCTAATTATATTTATCAAATGCACATTATACTTTAACTTAAAATACCTTTAACTACAAAAACTCATCTAAACACTCCCTATTTTTTTGCCCTTGGCCGACCACCCCTTAGTCACCATGTAAAAAATAAATATCTCTAATCTACTAGCATGTACACATATACATATTAGACTAGATATTTACATTATACCAATTATTATCCTAAACTAATTCACATAGTAACACATAGCAAAGGTGAAAAGTGAAAGAAACCTCTCCTCTTCCTCTCCAATATTCGGCCAAGGCAAGACCAAGCAAGAAACATAATATTTTTTTTCAAGATCAAGTGCTTAAACAAACCCTAGTATACTTCTATATAAGATTTTGAAATAAAAATCAAGAAGTAATTAGTACCTAGTTACTTAAACCTCATCATAATACTAGTAAGCTTTTCATGATCTTTACTAATCTTTCATAATCTTACTTGAGTTATTTTTATCATTTTAGTATAAAAACATGCAAGTATTATGTGATTCATACCACTTTTGATTGTTTTTATTACTTATTATAAGTTTTAATGATCCTATAATTACTCCCATAGAACATATCATTGTTGATGAAGTTTAGGAACCCATGACACCCTAAAAAGGTGTATGGTAAGTTTAGAATAGATTTGGTGTTGATTTGAAGTGATTGAAACAAGTATTACGCTAGAAAAATCATTTCGACAACTTAAATTCAGAAAATCATTGTCGTTTTTACAAAATCTGGAAATTTCGATAGGTCACGGATTATTTTGGGCTATAAATTCAGAAAATATACTTTAAAACAAAACCGTGGTCGCTTGAACGGGTTAAAACGAATTTATAACAAAGAAGTTACGCTTTTTTCAAGTTTTGCGACGAAAACTAATTTTCTAAAAAATGGTAAGCTGTTAAGGGTTATTTTAAGGGCAAAAATGAGTTTCAAGCATTATCTAAATGAGTCGATTTGTCAAAAATATACTAGTATACATTAACACGAAGCTAAGGATATATAAAACGTAGAAAACGGACTTATAACGACTAAAATACACGCGTTATATATATGGTTATCGTAACTATTTTATACAAGTATAACACTTATATATTTTTACTAGTCCAGAATAGTAATCGCAAGTGACCATGTTTGGAGCCATTTTTCATATCGATAGAATAGTTTTGAGAAAACGATGTCTTCTAGTAAGAGTGAGTTCGCCTATTCTATTTTCCAAAATGTTTAACCGTTTGTCAAACGAAGGTATAACGAATAATATACGATCACTCAAAATTTGTCATTTTCATGAATTGTCAAAGTGTATTATTTTGCGACGAAAAACTATAATTTCTTGATAAATCACTAAATGACTATCGTACGATATCATTTCAACGTAAGTACTTGTAAAGTAATTTATAACTTGACGAGACGTTATAAACTTATATTTTGACGATAAACTTTATTTTCAAAATGCACAAGTGGTATGGATATCATATGAGTTGCATGCACGACATTGTTTCATGGCTTACATTAGAACATATCATTCATATTAGGTTGCGGATAGAGATCGCACCTCATTTCAGTGTATCTACTTTTGTTATCATAATCATTGCATCAGGTGAGTTCGTAGCCCCACTTTTACTCGTTTAACTATTTTATAAACTCTTCGGGGGAGATACATGCTCAACTACTTGCTTTTACTTTACACTTATATGAACTTAAATAATTGTTGTTTCACTACTTATGCTAGTAGGTAGATTATGCCCGAACTAAATTGATCACAATGTTATGAACACTATTATTTGAACCACCTTCCTTGATTTTGAACCCTTCGACATATATATTTGAACTCTTTTAAATTGATTTGGACTTTTTCACATATATTTGAATACATATATTTAATCTCTTTTAACTTGATTTAAAACATTTTTGACATATATTTAATCTCTTTTAACTTGATTTAAAACATTTTGACATATAATTAATCTCTTTTAACTAGATTTAAAACATTTTGACATATAATTAATCTCTTTTAACTTGATTTAAAACATTTTGACATATAATTAATCTCTTTTAACTTAATATTGAACCTTTTGACTATTTTGAACTTGTTTGACATAATATTAAACCCTTTGACTATTTTGAGCCTTATAACATGTTTTGAGCTCTTTGACTGTTTTGAACTTTTGGAACTCGACTTAAACTCTTGAACTTAATTTTGAACTTTTGAATGAAACACTTGAACTTAATTACGAACTTATGACTTGTTTGAACTTATTGAATTGTATGTGCTATGACCTAAAAGTCTCGCCTTATTGGTGGAGCGTGCAAAGTCTCCCTATGTGAATGGAGCAACACTATAAAGTCTCCCTATGTGAACGGAGCAACACTATAAAGTCTCCCTATGTGAACGGAGCAGCACTATAAAGTCTCCCTATGTGAATGGAGCAGCACTATAAAGTCTCCCATGTTCGGAGCAGCACTATAAAGTCTCCCTTGTTCGGAGAAGTCTTTATTTATTATATACGTGGTGCTATATTGTGATCTATTATGACAACGTATACTTGACTACTAGACATACTACTTTTGGCAGTGGGTTGTGAACACACAGATTGCAGGTTTTGTATGGGCGAAACTTGGAACTTAGTGGATTTACAATGCCTTTGCTTTGTGGACTATTCTCAATGACTAAAAACTTTGCCTTTGCTGCATGAACGTTCATTAAAAGATTTACATGTTAAACAAAGTCTATGAACTCACTCAACCATTGTGTTGACATTTTTTAGCATGTTTTATCTCAGGTATCTAAGGCATTCACTTCATGGCATGCATGTGGACTTATCATAGTGTCGCGGTGTCGATGCGTCTCACATATATTTATGCACATAACTATCGTTTGATTGTAACAAAATCATTTTGATACATTGGAAATCTTTTAGGACCTATGTGTTTGTAAACTCTGATTATTTTTACTTAATCAAACGATATTTTCAAAACGACACTTTAGGTCGTTCGATATAACTGTAACTTTGATGCTATGACAGTCATCCCCCAGGTATTCCATTCCGCTGCAAAACAGGTAATTTGGGGGTGTGACAGATAGGTATCAGAGCAACGGTTATAGAGAACTAGGTTGCATCATTGACCCTAGACTATAACTACATCATCATAGCATCTCATCATATCATTATAAGTGGATACTCATTATACATGTGGTTTTATACGCACATTATGTGGATTATTTGTTTTTATTTCACATCGATTGTCACATAGATGTCTTCAGATACCCATTATATTATCCTTTCTTCATACCCCAACGTGGAGGATACCTTGACATCCTCTATCACAATTTTGACATCAGTTGACTCAACACCAAACATCATATGAGTCGATTAGTCCGAGCATTGCATAGTTACTCCTAAATTATACATAGCCTGGTCACCTATGTCTAATTTAGAAAGAATCATGCAATCAAGGGAGTAGTAGTCTCATATGTGTAAGCAATTCCGTAATCGAGCCAAATTTTCAAAAGATTTTCTTCAAAAAGTTTCCAGTTTGATCTGAGTGACGGTTCTTGTTTGATGAGTTGCAAAGATCAAGCTAGAATCAAGTTATTACTCAAACTGATTTAGCCTAATCTCATGACAGTTCTTGCTTGATGAGTTGTGAGATTAAGAAAAAATCGGTTACCTAAAAGTCTTTTGAGGGTTTTGCTCGAGAATGGGAAATTTTGCCTCACCAAACCTAACCATAAGAGAGCATGTCTTTAGAATTGGAAATGGTCACGATAGCACAAGTACATACCTAGTTGGATGAGGAACCCATGTGCATGAGCATTGACATAATCATTTAGACTATACACGAGCATGAACTTTTAGAACCCTTGTCGAGGTTCGGACTATAGTTATCACTAATTGAATCACGAGGACGTGATTCCTCTAACAGGGGAAGAATGTCACAATTCTCAATTTCAGGTCATTTTGCAATCTTTAAAAATTTTTACTATTTATCTCGGGAATTTACTATTCATCGGTTACTATTCATCATTTTACTATTCATGGTTTTTGAAGTCGATTTAATATTTTGAGAGGTAATTTCAAAATTTTACTATTCACAAAACACTATTCATTCCCAGAGAAAAATTTGTATTCATGATTTTTATTCATCATTTTTTGTAAACTAGGTTTACGAGTATCAAATTCGCATAACCGTAAGGGTTTAGTTGCGTATTCATAAAACATCATTGAGAACACAACATATAGACTAGAGTTAGTCTACATATCATCAGTAACATCATCTGCATATTAGCTCATGCATGGGTTTGCATATTTTCTTAACGTATATTTATTTATTAAATAAACGCTATCGCACGATCACTGATTTTGAATAATTGATCCGACACCTCCGAAAATTATCCGGATATATTTTTATACTCAATTTAAGACTATAAAAATTATATTATTAGTTTACCCGATGTTTTCAATTTATTTTATATATAAACTGTTATATATATATATATATATATATATATATATATATATATATATATATATATATATATATATATATATATATATATATATATATTTACGACGGTTTTCGTAAATACTACTCGATAATTATTATTTCACTCAATTCTTGTAAGAAATGTATTTTTATAATTTTTATGACTTCGATATATTTTATTTTGTTCCGTTAAAATCGATTTCTAGCTAACGCTACACTAAATACCTAATTATATTTATCAAATGCACATTATACTTTAACTTAGAATACCTTTAACTACAAAAACTCATCTAAACCCTCCCTATTTTTTTGCCCTTGGCCGACCACCCCTTAGTCACCATTTAAAAAATAAATATCTCTAATCTACTAGCATGTACACATATACATATTAGACTAGATATTTACATTATACCAATTATTATCCTAAACTAATTCACATAGTAACACATAGCAAAGGTGAAAAGTGAAAGGAACCTCTCCTCTTCCTCTCTAATATTCGGCCAAGGCAAGACCAAGTAAGAAACATAATATTTTTTTTCAAGATCAAGTGTTTAAACAAAGCCTAGTATACTTCTATATAAGATTTTGAAATAAAAATCAAAAAGTAATTAGCACCTAGTTATTTAAACCTCATCATAATACTAGTAAGCTTTTCATGATCTTTACTAATATTTCATAATCTTACTTGAGTTATTTTTATCATTTTAGTACAAAAACATGCAAGTATTATGTGATTCATACCACTTTTAATTGTTTTTATTACTTATTATAAGTTGTAATCATCCTATAATTATTCTCATGGAACATATCATTTTTGATGAAGTTTAGGAACCCATGACACCCTAAGAAGGTGTATGGTAGGTTTAGAATAGATTTGGTGTTGATTTGAAGTGATTGAAACAAGTATTAGGCTAGAAAAATCATTTTCGACAACTTAAGATTGCGGTCTGATCGTTTTTACAAAATCTGGAAATTTCGACAGGTCATGGATTATTTTGGGCTAGAAATTCAGAAAATATACTTTAAAACGAAACCGTGGTCGCTTGAACGGGTTAAAACGGATTTATAACGAAGAAGTTACGCTATTTTCAAGTTTTGCGACGAAAACTAATTTTCTGAAAAATGGTAAGCTGTTAAGGGTTATTTTAAGGGCAAAAATGAGTTTCAAGCATTATATAAATGAGTCGATTTGTCAAAAATATACTAGTATACATTAACACGAAGCTAAGGATATGTTGGGATACAGAAGATTAAAGTACTGAAGATTGACAAAGTACTGCAAGAAGTCAAAGTACTGCTAAGTTAAAGTCAAAGTACTGCTTATTCATCGAAGTACTGCAAAGTTTAAAGTCGGTTGTATTAGATTAAAGATAGAAAGTAATGTTTATCTAGAACTTTCTAAGTATTGTTTACTTGACGTACAAGGATAAGAATTGTAAATCGTTTAGGGTTATCCTTGAGCCTATAAAAGGACCCCTAGATTGATATTAGATATACGCGACATTATTAGAGTTTTAGAGAAGTTCGATATTATTAGAGTTGTTAAAGAGTCTGCATAATAAGCAGAGTTAGAGTTATTAATAAAATCGTTCAAAATTAAAGTTATTCTTCTTAGCTTTGTTAAGTAAATTCCGCATACTTAATAGAGTTTGCTCAGTGTTTCATTGTTAATAACTTAGGATTTATCCGAGGTTATTAAACCTTCACAAGCTATTTAAGTTAGTTTGGTTAGAGTACATCGATCCAACAAGTGGTATCAGAGCTTGTGTGGAAACTCTGTCTAAGAAGAAACCCTAAAACCCTACTACAACAAAACCTAAAGATGTCGACTGAAGCTGTTCCACCACCATCAATCACCTCACTCAGAATTCCAATCATCAAGAAGGGAGAATACGACCTATGGTGTATGAAGATGAGGCAGTACATTGCTATTACAGACCATGCACTATGGAATGTAATTGTCAATGGTAATGAAGTAGTTCCAGAACCTGTGGAGATTCCTGGACAACCTAAACCACCCAAACCAGTCTTACCAGCAGCTACCATAAGGAATCAAGAGAAGGCTCTTAACATACTTTTATCTGCTATACCTGATGGACATCTGCTGAAGTTTCATGATGCTAAAGATGCAAAGCAGCTCTGGGCTGCTCTCAAGACAAGATTTGGAGGGAATGAAGCTTCTAAGAAGATGCACAGAAATCTGTTGAAGCAACAGTTTGAAACTTTCAATGTTGGTGAAAGAGAGGGTCTTGATGTTGCATATGATAGATTTCAAAATCTCCTCAACATGTTGGAGTTATACAAGGCAGGAGTATCTATTGAAGATGCCAATCTGAAGTTCTTAAGGAGTTTGCCATCCACATGGCATGTGATTGCTACTATGATAAGAGGACAACCTGGTTTGGATGTCATGGACTTTGATGATCTCTACAACTATCTGAAGGTGTATGAGCATGAGATGAATGGTCAAACAAGTTCTAAGTCTCACAGTATTGCTTTTCTGTCATCTGAAAAGAGGGGCAGTACTTGATCGATGGTGAACCGTCAAGTTTTATCACACAAGCTGACCACTTGTGAATGGCCAACCGTAATAAACTTCAAACAGTTCAGACACCAATGCAATGAAGATCAAGAGGAGTGTAGTGTTTCCCTAGGTCGTTAAGTCCCAACGAGCTGTGCGATGAATAATCAAACGAATAGTGATCGGGAGAATTTGAACGGAAAAAGGGTTATGATTGATTATACCTAAAGAAAAAGTTTATAAATTACAGGGGCTTAAATGCAAATTAAAGAAAATTAAAAGATAAATTATATTAAATAAACGCTATCACTATTTTTAAAATCTAATGTTTTTGATTTTTTCTTTTAAATTAAAAACTACGTAACGTACAAAAGAAAATGTGAAACTGAAACAATATTAATCCTAAAAATATAAAAATGACATTTTTACAAACCTAATGATAAGAGAAAATTTTTAGAAAAAGAAAATTATTTTTATAACTATCTAATTAATTATTATTAATTAAAAACTATTTTTACCTATTTAATAATACCCTAAAATATAAGAAAATATGAAATAAAGCTAGAAAAATGAAATTATGACTTAGAAAAATCTAAAATAACTAAAGAGAATTTTCAAAACTAATTTTGTATTTTTCTGATTATTTTTCTATTTTCTATGAATTAAAAACTATTTAAAACTAATTAAATTGCTAAAAATTACAAATTAAACTAAGAAAAATCTGGAAAAATTATTTTTTTGCTTTTTATATTTATCTTAACCTAGGAAAAATGAAAACTTATTTTTTTGAAGTTTTTCTGATTTAATTGTATTAAAAGCTAATTAAAATTGCCTAAAAACTGTTTTAAATGAGGAAAAATAGCAAACAGTGCTAGAAAAATATGAAAAATTCAGGAAAAGTCTAAATTAATATTCTGAATCTAAGAAAAATATAAAAACAGTAGCTTATGTGAAGGAATATGAGGCTGCAGTGAAGAGTGCTTATAAATAAGCACTCAAAATAAGCTAAAGGCCACAACAGAGAACCAAATGATCACAGAAGCTATAATATGTTAAAACTACTCAAAAGCAACTAATTACCACTATCCTAAACCTCTTAAATGCTAACTGCCATGATTTGATGTATTAGAAAATCAAGTGCTAAACAGTTTTTACCCACTACCTTGTAGCTTGAAAATAAGCTACTCAAATAAGCTGAAACTCAAAACCAGATGTTGGAACCTAAACTAGACCTGGCTAGCTACTTAAAAACCAAAACTGAGCCTGAGATGAGCTCAACTGAGCTCTTGACAAGCTCTGCACAAACTGAGAAAACTGCCTTGGTGACTTATGCCCTGTCACAGGGCATTTTTGACCAAATTGACAAGCTCATTTGGAGCTTATAAAGACTTACAAAAAATTTCCAAAAATCACTTTCCAACTCTTGACCAGCTTGTCTAGAATATCCAAAAGTTTTAATGAATTTGAACCAGAAATGAATACATGAAAATTCAACAAAGGTTGGGTCAAAACTGGTTTTTCACTTTTGACTTTATAAGCAGAAATGATATTTTGACTTTTGTGAGTTTTGCAGCCAATTTAATGAACTGTATTTGATGTTTTAAGGTAAACTAAGACTAATGCAAGCTATTCTAATGATTTCCTAACACAGATCAAGCTTTTGATATATGAAAATTACAATAGTTATGAAATTAGAACAGATTTATGGTGATTTTGACTTTTACTTATCAGAGATGCAAAATGAAGGATAAACTGGCTATATTACAACTAAATGGAGCTAAAGCAACAGATCTTAACCACTAAACAAGCCTCTAACTCAGATTTGTTAGGAATTAGAAATTCTAGATATTAAAGAGTCGGTCACCTCAAGTATATGTAATCGTTAGAAAGCTCGTTGTCGTAGTTCTTTTAAGTTAAGTAGTTTTTAGTTAAGTAACACCGTGGAGGACGGACGGGTCTTTACCCACTGTATGCCTGATCCACAGCCCGATGTGTGGCGATTTATGTAAGACTATAAATACTCTCTACCTTCCAAGGTAGAGAGTTGGAGCTCATAATAATATCTTTCACTTTCTCTCACTAAGTTCCCTAAACCTCTAACTTTCTCTCTCTAGAAGTTCATCTATACGCCACTTTGTGTTATGGTTTGATGTGTATGTGAAAACTTATATCTAACAATTGGTATCAGAGCCATGGTTAGATCATATCTTGCACATCTTTGGATTTCTAGTGGTTTTTAGGTGGTTTTTGAGTTTGAAAAAGTTTAGTGGTTTTTGCATCATTTGGTTGATTTCTTGTGTTAAAGTTTGGATTTTGTTAGTACTTTTATGTTTAGAATCATCACAAGTGTGTAGGTTTTCATTTGGTAAGCTTGAATCATCTTGGTTGGGTTGTTTTTGGATTGAAAAGTGATGTTTATGTGGTTTTTTCTTGCTAGCGACTTAAC
Organism: Chrysanthemum seticuspe; assembly: GCA_019973895.1. NCBI lineage: Eukaryota > Viridiplantae > Streptophyta > Magnoliopsida > Asterales > Asteraceae > Chrysanthemum > Chrysanthemum seticuspe. The sequence continues at coordinate 115,902,692 of BPTQ01000004.1, read as the reverse complement.
TCACGGATTACTTTCTTCGTAGCGACTTGCTTTACAAATTTGTAGCGAGTTACAGTTTTATACCTATCGACTTAGATCTAGCGAGTTACAGTACAAGTAGTGGACTCTCCACTACGGGTAGCGACTTGGTGGTAGCGACTTGGTCTGTAGCGAGTTGCTCTTTAGCGACTTGTATCTTTAGCGACTTGAGTAGCGAATTGCTGCCAAAATTTTGCTAGCGACTTGAGTCTTAGCGAGTTACTACTTAGCGACTTGCATTTTTCTAGCGACTTGGGACTCTAGCGACTTAGTGGTGTAGCGAATTAAGTGTTAGCGACTTGGTGCATTATTTTCTAGCGACTTGGGTGATTGTTTACGGTTTTCTCTTGATTTAGTAAAATCCCGTGAAAGAATCTATTTCTCGGTTTAATCATAGAGTTATAAAATCCCGTATTATCTGTTAACATGTCTACCAACGTTCCTACTATCATCTCCACTGTTGCAGAGGATGTTCAAGCAGCTGGGTCAGATACTCGTCCACCCATGCTTGACAGAACTGACTACGATTCTTGGGCTCAACGAATCAGATTGTACTGCCTTGGAAAGGAAAATGGTGTCAACATTCTCAAATCCATTGATGAAGGACCATATCGAGTTGAGACGACAAGAGACATACTTGATACTAATGAAGATGGTACTCCTGTTTACGGAATGGACAGACCTAAAATGTATGATGAGCTTGATGATAAGGATAAAAAGAGATTCGATGCAGATATCAGGGCTTCAAACATTGTTCTTCAAGGTCTTCCTAAAGACATCTACAAGCTGATCAATCATAACACTGATGCAAAGGCAGTTTGGGATAATGTTAAGATGCTTCTCTCAGGTTCAGAATTAACTATGGAAGACAGAGAATCCCAACTCTATGACGAATTTGAACACTTCAAGATGAAACCAGATGAGAATGTCTATGAGTACTATGTGAGATTTCATAAGTTAGTGAATGACATGAGGAACATCAGAATGACTATGCCTAACATTCAGCGGAACTCCAAATTTGTGAACAACATGAATCCCGAATGGCACAAGTTTGTCACCGCTGTGAAGCTCACTAAAGGATTGAAGAATACAAACTATGAGCAACTCTATGCCTTCCTCCTTCAGAATGAGAGACATGCTATGTTTGAAAAATTGATTCTCAATCAGTTCAAAACCAACCAGGGAGAGACAAGCTCATCTAATGACTCAACTGCCTTCTACTCAAACATCGGAATCACAACCAAAGCATCACAAATCATACCCTTGGGTAATGGTAATCACAAACTCATTCCTGATCCTATGTTCAAACAAGCTGATGCTGATGCACACGTGGGTAACTTCATTAATCAACTAGCTCTTCTGATTAGTCAAAACATGAATTCTCTCCCACAAACCAACAACAACCTCAGAACAGCATCTAACCCACACAATCAAGCCACCGTTAAAGATGGAAGGATCGTGGTGCAACCAGTTCAGGAACGACAGTATGATCAGGGAAGAGGTGGAGCTGGGAGAGGTTATGTTGGCAACCAGAATCAAGGAAGGAATGGTAACCAAGGTCAAGCTAAGCAAATCAAATGTTATAACTGTGGTGGTGAGGGACAAATTGCAAGGAACTGCACATCTCCAAAGCGTCCACAGAATGCTGATTACTTCAGAGATAAGATGCTGCTGGCACAAGCTTAGGACAATGGTGCTGCTTTGGATGAAGAGGAATTGCTGTTTCTTGCTGAGGGCAATGCCAAGACCTATGATGCAGATGTGGATGAGCAGCCTATTCAGGAGATAGGTCACAATCATCAGAATGCCTTTCAAGTCGCTGATTGTGATGCATACGACTCTGATGTGGATGATGGACCTACGGCACACACAATTTTTATGGCTAGCATTTCTCCAATGGTTTCTCCCAAGGTCTCTTCTTCACCACTAGCTGGCCTATCCCAAGACAAACTCATCTCAGAGGTATTAAAACTATACGATAATGCTGATGTGCAACAGATGCATGACAAAGTACAATCAACTGAAACTATTGAATCAAATGTTGAAAATATTGGTAATATCGATATTATCCCATATGATCAATACGTGAAACAAAGTGAAAGTGAAGGTGTACCAAGTGATGCATCTTCTGCAGTCAACAATGACTATGTTTTTGATGAATACACTGCATGTGCCCCTGATGATTCTGTAATTTCTGAACTAAATGCCTATAAAGAACGTGTTGCTATTTATGAACAACGTGCAAAATTTGAGTTGACCACTCGTGAGCAGGAAATGGATGACCAAGTACGTACAATCATTAGAAAAAGTAACTTTAGAGAAGAAGTATTGAAACAAGAATTAAATTCCTTGCAAGAAGAACTTTCTAAAACAGCCAAGCAAAAACAAGAACTTCAAGAAAATGTGAAAATGCTTAAGCAAGAATTTAATGCAAAGGAATCAAAACTCTTGAGAGACTTTTCTAATCTGAAAACTTTGAAAAACAAGCTTGAAAACAAGTTGTACATACAAGGAAACACCATTCAGACTGCTCACATGGTCACTAAACATAGAGTTCTAAGCGATAAGCATAGTGTTCCCATTATAGATAAACCCAACCCTGAGTACGGAAAGATAGCAAAAGCAGCTCAAAGTGTGATCTATGATGGAAATGAGATTCTTAAACCTAGACAGAAACCTAGTTGCGTTGAGTGCACTGAGGAAGATAAGAAAACAGATGAAGTCACTAGGGAAAGGATGAACAAAAAATTAGATAACCCTAAATGCAAAGAGAAAAAAATAATTATCACTCCCCATGACTACAAGAAGGAAAACTGGATTTCCTTGAACATGTTTAAGCCTCAGACATTGTTGACTCCCGAACAAGTTTTCTGGAAAAAGGATTTAGATAAGCAGAAAGCTGAAAATATTGTTGAAACAAACCCCCCCTTTTGGAAAATGCCTAGAGCTACTGTGTATCCTCCTAATACACCAATGCATCTTGTTCCTAGAAAAATTGCCACTAAAAGCAAGACCTTAATTAGCCAATATGTTATATTTCAACTATTTGTTGATTTTGAGAAAACTTGCAAGAAAAGGATCACACCCACTGGTATAACGGAAGGTGAAAGGGGTTTTGAGCAAATGAAAGAATGTTATTTAACTGAGGTCATGCCTTTCTTTAAACTTCTGAAAGATCACTTTGAGAGTCTTAAAAAGGGGATAGAAACTGATATCAAGGGAATGGAAAAGGAATTTGATGCAATGGTAGTTGAAGTTAGTGATTATGAGCGTGCACTAAAATATAATGAGATTGAGAGGAAGAACTTGCATACCTTAAATAAGACTCTTATTACTGAATGTGTTGCTCAAGATATTTTTTTCACTGCTTCAAAATGCTCTATTAATGCTTCCAAATTTCATGAACTATCTGTTGCCCTGAAAGTCTCCCATGATCGTGTCATTGAGGTTGAAAAATCTAATTCTAAACTAAACGAGAAAATTGAACTGGATGATCACGACAATTTGGTTAAACATTTTTCTAAACTAGAAGTTGAGTATTTTGATTTACAACTAAAATATCAACATCTTAAAGAAAATGTCAAAACTTCAAATATCAAGACATCATCAGATGCTCCAGAGTTTGATGCAATTTTTCAAATTAACAAACGTGATGAACAGATTCAAGCTCAGTGCAACACGATCAGAAAGTTGAAAGCCCAAATCTCTCAATTAAAGGGTCAAACGAACAATATGACAGGCTCCCAAATGCCTCCTCCTTTAGATTCTCAGAATTCTCAAACGTTTCATCTTCAAAACCTAGTAAGTGCTTTACAAAAGGAAAACGAAAGTTTTCTAGAAGAAAATGAAAAGGTTAAACGTCATTTCAATGAGTTATTTGAATCAATTAAGGTCACTCGTAACAAAAATAACGAACAAATAGCTTCATTGCAAAAGGAAATTGAGAATCTGAAGAGTCAGGTAAAAGGGAAAATGCCAATGACCAATGGGGAGAATGGTGTATCAAAGGTTCACTCTTGTAATAAATATGCTTTGTCTGTGACATATGTCCCTCCTCATCTAAGGAACAACAAACTTGCTATTCAAACATACTTCTCATCTCTTAAGGATTGCTTAGAATGTCTGCGTGAGATTGTTGAAGAGGATAAGCTAGAGAAACCTCATGATAATGCAATTGGACATGCATGCTTATATGCCAAACGATCTCAAGAAATCTTAGAATGCTTGATCACAATATGCCCAAAGTCATTAGGTGAGAGAGTTAATCCTTTGATTCCATGCTCGATGCCTAATGCCAAGTATGATATGCATTTGATTCCCAATGTTTTGAATGAGAACCGTAGTGTGCCTTTAAGTAGTTCAGATTCCAGATCTGTCAATGCTAAGAAAGAGAACTCAAGTGTGCCTTCTAGGAGTACAAATCTCAGTACCTCTAGTTTTAAGAAAGTGAACCTTAGTGCACCTGCATGTAGTTCAGATCCCAGCACATCTAAACAGGTGATGCAAAGAGTAGTAAAACCAACTAATGTTCCTATTCCCTCTACAGGAGTAATCAGTGACATTAAAGGGAGCAGGTCAAAGTCTCAAGACAATACAAGGAATGATAGGACCTCGCAAGCTAAGAATGTGCACTGGAAAAGAGTAGAAGAACAATCTAGGAACTTTAAGTTTGAATCGAATAAAACGAATCGTGTTGATTCTAGTATTAGCCATAGGCGTACTGTAATTAATTCGAATTCTGATACTATTTGCAAACCTTGTACTGATGTCTGCTTGAATTCTGTTTCTAATCATGAATGTGGTGTTAATGTTCTGCCTAATGATGTTAATTGTCCAGTTAATATTGTTAATGCTAAAATTCATGCTAAGAAGGCTAAAAGGCAAAAACGAAAGAAAGTTAGAAAACAGTGGAAACCCACATGAAGAACATTCAGTAAAATAGGCTTCTATTGGATACCTGTTGGTCATAAGACTAATCAGATAATGCCCACTAGAAAATGGATGCCTACTTGTAGAACTATTCCTTTAAGAAGTGATCACACTGTGAACAGGGCTAATACAGACACTAGTACTGCATCTATTCACAATGATTCCATTGCCTCACTTTCTGATATGAATGCTTCTATTCTGATGTGGGTGTTCCAACCATTGTAACTAACCAAATGGAACCCATTCTTGCATGGGGATCCCAATTATCCAGTTATCCATTCTTGTCTGTGTTCAACTGCAGATCGTTCAAATCGTTCTGTGGTACCTGGACTCAGGCTGTTCCAAGCATATGACTGGAGACCGGTCGCGGCTCATGAACTTCGTGAGCAAATTCATCGGGACTGTTAGATTTGGTAATGATCATTTCGGTGCTATTATGGGTTATGGAGATTATGTTGTTGGTGATAGTGTCATCTCTAGAGTTTACTATGTGGAAGGTTTGGGTCATAATCTGTTCTCTGTTGGTCAATTCTGTGATTCTGATCTAGAAGTAGCCTTCAGAAAACATACCTGCTTTGTTAGAGATCTTAATGGTAAGGAACTGTTAAAAGGAACTCGTGGCTCAAATCTTTACACCATCTCTATCGATGACATGATGAGGGCCTCTCCAATCTGCTTGTTATCAAAGGCTTCAAAAACAAAGTCATGGTTATAGCATCGTCGTCTTAATCACTTGAACTTCGGCACCATCAACGATATTTCCAGAAAGGACTTAGTTGTAGGTTTACCTAGACTAAAGTATGAAAAGGATCATCTTTGTTCAGCATGCCAATTGGGTAAAAGCAAAAAGTTTGCCCACAAACCCAAACCTACTAACTCTGTCACAGAAGTTCTTCATATGATTCATATGGATTTATGTGGACCAATGAGGGTGCAGAATATCTTTGGGAAGAAATATGTGTTAGTTGTGGTTGATGATTACTCTAGATTCACCTGGGTCAAGTTCTTAAGGACAAAGGATGAAACTCCTGATATCATCATCAAACTCATCAAACAGCTGCAGGTTCGACTTAACAAAACCGTCAGAATTATCAGAACAGACAATGGAACTGAGTTTGTCAACAAACAACTTAATGAATTCTATGAAAGCGTTGGAATCAGCCATCAAAGAAGTGTTCCACGAACTCCTCAACAGAACGGTGTAGTTGAAAGACGAAATCGAACTCTTGTTGAAGCCGCTAGAACAATGCTGATTTACTCAAAGGTTCCAATGTTTCTCTGGGCTGAAGCAATCGCCACTGCATGCTACACAAAAAATCGTTCCCTAATTCACACTGTACATGGAAAAACTCCATACGAACTTGTCCACAACAGAAAACCTAATCTCTCTTTTCTTCGTGTGTTTGGTGCATTGTGTTATCCAACCAATAAGGGTCAAGACTTAGGCAAACTTAGGGCTAAAGCTGACATTGGAGTATTTGTAGGATATGCTTCAAACAAAAAGGGATACCGAATCTACAACAAAAGAACCCGAAATATCATGGAAACAATTCACGTTACGTTTGATGAGCTGACCGGTCAAATGGCTCCTGGACACTCCAGCTCAGGACCCGCACTTCAAAACAGTCCCATTGGTTCATCCCTTGTTCCAAACTCTTCTCAAGAAACTCCATATGTACCTCCATCTGAAGATGATTTAAAGAAATTGTTTGATCCTATGTTTGATGAACTGTATGATTCAATTACTGATGAGGTGTTGATCCCTACAACAGAGAATGCTCATATACCTGTGAATGAAGTCAATCCCTCAGTCTCAATATCTTTAAGTCAAGAAGCACCTGCTGCTGATCCTTCAGTCTCATCAACAAATCATCATTCTTCAAATGTCCATCATGGAAATGTTTCTGGCATCAATGATGAAGTTAATCCCTTTGCTACTCCTGAAGATGCTCCATTTGAAAACATATTTGCTACTCCTAAATCATCATCAGAATCATCTTCTTCAGGAGACATCGACTCAGCTACCTCAGTTCCTCAACAACTGCCACATGAACACCTCAGAAAATGGACTCACGATCATCCATTAGACAACATCATTGGAAATCCCTCTCGTCCTTTATCAACCCGGAAACAACTTGCAACCGATGCCTTATGGTGCTTCTTCAACTCCGTACTATCTAAGATCGAACCAAAGGATGTTAAAACCGCCATGAATGAAGATAGCTGGTTCAATGCCATGCAAGATGAAATTCATAAGTTTGATCGACTTGATGTATGGGAGTTAGTACCTGCTCCAGACTGTGCTATGATTATTGCTCTTAAATGGATCTTCAAAGTGAAACTTGATGAGCATGGTGATGTGTTGAAGAACAAGGCTCGATTAGTTGCTAAAGGATACCGTCAAGAGGAGGGTATTGACTTTGAAGAATCTTTTTCTCCTGTTGCTCGAATCGAGGCAATCAGAATCTTTCTGGCTAATGCTGCTAGTAAGAACATGGTAGTCTATCAGATGGATGTGAAGACGGCATTTCTGAACGGAGATCTTAAAGAAGTCGTCTACGTCAGCCAACCTGAAGGATTTGTGAATCAAGAGCATCCTACTCACGTTTATCGTTTGAAGAAGGCTCTTTACGGTTTAAAGCAAGCTCCAAGGGCATGGTATGATACACTGTCAAAGTTTCTTCTATCAACCGGATTCATCAAAGGAGCAGTTGATCCTACATTGTTCACCAGGAAGTCAGGCAAACATTTAATTCATGTTCAAATTTATGTTGATGATATTATTTTTGCCTCGACAGACCCAATGGAATGTGATCATTTTTCAAATGAAATGAGTTCAAAATTTCAAATGTCAATGATGGGACAAATGTCATTTTGCTTGGGATTACAAATTTCACAAAGTCCTAGAGGCATTTTTATAAATCAATCTAAATATGCAACTGAGATCTTAAAGAAATTTGGATTTGATTCAAGTGACCCTGTTGACACCCCCATGATTGATCGAACCAAACTAGATGAGGACTACTCAGGGATCATGATTGACCAAACGAAATATCGTAGTATGATTGGATCCCTGATGTACCTCACAGCTAGCAGACCAGACATCTTGTTCGCTGTTTGCATGTGTGCTAGATACCAGGCTAAGCCTACTAAAAATCACCTTGAAGCAGTTAAACGGGTCTTTCGGTATCTCCAAGGAACCATCAATATGGGACTATGGTACCCGAAGGACACCGGTATGTCACTAACGGCCTATGCAGATGCTGATCATGCAGGTTGTCAAGATACACGTCGAAGTAGATCTGGAGGTGCTCAGTTTTTGGGTGATAAGCTTGTGAGCTGGTCTTCAAAGAAGCAAATGAGTACTTCTATTTCCTCTACAGAGGCTGAATACATAGCCATGTCATCCTGTTGTGCTCAAATCTTATGGATGAGATCTCAATTATCTGACTATGGCTTTGAATTCAACAAAATTCCTCTGTACTGTGATAATAAAAGTGATATTGCTCTCTCATGCAACAACGTTCAACACTCAAGAGCAAAGCATATCGACATTCGACATCATTTCATCAGGGAACAAGTGGAAAAAGGTGTGGTGGAACTCTATTTTGTGAGGTCTGAATATCAGTTAGCAGACATCTTCACCAAAGCTCTTCCTAGAGAACGTTTTGAGTTTATTCTTCCACGACTTGGCTTGAAAAGCCTTCAACCAGAAACACTCAAACGTCTTCAAGAGGAAGACGAGGAGTAAAGGTCTATCTTCATCTATCTCTTGTATATATCTATTCGAAAATCAAAATACAAAATTATAAAACCTTCAAAAATCAAATAGAAAAATATAAAACTTTCAAAATCCATACAAATTTGAAAAATTCGAAAAATCTTCAAAAAATATTGTCATTTTGTCATGTTTCTCTCGATTTGATAATATCTACGGTCTTGATGTTGTCATTCAAAGAATGACACGGGACTTTAGATGTTGTTCGAATTTTTATGTAAAAATATATATATATATATATATATATATATATATATATATATATATATATATATATATATATATATATATATATATATATATATATATATTTGAGAGAAAGAGAAACAATGGTTTATTGTCATTTTCAGGCAATAACCCGGTTTTTAAAAGAAAGAACAGAGCCATGTTTTATCATGCTTTCAAAATTCCATGCTCTGATTCTATTAACTTTCATCTGCTGAAAACTAAATGCTTTGAAAAATAACTCGGTCTCTATTTTTTGATAATCATCAGGACTTATTTGTCAAAATCTCTATCTCTCAATCAACAACCTATGTCATTGATTGAGGGGGAGAATGATTTCAATTAAATTAAAAAGTTATTTGGCATTAAATTGTTTTTCAAAAGATGTACATGCATGTTTTATCAATGGAGTTTAAAGTCTTAAAATCCGATCCGTATCAGTTAAAACGCTTTCATAATCAAGTCACGATTCTCCTTATAATCTTTCAAAATCAATTTAAATACATAAGAGATCACAAATCTCAAATGATTTGATAATTGTGATCGGGGGAGAATGTGTGATTTAAATTGGATTTAAACTGATTATTCGGTAAATGGTTTTATAAAGATGTACATGCTGTCCTTCCCACATGTGACAAACGATTTCAAATTTTCATTGCACACGTTGAGGGGGAGCATCTATCTTAAACCTATGATTTGAAACGTGATCATTTATCTCAATGTGCAGGTTCCGTCTAGTATGTGCAAAACTCTTTTCAAACCTCGAGGCACATATTGAGGGGGAGCAAATTTATGGAAACCTCATCCTTCCTGAAAATGCTTTATCTACTTGATTTGATCAAGGAAGTGATGGTGATATCTTTTAGAAAAATGGTAATCAAAGAAGTAAAATTCTTCCTCTTGCCTCCGTGTGCAAAACGATTTCAAACATTTGATGCACATGTTGAGGGGGAGCACCTGTTCTAAAAATATCAAAAACAATTCAGGTACAAAATGCTTTGATAATATAAAACAAGTATCTGAATTGATTTTCAAATGGTTTTCAATTGGTTCCAATGGCAGATGAACAATACCAAATAGACCGACCAACTTTACTTTATGTACGGTGATATAAGGATGATAAGGTTAGGTATTGGTTCCCATGATCCGCCAGAACCGGAGGGATCTACCCAGGGACAATCCACTAGTTAGTGTAGAAGTCCTTAGGTATGATGATAAAAGGAGAAAAGTGAGATATGGGAAGTGTGCGGACTGAGACAGAGCAAGTACTGGAACAAACCCAACAAGGTTCTTGCAATGAAGTCTCGGTAAGCACTGAAGGGGTTGAAGAATTAAAAAGAATTGAATGAGAAAAGGGTGAAAACAAATAGCCCTCCATTTATTCAACCTTAGGGCAGAAACCGGGTTCACTTCATATGCTACTGATGGTAACATCGGTATTGAAGACAAGACGTCATGGACCCAGTGACGCACTGCACTTCAACTTTCCAAACCACTCAAGTTCCTCTTAAAAGGACTTGTTTCATTCTCACGGGGAACCGACATTATCTATCGACTTTCTCTTAGAGATTGTTGATATTGAAGAAGGAGACCCTCTCCCTAGTCTCCGGCACAGGATCCAAATATGCACTAATTGAGTCTAGTGCCACGAGATCATCAATAAATCTCATTAGGACACTTTCAATGAAGACTCTCTGTTTCACACAATGTGGAAAGAGAGATTATATCTTGAGTCCTACGCATTATCCTTGTGGTATTGCCAGAACATCTGAGTAATGTGTATACATATTCACAATGAAGATGGAAAGCCTTCTGGAGCCAACATCAAACAAGCTCCTGGTAGGTGGCATGTGAGATCTATTATATGGATCAACCATGTGACAACTGAACAGAAACGATGGGGCGATTCAATCTCTTGAATCAATCTTGGTTCAGGTTATGGATTGACGGATACCTTTGAAAAACCGGTCTTTGTGCTTAACAACTCTTTTCTTTAGCACATCGACCGTGTACTCATTTTTCAAACCAAAAGGTGTTTTTATGATTGATAATTGATTTTCAATAAAACCTTCGTTGTATTGCAAAAACAATTTCTATTGAGCAATACACGATTGTTTTTCAAATATCTTTTCATCAATCAGTGGACTTAAAATTCGCTGGTTCACTCACTCCGTGTTATCTTCTTTGAGATGTTCCGGTTTGAGAACAGCTAGAGCAGCTGCGAAACCCTGTCAAGGAAATTCTTCGGAATTATACCTGATCACAGGCAGTACATGTACTGATCAACGGGGAACCGTGGGCCGTGTACCTCAATTCAACGAAAGTGATCAAAGACACTTTCGTGCGATTTATTGCTAACTGTTGTATGCAGGTACGCCCGACGTTTGCAGCTGATCAGAATGAAGCGATCAATCCATAGCCGCATGCTCACTTAACACATTCATCTATAAAGAAATCATGATTAGTGCATCAATGACTCTGATATTTTCACTCCATGCTTCTGCTACGCTGCTGCCAATATCATGAATCAACTAAAGCTTCCGCTACTCTGATGAGAAGATATCATGATCCAGAATGTGAGCATGTCGGTCCGAATGTCACAACATCACATAATACCAACACCACAATGGATGTCTCAGAGATTTTTGATTGCTGATGATCTCAAAAGCTGGCTCAAAATTATTATCACATGGATCAGTAAAAGACCTCCACTTGGAGTAACCAAACATGCAATGTGAAGAATCAATGACTACGAGCTTAGGAGTAAAAGACTACATCAAGAATGCAAGATCAATTGTTAATGAAATATCTATTTGTATTCAATGTAATTTTGGTACATAATTGAGGTGACCTCCCTTAGGGGGAGATTGTTAGGAATTAGAAATTCTAGATATTAAAGAGTCGGTCACCTCAAGTATATGTAATCGTTAGAAAGCTCGTTGTCGTAGTTCTTTTAAGTTAAGTAGTTTTTAGTTAAGTAACACCGTGGAGGACGGACGGGTCTTTACCCACTGTATGCCTGATCCACAGCCCGATGTGTGGCGATTTATGTAAGACTATAAATACTCTCTACCTTCCAAGGTAGAGAGTTGGAGCTCATAATAATATCTTTCACTTTCTCTCACTAAGTTCCTTAAACCTCTAACTTTCTCTCCCTAGAAGTTCATCTATACGCCACTTTGTGTTATGGTTTGATGTGTATGTGAAAACTTATATCTAACAAGATTACTATGCATAAGCAAACACCCCTTATACTACTGTCTTGCAATCTTTAACTAGTCTACCTACTGAATTAGCTTATGCTAACACTGAAACTGAATCTAGTTATCCTAATTACAACTAAATAAACAGGTCTAAGCTATTTAATGATCACAGATTCAAACACAAGCACTTTATGCAAACTGAATTGGAAATGGAAATGAGATAAAAACTCACAAGTGTCCAGCTTATTTTGCAGCTTAAACCAGAACCAACCTACACTATTCTAATCCAATCCAACCCCAAATCAGCTCTGCATCACCCAATATCCAATTCCATGACTGCTTGAACCAAATTTCAACACAATTGACTTTTGTTGACCGGATACCAAGATTATTTGAAACTGAATTTTAAACTTACCAAAAGCTATAAATAGCTTAAATAAGCTTATTTAAATTTGAAAATAAGCTACTAAAAGCTTGAATGTAAGAGCTTGAAACTAAATTTTTTTAACAGTGAGCATAAAACTTGAAACCATAATAAAACTTTAAATTGAAACTTGAAAGTAGCTTACAATGATCAAATAACTTAAGTTTAGTACAGAAAAGCTTAGAATTACAATTGAGAAAACTAATTAAGACGATAACATGAAAAACGACATACATGAAATTTTAAAAAACTAAGTACTCCTCTTCTCTCTATCTTCTTCCTCTCTTTATACCCAAAAAGCTTTCTCTCTCTCTCCTGAGCATTTCCCACTTGCATTTGGGACCATTGGATGGCTTGAGTTATTATGGCCGTTTGATCACTTTTGGCGCCAAAATGGTTTTTTAACAGCTGGGGGTTGAGTGCAAGGGGGAGGGAAGCATTTAATGTTTCTTGTTTGGTTTTTGAGGTGGGGGGAACATGGAAAGGTGGAGTTGAGCTGGAAGGATGGAAGGTTGAGTGTTTGCAGGTGAGCAGGTGAGGGAGAAGAAGAAAAAAGGGAGGGAAGGTGTTTGTTGACCGGGGTGTTTGACTTGGATATATTATTGGACAGGGGGTCAAAAAGGAAGGGTCACAAGGGATATGGCAGGGGTTCAGAAATGGTTTTGACAAGGGCCAAGGTCCAAGAGGTGTTTGTTTAATAACAAAGACCATTATGTAATTTCTGAAAAACAAGGGACCAAAGCTGCCAATTTTTCAAAGTTGTTTCAAGGGTCACTTTTGCCAAGTTTCAATAGTACAAGGACCATAAAAGATATTTTCAAACTTCCAAGGACCATTTTTGCCAATTTTAAAACTTGAAGGACCAAACTTGTAATTTTTCAAAACTTTTGACATTTTTCACCAAGGGGCTAATTATGACAAGTTATGATTTAAAAAGGACCTTTGGTGACTTTTCCTTTAAAATAAGTGCTCAGGGACTATTTCTGACAACTTTTGAAACTTGGGGGACTAAAACTGCCAATTATGCAAACTTAGCTCATTTTTCATCTGATTTTAAACATTTTGCATCTGAAACATATAAAATGCAGTTTTGAGATATTTTCAGTATTTTGATGCATTTCTAAGCATTTTTAAATGTTTTGCAGTTCAGATTTGACCAAAAATGATGAGTATTTACACACTCATCAATCCCCCACACTAAACTATTGCTAGTCCCTAGCAATCTTTTGAGAAAACTTAATGGATTTGAATCTCTTTACCAAAAGCCATTACTTCTGGAGTAGCCAAATGTTTCAGTTCAAGTAAGAACTATGGTACACTGATAACCATATGATTTTGAGCAAACCACCAGCTTCCAACGGATTTGATTTGTCTTTACCAGAAACCGTTTGCTTCTGGACTAGCCAACTCTTAGATAATATATACAATCTTTGGTGAGCTGATTACCAATTATGGTTTTCCACTGCCTTTACCACAAGCCATAAACTTGCGGGCTAGCCAACTCTTCACTAATTAAAGATATGGTGAGTTGAATACCATACAATTTTGGGCAAATTGCAAGCCGTCAACGGATTTGATATATCTTTACCAAGAGCCGTTTGCTCCTGGATTAGCCAATCCTTTTTTTTATTAGACATGGCGGACTGATAACCATAAGCTGAGTAAGTGCAAAACACTTACTCCAAAAAAAAAATTTGGCCAAAAATGGGGGAATTGGGCGGTATAATTACATGATAAAATTCGTGAGAATTCCCCCCCACACTAGAAATGAATATTGCCCTCAATATTCAAAGTACCGGCTGTTATGCCGAGACAGAGAACGTAAAAGGGAAATACTACGACCATTATTTGAAAGATTTTTTTTTTTTTTTTTTTAAACTTTATATACAACAGCGGGGGCAACTCCCCCACACTAGGGTGGTAGAAAATAGAAAGAAGTCAGAAATATGGGTGAAAACCCATATGGTGTGCTACTGTTTTTGATTCCCGAGTCGCTAGCTTGACTCGATCCCCGCATTCATTGGTTCATGGGGAAAGTTTGTAGATCCGGGACAACCACAGGAGGAATGTCCTCTCCAAAATAATGCTTCAACCGATGACCATTCACTTTAAAGTTTGGACCATCGGGTTGAGATAACTCAATGGTTCCATAAGGAAATACTTTAGTGATGGTAAATGGTCCAGACCAGCGGGATTTTAGTTTTCCCGAGAAAATCTTCAATCTTGAGTTGAAAAGAAGGACTCGATCACCGACGTTGAAAACGCGGTTTTTGATTTTTGAGTCATGAATCTTCTTTGTCTTTTCTTTGTAGATCAAAGAGTTCTGGTATGCTTGATCACGGAGTTCATTTAATTCATTCATTTGAACTTTCCGGTGATCACCAGTTGTCTGAATATCGAAGTTGGCATGCTTCAAGGCCCAGTATGCCTTGTGCTCAAGCTCAACCGGCAGATGACATGCCTTCCCGTACACTAGCTTGTATGGAGTGCACCCGATGGGTGTTTTATAAGCTGTACGGAAGGCCCAGAGTGCGTCATCTAGCTTATCTGACCAAGAGGCACGGTTTTCGCCTACTGTCCTTTCCAGAATTCTTTTAATCCCTCGGTTGGAAACTTCCACTTGCCCACTTGTTTGGGGGTGGTACACAGTAGAGAGACGGTGAGTTACACCATACTTTTGCATGACTCTATCAAACTGGTCATTGCAGAAATGCGTACCACGATCACTGATTATAGCTCGTGGAGTTCCAAACCTAGCAAAAAGAGATTTTAAGAATTTCACAACAACTCGGGCATCGTTGGTAGGTAAAGCTTTCGCTTCAACCCATTTTGACAAATAGTCAACGGCCACGAGTATGTATTTATTACAGCGAGACGAAGGAAATGGCCCCATAAAGTCAATGCCCCAGATGTCAAAAATCTCACACACTTGAATGGCGTTTTGCGGCATTTCATTTCTTTGTGAGATATTCCCGTGACGTTGACAAGCGTCACAGGTTTTGACAAATTCGTGGGCATCCTTGTAAATCGTAGGCCAATAGAATCCGGAATCAAACACCTTCTTGGCGGTGTAGTTGGGGCTATGATGTCCCCCAGTAGGTCCAGAATGGCAAGCCTTGAGAATGTCATTGGCTTCCTGACCATACACACATCGCCTGATGACTTGATCCGCGCAAATTTTGAATAAGTAGGGGTCGTCCCAGAAGTAATGTTTTACATCTTTAAAGAATTTGTTTTTCTGTTGGGACGACATCCCTTTCACCACAAAGTTACCAGCATGGTAATTTGCAAAGTCAGCAAACCATGGGGTAGAAGAGTCTCCACGAAAAGAAACCACATTGAGTGTTTCGAGAGGAAATGTTTCGTTAATTTCCTTTTTCTCGAACACATCCTGGTGAGGGTTTTCTAGACGGGACAGATGATCAGCAGCCAGGTTCTCAGCTCCTTTTTTATCACGTATAATGATATCAAATTCTTGCAGGAGGAGAACCCAACGGAGCAATCTCGGCTTTGCATCTTGTTTTGCAAAGAGATATTTGAGAGCCGAGTGATCCGTATACACTACGCATTTGGTCAAGATAAGGTATGGCCGAAACTTCTCAAACGCATACACCACAGCTAATAATTCTTTTTTTGTAGTGGTGTAATGGGTTTGAGCTTCAGTCATAGTCTTACTTGCGTAGTGGATAGGCTGAAAATGCTTGGTTTTACGTTGCCCCAGGACTGCACCGATAGCAAAATCACTTGCATCGCACATGAGTTCAAAGGGTAAATCCTAGTCGGGGGCAACTAGAATGGGTGCTTCCGTAAGATTTTTCTTTAATGTTTCAAAAGCTTCGATGCACTCAGGTGAGAAGATAAAAGGAGCATCTTTTTCAAGAAGATGGGTCATAGGCCGAGCGATTTTAGAAAAATCTTGTATGAATCTGCAATAAAACCCGGCATGACCTAGAAAACTCCTAATACCTTTGACGGTAGTAGGATGAGGCAATTTGGCAATAACATCAACTTTTGCTCTATCTACCTCAATCCCACTTTTGGAAATCTTATGGCCAAGGACTATGCCTTCTTTGACCATAAAGTGGCTCTTCTCCCAATTTAGACAAAGATTGGTGTCTTCACACCGTTTTAGCATTTTATCTAAATGGGAGAGACATGTTTGAAATGAGTCCCCAATGACCGAGAAGTCATCCATAAACACCTCCATTGTTTCCCCGATCATGTTGTGGAAAATTGCCATCATACATCGTTGGAACGTGCCAGGAGCGTTACATAGGCCAAAAGGCATACATCTGTAGGCAAAAGTTCCGTATGGGCAGGTGAATGTGGTCTTTTCTTGATCCTGCGGATCAATGGGGATCTGAAAATACCCCGAGAAACCATCAAGGAAACAATAGTATTCGTTCCCTGCTAATCTCTCAAGCATCTGATCCATGAAGGGTAGAGGAAAATGGTCTTTATGGGTGGCTTCATTTAACTTGCGATAGTCAATGCACACACGCCATCCCGTAACCAATCGAGTTGGAATTAACTCGTTTTCTTCATTTGTGACAACAGTTATGCCACCCTTTTTTGGAACACAGTGGATGGGACTGACCCAAGGACTATCAGAGATCGGGTAGATTAAACCGGCATCAAGAAGTTTGAGAACCTCTTGTTTGATAACCTCATGAATCTTAGGATTCACCCTTCTCTGTTGTTGGACTGCTGGTTTGAAGTCATCCTCCATCAAGATTTTGTGAGTACAAAACTCAGGGTTGATACCCTTAATGTCAGAGAGTTTCCAAGCAATTGCTTGCTTGTGTGACTTCAAGACCTTTATGAGAGCAGTCTTCTCCTCCTCAGTTAAGTTTTTAGCAATTATGACGGGTAATTTATCATCACCCTCTAAGAATGCATACTCGAGATGAGGAGGTAGGTCCTTAAGTTCAACCTCGGGAAATTCTTCAGTAGATGTTTGTACTGATTTGATTTCCTCAATCGTGATCTCTTTCGGAGGGAGTGAAGGTAATGGATCTTCATTCAACAATTGCTCAAGATAAAGGATATCTCCCTCCGAATCATAAACACCATCAATTCCAGGCGGAATTGATTCATCACTAGCAAGAAACTCATAGATCTCTTCCAGAAAGAAGTCACCTCCCTCAAACGGAGTGAGAGAGGGGGAAGAGTCGGCAATGATTGGTTGAGAAGATGTGGTAGGCATGGGGGCCACAGCAAGTAACACAGACTTCCACTTTCTTAACTTCAGCAGGAGGTGAAGTTTGTGGAAAAGAAACTTTCTTTTGGTTGGAGAGAACCAAAGCTTGAATTGCTTCCGTGAGTTTGTCAATCTTAGCATCGGTGCTAAATTGACTCACGGGCGATGAAGTAGAAGGACCAACACTGACTTGGGAAACAACCAGTTTGCTTCATGCAGTGCGGACTTTAGACTTGTTTTCAATGATCGCTAAAGCTTCTTTGACAGTTTTGCTCAAGAAATTTCCTCCAGCGGAGGAATTTAGAGAATCTTGATCAGATTGACTCACTCCATTATAGAAAGTATCGAGTTGCATCAACTCGGAGAAACCGTGGTGAGGACATTTGCGGAGCAATTCCTTAAAACGATCCCACGATTCACTGAAGGATTCATCAAACTTTTGTGTAAACTTGATGATTTCATTTTTAAGACTCGTGGTTTTAGAAGGTGGATAGAATTCGTTCACAAATTTCTTCACCAGGTCTTCCCATGTTTCGATTGATTGAGGGGGTTGTTTTTCTAGCCAAATCCGGGCTTGTCCCTCAAGAGAAAATGGGAACAGAAGAAGCTTGACAGCATCTGTAGGGACATTCTTGTATTTGATGGTAGATGCAATCTTGTTAAATCATCGAATATGAGCATGAGGATCATCCCTCTCAAAACCATAGAATTGATTTGAGGTTACAAGATTCAGTAACCCGGTTTTGAGTTCAAAATTTTCAGCCACAATGGCTGGGATAACAATAGCATCTCCATACCCGTCGATGGGTGCCTGGAGAAGCTCACACATAGGACGTTCTTCCGCCATGATAACGGAAGTAGTGTGAGCAGTCCGGATCTCAGATCCGACTGATGGGGCAGAAAGTCTACGGGCACGCCTTCTTGGAATCCTGACAAGCTCACGAAATGGGCTTACAGATCTAGAAGAGCGAGTGCGCATACACTAGAGTTAACTCTGGGAGACCTCAGAGTTAAGGAAGGGAATTATGAAAATGAATTATGAAAATGGGGTAAGAAGAATCTTTTTGAGTTTTCTGGTTTTGAAAAGTAGATATAACAACAAATCCAATTAAAACAATATCGAGGCAAAACAACAGTGAACTTAAACCAATAATCACAAGATGAATAGCTTCTTTGAAAAAGGTACACCAATCACAAGGACACAAAGGAAAGTTTTAATCTTTTGTTCGGGAACTTATTATGGTCGTACCCCCAGTTAGGTAGTACACTGCCTTGGTTTGCGGTGGTAATTTTTTATGTTGTTATTATTAAACAAAGAAAACGACAAATCTTTTTGTATTTTTATCTTTGATATATATATATAGAAACAAAAGAAAAATATTTTTGTGTTTTATACGTTTTAAGATGTTTTTGGGTTTTTGGATTTTTTATAAGAAAATATAGATATATATATAGATGGATGGTATGAACAAGGAGTGAATATTCAAATCACTAATCTGCTAAACGGAAGATAGTAAGCACAGCTCCCCGGCAGCGGCGCCAAAAATTTGATCGATGGTGAACCGTCAAGTTTTATCACACAAGCTGACCACTTGTGAATGGCCAACCGTAATAAACTTCAAACAGTTCAGACACCAATGAAATGAAGATCAAGAGGAGTGTAGTGTTTCCCTAGGTCGTTAAGTCCCAACGAGCTGTGCGATGAATAATCAAACGAATAGTGATCGGGAGAATTTGAACGGAAAAAGGGTAATGATTGATTATACCTAAAGAAAAAGTTTATAAATTACAGGGGCTTAAATGCAAATTAAAGAAAATTAAAAAGATAAATTATATTAAATAAACGCTATCACTATTTTCAAAATCTAATGTTTTTGATTTTTTCTTTTAAATTAAAAACTACGTAACGTACAAAAGAAAATGTGAAACTGAAACAATATTAATCCTAAAAATATAAAAATGACATTTTTACAAACCTAATGATAAGAGAAAATTTTTAGAAAAAGAAAATTATTTTTATAACTATCTAATTAATTATTATTAATTAAAAACTATTTTTACCTATTTAATAATACCCTAAAATATAAGAAAATATGAAATAAAGCTAGAAAAATGAAATTATGACTTAGAAAAATCTAAAATAACTAAAGAGAATTTTCAAAACTAATTTTGTATTTTTCTGATTATTTTTCTATTTTCTATGAATTAAAAACTATTTAAAACTAATTAAATTGCTAAAAATTACAAATTAAACTAAGAAAAATCTGGAAAAATTATTTTTTTGCTTTTTATATTTATCTTAACCTAGGAAAAATGAAAACTTATTTTTTTGAAGTTTTTCTGATTTAATTGTATTAAAAGCTAATTAAAATTGCCTAAAAACTGTTTTAAATGAGGAAAAATAGCAAACAGTGCTAGAAAAATATGAAAAATTCAGGAAAAGTCTAAATTAATATTCTGAATCTAAGAAAAATATAAAAACAGTAGCTTATGTGAAGGAATATGAGGCTGCAGTGAAGAGTGCTTATAAATAAGCACTCAAAATAAGCTAAAGGCCACAACAGAGAACCAAATGATCACAGAAGCTATAATATGTTAAAACTACTCAAAAGCAACTAATTACCACTATCCTAAACCTCTTAAATGCTAACTGCCATGATTTGATGTATTAGAAAATCAAGTGCTAAACAGTTTTTACCCACTACCTTGTAGCTTGAAAATAAGCTACTCAAATAAGCTGAAACTCAAAACCAGATGTTGGAACCTAAACTAGACCTGGCTAGCTACTTAAAAACCAAAACTGAGCCTGAGATGAGCTCAACTGAGCTCTTGACAAGCTCTGCACAAACTGAGAAAACTGCCTTGGTGACTTATGCCCTGTCACAGGGCATTTTTGACCAAATTGACAAGCTCATTTGGAGCTTATAAAGACTTACAAAAATTTCCAAAAATCACTTTCCAACTCTTGACCAGTTTGACTAGAATATCCAAAAGTTTTAATGAATTTGAACCAGAAATGAATACATGAAAATTCAACAAAGGTTGGGTCAAAACTGGTTTTTCACTTTTGACTTTATAAGCAGAAATGATATTTTGACTTTTGTGAGTTTTGCAGCCAATTTAATGAACTGTATTTGATGTTTTAAGGTAAACTAAGACTAATGCAAGCTATTCTAATGATTTCCTAACACAGATCAAGCTTTTGATCTATGAAAATTACAACAGTTATGAAATTAGAACATATTTATGGTGATTTTGACTTTTACTTATCAGAGATGCGAAATGAAGGATAAACTGGCTATATTACAACTAAATGGAGCTAAAGCAACAGATCTTAACCACTGAACAAGCCTCTAACTCAGATTACTATGCATAAGCAAACACCCCTTATACTACTGTCTTGCAATCTTTAACTAGTCTACCTACTGAATTAGCTTATGCTAACACTGAAACTAAATCTAGTTATCCTAATTACAACTAAATAAACAGGTCTAAGCTATTTAATGATCACAGATTCAAACACAAGCACTTTATGCAAACTGAATTGGAAATGGAAATGAGATAAAAACTCACAAGTGTCCAGCTTATTTTGCAGCTTAAACCAGAACCAACCTACACTATTCTAATCCAATCCAACCCCAAATCAGCTCTGCATCACCCAATATCCAATTCCATGACTGCTTGAACCAAATTTCAACACAGTTGACTTTTGTTGACCGGATACCAAGATTATTTGAAACTGAATTTTAAACTTACCAAAAGCTACAAATAGCTTAAATAAGCTTATTTAAATTTGAAAATAAGCTACTAAAAGCTTGAATGTAAGAGCTTGAAACTAAATTTTTTTAACAGTGAGCATAAAACTTGAAACCATAATAAAACTTTAAATTGAAACTTGAAAGTAGCTTACAATGATCAAATAACTTAAGTTTAGTACAGAAAAGCTTAGAATTACAATTGAGAAAACTAATTAAGACGATAACATGAAAAACGACATACATGAAATTTTAAAAAACTAAGTACTCCTCTTCTCTCTATCTTCTTCCTCTCTTTATACCCAAAAAGCTTTCTCTCTCTCTCCTGAGCATTTCCCACTTGCATTTGGGACCATTGGATGGCTTGAGTTATTATTGGCCGTTTGATCACTTTTGGCGCCAAAATGGTTTTTTAACAGCTGGGGGTTGAGTGCAAGGGGGAGGGAAGAATTTAATGTTTCTTGTTTGGTTGTTGAGGTGGGGGGAACATGGAAAGGTGGAGTTGAGCTGGAAGGATGGAAGGTTGAGTGTTTGCAGGTGAGCAGGTGAGGGAGAAGAAGAAAAAAGGGAGGGAAGGTGTTTGTTGACCGGGGTGTTTGACTTGGATATATTATTGGACAGGGGGTCAAAAAGGAAGGGTCACAAGGGATATGGCATGGGTTCAGAAATGGTTTTGACAAGGGCCAAGGTCCAAGAGGTGTTTGTTTAATAACAAGGACCATTATGTAATTTCTGAAAAACAAGGGACCAAAGCTGCCAATTTTGCAAAGTTGTTTCAAGGGTCACTTTTGCCAAGTTTCAATAGTACAAGGACCATAAAAGATATTTTCAAACTTCCAAGGACCATTTTTGCCAATTTTAAAACTTGAAGGACCAAACTTGTAATTTCTCAAAACTTTTGACATTTTTCACCAAATGACTAATTATGACAAGTTATGATTTAAAAAGGACCTTTGGTGACTTTTCCTTTAAAATAAGTGCTCAGGGACTATTTCTGACAACTTTTGAAACTTGGGGGACTGAAACTGCCAATTATGCAAACTTAGCTCATTTTTCATCTGATTTTAAACATTTTGCATCTGAAACATATAAAATGCAGTTTTGAGATATTTTCAGTATTTTGATGCATTTCTGAGCATTTTTAAATGTTTTGCAGTTCAGATTTGACCAAAAATGATGAGTATTTACACACTCATCAGTACTTCCACCAAAAGTACTGCTTCTCCTACTCAAAGTACTGTGGCTCAAAGTACTGTTTTCTATACTGCCCCCACCTATGCTCAGCAATCCCCACCAACTACTACCATGCACTCAGATGAAGTTGTGTGCTCTTTCTTTGCACAACAAGCTTCCTTACCTGTCACTTATGAAGAAGATCTCTCACAGATTGAAGAGGATGCTTTAGAAAAAATTGATATCAGATGGCAAGTAGCAATGATCACTGCAAGGATCAAGAAGTATATGAAGAAGACAGGAAAAAGCATTGACTTCAAACCAAAACAGGGAATCACTTTTGACAAATCCAAAATTGAATGCTTCAATTGTCAAAAGACTGGACACTTTGCAAGGGAGTGCTGGTTTGCTAAATATCAAGCAAACAGGATAACTAAGAAACCAAAGATAGAGTTAAAAGAAATTCCTATTAGTGAAACAAAGGCTTGGGTTGCTCAAGAGAAGTTATCAGAGGTTGACTGGAGTGAAGAGTTTGATGATGAACCAGTGACCTACTGTATGGTAGCAGTGGAAGAAGCAGTTGAAGATTCAATGGAAGAATTGGACTGGAGCACTGCTTTTGATGAGGAAGCTGATCATGCTGCTTTGGAATCCAGAGATGGTTTTGGAGGATTTGATTGGAGCTTGGAGAGTGAAGATGATCCTGTTCTACTTGCAATGGTGGCTACTTCACCAAGTTTACCCCCTATCTATGAGGTATGCTCAAATTGTCATGATTTTTATCAAAAATTACTTGGCAGTTATGTGATTGAAAGAGATAATTGTGTTAGGGCTAGATCTGAGGTAGCTGGTTATCAAATAACCTTAGAATCAATGGAAGCCAAAATATTAACACATGAAAAAAATGAAATGGCTTGGGCAGAAAAGTTTGAACAACAGGATTACCAGTTAAAACTAAGTGAATGGAAATTAAATTATAAGATTTCTGAAATGGAGAAACTAACCAAGGAAAGAGATGATTTGTTAGCAAAGTTTGATGCCTGGAAAGAATCTGGTCTGTCACATGTTACTTATGTTCAAAAACAGAGAAGAGCTTACATTAGAACTGGCTTAGGTTTTGGTATGGACTTTGATAACATAGAAGAGAATCAATCTGGTGATGACCTAGAGGATATAACCACTAGTGATGATGAACTCATTAATTATGTAGACACATCTAGTAATGAGGAATCAGTTAGTGAACCACCTCCTGAATATAAGAAAGATAAGGGTTATCATGCTGTCCCACATCCCACTGGTAGTCATCAACCCATAAGACCTGATGTTTCTCGTTTTGGAGTAGACAGCTTTGAGTTTAGGAAGAAACTTAAAGGTCAATCTAGGTATGAAATCTCAAAAGAAACTGTTGAAAACAACGATCAAAGTCAAGCAGTACCTTCAACTCAAAGTACTGCTCCACAAGCAGTACCTTCAGGAAAACCTTTTCAAAACAGTACTGCTAAACCTTTTTGGGATAATTTTGGTCAAAACAGGTTCAATCATTCACCTAGAAGGCAAAATAGTTTTGGTCATAGACATAGAAAAAGTCACTTTGGGAGTATGGGTCAAAAAATGTGTTTTGTGTGCTTTAGTCCTACTCATTTAATCAAGGATTATGAACATCACTCAGAATACCTTAGAAAATTTCCAAATAACAGGTCTGCCAACCAGAAACCTATAGAGAACAAACCAGTCTGTAATAATTCAAATAGGGTTAATCACAGCAATTTCTCACCAGATCATAGGTACCCTCACCAGAGAAGACCTTTTTCTAAACCACCAGTACCTTCACAAGCAGTACCTTCCCAAAGTACTGCTCCATCAAAACAAGGTACTGCTAACACTGCTTGGAACAGGTACCCTAGGAGACCTCATTACTATCAACCTAGAAGGTATTACAATTCACATAGGGTATCTAGATCACAGGAACCAAGTGTTAAAAAACGAATGGGTTAAGAGAGAAAATACTGCTGAGGGACAAACAGTACTTTCAACAAAAAGTGAATCAGATGTTTTTGTGATACAAGAAAAAAAGAATGAACTTGTAAAAGAGAGTTTTGAAAATCCACATGCTAAAAATCAAAAGATAATTCTGGATCATATTTTAAAAAATAGTGGGAATTACATACTCAAAGAATTTGAGTTTGTAACTCCACAAGGGGAACACAAGTCAGTAATGGCTTGGGTTCCTAAAAGTCACTAACTCTTTTATCTTTGTGCAGGGCAACCCAGAAGAGGAGCTTAAAGATCATTTGACTGTAGATAGTGGTTGCTCTGGCAGTATGACAGGAGACAAGGAGATTATGTCTGATTTTAGATCTATTAGTGGAGGACGAGTTGCATTTGGGAATGATCCTAATGGAGGAAGAATTACAGGGAAAGGAACCATCAAAGCAGGGCGTATAGATTTTAAGAATGTTTGATATGTGCAGGAGCTCAAGTTCAACTTATTGTCAGTCTCTCAAATCTGTGATAAAAATCATCATGTGTTATTCACTGACACAGAATGTCTCATCTTGTCCCCAGAGTTTAAGCCTGTTGCAAATAACTTGGTAGTTCTTATAGTACCAAGAACCAATGATGTATACAGTCTAGATATGAAGAGTCTTCACTCTTATGGGAGAACCACATGTTTGGTGGCAAAAGCAACATCTGAAGAAGCATATCAGTGGCATAGAAGATTGGGACATGTTGATGAGTGTGTAAATACTCATCATTTTTGTCTTATCTGAGCTGCCAAAACACTTAAAAACACTCAAATATGCAGCAAAATACAAGATATATCCATGGATTGTATTTTATATGTTTCAGATGCAAAATGTTTAAAAACAGATGAAAAACGAGCTAAGTTTGCATAATTGGCAGTTTCAGTCCCTCAACTTTCAAATCTTGACAAAATCAGTCCCTGAGCATTTGTTTTGGAATAAAAGTCAACCCAAGTCCTTTTAAAATCAAAATTTATCAAAAATGATCCTTGGGTAAAAAGTTTGGAGAATTTACAAGTTTGGTCCTTCAAGTTTCAAAATTGGCAAAAATAGTCCTTGGAAGTTTAAAAATGGAAAATTATCTTTTATGGTCCTTGTACTAATGAAACTTGGCAAGATTGACCTTTGGAATAACTTTCAAATATTGACAGGTTCAGCCCTTCATTTTTCAGAAAATTACAAAATGGTCCTTGTGATAAACTAAAAACCAACCGGACCTCAAATAAATAAAACCCAACAAACAAACCAGCCCAACAACCAACCCAGCCTAACCCCTCTTATGTATATACCGGTTTGACCTCAGTCAAACCCACTTCGCCATCTCCTTCCTCTCACATACCCCGCCAAAACCAGAAACCACCCTCCACCTCCATGGTTTCACCAACACTTGCATCCACCTCAACCCCAGCTGTCTACCCACTCTCCTACACCTCCGCAAACATCCAAAAATCTTTAATTGCAAAAAACCTGCTTTTGATATTTTGGCGCCAAAAGTCCAAATGGACGATCATGATGAATTTGATGAATCCAATGGCCAAGATCAAGTGGGATACATTCAGAGAGGTCGGCAAAGTCCAAAAGATCTTTAAAAAGGAAGAACAGAGCAATGTAGATAGCAATCTAGAGTAAATTTTATTAGCTTATGTCGTTTTAGAGTAATTTCAATTTCCAGTGTAATAAAAAGCTTTCAAGTACCTTGTTAAGTTATTTTCAGTATATTTCAAACTTGTTTTCAGTTTCAATTTCAGTTTATCTATACGAATTCAGTTTATGCCATTTTAGAGCTCAAATTCTCATATTTGCTTGTATGTTGTTGTAGTTGATGATAAGGACTCAAATAGATCATATAAGCTCCTAGAAAGCTTCTGAAAGCTTTTAGTACCATAAAAGTCAGTTTAGAGATAAAAACCACAAATACTAAAAAAAATTCACATAAATTAGATAAAAATTCAAAAATCAGCAAAGAATTGAGAAGAAGCTTGGAGCAGGGTTAAAAATGGATGGCCCTTGGTTTTAGAACCTCAGGGGAGGTGTTAGGATAAGTGTGAGGTCTTGGATAACTTATTCTCAGTTTAGATCAATTTGTAAGCCATTTTCTATATTTTAGTGTTTTACTGTAGAATTGCTTTAAATCTGCTTATCTTTGGTATTATATGCTTATTTGGCCTTCTAGAATTGCTTTGTTGTTTAAAGTTGTGTTTCTGTGTTTCATTAAGCTTATTATCTCATATTAAGACCTTATGATTCAGTTTTATGGTTTAAAACAGTGATTTACTTTAAAAACCTCATTTTAAGTTATCTTAAGGAGTGTTTGGTTCAGTGTAACTCACTGAGTTTCAGTGAGTTTTATTGGGTCCAAGTGCTTTAAACAAGTCCTATTAAGTTCCTTTAGGTAATTTAAGCAATAAAAACCAGGTCTGTTTTGGACTAAAGTCAAAATCATGCTTGATCTCCATTATAAATGTTCACTGTTAGAATCATGTTCCATAATTTCATCATGCCATTGCATAGCTGGTTAGTATAGCTTATTTTAATCCCTTAAGAGCTTATTACTACATAATCATTCAGTAAATCAAGTTTAAAGTTCATAATAGTCAAACTTTAGTGTTTATCTTTAAAAGTCAAATTTCTCATTTGCAGTTTTTGAATAAACTTGAGAATTTTAGTGTGCTCTTGATATTAAGTTTTAGCTTATCATATTTTAGGATATTAGTATTTTGCTGCTTATCTTCACTAGAATAATTTTAGTTTATTTTTATTCAGCTTATAAACTGCTTTTCTGTGTTTTTCTTTAAGCTCTTTTTCTGAAAATCTCCCCTGCTCCAGGGGAGTTTGTTGTGTCTGCTTGATTTCATAAGCTCACACAGAGCTTATTGGTGGGCCCCACCTTTTGTTCTTGGGTTTTTTGTGTAGCTCACCCACCCATCTCAAAGGTTCAGGGCTTATATTGTGCTTTCTAGCTTATTTGGTAGGGCTGCTTGCAGCTTTTTCATTGTCCCATTTCACTTATTTCACTGAATCAACAGTGAAATTGTGGCCTTTTCATAAGCTCATCATAAGCTCACCAGTGGACCCGACAGTGAGAGCTTTGGCTTTTTGGATACCCCACCAGCTCAAATCAATCCCTCAGTGCTCATTTCGAGCTTTGGAGCTTTTGCCCCTAGCTTAATCAGCCTTTGAAAATCACTGCAGGCTGTTGGTTTGACTATTGGATTTGGAATTGCTTATTTGCTTATTGTAAGCTTATCAGTGAATCCCTTAGTGTCATTTTGCTCATTCCTAGTTCATTTAACTTATTTAGATCTTATTTTACCCTTGTTAGCAGCTTGTAGCTTGTTTTGAGCTTAATTCCCATTTTGAGCTCAAAAGCTCAACTGTTAAACCCATAAGCTTCAAACTGCTTATTTTCTTAGTTCTAAAATTTTTGTCTTCATTAAAGTTGTTTATTTTCAGTAGAGTAATAGGTTTGTAGAAGAAAGTTTTAGATAATAACCACTTTTAAGAAAGTGATAGCTTCTATTTGAGAAGCTTGAGCTTTTTAGCTTATTTTTCTGCTTTCTAACTAAGCACTTTCTGTTTTTATAATTTTCTTAGCTTTCTGTCACCATAGGATAATTATAGAAAAAATTTCATAATTTTCTTAGTTTGTTTAGTATTTATTAGAATTTAAAATAGTTAAAAAGTATTTAAAATAATAAATAATTAATAATAAATAAATAAAAAGAATAAAAAAATATATTTTCAGTTTTAAAATTAGTTTTCTAATATTTTAGATTTTTCTAAGTTAAAATTTCATTTTTCTAGGTTAATTTTATATTTTCTTGTATTTTAGTGTATTTTAAATAATTAATAAATAGTTTTTAATTAATAATAATTAAATAAATAGTTATAAAAATAATTTTAATTTTCCGACAATTTTCTTTTATTATTAGGATTGTAAAAATATCATTTTCATATCCGTAGGTGTTTTATTCTTTTAAATTTACGTTTTAAATTTTACGTTTACGTAAAATTCAGTAAACGTACGCGTTTTAGGTTTTAATCGTTAAACGATTTTAAATATAGAATTAAAAGGACTTCAAAGTCTTTATTAGATTTAATTTCCTTAGTGTAATCAATCATAACCCCTTTCCTGTTCAATATCACCCGATCACTACGCGTTTAGCTATTCAATCGTACAGCTCGTTGGGACTTAACGACCCGGGGAAACACTAAACTCTCCTGGATAATTGCATTGCGTTCTCAAGCTGTTTGACTTTTATGGTTGACCATTCACAAGTGGTTGACTAATAAAAGATAGACCGTTCGGAGCGAATCACATGTCAATTTCAAGAATATCAACAAACTGGTAAAAGGGAATTTAGTTAGAGGTTTACCTTCAAAGACTTACAAGAATGATCACTCCTGTTTGGCATGTAAGAAGGGTAAACAACACAAAGCTTCTTGCAAGAAGCTTGAGGAAAGGACTGTTAGACAACCTTTGGAGCTGTTACATATGGATTTGTTTGGACCTGTTTCTGTGGCAAGTTTAAACAAGAAAAAGTACTGCTTGGTTGTCACAGATGATTGTAGTAGATTCAGTTGGGTATTTTTCTTGGGATTTAAAGATGATACTTTTGATGCTATTCAGACTCTCATAATAGCACTTGAAAACCAATTGAGACTCAAGGTTAGAGGTATTAGATGTGACAATGGAACTGAATTCAAGAACAAGCTTATGGATGAATTTTGTGCAAACAAAGGAATCAAGAGGGAGTTCAGTATTGCAAGAACACCACAGCAGAATGGTGTTGCAGAGAGAAAGAATAGGACTTTGATTGAAGCAGCCAGAACAATGCTAGTAGATTCACAACTACCTATTCAATTCTGGGCTGAAGCTGTAAGTGCTGCTTGCTATGTACTTAACAGAGTATCAGTTACTAAGCCACATATGAAGACACCTTATGAGTTGCTGATGGGCAACAAACTCAACATTCGATTTATGAAGCCTTTTGGATGCCCTCTTACTATTTTGAATACAATTGATAATCTGGGTAAGTTTGATGGCAAGTCAGAAGAAGGTTATTTATTGGGTTATTGTACCAACAGTAAGGGCTTTAGAGTATACAACAGAGTCACTAAGAAGGTTCAAGATTGTCTTCATGTTGAGTTTTTAGAAGATCAAGACAATGAGAAGGGTAAAGGTCCTGATTGGATGTTTGATCTTGAAGTTTTAACTCCTTCAATGAATTATGTACCTGTTCGAGAAGAAAATCAACCTGTGTACAATGGAGAAGATTTACAGTATGTTGTTCATGGAGTCCATATTAGACCTGATGTTGTTTCTGATGAAGAACCAATATCTGTTGAACCAAAGAAAAGTACTGATGCACCAAAATCCTCATTGTCTGCTGAGGATCAATCTATTCAAGATGAACTTAATCAGATGCTTCTTCAAGATGTTTTAGCACATTCTTATACTGATGATCAAAGAAGAGCTTATGAAGAGGCTAAGAAGAAGAACAAGACTGCAGAGTACTCTCACAGTACTTTGGACAGTACTTTTGATCAAAGTACTGCTGCACCAGTTACCAGTACTTTAGATGATTTGGATGATCCTACCATGCCTGGATTAGAAGATACTGATGATGAGTTTGAAGATGAAGGTATTTTCTCAGATTCCAATGAAGATGCTGATTTTACTAATTTGAATGACACTTATGGAGTTCCACAATCTCCAAACTTAAGAATTCATAAGAATCATCCTACTGATCAAATCATTGGTCCTTCTACTTCTGGAGTAATAACAAGACACAAAGCTAAGAGTTTTACTAAACCTCACAATGCTTTACTTAGCTTTGTTTATAAACAAAACAGACTGAATCATAAGGACCATCAAGCATGTCTGTTTACTTGCTTTATCTCTCAAGAGGAACCCAAGAATATTTCTCAAGCATTGACTAAAGAGAGTTGGGTTGAAGCTATGCAGGAAGAACTTCTTCAATTCAAACTTCAAGAAGTTTGGGTATTATGTGATCTTCCTGATGGTAAGAAGGTAATTGGTACACGATGGGTTTTTAGAGTCAAGAGAGATGAAAGAGGTAATGTCATCAAGAACAAGGCAAGGTTAGTAGCTCAAGGCTACAGACAGGAAGAAGGAGTAGATTATGATGAAGTATATGCTCCTGTATCAAGGATTGAAGCTATTAGAATATTTCTTGCTTTTACATCCTATATGGGCTTTCAGGTTTATCAAATGGATGTCAAGAGTGCCTTTCTTTATGGCACTATTACAGAGGAAGTTTATGTCAAATAGCCTCCTGGTTTTGAGGATCCTGCACATCCAAACAGAGTCTACAAGGTGGTTAAGGCTCTTTATGGCCTTCATCAGGCTCCTAGAGCTTGGTATGAGAGGCTCTCTACTTTCTTATTACAACATGGTTACAGGAGGGGAGCTATTGATAAAACTTTGTTTATCAAGAGAGAAAAGAAGGATATCATGTTAGTACAAGTTTATGTTGATGATATCATATTTGGAGTTACTAAACAGTCCATGGTTAAGGAGTTTGAGCAGCTGATGCAGAAAGAATTTCAAATGAGTTCAATGGGTTAACATTCTTTTTAGGACTTCAAGTTAAGCAGTCAACGGAAGGGATATTCATAAGTCAAGACAAGTATGTATCTGACATACTTAAGAAGTTCAATTTTGATGCTATGAAGCCAGTAACTACACCTATTAAGTCTATTAACTCATTGGGAAAGGATGAAGATGGACAACCTGTTGAAGTCAAGTTGTACAGATCCATGATTGGATGTCTTATGTATCTCACTGCATCTAGGCCTGATATTATGTTTGTTGTTTGTCTATGTGCAAGATATCAAGTCTCACCAAAAGTCGCTCATATGAATGCAGTGAAACGAATTTTTAGTTATTTGAAACAACAACCTAGGTTGGGGTTGTGGTATCCAAAGGATTCACCTTTTCACTTAGAAGCCTTTTCGGATAGTGATTATGCAGGTGATAACTATGATAGAAGATCAACAACTGGAGGATGTCAATATCTTGGAAGAAGATTAGTCTCATGGCAATGTAAGAAACAGACAATTGCAGCAACATCCTCTACTGAAGCAGAATATGTGGATGCTGCAAGCTGTTGTGGCTAAGTGTTGTGGATGCAGAATCAACTCTTGGATTATGGTTTCAATTTCAAGAATACTCCTATCAATATTGATAATGAGAGTACAATTTGCATTGTGAAGAATCCAGTTTATCATTCCAAGACCAAGCATATTCAGATTAGGCATCACTTTATCAGAGATAGTTATGAGCACAGGCTCATTAATGTTGTCAATGTGCATACAGATGATAATGTAGCTGATTTACTCACCAAAGGATTTGATGTTTCTAGATTTACTCACTTGGTGGTGAGTATTGGCATGATCAATTACTTAGCTACATTTAAGGGGAGGACTATTTAGTGTAAGTATAGTCCTATGCATTACTTGAGGGGAGGATATTCATGTTTGTTTGCTGTATATGCTATTGTAAGGAAGAGAATGGAAAAGTACTGCTTTTTGATTTTATGGAAGTACTGCTTGGAAAGTATTGCACACGTGGAAAGTGATGTTTGTCTTATTAAAGTACTGTTCCAACGGTAATATTGAGGGGTAATTACACCTAACGGTAATTTTGTTATTGATGGCTGTGATTTTTTAAATCTCATTTATAAATAACTACTCTTCGAATTTCCCTCTCATATTAATATCTCCTAATCTTTTCCATAGTTCTCTCACTTTCACCTATATTATTCGTTCTATTTCTTACTGTGATCATATAATCATCTATGGCGAGTCGTAATACTGTTACCAAACACAACATGGTGGCATATTTAGACAAGACTGAAGCAAATGTAATTTTTCATGATATTATTGATTTTCTTACTGGATTGCCAATTAGTTATGCGCTATTAGTAGAACCAGATGTTATTGAGCCCTGGATTCAACAATTTTGGGAAACTGCTAGGGTTCATATGGAGAATGATGAAGAATATATTCATGCTATGGTTTCTGGGAGAAATGTCAAGATTACTGAAGCCTCTATTCGTGAAGACTTATTGTTTGAAGATGCTGATGGGGCTGTTCGTTTTGATAAGCAACTGATTTGGGATACTTTTGTGCACATTGGTTATGAAGGGTCCTTAACTGAACAAACATTTAGGAAACCCTTATTTTGTCCTCACTTGAAGTTTTTAGTGCATGTGTTGCTTCATTGTATTAGTGCTAAAAGTACATCATGGGAGCAATTTGGATCTAACATAGCATCTGCTATAGTAGGATTGGCTACTGATCGTGTTTTCAATTTTTCAAGGCTAATTCTAGATGGAATGCTTTCACACATCACTCATGGTTCAAAATGGTTGATGTGTCCAAGGTTTGTTCAAGTATTCCTCAATAAAAAACTTTCAGATGTACCTAAACCTACAAGTCTTTTACCTGTTGTGGTACAACAAGCCAAGATTTTCACTTTCATGGCTAGATAGAGTGACTTATTCACTGGAAGGGACACTCCCTTAACTACTTCTATAATGGAAGTTGTTCACGCTGTCAGAGCTGATGCTGAAGATGATGAAGATAGAGAAGGTACTGCTTCTGAAGGTACTGCTTCTCAGAGTGTTGCATCTCAAGAAGGCACTGCATCACAAGGTACTGCTTCGCCAAGTACTGAAGTTCAAGCTGATGTTGCAGTTTCACCTTCTCCATCTCCACAAATATCTGTTCCTGATTCTCTACCAGAGGAATATTCACCAGTTCAAGGAGATGATTCTCATCCTATATCCCCTGAAGGTTTGACATTGGATAATTATGTTTTGACAAAGGAGTTAGTCAAATTGAAGAAAACAACTGAGGCTCAAGCTAAATAGATTAAGAAGTTAAAGTTCAAGTTTAGAAGACTCAAGAATTTTGTCTGGCCATTGGTTCAACATCATCGTCTATGGGTCAAATCTAAAAAGAAGGAGCAAAGGCAGTTTAACAAGACAAAACGCCAAAAGGTTCAAAAACAATCTTCATTCCAAATGGGGAGGAATTTAGAAGAAAAGGATTTGAAAGAAGATGTTGTTAAGGAGAATGAACCTGAAGGTGTTGAATTTCATGAAGAATCTGAAGCTGAACCTCAAGGAACAAATATTCAGCCACAAGAAACTGAAGAACATGTTATTCAAAGTACTGAGGAGCATGTTATTGATGTTCAAGTTCAAAGTACTGATGATCAAGGTACTGCTGATCAAAGTACTGCTTTTCCTGGAACTTACATACAATAATTGATTACTCCAAGGGTATTAGATCTTGAAGAGGAAGCTGGTCCTTCAACTGTGTTACATGAAGAGGAAGCTGGTCCTTCAAAAGTTATACCAGAAAAGGAAGCTGATACACCTAAACCTATACATACAGCAAGTGATGATGAAACCATTGCTGAAATTTTGCATGATTTATCAAAGCCAAGGGGTGTTAGTATTCCAAGAGTGCAAGAAGAGGAACAACCAAGAGTTTCTCAAGCTATTATTGATCCAAAGGATAAAGGTAAAGGCAAGTTGGTAGAGACAAAGAAGAAAAAGAAACATACTTTAGCACATATCAGAGCTGCTCAAATTGCTATGAATGAGGAAGCAGCTAGAAAGTTTCAAGAGGAATTAAATGCTAAAGATAGAGAAGCTAAGGAAATTGAAGAAGCTCAGAATAGAGAAGCAGCTAAGAAATTGCAAAAGGAATTGAATGCTGAAGCTGATGAACCATTAGAGTCACCTATTCCTGTTTCTTTTATACCAAGAAGACCAAATCGAGCTAAAGACAGAAATGCAATGATGGCTTATTTAAAAAGTCAAGTGTATAAAGGATTGCAGAGGTTTAATTACTTTGAGATGAAAGAATTGTATGATGCTGTTAGGGAAGCTTACAAGAAAAGTGTTGAAAGCATCAAAGATTATAAAGATGATGCTGCTTGGAAAGAAAAAGATAGAAAAAGGGGCTTAAAAAGAAAAAGAAAAACTGAAGTTGAAGAAATACAGTCATCAAAGAAAGAGAAAGTTGAGTTACGATCTGATACTACTGATGAACTAAGAAATTACTTAAGAATAGTGGATTTTGAGTATTCTACAGATGATGCTGAGATGAAAATGAACAAATCTCAAATTATTTATTTTGAAGTTGTAGAATCAAAAGATGGAAGTTATCTGATGTTTCATAGAAATAATGAAAGCTTCAGAGTGTTCAACAGGCTATGGGATTTATTGCACATCATAGATAGAGTGGATTTATTTTATTTATATCATGTGGTGCGAGATTACTTTGAACAAAATCCATCAGAAGGAACTGCTGAAATTTGGAAGAATCAAGAGAATTGGGAGATTGTTAGCTAGAGATTCTTTGAAGAATCTGGAGTACATGTTCTAGAGTTAGAAGATGGAATTATGATTCACATGTTAGCTGATAGAAGATATCCTCTTACACCAGAACTTATGAGGAGGATGCTGGAGCATGGAATGAAAGTAGAAGAAGATAATGAAATAGCATGTCTGGACATCAAGCTGTTTATCAGATGGACTACAATTGCTGATGATGATGAATAACTGGTATGAATCTTAATTGATTAAATTTTTGATATATCAGTACTTTATTCAAAGTACTGCTGATCGAACAATACTTTCATCAAAGTACGGCTTGCAGTTTTTAAACCAGTTACTGATTTTGAAAAACTTTTGTTAAGTAATAAATGTTTTGAAACAAAGGTTAAAAGAAATAAATGGTTTTTGAGATGGTAATACCAATAGGTTATCAATCCACCATGGTTACAAAAGGATTGGCTAATCCATGAGCAAACGGCTCTGGTAAAGATATTTCAAATCCGTTTTTAGTTGACAACTTGCTAATAAGTTGGATGGTAATCAACTCACCATATTAGTAAATGTGTAGAGTTGGCTAGCCCACAAGAAAATGGCTTGTGGTAAAGGCTGTGGAAAAACTATTGTATGGTAATTAGTTCACCATAGATGAAAGAACTAACTAGTCCAAAAGGGTACAGCTTTTGGTAAAGACAACTCAAATCTGTTGATAGCTGATGATTTGGTAAAAATCATATGGTTATCAGTGTACCATTATCTTACACATCAAAACATTTGGCTACTCCAGAGTTAATGGCTTTGGTAAAGAGAACTCAAATCCATTAAATTTTCAATGATTCACCTCTCACAGGAGTTTATACACCTGGAAGTGATGAGAATAGACTGAAACTTAACTGAATTAAATGTACAAATTGTCTTATGTTGCTGAAAAGATGGAGCTTGCTGAATGTTGCAGAAAAGAAATAAGATTGTTGTTTGATGCTGAAAAGAATTATATAGATAAAGACTACTTTGATGATGATATAAGCAGAGAATCTACAAAGATAAAATCTGAAGATAAAGTCACAATTCCTCTTTGAAGATAAAGATGTTAAAGCTAAATCTACAAGGGAACTTGAAATCAAACAAGTAGAATTCAAGTTAGGGGAGGATTGTTGGGATACAGAAGATTAAAGTACTGAAGATTGACAAAGTACTGCAAGAAGTCAAAGTGCTGCTAAGTTAAAATCAAAGTACTGCTTATTCATCGAAGTACTGCAAAGTTTAAAGTCGGTTGTATTAGATTAAAGATAGAAAGTAATGTTTATCTAGAACTTTCTAAGTATTGTTTACTTGACATACAAGGATAAGAATTGTAAATCGTTTAGGGTTATCCTTGAGCCTATAAGAGGACCCCTAGATTGATATTAGATATACGCGACATTATTAGAGTTTTAGAGAAGTTCGATATTAGAGTTGTTAAAGAGTCTACATAATAAGCAGAGTTAGAGTTATTAATAAAATCGTTCAAAGTTAAAGTTATTCTTCTTAGCTTTGTTAAGTAAATTCCGCATACTTAATAGAGTTTGCTCAGTGTTTCATTGTTAATAACTTAGGATTTATCCGAGGTTATTAAATCTTAACAAGCTATTTAAGTTAGTTTGGTTAGAGTACATCGATCCAGCAGTATATATAAAACGTAGAAAACGGACTTATAACGACTAAAATACACGCGTTATATATATGGTTATCGTAACTATTTTATACAAGTATAACACTTATATATTTTTACTAGTCCAAAATGGTTATCGCAAGTGACCATGTTTGGAGCCATTTTTCATATCGATAGAATAGTTTTGAGAAAACGATGTCTTCTAGTAAGAGTGAGTTCGCCTATTCTATTTTCCAAAATGTTTAACCGTTTTTCAAACGAAGGTATAACGAATAATATACGATCACTCAAAATTTGTCATTTTCATGAATTGTCAAAGTGTATTATTTTGCGACGAAAAACTATAATTTCTTGATAAATCACTAAATGACTATCGTAGGATATCATTTCAACGTAAGTACTTGTAAAGTAATTTATAACTTGACGAGACGTTATAAACTTATATTTTGACGATAAACTTTATTTTCAAAATGCACAAGTGGTATGGATATCATATGAGTTGCATGCACGACATTGTTTCATGGCTTACATTAGAACATATCATTCATATTAGGTTGCAGATAAAGATCGCACCTCATTTCAGTGTATCTACTTTTGTCATCATAATCATTGCATCAGGTAAGTTCGTAGCCCCACTTTTACTCGTTTAACTATTTTATAAACTCTTCGGGGGAGATACATGATCAACTATTTGCTTTTACTTTACACTTATATGAACTTAAATAACTGTTGTTTCACTACTTATGCTAGTAGGTAGATTATGCCCGAACTAAATTGATCACTATGTAATGAACACTATTATTTGAACCACCTTCCTTGATTTTGAACCCTTCGACATATATATTTGAACTCTTTTAAATTGATTTGGACTTTTTCACATATATTTGAATACATATATTTAATCTCTTGTAACTTTATTTAAAACATTTTTGACATATAATTAATCTCTTTTAACTAGATTTAAAATATTTTGACATATAATTAATCTCTTTTAACTGGATTTAAAACATTTTGACATATAATTAATCTCTTTTAACTTAATATTGAACCTTTTGACTATTTTGAACTTGTTTGACATAATATTGAACCCTTTGACTATTTTGAGCCTTATGACATGTTTTGAGCTCTTTGACTGTTTTGAACTTTTGGAACTCGACTTAAACTCTTGAACTTAATTTTGAACTTTTGAATGAAACACTTTAACTTAATTACGAACTTATGACTGGTTTGAACTTATTGAATCGTACGTGCTATGACCTAAAATTCTCCCCTTATTGGTGGAGTATGCAAAGTCTCCCTATGTGAACGGAGCAACACTATAAAGTCTCCCTATGTGAACGGAGTAGCACTATATAGTCTCCCTATGTGAACGGAGCAACACTATAAAGTCTCCCATTTTCGGAGCAGCACTATAAAGTCTCCCTTGTTTGGAGCAGTCATTATTTATTATATACGTGGTGCTATATTGTGATCTATTATGACAACGTATACTTGACTACTAGACATACTACTTTTGGCAGTGGGTTGTGAACACATAGGTTGCAAGTTTTGTATGGGCGAAACTTGGAACTGAGTGGATTTACAATGCCTTTGCTT
The DNA here is from genome assembly GCA_019973895.1 of Chrysanthemum seticuspe. Classification (NCBI taxonomy): domain Eukaryota; kingdom Viridiplantae; phylum Streptophyta; class Magnoliopsida; order Asterales; family Asteraceae; genus Chrysanthemum; species Chrysanthemum seticuspe. The sequence goes on along the minus strand of BPTQ01000004.1, from coordinate 115,864,340 downwards.
TGTGGACTATTCTCAATGACTAAAAACGTTGCCTTTGCTGCATGAACGTTCATTAAAAGCTTTACATGTTAAACAAACTTTATGAACTCACTCAACCATTGTGTTGACACTTTTTAGCATGTTTTATCTCAGGTATCTAAGGCATTCACTTCATGGCATGCATGTGGACTTATCATAGAGTCGCGGTGTCGACGCGTCCCTCACATATATTTATGCACTTAACTATCGTTTGATTGTAACAAACTCATTTTGATACATTGGAAATCTTTTGGGACCTATGTTTTGTAAACTTTGATTATTTTTACTTAATCAAACGATATTTTCAAAACGACACTTTAGGTCGTTCGATATAACTGTAACTTTGATGCTATGACAATCATCCCCCAGGTATTCCATTCCGCTGCAAAACAGGTAATTTGGGGGTGTGACAGATTGGTATCAGAGCAACGGTTATAGAGAACTAGGTTGCATCATTGACCCTAGACTATAACTACATCATCATAGCATCTCATCATATCATTATAAGTGGATACTCATTATACATGCGGTTTTATACGCACATTATGTGGATTATTTGTTTTTATTTCACATCGATTGTCACGTATATGTCTTCAGATACCCATTCCATTATCCTTTCTTCATACCCCAATGTAGAGGATACCTTGACATCCCCTATCACAATTTTAACATTAGTTGACTCAACACCAAACATCACATGAGTCGATTAGTCCAAGCATTGCATAGTTACTCCTAAATTATACATAGCCTGATCACCTATGTCTAATTTAGGAAGAATCATGCAATGAAGGGAGTAGTAGTCTCATATGTGTAACCAATTCCGTAATCGAGCCAAATTTTCAAAAGATTTTCTTCAAACCACTTGTTTCTAATTTGATTTGAGTGACAGTTCTTGTTTGATGAGTTGCAAAGATCAAGCTAGAATCAAGTTGTTACTCAAACCGATTTAGCCTAATCTCATGACATTTCTTGTTTGATGAGTTGTGATATTAAGTAAAAATCGGTTACCTAAAAGTCTTTTGAGGGTTTTGCTCGAGAATGGGAAATTTTGCCTCACCAAACCTAACCATAAGAGAGCATGTCTTTAGAATTGGAAATGGTCACGATAGCACAAGAACGTACCTAGTTGGATGAGGAACCCATGTGCATGAGCATTGACATAATCATTTAGACTATACACACGAGCATGAACTTTTAGAACCCTTGTCGATGTTCGGACTATAGTTGTCACTAATTGAATCACGAGGACGTGATTCCTCTAACAGGGGAAGAATGTCACAGTTCTCAATTTTCGGTCATTTTGAAAACTTTTAAAATTTTTACTATTTATCTCAAGAATTTACTATTCATCGGTTACTATTCATCATTTTACTATTCATGATTTTTGAAGTCGATTTAATATTTTGAGAGGTTATTTCAAATTTTACTATTCACAAAATACTATTCATTCCCGGAGAAAAATTTGTATTCATGATTTTTATTCATCATTTTTCGTAAACTAGGTTTACGAGTATCAAATTCGCATTGCGTATTCATGAAACATCATTGAGAACACTACATATAGACTAGAGTTAGTCTACATATCATCAGTAACATCATCTGTATATTAGCTCATGCATGGGTTTGCATATTTTCTTAACGTATATTTATTTATTAAATAAACGCTATCGCACGATCACTTATTTTGAATAACTGGTCCGACACCTCCGACAATTATTCGGATATATTTTTATACTCATTTTAAGACTATAAAAATTATATTATTAGTTTACCCTATGTTTTCAATTTATTTTATATATAAATTGTTATATATATATATAACAATTTATATATAAAATATATATAAATTGTTATATATATATATATATATATATATATATATATATATATATATATATATATATATATATATATATATATTTACGACGGTTTTCGTAAAAACTACTCGATAATTATTATTTCACTCAATTCTTGTAAGAAATGTATTTTTATAATTTTTATGACTTCTATATATTTTATTTTGTTCCGTTAAAATCGATTTCTAGCTAACGCTACACTAAATACCTAATTATATTTATCAAATGCACATTATACTTTAACTTAAAATACCTTTAACTACAAAAACTCATCTAAACCCTCCCTATTTTTTTGCCCTTGCCCGACCACCCCTTAGTCACCATGTAAAAAATAAATATCTCTAATCTACTAGCATGTACACATATACATATTAGACTAGATATTTACATTATACCAATTATTATCCTAAACTAATTCATATAGTAACACATATCAAAAAGGTGAAAAGTGAAAGAAACCTCTCCTCTTCCTCTCCAATATTCGGCCAAGGCAAGACCAAGCAAGAAACATAATATTTTTTTCCAAGATCAAGTGCTTAAACAAACCCTAGTATACTTCTATATAAGATTTTGAAATAAAAATCAAGAAGTAATTAGTACCTAGTTACTTAAACCTCATCATAATACTAGTAAGCTTTTCATGATCTTTACTAATCTTTCATAATCTTACTTGAGTTATTTTTATCATTTTAGTACAAAAACATGTAAGTATTATGTGATTCATACCACTTTTAATTGTTTTTATTACTTATTATAAGTTTTAATCATCCTATAATTATTCCCATGGAACATATCATTTAGAGGTGGCAAAACGGGCGGCCCGGGCGGGCACGGGCACGGGCTAAACGGGCGCGGGCTAGAATGGGCGTGGGCTTAAACGGGCACGGGCTAAACGGGCACGGGCTAAACGGGCACATGTTATACAAATTGTTTAATAAAAGTCCTAGAACGAAGATATAAATTCCTTAAACGTAATATCTATTTATATTAAAAAACTTAAATATATTATATAAAAAAAATTCTTTAAAACGATCGTAATGTTCTACAATTGAGAAAAAAAATTTTGCCCGTTAGTGCCCATTTAAATTTTCAATGGGCTATATGTGCGCATTTCAAAAAATGAAGGGGGCTAAATGTGCCTAAATCTTTTAAAAATGTGCTCATTTAGCCCATCTTTTTGCTTTTGGGCACATTTTGCCACCTCTAATATCATTGTTGATAAAGTTTAGGAACCCATGACACCCTAAGAAGGTGTATGGTAGGTTTAGAATAGATTTGTTGTTGATTTGAAGTGATTGAAACAAGTATTACGCTAGAAAAATCATTTACGACAACTTAAGATTGAGGTCTGATCGTTTTTACAAAATCTGGAAATTTTGATAGGTCATGGATTATTTTTGTCTATAAATTCAGAAAATATACTTTAAAACAAAACCGTGGTCGCTTGAACGGGTTAAAGCGGATTTATAACGAAGAAGTTACGTTATTTTCAAGTTTTGCGACGAAAACTAATTTTCTGAAAAATGGTAAGCTGTTAAGGGTTATTTTAAGGGCAAAAATGAGTTTCAAGCATTATCTAAATGAGTCGATTTGTCAAAAATATACTAGTATACATTAACACGAAGCTAAGGATATATAAATCGTAGAAAACGGACTTATAATGACAAAAATACACGCGTTATATATATGGTTATCGTAACTATTTTATACAAGTATAACACTTATATATTTTTACTAGTCCAAAATGGTTATCGCAAGTGACCATGTTTGGAGCCATTTTTCATATCGATAGAATAGTTTTGAGAAAACGATGTCTTCTAGTAAGAGTGAGTTCGCCTATTCTATTTTCCAAAATGTTTAACCGTTTGTCAAACGAAGGTATAACGAATAACAAGGTTGCAAAAATCGTGAATCGGTAGTCGGCCGGTCGACCCCCCTGTAGCTTGTAATCGGTCAAGGCGGGATTAATCGGTGATTAATCGGATTGGCATTTTTGGTAAGTTTTGGGTATTTCCGGCAAGATTTAGGTATTCTAGACAAGAATTTCCTTGAAAATCATCTTGTAACAGATAAAAACATCAAATATAATTGATTAAAACTTGTTCAAAACAAGTTTTGGGAATTTCCGACAAGATTTGCCAGTTTCCGGCAAGTTTGACCACCACTAACAGTCGTTGACCGCCATTGACCATTGTTGACCGATTTGCTTGACCCAGTTACACAAATCGGCAAGGTTGGTGGCCCAGTAGCACCTAATCGGTGATTAATCGGCCTTGTAGGCCTTGTTTTGCAACACTGACGAATAATATACGATCACTCAAAATTTGTCATTTTCATGAATTGTCAAAGTGTATTATTTTGCGACGAAAAACTATAATTTCTTGATAAATCACTAAATGACTATGATATCATTTCAACGTAAGTACTTGTAAAGTAATTTATAACTTGACGAGACGTTATAAACTTATATTTTGACGATAAACTTTATTTTCAAAATGCACAAGTGGTATGGATATCATATGAGTTGCATGCACGACATTGTTTCATGGCTTACATTAGAACATATCATTCATATTAGGTTGCGGATAGAGATCGCACCTCATTTCAGTGTATCTACTTTTGTTATCATAATCATCGCATCAGGTGAGTTCGTAGCCCCACTTTTACTCATTTAACTATTTTATAAACTCTTCGGGGGAGATACATGCTCAACTACTTGCTTTTACTTTACACTTATATGAACTTAAATAACTGTTGTTTCACTACTTATGCTAGTAGGTAGATTATGCCCGAACTAAATTGATCACTATGTTATGAACACTATTATTTGAACCACCTTCCTTGATTTTGAACCCTTCGACATATATATTTGAACTCTTGTAAATTGATTTGGACATTTTCACATATATTTGAATACTTTGAACTTGAGTTGGACCTTTTGACATATATTTAATCTCTTTTAACTTGATTTAAAATATTTTGACATATAATTAATCTCTTTTAACAAGATTTAAAACATTTTGACATATAATTAATCTCTTTTAACTTGATTTAAAACATTTTGACATATAATTAATCTCTTTTAACTTAATATTGAACCTTTTTACTACTTTGAACTTGTTTGACATAATATTGAACCCTTTGACTATTTTGAGCCTTATGACATGTTTTGAGCTCTTTGACTGTTTTGAACTTTTGGAACTCGACTTAAACTCTTGAACTTAATTTTGAACTTTTGAATGAAACACTTGAACTTAATTACGAACTTATGACTTGTTTGAACTTATTGAATCGTACGTGCTATGACCTAAAAGTCTCGCCTTATTAGTGGAGCGTGCAAAGTCTCCCTATGTGAACGGAGCAACACTATAAAGTCTATCTATGTGAACGGAGCAACACTATAAAGTCTCCCTATGTGAACGGAGCAGCACTATAAAGTCTCCCTATGTGAACGGAGCAGCACTATAAAGTCTCCCATGTTCGGAGCAGCACTATAAAGTCTCCCTTGTTCGGAGCAGTCTTTGTTTATTATATACGTGGTTCTATATTGTGATCTATTATGACAACGTATACTTGACTACTAGACATACTACTTTTGGCAGTGGGTTGTGAACACACAGGTTGCAAGTTTTGTATGGGCGGAACTTGGAACTGAGTGGATTTACAATGCCTTTGCTTTGTGGACTATTCTCAATGACTAAAAACTTTGCCTTTGATGCATGAACGTTCATTAAAAGCTTTACATGTTAAACAAACTCTATGAACTCACTCAACCATTGTGTTGACACTTTTTAGCATGTTTTATCTCAGGTATCTAAGGCATTCACTTCATGGCATGCATGTGGACTTATCATAGAGTCGCGGTGTCGAGGCGTCTCACATATATTTTATGCACGTAACTATCGTTTGATTGTAACAAACACATTTTGATACATTGGAAATCTTTTGGGACCTATGTTTTGTAAACTATGATTATTTTTACTTGATCAAACGATATTTTCAAAACGACACTTTAGGTCGTTCGATATAACTGTAACTTTGATGCTATGACAGTCATCCCCCAGGTATTCCATTCCGCTGCAAAACAGGTAATTTGGGGGTGTGACATAATGTTCCTATAATCTCCGTTAGAAGACAAGTTAACATGTTTATTGCTCACCATTGTGGAGATTGCAAATGGATTGACAAAATGGATTTTAAAATAAAAACCATTTTTTTTTGTCAAAAATAGTAACAAAGTTTTGATTCAGGCGGTTCAAAAAAACAGCCTATTTTGAAAATTTTGGTCGTGACGCCGTCGCTACGCCAGATCAGTTAAATAAAAACACCATTCATCTCTTTCACTCTCTACCCTATTCATTTTATCCACCCGACACTCTACCAATTTGATTTCTCCAAGTCAATTCCTCCACTATGCATCATCAATCTCTACAAGGTAAGTAATTTTCGTTGATCTTCGTCTACTCAATTGCTCTTTTCCTCTTTCAATTTTGGTTTCCACTTTGATCCAAAACCCTTCAAATTAGTTTGATTAATGCTAAATTTCGCCCATAAATCTTGTTAATTAGGCTATAGATTAGGCGAATAGTAGTGTTGTCATGTGCGTTTGATATTGCGAGAATCTTTGAAAGGCGTGGCGACTAAACCACCTTGCCATTGCACCCTTTTTACTGCAGCAGGGGTGTTTGGGTTGAGGGTTACGGTTAAAAACCTGGATTTTTCCCTCGCCAATGTCGGATTTGAAAATTTTCTGGTCGGGACGGCGTCAGCCCGCTGGCGTGACGCCGTCAGAACCTTCTGATGTCATTTTGCATTTTGCTCACCACTCATTTGTTCCCGTTGTTTGATTCCTTGTTTCAGAAAATGAGCAAACGATCAAGGAGAACCAGAGGACAATCTTCTGGCACACAGGAAAATGTTGGCGACACCGTATTGAGCTGGGGAGTGTTTGACTTAGACGCACCCCAAAACCGATTCAACGAATTGCTTCACCAAACTATCGACTCAGGGGCAGTTCTGGATTGGACTTTTTTTTCATGATCATCAACTTGAGAGGGATTTCAGGAACAGTATTAGGAGGGACAAATTTACCGACCCTCAATGGGAAAGATTGTTTCGCATTCGTGAGCCCATATACATCGAGTTGGTGTGTGAGTTTCACGCCTCCTATTCCACGAATGTTTTAGCTTGTCGGGGGAATATTGATGCTCAGGGATACGGTTCAGGTTGGGAGGAGTCTGGAGGGATTTGTCAATTTTAGAGTTTGGTTGGAGGGTAGGATTGTATTCTTAGAGGGATGTTGAGAGCAATGTTTTTAGAGCTAGCTTGAGTACAGGGTTGACCACTAGGGAGGATGTATGGGGGATTCAGTTTTGGAATACGTTGACCAATCGGGAGTACATGACTGGGAGTACTCTTGCTTCACAGATCCGAGACCCGCGGACGAGGCTGGCGCACCGCTGTATAGCCTTCACCATAGCGGGGCGTAAGGACACGACTCATCGTGTCACTTTGCCAGATATGTTCTATCTCTACTCCATTTATGCTGATGATGTGTACTGCAACATCCCTTTCTGGCTGGCCGACTATCTGAGGAGCGTTAGTGGGATGAGACAGGCAGATAAGGCTTATGGGGGTATGTTCATCACCAAGCTGGTCGAGTCTTATGGCATTCTGAGAGGGGAGGTTCCTATGTACCTAAATGTTGTAGCAGAGCCCAAAGTGGTTAGAGCCAAATCTTTCAAGGCCATGGAGATCATCATGGATCTAGGAGGCGCATATGCATGGTACCGCCCTCGGCCCGCAGGACATGATGATGATGATCAGGATGACGACGAGCAGCAACCGCAGCCGCAGTATTAGCAGAGGAATGGAGCCGGTAGCTCCCCGATGCCTACAGGCATATGTCCAGTGGAGATTAGCAGGCTCACCAGGGAGCATGGATGGGCAGGATGGATACATGGATGGCTCAGCAGGACCAGCGGGCTAGCTGGACGTATGATCACACTATTCGACGGATGCAGTACCTATCTATGCATGATCACCTCGAGCCCCATCTGCAGATTGATCCGTTCCCCAGTCGAGAGGAGGATTACCCGCCCTAAGGGTACACTGGCCACCTTCCCCCAGGCTATGACTACCGCTATGGCCCCGCCCCTGATCAGTGATTTGCTTGTTTGTTGATGATTTTGTAGTGAACAATTATGTTTGGATAATTGTTGAGACAATTTGTATTTGGGTTTATAATAATTTAGGATTATCTTGATACAATTTGTGATGTAGTAATGTGGTGATGTGGGATAATTTGATATGTATGTATATATTTGTGATGTGGATTGTTTCTTAATTGTTTGGATGTTTTATTTTTTTTTATCTTTATTTGTGTGTTTTATATATCTTTTTCATTATTGGTTGATTCTCATGTTAGACTTTGTGAAAATGCTTTATTTTATTTTTAACCTCGTCTTAATTCAATATAAAGGTATTTTACAAAAAGATAAGTGTAGGGAAGATCGTATAAGTTTTTATGAACATGAACATGAGATTAACAACAATTGAAATTGATATATATGTGTATTTGTTAGAGTCAAATGCTTCTATGGAGTCATGATGGATGTTTTGCAGAAAATTTTCTAGGATTTAATGAGGTAATTTTTCCAGAATTTTTCCAGAAAAACGCAGCAAACCAGTTTTTGTCAGGACAACCTTACGGCGTCAGGAAATGTAGAAACAAAATAATCAGTTTCGTTTTCTATATAATTTATAATTTTTGGAAATTCTCAATCCTTAATTTTCCAAAAAAACTGCGAACATCCATTCCACAAGCATTATATCTTACTTGCTTTCTAGTGTAGTTGTGTGTCATATATAGTTTTGCCGCCGATTTTACGCGAAGGTTTCATTTATTTTCTTATGAGTATGCAGGTTATATTGGACAAGAAGAAGAAACACATATTGGATAAAGCTTATTACTTATGCATTCTTCTTAGAGGAGGATTTAATCACAACTTCACACACATCCTACCGAGCTAATCAGGAGAGCATTAGTTACTTTTCCTTACTTACCTTCCTTTATCATAAGTTTGATGCTTTCGAGGAACATTGGGGACAATGTTCAGTTTAAGTGTAGGGAGAGAGAATAAAACGGGAACTTAAAAACTATTCACTCACTTGATTATTTGTCTCGTCCTTAGTAATTAGTGCAATAAACTGTGGAAAACTAGAAGGGGGGGGGGTTGAATAGTTTTGCCGATTTTAAGTTGATTTCAAAAACTTTAGATTCGATATTATGTGAAATCGTATGGATGTTGAGAACGTATAGATCTAATGATAATGTAAGCAAATAAACAAAGATACACAACCGATTTATAGTGGTTCGGCTACAAGGACACCTTCCTTTCCCTACTCCACTCCCCGAGTCACCTACTCGAGAGTTCAAGCACTATGTCAACAAACTCCTTCACTTGGCGGAGAAGCCTTCACAACATTGCTTACACTTTATCCGGTACAAAGCTAGATACCGAGTCCGTAGCACGGTGGACCAAACCAACACAACTATTACACAACAAATATGTGAAATATCAAATACAAGATCTTCGCTACAGAAATCTTGCGGAGTGACAAATCAATCAAGGACCCCTTGCTTGGATGACTTGTAGAATGCTCGTGATCTCGCCTTAGAGAAGGACCTATATGAGGATCACAAATAGAAAGAAAAGAAGAACAACTCTCTAGATCAAGTGATCTATATGTTAGAAGAGAATGAGAGTGTATGAGAGATTTAGTAAGAAGATGGGTGAGTTAGAATGAAAAAATGGCTCTCTATTTATAGGCAAATTTCCTCACTGTTCACACGGATCCCACGGATCCCTTCCACTTGGGATCCGGCTAGCACAAAGCTAGGGATCCGTGGAACGCTCCTCTTTGCACATGGGTTTTTTGGTTATGGGTCATGGGTTGGTCCATGGGTTATATCTAGATTCAATGTATCTAAGTATACATTGTATCAAGTCTCTTTGGGTATGGGTTAAGATCCATGGGTTGTGATTTTTACCCATCCCAATTAACTATTACAACAAATGCTTTTTAGTTACTACATTTTTTTATTTAAAAGATTATATGTAAATGCTTTACAAAAATAACATGTATCCTTATAATTATACTTAAGACAACATTATATATGTTATCAACAAAACACAAAGAGATCGCAAAATATTAATAAACGTTTTTACGGTTTATTTGTATTAACAATCTCCCCCTTTTTGTTGATGACAAAATATAATGTTATGATGAGTAAAACTTAAGAATAGATGTAAGTTTTGAAAGCTCCTAAGTTTTACTTCTTCTCCCCCTTTTTGTCGAAACAAAAAGTTAACCCTTGGAGGAAAAAGTAGTCTACGTATTTCTTACTCCCCCTTGACGGTAGCTCCCCCTAGTTTGGGGCGTCAAGAGAAGAAAAAAAAATCTACAAAAGAAAGTTAGTAACATGCTTAAATGATCTTATGGTTGTCGAGAAACAAGATAGGGAGCCAAGGTATGTAAACAAGGCCTTGTAATAAAACGACAAATTGTAGTGGTAGTTAAGCCACTTACAAGCATGTAAAAATAAGAACAAGACTTGTTCTTGAAAATGACAAAGAGATATTAAAAGTGAAAAATAGTAGTAGATATTCCTTCCATGCTTGCATAAGGTTATGGATGGAGGTTTTGATGAGTAATGGTATTGATGCGATCAAGGATGAGGTTGAGTATGAAACGCATTTCTTCCCTAACTTCTATTGCAATTTCCCTAGTGGATTGGCAATGTTCACAATGTAAATGATGTGGGTAAGGAGTGCGGAAGTTTTCCGGGTTGTTTTGATTTGAGTTATGCGGAAGTTGTGGTGGAAAAATAGGAAAATATGGATCAAAATCCGGAATGTTTGTACGTGGTGGTGGAAAAGAACCTAGATGTTCTTGTAATGTGATGGGAGCTAGAGGTGGTGATGTTTCAAGATCTTGAAAAATAGTATTTGGTGATGTGGGGGGTGTGGAAAAGACTATTTCTTTTTCTTTAGGTTGGGTAGATCTTGTTGGAGTCCTAAGGAGTTCCAAAAGAGTTATTTTAGGTGGTGATGAAGTTGGTGTACTTGTTGGTGATGAGGGTGGTGCTATAATGGAAGCATTGGTTGGTGCAAAACCGTCAAGTTTTCTCACGCGAGCTAGCCACTTGTGAATGGCTAACCGTAAGGAACTTAAAACAGCTCACACACCAAATGCAATTTAGATCAGGAGAATACAGTGGATTCCCGGGTCGTTAAGTCCCACGGAGGATGACTGGTGTTTAACACAATCAGATGTCGAATAACCACTAAGGATAGTGGTCAGTAAGGTTTTTGAGTTTATTTAATAACTAAAGAAAAGATTAATAAATTACAGCGACTTAAATGCAAATTAAAGGAAATTAAAAAGATTAACTATATTAAATAAACGCTATCACTGGTTTTAAACTGATGTTTTTGATTTTATGTTTTTATAAAACTGAATAAAAAAACTACGTGACTTACAAATAAAAACGTGAAACTTACACAATATTAATCCTAAAAATATGAAAATGATATTTTTACAAACCTAATGATATAAGAAAATTTTAAGAAAAAGAAAATTATTTTTATAACTATTTATCTAATTATTATTAATTAAAAACTATTTTTAACTATTTAATAATAACCTAAATTACAAGAAAATAGGAAATAAACCTAGAAAAATAAAATTAAGACTTGGAAAAATCTAAAATAACAAAAAAGAATTTTCAAAACTATTTTTATATTTTTCTGATTATTTTTCTATTTTTTTATGGATTTTAAACTATTAAAAACTAATTAAATTACTAAAAATTACAAAATAAACTATGAAAAATCTGGAAAATTACTTTTTTTACTTTTTATATTTATCTAAACCTAAGAAAAATGAAAAATTATTTTTTTGAACTTTTTCTTAATTAATTGTATTAAAAGCTATTTAAAATTACTTAAAAACTGTTTTTAATTAAGAAAAATAACAAACAGTGTTGGAAAATTATAAAAATTTCAGGAAAAGTCTAATTTAATATGTAGAATCTAGGAAAAATAGAAAAACAGTAGCTTATGTGGAGGAAATTGAAACTGCAGTTGTAAGTGCTTAAAAATAAACACTTGAATAAGCCAAATGATCACCACAAGCTACCAAACTGAAACAGAAGCATTAATATGCTAAAACTACTAAAATGAAGCAAGAAACAATAAGCCTTAACCTCTGGATAGCCAACTGCAAAGACTTGACTTATTTGAGCTTATTGCTTAAAACAGATTTCTGAGTGCTACTTTGTAGCTTAAGCACAAGCTTATTAATAAGCTGTAAATGAAAACTAAATATTGGAAAATATACTAGACCTGGCTAAGAACAAGTAAACCAAAAACTGGACCTAGAGAAGCTCTGTGGAGCTCTGGATAAGCTCTGCAAAAGCTTGAGAAAACTCAGTGGTGACTGAGTTGTGGAGCAGGGCATATAAGCCCTGTTTGATGAGCTTATGTGAAGCTTTTACAAAATTAATAAAATTATGCAAAAATGACTATAAGAAAATAGACCTGATGAAGTTTTTAAAACCAAAGATCTCACTTGTTTTGAACCAATAATGAACTAATTAAAAATCAACTCAGGTTAGCTTAAAACTGGATTTTCACTGTTTTGACTTTTGAAGCAGTTGAGAAACTTTGACCAAAATGAACTTTGATTCCACTTTGAGGACTGATTATGTTATATTATGATTAAATGACACTAATGCAAGTTATCTCTATGAATTTCAAGCACAAAATAAGAATTTGATTATCCAAATTCACAACAGTTAAAGAGTTAAAGACATATTAGAATAATTTTGACTTTTGTTTGTTTTGCAGGCACAAAATTAGACAGATATGATTGCAAATAGACTTAATAAGCAAGAACCAACATATTCTAACTACTGAATACACCTTTAACACAGCTTAATCACTTGATCCAAACACCCTTTTAACTACTAATTTGTAATTAAAACTGATCTAATCTCTACTCTAGCTAATATTACTGATCAAACTAAGTTAAACTAACTTAATTAATACTAGTTGAACAGGTTTTAACAGATTACAACTACAAATACATCATATGCAATGAGACCTTGAAAATCACTTACAAATGGGTCTTTAGCCACTATGGCTTGAAACTGAACCAATGAACCTCCACCTATTCTAAACCAAACACACTGCTTCTAAATCACCCCAAATCCATGTCTGCATCACCAAATTCCATTTCTGCATCAATCTTACCCCAATTTGACTTTTGTTGACCCAAGATCAAATTGCTTGAAACTTAAATTTAAGCTCACAAGAAGCTATAATAAGCTTGTGTAAGCTTATTTGAGCTTGTAAATAAGCTGTTAGAGGTTTGAGCATGAGAGTTTGGACTTGAAAATTTCAACAGTAACCATGAAACAACAATTCTTAACACAACTTTGAGTTAATACTTAGAATGAGTTGTAATACACTTAAACACAATAATTTGATACAAAGGAACTTGAATTAACAACTATTAATCTATTTTAAGACTTAAGAAATAAAAACGACATTCATTTTTTGAAAATAAACTAACTGCCCTCTGCTTCTCTGTCTTCCTCCTCTTTTATGCTTTAGAAATCCTCCATGTGGCCTTCTGAGAGAATCCCACCTCTGAAATTGGCCAATGGGTGAGTTTTTAGTGGATTTTGGCTACTTGATCATTTTGGCGGGAACACTGGGATTTGACTTGTAGCCTCTGAAATAGCAGCTAGGGGGGGTGGCATTTATTGTGGGGGGTTAGTGACGATGAGGGGGTGGAGGAAAGGAGAAAAGGTGATGGGAAGTGGCTGAGAGTTGCAGGCAAGTTGGAAGACATAGGTGGAAGGGATAAACAGTAGGTGGCGGGCAAAGGGAGGGTTTGAATTTTGTTTGACCTGGGCAGTCCAAAATGAGAAAAGACAGGGGGGCCAAAATGGTGTAAAGGCAGGGGTCAAATGTATTTTGACAAGCCTTAGCTTAGGTTTATAATAAGGACCAAATTGCAAATCTTCCAAACTTGAGGGGCCAAACTGCCAATTTCTCAAAGTTGTTTCAAGGGCTGAAATTGACAAACTTTAATAGTACAAGTACCATTTTTGACATTTTCAAATTCTCAAAGGACCATTTTTGCCAAATTTCAAAGTTCAGGGACCTAAGTTGTAATTTTGTAATTTTAAATCTCAAGGACCAATTTTGACAACTTAGGAATCCCTAGGGACTTAAAATGATATTTTTCTTTATTTAGATTTACCAGGGACTGTTTTTGACAACTTTTGAAACTTGGGGGACTAAAACTGCCAATTATGCAAACTTGATACGTTTTTCACCAGATTTTGATATTTTTGCATTTAAAACACATAAAACACTTATTTGTGATATTTTTATCATTTTGATGCATTTCTGAGTGTTTTCAGATGTTTTTGCAGTCTAATTTGTACAAAAATGATGAGTATTTACACACTCATCAAGCATCTTGTGGTGACTTATTTGAGGATGAATCATTTGAGGTTGGTTTTGCTAAACAACAAGATCGGATACTAATCCGTGCGGATATCCTAGCATTTGATTGTGGTATTTTGGATGATGGAAGTACAAAGGTTTGGATATCATGATTGTTTGTACTAGATGTTTTTCCTAAAGGGTTTTTGGATGACATGATGAAGTGTGTTTGTAAGAAGGAGATGGAGTATGCAAGCATTTTGGGAGTTATATATATAGAAAACCAACATATTGTAATGAATGCTTGACCCAAAATGTGGATTAAAATCTATTGATTAGATATGAATTCAAGGCATGTGATCATGAGAACACAAGCATTAAATAGCATACTCCCAAAAATAAAGCAAATGTGGATTTTATATCCAAAGTGACAAAAATAGAAGTTGAAAACAGCTTCTGTATACACGGATCCCACGGATCCTTCCCTTGAGGGATCCGTCCAGCATGAAGGCTGGGATCCGTGGGTCTGGTGTTTCAAGCAGTACAAAATTCTCCTTTTGGAAATATTTTTGCCTATTGTGTGCCTATATGCAAACTATTTGGAGTTGCAGTTATCTCGACCCTTAAAAAGAAATAAAAACTAAACTAGAATTATAAAAAGTATCCTATTCAGATAACTCGAAAACACATATTTAGTACATGAGTACGTAATCTTGTGTTGTCAATGCTCCTAATTCATTGTAGCTTAAATGAATGTACCCGAAAACACATATTAGTTATGTGTCCCCTTTAGCATTCAAAAGACATGAGATGCAATAAAAACGGGTTTTTACTTTGTATTAATAATGAAAAAGCGATTTGTCCTAAACGTGAGAAATTGCTTTTGTGAAATTGATACGGGAAGGTATCATCCTTTTAGAAAACATTGTGAAAGTAGGTTTTCTTTGAAAATGTGTATATAAAAAGTGGGAAAGCAAAAAAGAAAAAAAAACTTATCTTTGGGTTTTGAAAATTCCCGTATTGTTTGTGAGTTGTGTGTGAAATAGAGATCCTAGACTCAGAAGGAAGAAGGCTAGTGTTTACATACCTTGTAGAGTCAAAATAAATTACGACGTGTGTTCCATTAAACCAAGACCAAGACGAAGTAGGTTGAATTGTTCCCGCTTCAACGGTTTGGTGAGGACGTCGGCTATGTTATCTTCGGATGCTACTTTCTCAATAGAAATGTTCCCCTTTTGAACATTGTCTCTTAAGAAGTTATGACGAATCTCTATATGCTTGGTGCGAGAATGCAATACCGGATTCTTGCTTAAGTCGATGGCACCTTTGTTGTCACATAGAATGGCTATGTCGCTTAGATGAATGTCGTAGTCTACTAACGCTTGTTTCATCCATAGTGCTTGTTGGCATGCTTTGCCGGCGGAGACGTACTCGGCTTCGGTTGTTGATATTGCTAGAGCCATTTGTTTCTTAGAAAACCATGATGTTAAACAACATCCCATGAAAGTACACACTCCACTTGTACTTTTTCTATCAACGTAATCCCCTGCATGGTCAGAATCTGCATATACAATTGTTTCTACACCCGTGCCCTTAGGATACCATAATCCTAATTGTGTTGTACCCTTAATGTATCTAAAAATTCTTTTTACGGCTTCTAGGTGTGAAGTTTTGGGGTTTTCTTGAAACCTAGCACATAGGCAGACACTAAACATGATATCCGGCCTACTTTCCGTGAGGTAGAGAATACTACCTATCATGCCACGATATTTAGTATTATCTACGGATTCGCCGTCTTCATCTTTTGTGAGTTTGGTGTCAGATGACATGGGTGTCCTAATTGGTTTCGACTCTTCTAGACCAAATTTCTTTAACATCTCCTTGATGTATTTAGATTGATTGAAGAAGATACCATCTTCTACTTGTTTAATTTGTAGACCAAGAAAGAAACTAAGTTCTCCCATCATACTCATCTCGAACTCGTCATGCATGATTTTAGAGAAATCATCACACATGTCTTGACAAGTGGATCCGAATATAATATCATCTACGTATATTTGTACTATGATTATGTGTGACTCCTTTTTCTTAGTAAAAAGTGTGTTGTCAACTAACCCCATGGTATAGTTATGTTTAATTAAAAAGGACTTGAGTCTATCATACCAAGCTTTTGGAGCTTGTTTAAGACCATAAAGGGCTTTCTTTAATTTATAAACGTGTTTGGGTTTTTCAAAATAGATGAAGCCCGGAGGTTGAGCTACATATACTTCTTTATTAATAAGACCATTTAGAAAAGCGCTTTTGACATCCATTTGATAAAGCTTTAGATCATTAGCACAAGCATACGCAAGAAGTATTCTTATAGACTCTAATCTAGCCACGGGGGCATAGGTCTCATCAAAGTCTATTCCTTCTTGTTGGTTATACCCTTGGGCAACGAGTCTAGCCTTGTTCCTAGATACTACTCCGTTTGCATCTAATTTGTTTTTATACACCCATTTTGTTCCTATTATGGTTTGATTACTAGGTGGAGGGACAAGTGTCCAGACATCATTAGAAACAAATTGATTTAATTCTTCTTGCATAGCCATTACCCAACTTTCATCTTTTATGGCTTCTTGTGTGTTCTTAGGTTCTATAGTTGAAACAAAACAAAATAAGCTACTTAGGTTTTGAACTTGAGACCTTAATGTTCGTTTGTTTAGCTTTCCTATGACCTTATCTACGGGGTGATCTTTGGACTCTTTAATGTTTGTGATTTCACTAATTGAAGGTTCTTCTTCTTCGTTTATCTTTTTCTTAATTACAATAGCTTCACTTTCTATGATCTCGTCATCGACAAGAGGTGGAGAGGGTTTGGGTGGACTTTCATCAAATTTTATGTTTAATGACTCTTCTACCTTCATTGTTTCTTTGTTTAATATGACGTAAGCTTTGCTATTAGGCGAGTAACCTAGAAAGATACCTTCGGTTGATTTAGGATCAAATTTTGTAAGGTAATCTTTAGTGTTAAGAATGAAGCATTTGCTTCCAAAGACTCTAAAATGATTTAAAGTATGATTTTTGCCTCGGAGTAACTCATATGGAGTTTTACCTAAGATTGGTCTAATTAAGACTCGATTGAGTATGTACGTTGAGGTATCAACAGCATTACACCAAAATTTTTGAGGTATGGATTGTTCGTTAAGCATGGTTCTACTCATTTCTTGAAGGGTTCTATTCTTTCTTTCTACTACCCCATTCGATTGTGGAGTGCGTGGAGCCGAGAAGTTGTGAGTAATACCATTAGCGTCACAAAAAGCTCCGAATTGCACTTCATTATCGAATTCCCTACCATGATCCGTCCTAATAGACACTATGGGTTTTCCTAGTTGTCTTTGGATATTTTTGCTTAATATTTCAAAATAGTTAAAGGTTTCCGTTTTGTTCTTTAAAAATTTTGTCCAAGTATACCTAGAGTAGTCATCCACTATTACCAAAGTATAGTAGTTGCCTCCATAACTTTGGATAGCGGATGGACCAAATAAATCCATATGTAGTAATTCTAGACACCTAGTTGTGGACACCATGTTTTTAGCTTTATGACTCGAGTGAGCTTGTTTTCCTATATTACAAGCATCACAAAAATGATGTTCATATTTTAACTTAGGTAGATCTCTTACTAGATCTTTGGATGATAGCGATTGAATAAGTCGCATATTGGCATGACCCAATCTTCGATGCCATAAGGTCGAAGTATCATTCATAGAGGTAAGACATAGTTTGTCTTTAGGTTCATTACCGATTTTAATGACATAGACTCCATGTTTCCTAATTCCTCTTCCTATGGTTATGCCATTTTTAAGTATCTTACTACCGGTTTCGGTAAAAAGTGCATTGCACTTTTTATCACATATTTGTCCTATACTTAAGAGATTAAAGTTTAGGTTTTCTACGTGACACACATCGTTAATGGTTAGAGATTTGTTAGAAACCATACCTTTACCGATGATTCTACTTTTGCTATTTCCAAACACCACATTACCTCCATTTACGGATTCATATGTGGAGAATAGATCCCTATTGCTGGTCATGTGCCTCGTGCACCCGCTATCCTTGACCCATTCATCGGGGTCTAGGTCGACCTTTAAGCACACCTAAAACAATAATAAACTCAAAAGTTTGGTCCCCATTTATTCATGGGTCCATTAGTGTTAAATATTCCATTCATGTTAGACATGTATGGATAAGATGAGTATGCATTCCATGGAGCAAAGTTTTGAAAAGAGAAACCGTTTTGCATATTAGGGTTCCATCCCATTTGATGGTTACTTCTTGGATAAACGTTATTAGGTCTCCTAGATGCATTATGTTTTTGAAAAGATGGTGCTTTGTTTCTTGCAAAAGTAGGATTAATTTTTGGAGGTGGATGTCTAGTGGTGACATGAGTTGGGTTCTTCCTATTTACGATAACGAACTCGGTTCTAGATGATGAGGCTATGTTATTACCACTAGTTGTCACAACAGATCCACGGATCCCAGTTTGTACACTAGCCGGTTCCCTTTTTAGGGGATCCGTGGGATCCGCCACAACAGTGGCTGGTTTTTCTAATTCTTTAACAAATTTTGTTTCTTTACTTTCACTAGTTGATGGATCAAGTTGTTGTATACCTAGACCCTTTTGGTTGTTGCCGGTTTTAACACCATCGAGTATTGTATCTAAGGTGTTTGTACTCATTCTAGCAATTTTAGAATCTAAATGATCAACTAGTGTTTGAAGTTGAACACAAAGTTCACATTCACCACTTGCTATTTTACCCTTTTCCAAACGTTTTAGTTTTGCTTTTAATTCTATGACTTCTTTATCTAAACGTTGGTTTTGACTCTTTAAAAGCTTGTTTTTGTTAATTAGTTTTAAGCTAATATTGCATAGTTTATCATATTCATTATGCAATGAGTCGTCATCAAGTGATGAACTACTATAGTATTCGTGACATACCTCGTCATTTGCCATGAGACAAATTTCTTCGTCCTCCTCGTCGCTCATTCCCCACGTGCCGCTCACGAATGCCTTTTGATCATCCCGTTTGGGACACTTACTAATAAAGTGGTTTGGGTCCCCACATTTAAAGCAAGTACGATCATCCTTTGGCTTTTCGTCCTCTTTTTTTTTCCGAAAGCCTTTCTTATCGTCATACGGTTGTTTGACGTATCTACCCTTTCTTCTAAAGAACTTTTTAAAGTCCCTTACCGCCATAGCGTACTCTTCGTCGTCACTACTTGAAGATGAGCTCTCCTCATCGCTCGAAACCTTTTTGGCTTTAAGGGCAAGAGATTTGTGTTTCTCTTTCACCTTTGAGGCTTCGGAATCTTTAGCAAGGACAAGCTCGTAGACTTTTAGGTTGCCTATGAGTTCATCGAGGGTGAGGATTGTCAAATCTTTTGACTCTTCGATTGCCGTCACCTTGGATCTCCACTTCGATGGAAGTGCCCTTAGATATCTCCTAACATGGTTACGGCTAGAAAAGGATTCATCAAGGGCTTGTAAAGATGTAATAATAGTATTAAAGTTAGCAAATGAATGATCTATAGTTTCTTCATCCGATATTGAAAATTGTTCATATTGTTGAACAAATAGATCAATTTTATTATTTTTAACTTGTTGGTTGCCTTGATGAGTTACAACTAAAGAATTCCAAATTTCTTTAGAGGTTTTAAGCATAGAAATTCTTTTGAATTCCTTTTTCGGTAAAGCATTATATAAAACCATTTTTGCTTCACTATTTTTAGAAAGCTTTTTCTTCATTTCATCATTTAGTTTATCATGAGGTATGTGAACTAAATTTCCTTTATCATCTTTTGAGGTAGCCTCAAAATCACCTTCAACAATAATGTACCAAAGATCAATATCTTTAGACTTCACATATGTTTCGAATCTATTTTTCCAATATATAAAACCATTAGTTTCAAGTAGTGGTGGTCGTTGCATAGATTGCCCTTCCTTATAATTTTCAGAACCCATAGTGATCGAAAAGTTTTTAAAATACAGTTTTATTTTAAAACTTTTATAAACTTAGCTCTTGATGCCAATTGTGGAAAACTAGAAGGGGGGGTTGAATAGTTTTGCCGATTTTAAGTTGATTTCAAAAACTTTAGATTCGATATTATGTGAAATCGTATGGATGTTGAGAACGTATAGATCTAATGATAATGTAAGCAAATAAACAAAGATAAGGGATAGAAATGACACAACCGATTTATAGTGGTTCGGCTACAAGGACACCTTCCTTGCCCTACTCCACTCCCCGAGTCACCTACTCGAGAGTTCAAGCACTATGTCAACAAACTCCTTCACTTGGCGAAGAAGCCTTCACAACGTTGCTTACACTTTATCCGGTACAAAGCTAGATACCGAGTCCGTAGCACGGTGGACCAAACCAACACAACTATTACACAACAAATATGTGAAATATCAAATACAAGATCTTCGCTACAGAAATCTTGCGGAGTGACAAATCAATCAAGGACCCCTTGCTTGGATGACTTGTAGAATGCTCGTGATCTCGCCTTAGAGAAGGACCTATATGAGGATCACAAATAGAAAGAAAAGAAGAACAACTCTCTAGATCAAGTGATCTATATGTTAGAAGAGAATGAGAGTGTATGAGAGATTTAGTAAGAAGAGGGGTGAGTTAGAATGAAGAAATGACTCTCTATTTATAGGCAAATTTCCTCACTGTTCACACGGATCCCACGGATCCCTTCCACTTGGGATCCGGCTAGCACAAAGCTAGGGATCCGTGGAACGCTCCTCTTTGCCCATGGGTTTTTTGGTTATGGGTCATGGGTTGGTCCATGGGTTATATCTAGATTCAATGTATCTAAGTATACATTGTATCAAGTCTCTTTGGGTATGGGTTAAGATCCATGGGTTGTGATTTTTACCCATCCTAATTAACTATTACAACAAATGCTTTTTAGTTACTACATTTTTGTATTTAAAAGATTATATGTAAATGCTTTACAAAAATAACATGTATCCTTATAATTATACTTAAGACAACATTATATATGTTATCAACAAAACACAAAGAGATCGCAAAATATTAATAAACGTTTTTACGGTTTATTTGTATTAACATAAACCATAAGAAATATTTGTAAGGGTAATTTTAGCACCAAATTTAAAATTTTTATGACATTTACGAGCTAAACTTTAGTCTTAATAAAGCGTCTCATGGATAGGAATTATATGGCTAGCACAAAAACCGTTTACCACTCAAATTCCACCCCAAAAATGTGAGGTTCCCCCCTAGATCTTTAGGAATAAAAGCATTCACCTTTAATGCTTAGTGAGTGTACCGGTAGTAAAATAGATTCTAGAACTTTTTTGTGATGCATTCCGAGATCGCTAGTGAGACTACACTTGTGTAGTTAGGAGTAACTAAATGATAAGAGGTATTAGGATAACCCTTGTTTGAAACTTGAATTATAATTACATCTTCCACATCGGTTGAGTATTTACCCCACACCCTTGCGATGTACTCATATTTAGTACACGATACCCCTAGTTAACACCTCAGAGCCTATCCTTTTGGCGGTTCTCATGATGTTTCGGTTTTTCGGAATATCAATGAAGAGCATTGTTTACAATCCACCCCCAAATGTTACACCCAAATTGCCTTAGCCTACCTTGTATGCACTCATCTTTAGTGTATTATTGTTATCACTACTAAAACCTTAGTTCAATTATTTAGTTACTTGCATGGTTGCTAAATCGAGTCATATCTTTTGTATACAGTTTTGGGATGATTGGGACTCATGGGTACGTAAGATTTTAGTGTTAGTGAGTCGAGTCTTGGTTTAGCAACGCCAAGCTTTACATGCTTGTAACATAAGATTTTTGACTTACCACCACTAAATATCCCCTATCCAATAAAACCCTTTACTTCCTCACCATAAGCCTAACGTTACAACCCTTGTAAAGACCTCTTAGATAGATATTCCTAGGTGCTTACGCCAAAGCGGTTGAGGTTTGATCTATTCTCAATCTTATGGTAATCTTTGTACTATGTCAGGTAATGAGTGTTTATCTTCCATTTCCATTCATATTATATTTCATATAAACCCGAGAGATGAGAGAATCCAAACACCAATTGTGAGGTGCTAGTGTATAATTTTTGTGCTTGTTATGACTATTGTGGCGCTTGTACCTGTTGTAGACTATCTTAAATCAATGCTTCATGCCCCCTAACTTATAAATTGATTGGCAAAAAGCACATTTGCTTGAGGACAAGCAAATTTCAAGTGTAGGGACATTTGATAAGGATTTAAAACATACGTTTTTAGGGGGTCATTTAAGCTCTAAATCGACACATTTTATATCAATTACTGCTTAAAATCGTTCCTTTTCACTTTTTAGGTCTTTTGGAAGCAAAATACTGGAATGAAGCATATTTGGACGAAAAGGAGCGAAAACATGAAGAAAATGGCAAAGTCAAGATCAAAGACACTCCAAGGCTGTTCATTACACCTGACGGCATCCCATCTAAAGGGCGACGTCATCCCTCTATTGAAGACTTGATCAAAAGTCACGCGACAACTCAGCGGAATTTCTAGTCCTAAAGCCTGACGGCGTCACGCCTTATTTCTGGAAGGCGTCACTCACAAAAACTACACCAGACGCCCAAGATCCAAGATTCAGACGACGTCCTGCATGAAGACTGACGGCGTCACACATCTCAAGTGACCTAAACGAACCCTAATGACGGCGACCTGACGGCGTCACTAGCAAAAGGTGACGTCGTCGCATTTGTAAATCTATATATAGAATTCAATTTTTCTGTATTTTAAAAGGTATAATTTTAGAGAGCAAACCCTAACTCAGTTGTAGTCCGACTTGGACAGTATTCTATGGTCCCATACGCTATTTTACACATCAAGAGTAGTTTGTTTATCCAATTTATAATTATGTCTACCCCATCTTCAATTGATTGTGTGTATGCTTGCTTGTTTAACATGTCTAGCTAAATTATTCTTGTGTTTGCTTAGATCTATGAAATCTAGTTATTGATTGTTGTTAGGTTGTCTCTTGTCTTAATTGGTAGACGCTAGAGTAAGAAAAATTGGCTTCTTCTTTCATTGTTGCGAGCTTGAACGTCCTAAATAGCAAAAAGCCATAGGAGTGCACATAGGCCATCGTTGTGTTTATTGCGTGATTTGTAGATTTGTGATAATAGTGTATTCGGGGAAGATGTTATTGCACTTTCCGATCCCGGGTATTCTAAAGGAGAGTTACAATTCATAGAACTAGGGAATTAGGCATCCCTTACAACTAATCGGAATACAACGCATCAATTAAGATAAAGGAAGTGACATTTCAACCAACCAATAAAGGATAACTAGGGAGTAATAGTATCTAAGTGAACACATCTTTATTCAGCATACAATCACACCTCAATTAGCATAACCTATCCAATAGTTAGCAGTTAAATTAGATAATAAGTAAAAGTAGCGAAATCGGTAGAAGTACCACCCCCAATAATATGCCCCAAGATTTTACCTTTGATTTCTTAAAAAAATATAAAAAATACTAAAAATAATCATCGTCACCCCACCTTCTCGTCATATATCTCTTTCTAGCATTCCTATTCCCCTAGAGAACGAAATAAATCCTTGAGGCTTACCCCATACTACACTACAATGATTAGGTTCACTGCCTAGAGGGTTGAAAAGCTTGCTCGTAGAAAAGGAGGTTTTTTCGACCTCGAACCCTGCTTATCAGTTTGATTGGTCTACTATTTATGGATGTCACACCCCCAAATTACCTATTTTGCAGCGAAATGGAATTCCTGGGGGTTGACTGTCATAGCATCACAATCACAGTTATATTGAACGACCTAAAGTGTCGTTTGGAAAATACATCATTTGATTTATTAAAATATCAGAGTTTACAAAGTGTAGGTCCCAAATGAAAATCAATATGTACGGAAATAAATTTGATACAAGCCAAACGATGTTTTTAAAGTTCATAAAACCCAAGTGAGACGCGTCGTCACCGCGACTCTATGATATGTCCAAATACATGCAGTGTAGTGAATGCCTTAGATACCTGAGATAAAACATGCTAAAAAGTGTCAACACAAAGGTTGAGTGAGTTCATAGAGTTTGTGTTGAAATGTAAAGCCTTTAAAGAATGTTCATGCAGCAAAGGCATTGTAAATCCACTCTGTTCCAAGTTCCGCCCATACAAAACTTGCAACCTGTGTGTTCACAACCCACTGCCAAAATGTGTATAGTTTATGTTCAAGCGCATGATGACAAATGAATTCACATAATAGTGCGTAACTTAATGTATTAATAGTTAATTGACATAACACATATGAGTTTTGTTTCAAATTGTTCCAAGACCATTAGTTCCATGATTATACCAAGACATTTAGTTCAATGATTATACCACGACATTTAGTTCAATGATTATACCAAGACATTTAGTTCAATGATTATACCAAGACATTTAGTTCAATGATTATACCAAGACATTTAGTTCAATGATTATACCAAGACATTTAGTTCAATGATTATACCACGACATTTGGTTCAATGATTATACCAAGACATTTAGTTCCATGATTTATGATATAGAATATGACTAAACATTCAGTTCAGATAAACATATAGTTTGCAAATAATCATGATTGTCATAAAAATAGTTGAGCATGTATCTCCCCCAAAAGTAATTCAAAACAATTAAAAGAGTAGGGGCTATGACTCACCTGGTGCAATGTTTATGATGATATAATGGCAATACTGAAATGAGGCGCAACCTCTGACCGCGACCTATTATGAATGATATGTTCTAATGTAAATCATGAAACAATGTCGTGCATGCAAATCCACATGTAATCTATACCACTTGTACGTTTTTGAAAATAGAATTTATCGTCGAAATGTATGTTTATGACATCTCGTCATATTATAAAATACTTTACAAGTATTTACGTTGAAATGATATCCTACGATAGTCATTTAATGATTTATTATGAAATTATAACTTTTCGTCGTAAAATAATGTCATTTGACAATTTTATGAAAGTGACTAAACGGCCTTGAAAAGCTAGTCGTAAAATGGTGCACATCGAGTGTTAGGAAACAAACTCAACGGTTTTGGAAAGCTTGTATCATTATCTCAAAGTTTTAGCTTTTAAGTTTTCATCCTAGAGGTCTTGATCATTGAGAAAAATATAGGCTAAGTATGGTACTTGTATCCGAAATATTGTTTAAGGGTGGTTTTCGGCAAAGTTTAAGTAACCGTAATTTATTCATTACAACTCCGCTTGACGAACGGTCGGACATTTTGGAAAATAGGCTAGGCGAACTTACTTTTACTAGAAGACATCGTTTCATAAAAGGTACCCCATCAATGTTAAAAACGACCCTCAACATGGTCATTCGCGGCCGTAATGTTTGTCTAATAGAAATATATTAGTTTTTCTTATATAATATAGTTACGGCAACTTTGTGTAAACGCGTGTAATTTAATCGTTACAAGTCCGTTTTCTACGTTTTATATATCCTTAGCTTCGTGTTAAAGTATACTAATATATTTTTGATAAGTCGACACATTTTATAACGCTTAAGACTCATTTTTGACTCGTAAAAAGTTGAGAATACATGCTGAATTTTCTGAAACAAATAGTTTTCGTCGTTAAACTTAAAAATAGCATAACTTCTTCGTTATAACTCCGTTTTAACCCGTTCAAGCGGCCACGTTTTCGTTTTAAAGTATATTTTCCAAATATCTAGCCCAAAAATTTTTACAATCTGTCGAGAATTCCAGAATTCAAAAATATGATCAGACCTTTAAATAAAGTTGTCGAAATGAGTTTTTCTCGCGCAAAACCTATTCTAACCAATTCAAACCAACGCCGAAGCTATTCTAATCCTACCATACACCTTCTTAGGGTGTCATGGGTTCCTAGACATCACCAAAAGTGATATATTTCAAGGAGTAATTATAGGATGATAATTATATATATAACACTTAAAAACAATAAAAAGTGGTATAAACATCATTATGACTTGCATGTTTTTCTTAAATATGATGAAATGAACACAAAATAAATATGAAAGATGAACATGAATATGATATGCTTACTAGTAACTTGATGAGGTGAAGTGAACAAAGGTTTAATCCTAAACACCCTAGGTTTTTATTTCAAAACCTAAACCAAGAGTGTAACTAGAGTGTAATAAACTTGACTAGAAATTTTTTGATGAACTCCTCTTTGATCCTTATTGTGGCCGGTGTAGGGAGAGAAGAGAGAAAGGAAGAACTTGATCTTTTACACTTAATAAAAATGAGTAACTATGTGTTGAATGAAAGTAAAATATAAATATATGTTTAGTATGTAGGTAGATATTTAGCAAATATGAGATGACTCATCCATCTTGGTCGACATATATAACAAAAAAAAGACTTGATGCATTTAGTATTAATTAAGTGTATTAAAGTAGAGTAAATGTTAAGTTATTTAAGGATAATTAGTAACTTGTGTATTTATTTAAGCATTTAGGGTAGCGTTAACTAAAAATAAATTTTAGCGGGTCAAAATAAAATATATTGAAGCCATAAAAATTATAAAAATACATTTCTTGCAAAATTTGAGTGAAATAATAATTATCGTGTAGTTTTTACGAAAACCGTCGTAATTAAATAAATATAACAATTTATATTCCAAATAAATTTAAAACACCGGGTAAACTAATAATATAATTTTTATAATCTTAATATGAGTATAAAAATATATTAGGATTATTTTGGAAGTGTCGGATCAATGTTTCAAAATAAATGTTTACGCGATAGCGTTTATTTAATAAGAAAATAAACGTTTAATGTAAAATGCAAAACCCATGCATAAATTGATATGAAATGATGTTACTAATGATGTGTAGACTAAATCTAGTCTATATGAAATGTCCTGAAATTACGAGTTGTCACATTCGCCCACCCAAAAAGGAATTCAGTCCCTGAATTCAGTTCGTGTTGGTCTCTCCGGTTTAGGGTTTGATGTGGCAAACTTTCCCATTCTCGAGCAAAACCCTCAAAAGACTTTTAGGTAACTGATTTTTACTTAATCTCACAACTCATCAAACAAGAACTGTCATGAGATTAGGCTAAATCGGTTTGAGTAACGGGTCTTTTGAAAATTTGGCTCGGTCATAGAATTGCTTACACATATAAGCCTACTACTCCCTTCATTGCATGATTCTTCCTGAATTAGACATAGGTGATCAGGCTATGTATAATTTAGGAGTAACTATGCAATGCTTGGACTAGTCGACTCATATGGTGTTTGGTGTTAAGTCATAAACCCGCATGCATAATGAGTATGCACTTATAATGATATGATGAGATGCTATGGTGATGTAGTTATAGTCTAGGGTCAATGATGCAACCTAGTTCTCTATAACCGAAGCTCTGATACCAATCTGTCACACCCCCAAATTACCTGTTTTGCAGCGGAATGGAATTCCTGGGGGTTGACTGTCATAGCATCACAATCACAGTTATATTGAACGACCTAAAGTGTCGTTTGGAAAATACATCGTTTGATTTATTAAAATATCAGAGTTTACAAAGTGTAGGTCCCAAATGAAAATCAATATGTACGGAAATAAATTTGATACAAGCCAAACGATGTTTTTAAAGTTCATAAAACCCAAGTGAGACGCGTCGTCACCGCGACTCTATGATATGTCCAAATGCATGCCATATAGTGAATGCCTTAGATACTTGAGATAAAACATGCTAAAAAGTGTCAACACAAAGGTTGAGTGAGTTCATAGAGTTTGTGTTGAAATGTAAAGCCTTTAAAGAATGTTCATGCAGCAAAGGCATTGTAAATCCATTCAGTTCCAAGTTCCGCCCATACAAAACTTGCAACCTGTGTGTTCACAACCCACTGCCAAAATGTGTATAGTTTATGTTCAAGCGCATGATGACAAATGAATTCACATAATAGTGCGTAACTTAATGTATTAATAGTTAATTGACATAACACATATGAGTGTTGTTTCAAATTGTTCCAAGACCATTAGTTCCATGATTATACCAAGACATTTAGTTCAATGATTATACCACGACATTTAGTTCAATGATTATACCAAGACATTTAGTTCAATGATTATACCAAGACATTTAGTTCAATGATTATACCAAGACATTTAGTTCAATGATTATACCACGACATTTAGTTCAATGATTATACCAAGACATTTAGTTCCATGATTTATGGTATAGAATATGACTAAACATTCAGTTCAGATAAACATATAGTTTGCAAATAATCATGATTGTCATAAAAATAGTTAAGCATGTATCTCCCCCAAAAGTAATTCAAAACAATTAAAAGAGTAGGGGCTATGACTCACCTGGTGCAATGTTTATGATGATATAATGGCAATACTGAAATGAGGCGCAACCTCTGACCGCGACTATTATGAATGATATGTTCTAATGTAAATCATGAAACAATGTCGTGCATGCAAATCCACATGTAATCTATACCACTTGTACGTTTTTGAAAATAGAATTTATCGTCGAAATGTATGTTTATGACATCTCGTCATATTATAAAATACTTTACAAGTATTTACGTTGAAATGATATCCTACGATAGTCATTTAATGATTTATTATGAAATTATAACTTTTCGTCGTAAAATAATGTCATTTGACAATTTTATGAAAGTGACTAAATGGCCTTGAAAAGCTAGTCATAAAATGGAGCACATCGAGTGTTAGGAAACAAACTCAACGGTTTTGGAAAGCTTGTATCATTATCTCAAAGTTTTAACTTTTAAGTTTTCATCCTAGAGGTCTTGATCATTGAGAAAAATATAGGCTAAGTATGGTACTTGTATCCGAAATATTGTTTAAGGGTGGTTTTCGGCAAAGTTTAAGTAACCGTAATTTATTCATTACAACTCCGCTTGACGAACGGTCGGACATTTTGGAAAATAGGCTAGGCGAACTTACTTTTACTAGAAGACATCGTTTCATAAAAGGTACCCCATCAATGTTA
The DNA here is from genome assembly GCA_019973895.1 of Chrysanthemum seticuspe. Taxonomy (NCBI): domain Eukaryota; kingdom Viridiplantae; phylum Streptophyta; class Magnoliopsida; order Asterales; family Asteraceae; genus Chrysanthemum; species Chrysanthemum seticuspe. Next base: position 115,834,878 of record BPTQ01000004.1, on the reverse strand, counting down.
AAAACGACCCTCAACATGGTCATTCGCGGCCGTAATGTTTGTCTAATAGAAATATATTAGTTTTTCTTATATAATATAGTTACGGCAACTTTGTGTAAACGCGTGTAATTTAATCGTTACAAGTCCGTTTTCTACGTTTTATATATCCTTAGCTTCGTGTTAAAGTATACTAATATATTTTTGATAAGTCGACACATTTTATAACGCTTAAGACTCATTTTTGACTCGTAAAAAGTTGAGAATACATGCTGAATTTTCTGAAACAAATAGTTTTCGTCGTTAAACTTAAAAATATCATAACTTCTTCGTTATAATTCCGTTTTAACCCGTTCAAGCGGCCACGTTTTCTTTTTAAAGTATATTTTCCAAATATCTAGCCCAAAAATTTTTACAATCTGTCGAGAATTCCAGAATTCAAAAATATGATCAGACCTTTAAATAAAGTTGTCGAAATGAGTTTTTCTCGCGCAAAACCTATTCTAACCAATTCAAACCAACGCCGAAGCTATTCTAATCCTACCATACACCTTCTTAGGGTGTCATGGGTTCCTAGACATCACCAAAAGTGATATATTTCAAGGAGTAATTATAGGATCATAATTATATATATAACACTTAAAAACAATAAAAAGTGGTATAAACATCATTATGACTTGCATGTTTTTCTTAAATATGATGAAATGAACACAAAATAAATATGAAAGATGAACATGAATATGAGATGCTTACTAGTAACTTGATGAGGTGAAGTGAACAAAGGTTTAATCCTAAACACCCTAGGTTTTTATTTCAAAACCTAAACCAAGAGTGTAACTAGAGTGTAATAAACTTGACTAGAAAAATTTTGATGAACTCCTCTTTGATCCTTATTGTGGCCGGTTGTAGGGAGAGAAGAGAGAAAGGAAGAACTTGATCTTTTACACTTAATAAAAATGAGTAACTATGTGTTGAAGGAAAGTAAAATATGAATATATGTTTAGTATGTAGGTAGATATTTAGCAAATATGAGATGAGTCATCCATCTTGGTCGACATATATAACAACAAAAAAAGACTTGATGCCTTTAGTATTAATTAAGTGTATTAAAGTAGAGTAAATGTTAAGTTATTTAAGGATAATTAGTAACTTGTGTATTTATTTAAGCATTTAGGGTAGCGTTAACTAAAAATAAATTTTAGCGGGTCAAAATAAAATATATTGAAGCCATAAAAATTATAAAAATACATTTCTTGCAAAATTTGAGTGAAATAATAATTATCGTGTAGTTTTTACGAAAACCGTCGTAATTAAATAAATATAACAATTTATATTCCCAATAAATTTAAAACACCGGGTAAACTAATAATATAATTTTTATAATCTTAATATGAGTATAAAAATATATTAGGATTATTTTGGAAGTGTCGGATCAATGTTTCAAAATAAATGTTTACGCGATAGCGTTTATTTAATAAGAAAATAAAAGTTTAATGTAAAATGCAAAACCCATGCATAAATTGATATGAAATGATGTTACTAATTATGTGTAGACTAAATCTAGTCTATATGAAATGTCCTAAAATTACGAGTTGTCACAATGGAGTCCCATCTTAGAGTCACCATTGTGGTTGCGTCACATTTCAGATTTCATACATAAACTTATTTGTATGATCGTACTAAAACTTTTGCTATTTTGATGTGAAACTTTCGGACGTATCTTATTGTAAAAGTTTAACTTTTCAAATGAATCAAATGATGTATCTATTAAAACGGCTTATGTTAAGGTCGTTCTTTATATTCATGTCTTTTAGCTATGAACGTCACGATCCGGTTACTTTTCCGCTGCGACATTTTAGGGGGGTGACATATAAGGAGGCGTGAATTGTGAGACAATACCACAATCCTCTAGATGATCAAGAAATTCCTTACTTAAACATCCAAACCTCCATGATCTCATCGCAAGATTTCAGTTCTCTTGTCAAGTTGATTTTTAACTTCACGTTGATAAAATCTTAAAAGTTTTGAAAACTTCAAGTTTATGCTTAATAAAATAAACATAACCATATCAACTAAAATCATTCGTAAAGGTGGCGGAATAAGATTCACCATTTTGTATCATAGTTCTGAATGGGCCACACAAATATGTATGCATGAGTCTGAACATATCCTTAACCCTTTTCCCTATTCTAGAGAATGAAGTCTTAGTCATTTTCCCACATAAACATTTTTCACATACGTCAAATGAGTCAGATCCAGTTGAATCAAGAATACTATCACTTTGGAGTTTCTTGATGCGTTGTTTGTTGATGTGACCAAGTCGGCAATTCCATAAAAGGTCTTATTCAAATGATATTTGGTAAATGTATCAATTATAAACACATATCTATCGATCGAGATTACACCATCCATGTTTATGTCATATATGCCATTTCTAGGAAACACATTAGAATAAAACATAATATTCTTTGAAACAAACATACCATAATGCACAAACGCAAAGTTCAAAACCTGCATCACTCAACCGAGAGAAGTTAACAACACCTCTAGTAATAGATAGTGAATAATTACAATGTTCTAAACAAATTTCTTAGCCACTAGGAACATTAAGAAAATAACATATGATGGCTTCAATAGCAACACGATTCCTATTTCCCATATGTAGCACCATGGCTCCTTTTTCTAGTCTCTTGCAACTTCTCATTCTTTGCACATTGTTACAAATGTGAATTCCACAATCTGTATCAAATACCCAAGAATTGGGAAAGACAACAAATAGTTCAATCATGAACAAACCTAGTTTACCATACGATCTAGCCTGCTTGCTTCGCTTCAACAACAAGAAAAGAGAGACATTTCCTCTTCCAATGTCTTATCTTTCCGCAATGGAAGAACTCTGCATCCTTTGCTACACTCTTTTTCTTTAGGGACGGTGGAACTTTCTTCCTTTCCCCCTTTTCAAGGACTTCTTTTTTACTCCTCCATCTTTGATCATGTGTAGACACAGAATGACACTCTTAGAAGGCACATTCTTCTCGGCAGTTTTCAACATTGCATGTAGTTCTCCGAGAGTCTTATACTAGCCTTACATGTTATCGTTTATAACAAAATTGTCAAATGAATATGGTAGTGAACCAAGAATGGTGTTAACCGCAAGAACATGTGGCATGGGATGTCCAAGACGTTCCAACTTATCAATGTAGCTCTTCATCTCCAAAACATGAAAGATAAAACCTTCCTCTATCTTACATGCGTTAAGTTGCATCTGAGTGTCATAAAATTATTAACTAGCTTGAGTTTGAAACATATATTCCAACTCATTGATCATATCATAAGTCGTACGATCATCCATCTTCTTTTGTAACTCAGGTGTAATGCTTGCTAACATTAGCAAAGCAACTTTTTCCTGCTTAAGAAAGAAGGTTTGATAATCAGCAACCTGTTCAGGGGTGGCATTAGCAGCAAGAGGGTCATGGAGGGGTGTTTCAATGAGTTGCAGCTTTTCTTCATATTTAAGGATAATCCTCAAGTTCCAGTGCCAATCAAGGAAGTTGGAACCATTGAGCTTGTCTTCTCAATCAGAGAACAAAGACTTAGAGAATTAATGTTTTGGTGTTGTACAACATTCTACAAAACAATAAAGTCCATTTAGTATTTTTGATATTTTATTTTAAATAACTTAATTACCCTTGTTTATAAAAAAAAATGATTATTTAAAGTCTAAGATCCAACTTAAGCTAGTCATTGTCTGATTTATCACAACACTGGTGACAAATTAAAAGGTAGGTAACAATTACCAATTGTATCTTAATACAATTCTTAGATATTTATAGGACCTAGAATATAAAATTCATCGCATGTTGTCCTATCTTTGCCCCTAACTCTGGACGGACCATCCACACAATTTAGTCCTCCAATCAGAGGTCGATGGAAAGTCTTAGGTGCTCGGATACTCTCTCGATAATCCATTCCTGGCGGAAAATTTCTCATGGTCTGCATCAAGATAAATAATGAGTGGGAGGACATTATCTCAATTGGATGGCACGACTAAAGTTTTAAAGGTAAATTATAAAAATGTTTGTCATAAGTAATACATGCCTATCACTTATGATGGAATTTTGTCAAAATAATTTAACAATTTTAAACTCTTAAAAACCTATTTTGGTGTCTAACATTTAAAACCCCTTTTAACCCTTAAACTCAAACACATTTCAATATGCATAATCAAATTAAGCAGTAAAATAAACACATTCATGCAAACACAAATTATGTATAGCCTAGCTCAAAATCCTATAGTTGTATTTGTGAGCCAACGAAGATACAATGGTTATCTAAGGTTTCTCTAATGCTCCCACTTGACTTAAGATCCTAATAGCTCAATCAAGCAGAGTATAAGCATGCGTCATTTTGCTCCTTGCATCCAGTGTTCAGCTCTGTCTTGTGATGTTTATAAAATTGAAAAGTACAAATCTTTTCTAATACTTATAATTGAAATAAATACAAAACAAAAACTGAATGTAAATTACAACTTGGCATCGAGGCTAAAAAACCTATATGCCTTAACTAGGGCATAAAAACTAATTATCCAATAATTAAAGGGAAATGGTCTAAAAAGGCATCCAACTTGCCACTTTTTCCTTATGTATGCATTCAACTTTTTTTTCCTAAAGTAATCAAATACTTTCTTAATCTTTTTATTGTAACCATAAATCTGACGTGGCATGATCTAATCAAGAGTTAATTACATAAATTTACAAAAATCGTCCATGTGGCTCAAAAAAATTACACCATTCGTCCAAAATCATATCCATCCAAATCTCAAAACTGCCTCTCCCTCTCTCTAACACCTCCACACCGACACCACAGCCACCTCCACCACCTTGAGTTATCCATAACCACAAGGACGAAAGGGAGGTTTATGAGTTATCCATTACGATTATATCCTACTCATATCCTATTCAGCAATCAATCATGTGTTCTATTATCCTTGAATTTAATAATATTAAAAAAGAAAATAATATTCCTCCTATCTCCTACCAATCTTCCATATATAAAAAGTGAATATAAAAATAGTGATTCCTAAGTTGGAGATCCGGATCAAATGAAGACCAATACAACAATAATAATGTCAAAATTAAATGAGATGATGATACATGAAGATGAATCAAGTAGTAGTTCATCATCATCTATTGGTGAAGATAGTGATCTTGAAGAAAATGAAGATTATGAAGTTGAGAGTAGTTCATCATCATCGTCGTCATCATTTGATGATGAAATTTAGCTTGAACAAGGTTTGCCCATCAGGTTTGCTTTCATTTTTCTTTTTCATCTGTTAATTTGTTGTCTATGTTACAATTTCTTTTGATTATATAAGGATAGATATTTATTTGTTTGCATTTTATCACATCACAACACAATGGATATAAATGTCTAGTTCCATATTACAACTAATCAAAATGATTTTCAAACATCATTATAAACTTACATTGGTTCAGTCTTTCTTAAATTGTAGTATACAGTTTGAAAGTAGACATTTAATTTGGTACGGAACTTTAAAAATGAACATTTTATTTGGAACATAAGAATGTTCAACGCTCATCAACAATTAACCTAACCATATCAACAATGTTCAATTCCCCCTTTTTTAAGTTGTTAAAAAGCTTGTGACTATCGTTACTAAAATGTGATAGTTCTTAAGTTTGAATTCTACTTGGTGGAAACAACCCTAAAGACTAAAGTGGTCATGCCTACCTCCCAAATGGAGAGGGCTTTGCCCGATTTGCGTTTATGCCGTGGTAGGCTAAAACCCATTTGATTAGTCGGCTAAAATATTGGAAATCATGGTTACCCCAAAAAACAACAGTGAGTGAAATTCTCATCAGTAGTTGGTAGAGAGGTGAAAGGGTTGTTTGCATCCACTGGTGTGATTTGTTGTAACATATTGGATTTCACAAATACATCAAACCATGATCAAAGTTGGCGTATACAATAAGGTTTTAGAGAGAGAAAGAGTTAGAGGTTTGGGAACTTAGTGAGAGAAAGTGAAAATATTATTATGAGCTCCAACCCTCTACCTTGGGAGGTAGAGGGTATTTATAGTCTTACATAAAACGCCACCTACGTGCTGTGGATCAGGCATACAGTGGGTAAAGACCCGTCCGTCCTCCACGGTGTTACTTAACTAAATACTACTTAACATTAAATAACTACGAATACGAGCTTTCTAACGATTACATATACTTGAGGTGACTGACACTTTAATAACTGGATTTACTAAATCCTAACAATCTCCCCCTAAGGGAGGTCACCTCAAAATACATTGAATACAAACAGATATTATATTAAGATTGTTCTTGGATTCTTGTTAATGTTCCTTGCTCAGTAGCCTGTGGTCATTGATTCTTCATTTTTGCATGTTTGGTTAAACCAAGTGGAGGTCTTTAACTGATCCACGTGATAATGAGTTTTGAGCCAGCATTGAGATCATCAGCTACCATAAATCTCTGACTCTTCCATTGTGGTGTTGACATTATGTGAAGTTGTGACTTTTGGACCGACATGCTCACATTCTGGATCATGAAATATTTTCATCAGAGTAGCGGAAGCTTTAGTTGATTCATGATATTTGCAGCAGCGTAGCAGAAGCATGGAGTGAAAATATCAGAGTCGTTGATGCACTTATCATGATTTCTTTAGAATTGAATGTGTTGTGTGAGCATGCGGCTATGGATTGACTTCTCCATTCTGATCAGCTGCAAACGTCGGGCGTACCTGCATACAACAGTTAGCAATAAAGCGCACGAAAGTGTCTTTGATCACTTTCGTTGAATTAAGGTACACGGCCCACGGTTCCCCGTTGATCAGTACAAGTACTGCCTGTGATCAGGTATAATTCCGAAGAATCTCCTTGACAGGGTTTCGCAGCTGCTCTAGCTGTTCTCAGACTGGAACGTCTCAAAGAAGACAACACGGAGTGAGTGAACCAGCGAATTTGAGATTCACTGATTGATTGAAAAGAGATTTGAAAAATAATCGAGTATTGCTTAATAAATTATTTTTGCAATACAACGAAGGTTTTAAGAAAAATCAATTATCAATCATAAACACCTTTTATTTTGAAATGTTAATACATAGTTGATGTGCTAGAGAAAAGAATTTTAAGCACACCGACTGGTTTTTCAAAGGTATCCATCAATCCATAACCTGAACCAGGATTGATTCATAATTTTGAATCGCCCCATTGTTTCTGTTCAGTTGTCACATGGTTGATCTATTGGATAGATCTCACATGCCACCTACCAAGAGCTTGTTTGATGTTGGCTCTAGAAGGTTTTCCATCGTCATTGTGAATATGTTTACATATCAGATGTTCTGGCAATACCACAAGGATAATGTGTAGGACTCTTAAAATATAATCTCTCTTTCCACATTGTGTGAAACAGAGAGTCTTCATTGATAGTGTCCTAAAGAGATTTATTGATGATCTCGTGGCTCTAGACTCAATTGTGCACATTTGGTTCCTATGCCAGAGACCATGGAGAGGGTCTCCTTCTTCAATATCAACAATCTCTAAGAGAAAGTCGATAGATTATGTCGGTTCCCCATGAGAATGAAACAAGTCCTTTTAAGAGGAACTTGAGTGGTTTGGGAAGTTGAAGTGCAGTGCGTCACTGGGTCCATGACGTCTTGTCTTCAATACCAGTGTTACCTTAGTAACCACCAGTAGCATATGTATTGAACCCGGTTTCTACCCTAAGGTTGAATAATTGGAGGGCTATTTACTTTCACCCTTTTCTCATTCAATTCTTTTTCATTCTTCAATCCCTTCAGTGCTTACCGAGACTTCATAACTAGAACCTTGTTGGGTTTATTCCAGTTCTAGCTCTTTCTCAGTCCGCACTCTTCCCATATCTCACTTTTCTCCTTTTTTCATCATACCTAAGGACTATACACTATTTAGTGGATTGTCCCTGGGTAGATCCCTCCGGATCTGGCGGGATCGTGGGAACGAATACCTAACCTAACCATCCTTATATCACCATACATAAAGTAAATTTGGTCAGTCTATTTGGTATTGTTCATCTGCCATTGGAGCCAATTGAAAACCATTTGAAAAAATCAATCCAGATACTTGTGATATATTATCAAAGCATTTTGTACCTGAATTGTTTTTGATATTTTTAGAAAAAGAGCTCCCCCTCAACATGTGCATCATGTATTTGAAATCGTTTTGGCACATGGAGGCAAGAAGACTGATTCACTTCTTTGATTACCGTTTTCTAAAAGATATCAACATCACTTTCCTGATCAAAATTAGCATTTTTCATACTTTGTTAAGGGTATTTTTGGAAAGGATGTGGTTTTTCAAAAAAAATTGCTCCCCCTCAATATGTGCATAGAAATTTGAAAGTGTTTTGCACATATTAGGGAAAACCTGCACATTGAAACAAATCAATCACGTTTCAATCCTTTTTGGTTTGAAATAGATGCTCCCCCTCAACATGTGCATGTTAAATTTGAAATTGTTTGGCACATGTGGGGAGGAAAGCTTGTAAATCATCATAACACCATTTATTGAATTATCAGTTTAAATCCAATTTAAATCACAAATTCTCCCCCGATCACAATTTTCAAATCATTTGAGATTTGTGATCTCTTGTAGATTTAAATTGGTTTTGAAAGATTTTGAGAAGAATTGTGATTTGCTTATGAAAACATGTAACCGATAAGGATCAAAGCTGAGACTTTAAACTCCACAAACATGCTTGAGTATCTTTTGAAAACATGACATAACCCTTGGTCTGAACCAATTGTATGACAACTAACCTTTTGATTTAGATGAAATCATTCTCCCCCTCAATCAATGACGTAAGTTGTTGATTGAGAGATAGATATTTTGACAAATGTCAAGTTCAGATGATTTTCAAAAATTGAGATCGAGTTATTTTTATTAGTTTTCAAAAAGATAACTAATATGTGTAATTAGAATCAGAGCATGAGATTTGAAAAATAAGATAAAGCATGGCTCTGTACTTTCTTCAAAAACGGGTTATAGACTGAAATGACTATAAGCTTTTGTTTCATTTTCTCTTAATTTTTTTTAAACAAATTATGTACATTCGAAGAACATCTAAAAGCCCGTGACATTCTTTGAATGCCAACACAAAGTCCGTAGATGATATCGAATAAGGAAAACATGAAAGAATAACAATATTTTTGGGATTTTTCAAGATTTTCTAATTTTTATGGATTTTGTAAATTTTATATTTTTCTATTTGCTTTTTGTTGGTTTTGTAATTTTGTATTTTGTTTTTAGAATAACTATTTACAAGAGATGAATGAAGAAAAAACTTTTACTCCTCTTCTTCCTCTTGAAGACGTTTGAGTGTTTCCGGTTGTAGACTCTTTAGACTTAGTCGTGGAAGGATAAACTCAAAACGTTCTTTAGGAAGAGCTTTGGTGAAGATGTCTGCTAACTGGTATTCAGTCCTAACAAAATAAAGTTCCACCACACCGTTTTCCACTTGCTCCCTGATGAAATGATGTCGAATGTCGATGTGCTTTGCTCTTGAGTGTTGTACATTGTTGCATGAGAGAGCAATGGCACGGCTATGTATTCAGCCTCTGTAGGATTTGAGCATCCATAGGATTTTGTTGAATTCAAAGCCATAATTAGATAACTGGATCTCATCCATAGGATTTGAGCACAACAAGATGACATGGCTATGTATTCAGCCTCTGTAGAGGATATAGAAGTACTCATTTGTTTCTTAGAAGACCAGCTCACAAGCTTATCACCCAAAAACTGAGCACCTCCAGACGTACTTCGACGTGTATCTTGACATCCTGCATGATCAGCATCTGCATAGGCTGTTAGTGACATACCGGTGTCCTTCAGGTACCAAAGTCCCATATTGATGGTTCCTTGGATATACCGAAAGACCCGTTTAACCGCTTCAAGGTGCTTTTTGGTATGCTTAGCCTGGTATCTAGCACACATGCATACAGCGAACAGAATATCTGGTCTACTGGCTGTGAGGTACATAAGGGATCCAATCATAATACGATATTTCATTTGGTCTACCATGATCCCTGAGTGGTCCTCATCCAGTTTAGTACGCTTTATCATGGGAGTGTCAACAGAGTCACAAGTATCAAATCCAAATTTCTTTAAAATTTCATTTGCATATTTAGATTGATTTATAAAAATGCCTTCGGGACTTTGTGAAATTTGTAATCCCAAGAAAAATGACATTTGTCCCATCATAGACATTTGAAATTTGGAACCCATCTCATTAGAAAAACGGTCACATTCATTGGGGTCAGTCGAGGCAAAAATAATATCATCAACATAAATTTGAACGTGAATTAAATGTTTGCCTGACATTCTAGTGAACAATGTTGGATCAACTACTCCTTTGTTGAATCCGGTAGATAGAAGAAACTTTGATAGCGTATCATACCATGCCCTTGAAGCTTGCTTCAAATCGTAAAGGGCCTTTTTCAAGCGATAGACATGAGTAGGATGCTCTGGATTCACAAAACCTTCCGGTTGACTGACGTATACGACTTCTTTAAGATCTCCATTAAGAAAAGTCGTCTTTACATCCATCTGATAGACAACCTGTTAGGAATTATATTTGAGTTGATTATGACAAAATATGAAAGATGAAGGACTTATGAAGACAATTGATGAAGAAAGAAAGACAAGGGACTTACTTGTTAAAGAAGACTTTATTATTTAGTCCCTAGTAGTCAATTGTAACCCTAGACTCTCTACTATATAAAGAGAGGCAGGGAATTAGATTTATTGTGTGTCAAGATGTGAACACCAAAGGTGTGTGTGTGTACAGGCGTTAGGGGAGAACGCCTAGGGTATTGTTAGTTAGTTAGTTCCTAGGCGTATGTTCATGTAAACGCATAGGTTAGTGCTTAGTGATAGAGATGATGACGAAGAACTTTGTTAATAATAACAAACGATGTTTTCTTATTCCGCTGTGCATTATAATTGTTGTTATTATTATCCCCTAGAGCTCCTAAACAATCTTATCAATTGGTATCAGAGCGGGGAGCTCTTGATATAGGGATCTACAAGGTTTTTTGAAGAAAAGATGCAAAATTCGAAGCTGTTACAAATTTTCGTATCTTTCTGCAGGGCTGTTTTCAAACAGCGATAACTTTTTCTTGAACCGTTGGATAGGGTTGCTGACAAAGTACTGCTCTTGGACGAAAGTATTGCTCTTGATACGAAAGTACTGCTTGGAGTTTTCAAAGTACTGCCACGACAGATGCAAAGTACTGCCATGAATGAAAGTACTGCTCAAAGTACTGTTCGACCTTGAAAGTACTGCTCATGGGACTTTGATTATATAATTGACGATTTGGAAGTACTGCTTGACACCATGATTCTGGACGTGTGTTTTAGTGCGTTGGGCTGGTAATATAAGTTTTGGATTTGAGGGGAAGTCAAGCATGATGATTGTTATGGATTTTTAGCGACACACACATGAGATTGGTTCACACACACAAGGAGTTTGATTTTTGTTCTTAAAATATTTTACAAAGCTCGAAGTTGATTTTATTGAAGAATTGATTACGAAGAGGATTATTTATCACTTATTTGAAGGTGAAGTGGAATTACTTAGATACGTGTTTTATTATACCTTTTAGCAGGAGGTAACTTGTTCGTGCTTCAATGACTATGACAAAGAATTGACATAACACTTAAAGGAGTGACGTTATTGTGCTCAGTGATTATCATCAAGAGATTGAGGTCTCCCTATACATAGTGATCATTACAAGGAGCTTACAGATTTGAAGAATCATTTGATGTTCATGCACCACTCAAGGGGAAGTGTTTGATTTTTACTATTGTTGATCTTTATTACTACTGCTAGTTGGAGTTTTCTACTGTTTTGGATTCATTTTTAGTAAGTATTTTGGTGTTCTTCATGGAGGGCAATTCGAAACATTGGACGGCTTAGATTGGAAGTATGATATTGGTTCGTGGTGGTCAAGATCATTATTTGCATACGTTCCCTATTTGGATAATAACAAAAAGGGGAAGAGATGTTGGAGTGGCATGGCATGGATTAATGGAAAGACAAAGGAAGACATACTTGTTTCATTTATGGCGAGATTTATTGATCTCAATTTCTCTACTTTGTCTAGGGAAGTTCTTTCGAGAATGGTTTTGTCATTATCAACTAGGGGAAGATTGTTGGGAATTATACATTTGAGTTGATAAGACAAAAAGAATGAAACAAGAGGGACTTAATACGACAAGAAGGAAACCTACAAAAAGATGGAAGGACTTGCTTGCAAAAGAAGTTTTATTTATTAGTCCTTTGTAGTATCTTGTAAACCCTAATCCTCTAGTATATAAAGAGGACATAGGAGTAGGTTTTATATATAAGTCTTCCAATATGTAGTCGACTAAAGGTGTGTGTGTCCTACGCGTATTGTCTTGTAAACGCCTAGGTAAGTTAGTTAGCTATTTTATGGTGATGAAAACCTTGTTCAATAACAAAGTATCGATTAGTTTATTCCGCTGTGCATTATAATCTTTGTTATTGATCCCTAGTTGAGCTTATAAACAATCTTATCAATTGGTATCAGAGAGGGGAGCTCTTAATATAGGGATCTACAAGGTTTTTTGAATAAAAGATGCAAAATTCGAAGCTGTTACAAATTTTCGTATCTTTCTGCAGGGCTATTTTCAAATAGCGCTAACTTTTTCTTGAACCGTTGGATCGAGCTAAAATTTTTTCTGGTGCATCTCAGTATATCCATCTAACTTTTCACCAGAGGGTTTGTGAATTGGAGCTCGCAATCAAAAGTAATTCAATGTCGAAGTCTGCAGCTTAAACTGAAAAAATTCTATAAAGCTTCTACAGCACTGTTTTGTAACGCTCATAACTTTTTCGTTAACTGTTGGATCGTGACGAAAGTTTAGGTGGATGTTCTCTATATAGCCATCTAACTTTCTACTGGAGGTATTGTCGATCTGAGGTTTTATGTGAAAGTTATATGCTATCGAAGTTGGCTGCCAAGAGGTGTTTCAAAGTATTGTTGTGTGTTTCAAAGTACTGCTCAAGGTTTATGCAACGTACTGCCACGACAGATGCAAAGTACTGCCATGAATGCAAAGTACTGCCATGAATGCAAAGTACTGCCATCAATGCAAAATACTGCTCTATCCAAGTTCAAAGTACTGCTCGTCCTAGAAAGTACTGCTTGTGGGGTTTGATTTATTGGCGATCATGTTTTAGTTATTGGACGACACACACACTGAAGATTGGATTAAGGGTTATGTAAAACCCTAATGTGGTAAAAAGTTCTTTACTTGTTTACTACTGGTTTTTAAGTTCTAATTGGTATGGAGTTTATTTGATTAGATTACACACACCATAATGATTTGAGTTATCTCTAAAGGGAAGTCGAGCATGGTGAATATTTAAGATGTCGGGTAGCACACACACATGATTGGATCTCGGCTGAATTTAGTGAAATCAAAAAACACACACACATGGGATATTAGTATACACACACACGAGATTGGAAGATTGGTAAAGGCAGTTATCATGTTTAGGGGAAGATATGGATTTATTTACGTGGTTCTAATGGTTACTCTTTGAACTATTCTTCATGTTACTACTACTTGGTTTCAAATGCAATTATAGTCATCTTTATTAGTATTTTGAGACGTACTATGTTCTTCATGGCTGGAACTACAACGTATTTGTGATAATGGTGGTTAGTTATTCGACAAGTTCTTATGGTTATTTGCATGCATCATTCGAGGGGAAGATTTTTACTACTGCTTGTTGGTATTTGTACTATTAGTTCAGATTTCTTTTGCCTTAATTTCATTTTTAGCAAGCTTTTTGGGGATCTTCATGGCGGGTATCTTGAGGCATTAGAAGGATGGATTAGTCGTATGATATTGGTTTGTGGTGGTTGGAATCAAAGTTGCTTCTACTTAGCGCCTCCTAGTGGATTATGACAAAAAGGGGAAGAAGGCATTACATAGAAGATTTGGAACTTGAAGATCCTTGGTGATATTGCATGTTTAAGGGGAAGTTCGCTTATCTTTCATGACATTAACTCCATAGGAAGTTCGTGCTCATTTGGTTTTGTCATTATCAACTAGGGGAAGATTGTTAGGAATTATATTTGAGTTGATTATGACAAAATATGAAAGATGAAGGACTTATGAAGACAATTGATGAAGAGAGAAAGACAAGGGACTTACTTGTTAAAGAAGACTTTATTATTTAGTCCCTAGTAGTCAATTTTAACCCTAGACTCTCTAGTATATAAAGAGAGGCAGGGAATTAGATTTATTGTGTGTCAAGATGTGAACACCAAAGGTGTGTGTGTGTACAGGAGTTAGGGGAGAACACCTAGGGTATTGTTAGTTAGTTAGTTCCTAGGCGTATGTTCATGTAAACGCCTAGGTTAGTGTTTAGTGATAGAGATGATAACGAAGAACTTTGTTAATAATAACAAACGATGTTTTCTTATTCCGCTGTGCATTATAATTGTTGTTATTATTATCCCCTAGAGCTCCTAAACGATCTTATCAATTGGTATCAGAGCGGGGAGCTCTTGATATAGGGATCTACAAGGTTTTTTGAAGAAAAGATGCAAAATTCGAAGCTGTTACAAATTTTCGTATCTTTCTGCAGGGCTGTTTTCAAACAGCGATAACTTTTTCTTGAACCGTTGGATAGGGCTGCTGACAAAGTACTGCTCTTGGACGAAAGTATTGCTCTTGATACGAAAGTACTGCTTGGAGTTTTCAAAGTACTGCCACGACAGATGCAAAGTACTGCCATGAATGAACGTACTGCTCAAAGTACTGTTCGACCTTGAAAGTACTGCTCATGGGACTTTGATTATTTAATTGACGATTTGGAAGTACTGCTTGACACCATGATTCTAGACGTGTGTTTTAGTGCGTTGGGCTGGTAATATAAGTTTTGGATTTGAGGGGAAGTCAAGCATGATGATTGTTATGGATTTTTAGCGACACACACATGAGATTGGTTCACACACACAAGGAGTTTGATTTTTGTTCTTAAAATATTTTACAAAGCTCGAAGTTGATTTTATTGAAGAATTGATTACGAAGAGGATTATTTATCACTTATTTGAAGGTGAAGTGGAATTACTTGGATACGTGTTTTATTATACCTTTTAGCAGGAGGTAACTTGTTCGTGCTTCAATGATTATGACAAAGAATTGACATAACACTTAAAGGAGTGACGTTATTGTGCTCAGTGATTATCATCAAGAGATTGAGGTCTCCCTATACATAGTGATCATTACAAGGAGCTTACAGATTTGAAGAATCATTTGATGTTCATGCACCACTCAAGGGGAAGTGTTTGATTTTTACTATTGTTGATCTTTATTACTACTGCTAGTTGGAGTTTTCTACTGTTTTAGATTCATTTTTAGTAAGTATTTTGGTGTTCTTCATGGAGGGCAATTCGAAACATTGGACGGCTTAGATTGGAAGTATGATATTGGTTCGTGGTGGTCAAGATCATTATTTGCATACGTTCCCTATTTGGATAATAACAAAAAGGGGAAGAGATGTTTGAGTGGCATGGCATGGATTAATGGGAAGACAAAGGAAGACATACTTGTTTCATTTATGGCGAGATTTATTGATCTCAATTTCTCTACTTTGTCTAGGGAAGTTCGTTCAAGAATGGTTTTGTCATTATCAACTAGGGGAAGATTGTTGGGAATTATACATTTGAGTTGATAAGACAAAAAGAATGAAACAAGAGGGACTTAATACGACAAGAAGGAAACCTACAAAAAGATGGAAGGACTTGCTTGCAAAAGAAGTTTTATTTATTAGTCCTTTGTAGTATCTTGTAAACCCTAATCCTCTAGTATATAAAGAGGACATAGGTGTAGGTTTTATATATAAGTCTTCCAATATGTAGTCGACTAAAGGTGTGTGTGTCCTAGGCGTATTGTCTTGTAAACGCCTAGGTAAGTTAGTTAGCTATTTTATGGTGATGAAAACCTTGTTCAATAACAAAGTATCGATTAGTTTATTCCGCTGTGCATTATAATCTTTGTTATTGATCCCTAGTTGAGCTTATAAACAATCTTATCAATTGGTATCAGAGAGGGGAGCTCTTAATATAGGGATCTACAAGGTTTTTTGAATAAAAGATGCAAAATTCGAAGCTGTTACAAATTTTCGTATCTTTCTGCAGGGCTATTTTCAAATAGCGCTAACTTTTTCTTGAACCGTTGGATCGAGCTAAAATTTTTTCTGGTGCATCTCAGTATATCCATCTAACTTTTCACCAGAGGGTTTGTGAATTGGAGCTCGCAATCAAAAGTAATTCAATGTCGAAGTCTGCAGCTTAAACTGAAAAAATTCTATAAAGCTTCTACAGCACTGTTTTGTAACGCTCATAACTTTTTCGTTAACTGTTGGATCGTGACGAAAGTTTAGGTGGATGTTCTCTATATAGCCATCTAACTTTCTACTGGAGGGATTGTCGATCTGAGGTTTTATGTGAAAGTTATATGCTATCGAAGTTGGCTGCCAAGAGGTGTTTCAAAGTATTGTTGTGTGTTTCAAAGTACTGCTCAAGGTTTATGCAACGTACTGCCACGACAGATGCAAAGTACTGCCATGAATGCAAAGTACTGCCATGAATGCAAAGTACTGCCATCAATGCAAAGTACTGCTCTATCCAAGTTCAAAGTACTGCTCGTCCTAGAAAGTACTGCTTGTGGGGTTTGATTTATTGGCGATCATGTTTTAGTTATTGGACGACACACACACTGAAGATTGGATTAAGGGTTATGTAAAACCCTAATGTGGTAAAAAGTTCTTTACTTGTTTACTACTGGTTTTTAAGTTCTAATTGGTATGGAGTTTATTTGATTAGATTACACACACCATAATGATTTGAGTTATCTCTAAAGGGAAGTCGAGCATGGTGAATATTTAAGATGTCGAGTAGCACACACACATGATTGGTTCTCGGCTGAATTTAGTGAAATCAAAAAACACACACACATGGGATATTAGTATACACACACACGAGATTGGAAGATTGGTAAAGGCAGTTATCATGTTTAGGGGAAGATATGGATTTATTTACGTGGTTCTAATGGTTACTCTTTGAACTATTCTTCATGTTACTACTACTTGGTTTCAAATGCAATTATAGTCATCTTTATTAGTATTTTGAGACGTACTATGTTCTTCATGGCTGGAACTACAACGTATTTGTGATAATGGTGGTTAGTTATTCGACAAGTTCTTATGGTTATTTGCATGCATCATTCGAGGGGAAGATTTTTACTACTGCTTGTTGGTATTTGTACTATTAGTTCAGATTTCTTTTGCCTTAATTTCATTTTTAGCAATCTTTTTGGTGATCTTCATGGCGGGTATCTTGAGGCATTAGAAGGATGGATTAGTTGTATGATATTGGTTTGTGGTGGTTGGAATCAAAGTTGCTTCTACTTAGCGCCTCTTAGTGGATTATGACAAAAAGGGGAAGAAGGCATTACATAGAAGATTTGGAACTTGAAGATCCTTGGTGATATTGCATGTTTAAGGGGAAGTTCGCTTATCATTCATGACATTAACTCCATAGGAAGTTCGTGCTCATTTGGTTTTGTCATTATCAACTAGGGGAAGATTGTTAGGAATTATATTTGAGTTGATTATGACAAAATATGAAAGATGAAGGACTTATGAAGACAATTGATGAAGAGAGAAAGACAAGGGACTTACTTGTTAAAGAAGACTTTATTATTTAGTCCCTAGTAGTCAATTTTAACCCTAGACTCTCTAGTATATAAAGAGAGGAAGGGAATTAGATTTATTGTGTGTCAAGATGTGAACACCAAAGGTGTGTGTGTGTACAGGCGTTAGGGGAGAACGCCTAGGGTATTGTTAGTTAGTTAGTTCCTAGGCGTATGTTCATGTAAACACCTAGGTTAGTGTTTAGTGATAGAGATGATGACGAAGAACTTTGTTAATAATAACAAACGATGTTTTCTTATTCCGCTGTGCATTATAATTGTTGTTATTATTATCCCCTAGAGCTCCTAAACGATCTTATCAATTGGTATCAGAGCGGGGAGCTCTTGATATAGGGATCTACAAGGTTTTTTGAAGAAAAGATGCAAAATTTGAAGCTGTTACAAATTTTCGTATCTTTCTGCAGGGCTGTTTTCAAACAGCGATAACTTTTTCTTGAACCGTTGGATAGGGCTGCTGACAAAGTACTGCTCTTGGACGAAAGTATTGCTCTTGATACGAAAGTACTGCTTGGAGTTTTCAAAGTACTGCCACGACAGATGCAAAGTACTGCCATGAATGAAAGTACTGCTCAAAGTACTGTTCGACCTTGAAAGTACTGCTCATGGGACTTTGATTATTTAATTGACGATTTGGAAGTACTGCTTGACACCATGATTCTGGACGTGTGTTTTAGTGCGTTGGGCTGGTAATATAAGTTTTGGATTTGAGGGGAAGTCAAGCATGATGATTGTTATGGATTTTTAGCGACACACACATGAGATTGGTTCACACACACAAGGAGTTTGATTTTTGTTCTTAAAATATTTTACAAAGCTCGAAGTTGATTTTATTGAAGAATTGATTACGAAGAGGATTATTTATCACTTATTTGAAGGTGAAGTGGAATTACTTGGATACGTGTTTTATTATACCTTTTAGCAGGAGGTAACTTGTTCGTGCTTCAATGATTATGACAAAGAATTGACATAACACTTAAAGGAGTGACGTTATTGTGCTCAGTGATTATCATCAAGAGATTGAGGTCTCCCTATCCATAGTGATCATTACAAGGAGCTTACAGATTTGAAGAATCATTTGATGTTCATGCACCACTCAAGGGGAAGTGTTTGATTTTTACTATTGTTGATCTTTATTACTACTGCTAGTTGGAGTTTTCTACTGTTTTGGATTCATTTTTAGTAAGTATTTTGGTGTTCTTCATGGAGGGCAATTCGAAACATTGGACGACTTAGATTGGAAGTATGATATTGGTTCGTGGTGGTCAAGATCATTATTTGCATACGTTCCCTATTTGGATAATAACAAAAAGGGGAAGAGATGTTGGAGTGGCATGGCATGGATTAATGGAAAGACAAAGGAAGACATACTTGTTTCATTTATGGCGAGATTTATTGATCTCAATTTCTCTACTTTGTCTAGGGAAGTTCTTTCGAGAATGGTTTTGTCATTATCAACTAGGGGAAGATTGTTGGGAATTATACATTTGAGTTGATAAGACAAAAAGAATGAAACAAGAGGGACTTAATACGACAAGAAGGAAACCTACAAAAAGATGGAAGGACTTGCTTGCAAAAGAAGTTTTATTTATTAGTCCTTTGTAGTATCTTGTAAACCCTAATCCTCTAGTATATAAAGAGGACATAGGTGTAGGTTTTATATATAAGTCTTCCAATATGTAGTCGACTAAAGGTGTGTGTGTCCTAGGCGTATTGTCTTGTAAACGCCTAGGTAAGTTAGTTAGCTATTTTATGGTGATGAAAACCTTGTTCAATAACAAAGTATCGATTAGTTTATTCCGCTGTGCATTATAATCTTTGTTATTGATCCCTAGTTGAGCTTATAAACAATCTTATCAATTGGTATCAGAGAGGGGAGCTCTTAATATAGGGATCTACAAGGTTTTTTGAATAAAAGATGCAAAATTCGAAGCTGTTACAAATTTTCGTATCTTTCTGCAGGGCTATTTTCAAATAGCGCTAACTTTTTCTTGAACCGTTGGATCGAGCTAAAATTTTTTCTGGTGCATCTCAGTATATCCATCTAACTTTTCACCAGAGGGTTTGTGAATTGGAGCTCGCAATCAAAAGTAATTCAATGTCGAAGTCTGCAGCTTAAACTGAAAAAATTCTATAAAGCTTCTACAGCACTGTTTTGTAACGCTCATAACTTTTTCGTTAACTGTTGGATCGTGACGAAAGTTTAGGTGGATGTTCTCTATATAGCCATCTAACTTTCTACTGGAGGTATTGTCGATCTGAGGTTTTATGTGAAAGTTATATGCTATCGAAGTTGGCTGCCAAGAGGTGTTTCAAAGTATTGTTGTGTGTTTCAAAGTACTGCTCAAGGTTTATGCAACGTACAGCCACGACAGATGCAAAGTACTGCCATGAATGCAAAGTACTGCCATGAATGCAAAGTACTGCCATCAATGCAAAATACTGCTCTATCCAAGTTCAAAGTACTGCTCGTCCTAGAAAGTATTGCTTGTGGGGTTTGATTTATTGGCGATCATGTTTTAGTTATTGGACGACACACACACTGAAGATTGGATTAAGGGTTATGTAAAACCCTAATGTGGTAAAAAGTTCTTTACTTGTTTACTACTGGTTTTTAAGTTCTAATTGGTATGGAGTTTATTTGATTAGATTACACACACCATAATGATTTGAGTTATCTCTAAAGGGAAGTCGAGCATGGTGAATATTTAAGATGTCGGGTAGCACACACACATGATTGGATCTTGGCTGAATTTAGTGAAATCAAAAAACACACACACATGGGATATTAGTATACACACACACGAGATTGGAAGATTGGTAAAGGCAGTTATCATGTTTAGGGGAAGATATGGATTTATTTACGTGGTTCTAATGGTTACTCTTTGAACTATTCTTCATGTTACTACTACTTGGTTTCAAATGCAATTATAGTCATCTTTATTAGTATTTTGAGACGTACTATGTTCTTCATGGCTGGAACTACAACGTATTTGTGATAATGGTGGTTAGTTATTCGACAAGTTCTTATGGTTATTTGCATGCATCATTCGAGGGGAAGATTTTTACTACTGCTTGTTGGTATTTGTACTATTAGTTCAGATTTCTTTTGCCTTAATTTCATATTTAGCAAGCTTTTTGGTGATCTTCATGGCGGGTATCTTGAGGCATTAGAAGGATGGATTAGTCGTATGATATTGGTTTGTGGTGGTTGGAATCAAAGTTGCTTCTACTTAGCGCCTCCTAGTGGATTATGACAAAAAGGGGAAGAAGGCATTACATAGAAGATTTGGAACTTGAAGATCCTTGGTGATATTGCATGTTTAAGGGGAAGTTCGCTTATCTTTCATGACATTAACTCCATAGGAAGTTCGTGCTCATTTGGTTTTGTCATTATCAACTAGGGGAAGATTGTTAGGAATTATATTTGAGTTGATTATGACAAAATATGAAAGATGAAGGACTTATGAAGACAATTGATGAAGAGAGAAAGACAAGGGACTTACTTGTTAAAGAAGACTTTATTATTTAGTCCCTAGTAGTCAATTTTAACCCTAGACTCTCTAGTATATAAAGAGAGGCAGGGAATTAGATTTATTGTGTGTCAAGATGTGAACACCAAAGGTGTGTGTGTGTACAGGCGTTAGGGGAGAACGCCTAGGGTATTGTTAGTTAGTTAGTTCCTAGGCGTATGTTCATGTAAACGCCTAGGTTAGTGTTTAGTGATAGAGATGATGACGAAGAACTTTGTTAATAATAACAAACGATGTTTTCTTATTCTGCTGTGCATTATAATTGTTGTTATTATTATCCCCTAGAGCTCATAAACGATCTTATCACAACCATGTTCTTACTTGCAGCATTAGCCAGGAAGATTCGGATTGCCTCGATACGTGCAACTAGAGCAAATGATTCTTCAAAGTCAATACCCTCCTCTTGACGATATCCTTTTGCAACTAATCGAGCCTTGTTCTTTAACACATCACCATGCTCATCAAGTTTTACTTTGAAGATCCACTTTAGAGCAATGATCATAGCACAGTCAGGAGCAGGTACAAATTCCCATACATCTAGTCGATCGAACTCATGAATTTCTTCTTGCATGCCATTGAACCAGCTATCTTCATTCATGGCAGTTTTAACGTCTTTTGGTTCGACCTTAGATAGTACGGAATTAAAGAAGCACCATAAGGCATCAGTTGCAAGTTGTTTACGAGTGGATACTGGACGAGAAAGGTTTCCAATGATGTTGTCCAATGGATGATCATGTGTCCATTTTCTAAGGTGTTCATGTGGTTGTTGTTGAGGAACTGAAGTAGCAGAGTCGTTTTCTCCTGATGAAGATGTTTATGATGATGGTTCAGGAGCAAATATGTTCTCAGAGGGGGCATCTTCAGGAGTAGCAAAGGGATTATCTCCATCATAGGTGCCATACACAATTCCATGATGTACACTCGATGATTGATGATTTGTTGATGGGACAGAGTGATCAGCAGCAGGCGCTTCTTGACTTAATGACATAGAAAATGAAGGGTTGACTTCATTGACAGGGATAGGAGCAGCCTCTGTTGATGGAATTGACAGATCATTAGCAATTGGCTCATAGTGTTCATCAAACATTGGATCAAACAATTTCTTCAAATCATCTTCTGAAGGAGGTACATAAGGAGTTGCTGGTGAGAGATTTTGTACAAGAGACGAACCAATAGGACTACTTAATGAAGGTTGTGATGCGGGTCTAGAACTTGATTGTCCTGGAGCCATTTGCCCGGACAGCTCATCGAACGTGACATGAATAGTTTCCATGATATCTCGAGTTCTTTTGTTGTAGATTCGGTAACCCTTCTTGTTTGATGTATAACCTACAAAAACTCCAATGTCCGCCTTAGCTCTTAATTTACCTAAATCTTGACCGTCATTCGTTGGATAGCACAAAGCACCGAACACGCGAAGGTAGAAGAGATCAGGTTTTCAATTATGGACAAGTTCGTATGGAGTTTTTTCATGAGAGGTGTGTATAAGGGAACGATTTTGGGTGTAGCAAGCAGTGGCAATGGCTTCAGCCCAAAGAAACATTGGAACCTTTGAATAAATTAGCATTGTTCTTGTGGCTTCCACAAGAGTTCGATTTCGTCTTTCAACTACACCGTTCTGTTGAGGAGTTCGAGGAACACTTCTTTGATGACTGATTCTAACACTTTCATAAAATTAACTTAGGTCTTTTTTAACAAACTCTGTGCCATTGTCTGTTCGAACAATTCTAACAGTATTGTTGAGTCGAACCTGAAGCTGCTTGATAAGTTTGATGATGACATCTGGAGTTTCATCCTTTGTCCTCAAAAACTTTACCCAAGTAAATCGAGAGTAGTCATCCACAACGACTAAAATATATTTCTTCCCATTTATCGTTTGCACTCTCATTGGTCCGCACAAATCCATATGAAGGGTATGAAGAACTTCCATTATTGAGATTGTGGGTTTGGGTTTGTGGACATATTTCTTGCTTTTTCCCAATTGGCATGCTGAACAAAGATGATCTTTTTCATACTTTAATCTGGGTAAGCCTCTTACAAGATCCTTTCTGGAAAGATTATTAATGGTTCCGAAGTTCAAGTGATTGAGACGACGATGCCATAACCATGATTTTGTTTTTGATGCCTTTGACAACAAGCAGATTGGAGAAGACTTCATCATGTCTTCGATAGAGATGGTGTAAAGATTTGAACCACGAGTTCCTCTTAACAGTTCTACACCATCAAGTTCTCTAACGAAACAAGTATGGTTTCTAAAAGCCACTTCTAGATCGGAATCACGGAATTGACCAACAGAGAACAAGTTATGACCAAGACCTTCAACATAATATACCCTGGAGATTACACCTTCACCAACAACATAGTCTCCATAACCCATAATTGCACCAAAATGGTCGTTCCCGAATCTAACAGTCCCGATGAATTTACTCACGAAGTTCATGAGCCGCGAGCGATCTCGAGTCATATGATTGGAACAGCCTGAGTCCAGGTACCATAGAATGATTTGAACGATCTGCAGTTGAACACAGACAAGAATGGATAACTGGATAATTTGGATCCCCATGCAAGAATGGGATTGGAACACCCACATCAGAAGTGGAAACAATAGAATCATCAGGGATAGATGCAGTGCTAGTATCCGTATTTGACCTATTCAAAGTATGTTCGCTTCTTAAAGGAATAGTTCTACCAGTAGGCATCCATTTTCTAATGGGCATTGACTTGGAAAATTTAGGGCACAACTCATTAAGATTAAACTTGCGGCCAGTAGGTATCCACTGATAACCTATGTTACTAAATTTCCTTCCTGTGGGTTTCCAATGTTTTCTAACCTTCTTTCTCCACTGCTTTCTAGCCTTCTTAACATGTTTTATGGCATTAACAATCTTAACAGGGCATTTAACAGCATTAATCAAATCATTCACACCACATTCATGATTAGTAATAGAAACCAAGCAATCATCATTACATGTTTTGCCAAAAGTAGCAGAATTCGAATTAATCACAGTACGCTTATAGCTAATACTAGAATCAACACGATTCGTTTTATTCAACTCAAACTTAGTGTTCCTAGGGTAGTCTTCTACTCTCTTCCAATGCACATTCTTAGCTTGTGAGGTCCTATCTTGCTTTGTATTGCCTGGAGGCTTTGACCTGCTTGCTTTAATGTCACTGATTACTCCTGTAGAGGGAATTATGGGAACATTAGTTGGTTGGGCTACCTTTTGCATTCCTGAACTAGAAGTGCATGGACCTGAACTACTTGAAGGCACATTAAGATTCACTTTCTTAATGCTGGGCATAGAATGATTTGTATACTTAGCACTAGGCATGGAACAAGGCATCACAGCTTTATCTTTCGTACCTAAGGATTTAGGACATGTTGCTATTAAACATTCTAACATCTCCTGAGATCGTTTGGCCTGAATGCAAGCAAACCTAATTTCACTATCAAGTGGCTTATTTATGAAGTCCTCTTCTACAATCTAACGGAGACATTCAAGACTATCCTTAAGGCGAGCAAGATAATTGTGAAATACAAGTTCGTTATTCCTAAGATGAGAAGGAATGTATTTAACAGTCACAGTATATTTAGAGTATGCAGATGACTTTGATGCAACATTCTCATTGAAGACAAGTGGCATTTTCCCTTTTTCCTGACTCCTCAGATTCTCAATTTCCTTTTGTAAAGACGTTATTTTTTCGTTATTCTTGTCACGAGCGACTTTCATTGAATCATGTAACTCTTTAAAGTGTCATTTAACTTTTTCATTTTCTTCTATTTTTTTTTAGGTAATTCTGGTTTTATATTACTTCTAAAAACGGATTACAATAAGATGGCAGGCAAACGGGCAACAAGTTGTGCCGTAACCCCCTTTTGGATAGCAAAATCAATTCTACTAAAAATGAAATTTTGTGACTTAGGGGTTGCAAAATTACTTTGCACAACCCGTTGAACCCTAGTCAAAAACTCCGCAGCTGCCGAAGCTAGGAACCCAAATGTATCAAAGGCAAAAGGGGTAAATACGTGTTGATTCTTCTAGAAAACTCTCATTTTCCTTTTGTAAACATTAACCAAGTTTTGAAGATGAAAAGTTTGAGAACACTGAGAATCTAAAGAAGGAGGCATTTGGGAGCCAGTCACATTGTTCTTTTCACCCTTTAGTTGTGAAATTTGGGCTTTCAACTTTCTAATCGTGTTACAATGAGCTTGAATCTGTTCGTCACGTTTGTTTATTTCAAAAAGTGCATCAAACTCTGGAACATTTGAGGATGTCTTGATGTTTGAGGTTTTGACATTTTCCTTGAGATGTTGATATTTTAATTGCAAATCAAAATGTTCAACTTCTAGCTTAGAAAGGTTTTTTACCAAATTATCGTGATCATCCTGATCAATTTTCTCATTTAGTTTTGAGTTTTTGTTTTCAAGCTCAATGACACGATCATGGGAGACTTTCAAAGCAACAGTTAATTCATGAAATTGAGAAGCAGTAATAGAATGCTTAGTAACAGTATAAAACACATCTTGAGCCACACAACTTAATACTAAGTTCTCATTTAGGATATGCAAATTCTTCCTTTCAATTTCATTATATTTGAGTTCCCGTTCATAATCATTGACTTCAACAATCATTGCATCAAATTCCTTTTCCATTTCTTTAATATCCGAGTTTATCCCTTTTTGAAGACTCTCAAATTGACCTTTGAATTGTTTAAAGAAAGGCATGACCTCCGTTAAATAACATTCTTTAGTTTGCTCAAAACCCCTTTCCCCTTCAGTAATCCCAGTGGGTGTGATCCTTTTCTTACACGTTTTCTCAAAATCAACAAATAGTTGATAAACAACATACAGGCTGATTAAGGTCTTGCTATTATTGAACATAGTTCTAGGAACTAAATGCATTGGTGTATTTGGAGGATACACAGTAGCTGCAGGCAATTTCCTAACGGGAGGTTTTGTTTCAACAAGTTCACTTGCTTTTTGCTTATCCATATCTTTCTTCCAAAAAATTTGTTCTAGGGTTAATTGGGTTTGAGGCTTAAACCTATTCAGAGAGATCCAATTTTCTTTTGTGTAATCATGGGGTTTGAACGTAATGTTTTGCTTTTTACACTCATGATCTTTTAGCTTCTTATCCATTTTCTCCCTATTGACTTCTTCAAATTGCATATCTTCCTCAGTGCACTTAGCGCAACTAGGTTTCTGCCTAGGCTTAAGGATTTCATTACCATCATACATTACCTTCTGAGCCTCTCTAGCTATTTTACCATACTTAGGATTGGGTTTCTCAACGAGGGGAATAGTATGCTTATTGCTTAAGACTCTATACTTAGTGATCATGTGAGCAGTCTGAATGGTATTCCCTTGTACGTACAACTTATTTTCAAGCTTTTTTTCAAAGTTTTTAGATTGGAAAAATCCTTCAAAAGTTTTGATTCCTTAGCATTAAATTCTTGTTTAAGCACTTTAACATTATCTTGAAGTTCTTGCTTTTGCTTAACAGTTTTAGAAAGCTTTTCTTGTAAGGAATTTAACTCTTGTTTTAACACTTCTTCTCTAAAATTACTTTTTCTAATGATTGTACGCATTTAATCATCCATTTCCTGGTCACGGCTAGTTAACTCAAACTTAGCACGTTGTTCATAAATAGCAACTTGTTCTTTATAGGCGTTCAGCTCAGAGATAACAGAATCATCAGGGGCACAAGCAGTGTATTCATCAAAAACATAATCATCATTGACTGCAGAAGATACATCACTTGGCACAATCTCACTTTCACTTTGTGTCACATATTGTTCATATGGGACAATATTGCTATTACCCTCATTATCAATATCTGATTCATAAGTTTCAACAGTTTTTACTTCGTTATGTATCTTATGCTCATCCACCTCATCATATAGTTTTTATACCTCTGAGATGATTGATTATTTGGATGGACCAGCCTGTTGTGGTGATGAGACCTTTGGAGAGACCATAGGTGAGATGCTAGCCATGAAGATTGTCTGGGCAGTAGGTTCTGTTAATACAAATAAGCCGTAAAAACGTTTATTTATATTTTACGATCTTCTAATGTTTTGTCGATAACAAATGTAAGATCATTTTAAGGAAACAAATAAAATACGTAAATGGTTTGAACTAATAGTTTTCTAACATACTTACGCTTTCACATAAAACACTAAAACAAGTATAAGTGATTTTATGATTTAGATACATATGTATAAACAACTAGTGTTTACATATTGGGTTAAACATATACTTAAACTAAGTATACTAAAATGGGTAAAAACTAAGTGTATGCTAAATTGGGTAAATACAAGTATATACTAAATGGGTAAATACTAGCAAATGGTTTTTGACCCATGGTTTTATATATACCACTTAACCAAGTTCATTGTATCCTTAAGATACATTGTATCTAGAAAGAAAACCATTAATCAACCCATAACCCATGACCCATAACCAAAAATACCCATGGGCAAAGAGGAGCGGACCACGGATCCCTAGCTTTGTGCTAGCCGGATCCCTTGTGGTAGGGATCCGTGGGATCCGGGGAAACAGTAGGATTTTTCCTCTATAAATAGTGAGCCATTTCTTCATTATACCTCACCCCTCTCTAACATACTTCTCCCCTGAGTTAAATCTCACTAACCTTAGATCCAAGAGATCTATGTTTGTAGTTTTGTCTTTGTGTGATCTTTTAGGTTTCTCTTAAAGGCAAGATCACCACCTTTGAAGTCGAGCAAACTCAAGTCCATGAGTTGCCATGCTTCCTCATCATCAAGGCTATTGAAGTCCTTTTGTTGATGATCTCTTTCTTTCTTCAAAGAAGTGTAGTGTTGAAGACATTAGTGAAAGATGTCTCAAGCGTCAAGACGAAGATATTAGTGAAGGGTATCTATCGTCTATAGGATAAGCACTTGTGGTAGGTGCTTAGAAGTCAAGACAAGAAGTATTAGTGAAAGGTGCTTAGAAGTGAAGACACAAGACATTAGTGAAAGATGTCTTGTAGATCTAGTCAAAGGCATTAGTGAAAGGTGCCTTAGATGTACATTTGATATGGTGTCTTTCAATGTACTAGATAGACTAGCATTAGATCCAAGGATATTGATGTCCTTGATGATGTTGTAAAGGAGTAGATCTCCTTTGGGATTAGTCGTTCGTGTAGTGTGGTAGTAGTTCCTCCATTGCAATGGAACTAGGTACTTAGCCTAGTACCTAATAAAGGGTAGGTGACGTTGTGAAGGTATAGTTCACCTAAGGTGTGAAAGAACTCGGTGGTTAGCCTAGCACCGTATAAAGGGTAGGAGACGTTGTGTTAGGTGTGGTTCGCCTTGGTGTGAAAGAACTCGGTATTTAGCTTTGTACCGGAAAAAGGTTAAGCGACGTTGTGAAGGCTTCTCCGCCATAAGGAGATTGGTGTAGTGTTTACAAACTCTCGAGTAGGTGACTCGGGGAGTGGAGTAGGGCAAGGAAGGTGTCCTTGTAGCCGAACCACTATAAATACTCGCGTTGTGGTTTTGTGCTTCTTACTCTTATCTTTTCATTACATATCTTTATATGCTTGTTTATCAACATCCAACACTCACAACCAAATAGATTGACATAAGTCGATCTAAATAGTTTAAAAGGAAGTTTTAATTGGTAAAACTATTCAACCCCCCTTCTAGTTTTCCACAATTGGCATCAGAGCTTCGTTACAAAGTTTCTTTAAGTATATTGTACTTTAAAAACTTGATACGATCCATGGTTAATTGAAAACTACAAAGAAGGCTTTTTCATAAAAACAAACACCATGTCTTTTAAAATTATATGTTTGGATGTTGATTTGATAACAACATTTTTCTTATTTAATTTTTTTTTATTGCACTAATCTTCCTTGTCATGTTGATTAGTCAAAGCTCATACCCACCAAGCTTTAGGAGTTGCTTGGTAACAAGAATACCTTCCCTAAGAAGGTATCTTAAACGTAAAGGAGCGGGAATAGTCTAAGTGACATTTGCTGTGTCATTTGTAAAGACATTCCTAAGTGCGCTAAAGGTATGATTTTCTTTTTACTTTGCTTGATAATTAAGTATACCTAGTTAGGTATTTATATGATTATCTTTTGTGCAAATTACATGTTTTACTTGAAGCTTCATTAGGAAGCCTTTTTCTCACATACGTGTTTTATTTCTCGTATAAAGTCATGGTATATAAAACTTATGTTTTGTTTCTTTTAATCCAATAAAACAAAACACGAATTTCAAAAAATTCCTCCTTCCCCATAAAAACTCCCACCGTCGACCACTTTATCAAAACCTCATTTTCAAATCTTTCAATTTCAAAAATTTCCTCTCATTCAAAAACTTCATCTTCCTCCTCATTCCATCTCAATCGAATTCAAGAAGATCCGTCATAAACATGGTTTACATCGCACTCGTGCTCATCGCCCTAACACTCATCGCACTTGTGTTCCCTATGATGAAGTTCTCATACGGAGACATTTACTTTGTGTTGTTAATCTATATTGGGGTCATATACCCGATCCTTTGTATCATCCTTAGTATTGAAATGCAATATTATTAATCTAGTTTATCTAGGTTACTATTATGTGTTTATCATTCCTTTTGATTTATATGTTTTATATTTTTGTGATATATTAGAGGTCATGTATGCATGCTAAAAGAAAATGTAGGATAAAACATATCTCATGGTATAAAAACTGTAAAACCTTTTATCAAATCTGTGTCTATTACTATAGATCCACGGATCCCGGAAGATATACTAGCCGGATCCCTTTTGTAAAGGAACCGTGGGATCCGTCCTACTGGAAAACAGTTTTCATGAAATATTAAAAACCACTATCTTTCTAAAAGTAATAATCTACTAGAATTTCAAAACCATGAGTTAGTTAAGTGTTAAATACCATTGTTAATAAAATCTAGTAAAAACGTTAGATTATTATAGGTTTACCTTAAACATCACCTCCTATTAACCCATCACTTCTATAGGTTCAACTATGACGCATGAATACGAGTTTGATTTTTCACTCACTAGTGTCTACACCCCGAACATCTCCCTTGAGCCCAACACACCTGGCAATCATGTCCGTGGGTTCAATAATCTCGAAAATCGTCACTTCCATGAAGGACGTATTGTAGACACCTCTCTACAATTCGAAGAAGGTATCAATACCTCCTTCCGAGCCATAGGACTAGAATGTCTTCTTGAAATCAACGAGAAGATATGTCCAAGGTTCATAATGGAATTCTTCTGTCAAGTCGAACTCGTTCGTAACGAGGATCGCTCTCTATCTCTTTGGTTTTACATCAAAAACCAAAAGTTCACCCTAACCCTTGGGCATTTTGCTCACATTCTCCGGATTCCAAATCATGGACAAAGTGCCTTCACCGAAGATTGGTCTCTTGATTTTCTCTTCAACTTTCGTGAAGAAAATAGTCCATATTGTTCACACATACCCTCTCCGGAAGATTTAAATCGCATAATATGCAAACCTCGACCATATTACTCCAACCCAAACATTATCCATACACAGGATATCCGAGAGGAGTACAAGCCTCTTGCTCTCATTCTACGTGAAAACGTTTGGAGTCTTAGGGGAAATCGAGATATTCTTCCCGCTTGTTGTGCTCACATGTTGTACTGTTTGCTAACACAACAACCATACAATCTCGCCTACTTCTTCGCAAGACGAATTGCAAATCTTCAAGGCTCCAAGAATAAACTCATCCCTTATGGAATGTTCTTGACACGCCTCTATCACAATGTTATGCACTTCCATCCTTAATTTCAAAGTCCGTTGTACGTACTTGTGAACAAGATGATGGAACCGCTAAACATATCTCTCATGAAGACTTTCTTCATTCTTGATTCCACCAATACCCATCAATCACATAATGATCCTCCTAGCGAAGACACTCAAGGAACCTAGAATAGTCAAATAGGATCAATTCTACTCTACTCATTATTTATCAATGTAATCCTATTTCTTTCATGAAATAAAACATCTTACATTTGATATCCTAGTTTTAGAACTCCTTTAAACAAAACTTAGAATATAATGCATTGTCAAGATCATTGCATACCTTTAGTAAAGGTTCTGTCTAGTAGATAGACGGATCCCAAATGTTGTACTAAACGGATCCCTACATCTAGGGAACCGTGGGATTCGGCAAAACAGAAAATGCAATTGCAAGCATTGTATGTCAAACAAATCCTTAGAACACCTCACACTAATCTAAACATAGTGTCTTAAGGTATATTAAGACTTTATCAAGATAGGTTGATCTTTCCTACTCATTCCAACTCACATAGAACACACTCTAAGATATTCATAGATCTATCACTTTGTTTTAATCCATCACTCTTCCGCTCTCAAAACTCACACTTCATATTTTTACCCTTCACATCTAGGTTAAAAATCTTTTATAACAAAATTGATCATAAATCAATCTCACCTCAAAATTGATCAAAGTTGATCAAATCCTAGTTTTCCCATCTCAAAACCATTAGGATATTTTCCAAAACACAATCCTAAGTCACAACCTCATCTCTAGGATCATTTAGCTTCAATTGACACTCTCCTATTTAGTGTCATCATGAAAGTTCCAAATCCTTCCACAAAAGACAATCATTAGCTACATCACTCACCACCTTCAAGTACTTAAGCACCCCTTCATTTAAAACACTTAAGAAGACTGAAACACTCAAGATGTTATAGGTTTAGATTTTAGAAACATCATTTCCACTCCTTCATAGCTACTGATAGCCGGATCCCTAGGATTAGCCTAGACGGATCCCTCTGAGAAAGGAACCGTGGGATCCGGATGACAGTATAGGTCAAATATTGCTAAAACAATCATTTCAACTTATTTTCCTAACTCAAACACTCCATCTCATCTTAAATGAGTTCCTAGATCAGTCCAACCTCTGAAGTTGACTCTTGTGCATGTCAATCATCATACTCCAATGAATCCTAGTGGGTTAAAGCTTAAATGCACTTGCCAAATCTCTTAGTTTATAAACCACCTTGTTAGGACCTCCATAGTCATCACTCTCACTCTAACTTTCAGCCCTTGAAATCATTTCATCATGAGAAAAACCCCAAGTAGTAACTTATCCAACAAAGAACCACCCATGAAAAGGGCTCGTGTTATACACGAAATTTCCTCAACCGAATCATCTCCCGTCAAACCAACAAATGAGAGAATCATTCATCATCCAATCAAACCAATTCCTAAAAGGATAGTACCCACAAAACTACCTATGCCTAACACTACCATACCTCCTAGGCCAAACAATATCATCTCCACTAAACCATCACCATTGGTTCCTAGAAATATTTCATTTACTTCACCACTATCATCACCACACCTCTACAATTTAGAGGAGTTGCCTCCTAGGCCGTCTCATCCGCTTCCGCCGACAACATTCTCCTCATTAGGAGGAATAATGGTTCAAAATCAAGGTGATGAGTCAACACTTGCTCCGGCTTCCTTTTCGCCGTCTCCATCATATAATCCTATATGGATTATGAGAAATCATCAAAGTCAACCACCCGACCATATGGAAGTTGACACTTCCTTACCACCACCATCATTCTTGGTCGAGGCATTCTCAAATGCACCTCCACCAATCCCTCCATCGTTTGAAGCCCCGCAAGCCGCTTCACTTGATCCTTCGCATCAAGCCATTTTATTTCCTCCACCACCACTACCTAGCCATGACAAAGATTGCTATCATTGTCAACATGTTGAAAGTTTGATACATGAAGTACGAGAAGACCAACGTTTCATGTTCTATCATCTCCTCGAACGTTTCGACGAGATCAAACCTAAACAAAACTTGAGCTAGAAGATTTTAGTGGTGTCCTAGCATCAAGCGTTAGATAGTCTAGAAATTCCTAGTCATGTATTGTCTATCTTCTTATTTTTAGAGTCATTTATATCATAAATCTTGTTTTATTAAATAGGAATTACATGCTACTTGTTATTTTTCTGAGAATATGTATTCATATCTCATTTATGTGATTACATTACTTGTTATATCACCTTTGCTGATTTTAGTCATCAGCCAGACGGATCCCTCAGTATTGCCTTGACGGATCCCTACTAGGAGGGAACCGTGGGATCCGTGAAGTCAGAAAGTTTTTTTTTTCTCTCTTAAATCACATTTGCAGGAAATTGTGAATTATACTTGTTTTCTAACTCTTGTTTTGCAGTTATTCAATTAACACATAAAGAATTTAACATCCTAAAGCTAGGGGGAGCTTGGTATCAAAATGATACGTTGCAAAATTACTTTCAACCTTTGATTTAAATTTCATAACTTCCCGTTGCAAATATTGCAATAATCTAGGGGGAGCATACCCGTCACATTGACGTAATCTTTTTCATAAGTTAGTTGCAAATGAACTAGAATAGAATTAGTTTCTTGACGCCCTTACTTAAGGATGGACTCGTCAAGGGGGGGTAACGACGAAATCCTTTCCCGTTACTTGCTCTCTATTTTTTTTCTTTCCATTCACATGTTTTTCTTAAAAACAATGTGTTACTTTCTTTCAAACACTTTTTGTTTCGACAAAAAGGGGGAGAAGAAAGTAAAAACTACAAATTCAAACTTTTACAAATTTTAGCTTTTCCTTAAAATAATCTTATGTTTTGTCATCAACAAAAAGGAGGAGATTGTTAATACAAATAAGCCGTAAAAACGTTTATTTATATTTTACGATCTTCTAATGTTTTGTCGATAACAAAAGTAAGATCATTTTAAGGAAACAAATAAAATACGTAAATGGTTTGAACTAATAGTTTTCTAACACACTTACGCTTTCACATAAAACACTAAAACAAGTATAAGTGATTTTATGATTTAGATACATATGTATAAACAACTAGTGTTTACATATTGGGTTAAACATATACTTAAACTAAGTATACTAAAATGGGTAAAAACTAAGTGTATGCTAAATTGGGTAAATACAAGTATATACTAAATGGGTAAATACTAGCAAGTGGTTTTTGACCCATGGTTTTATATATACCACTTAACCAAGTTCATTGTATCCTTAAGATACATTGTATCTAGAAAGAAAACCATGGATCAACCCATAACCCATGACCCATAACCAAAAATACCCATGGGCAAAGAGGAGCGGACCACGGATCCCTAGCTTTGTGCTAGCCGGATCCCTTGTGGTAGGGATCCGTGGGATCCGGGGAAACAGTAGGATTTTTCCTCTATAAATAGTGAGCCATTTCTTCATTATACCTCACCCCTCTCTAACATACTTCTCCCCTAAGTTAAATCTCACTAACCTTAGATCCAAGAGATCTATGTTCGTAGTTTTGTCTTTGTGTGATCTTTTAGGTTTCTCTTAAAGGCAAGATCACCACCTTTGAAGTCGAGCAAACTCAAGTCCATGAGTTGCCATGCTTCCTCATCATCAAGGCTATTGAAGTCCTCTTGTTGATGATCTCTTTCTTTCTTCAAAGAAGTGTAGTGTTGAAGACATTAGTGAAAGATGTCTCAAGCGTCAAGACGAAGATATTAGTGAAAGGTATCTATCGTCTATAGGATAAGCACTTGTGGTAGGTGCTTAGAAGTCAAGACAAGAAGTATTAGTGAAAGGTGCTTAGAAGTGAAGACACAAGACATTAGTGAACGATGTCTTGTAGATCTAGTCAAAGGCATTAGTGAAAGGTGCCTTAGATGTACATTCGATATGGTGTGTTTCAATGTACTAGATAGACTAGCATTAGATCCAAGGATATTGATGTCCTTGATGACGTTGTAAAGGAGTAGATCTCCTTTGGGATTAGTCGTTGGTGTAGTGTGGTAGTAGTTCCTCCATTGCAATGGAACTAGGTACTTAGCGTAGTACCTAATAAAGGGTAGGCGACGTTGTAAAGGTATAGTTCACCTAAGGTGTGAAAGAACTCGGTGGTTAGCCTAGCACCGTATAAAGGGTAGGCGATGTTGTGTTAGGTGTGGTTCGCCTTGGTGTGAAAGAACTCGGTATTTAGCTTTGTACCGGAAAAATGTTAAGCGACGTTGTGAAGGCTTCTCCGCTATAAGGAGATTGGTGTAGTGTTTACAAACTCTCGAGTAGGTGACTCGGGGAGTGGAGTAGGGCAAGGAAGGTGTCCTTGTAGCCGAACCACTATAAATACTCGCGTTGTGGTTTTGTGCTTCTTACTCTTATCTTTTCATTACATATCTTTATATGCTTGTTTATCAACATCCAACACTCACAACCAAATAGATTGGCATAAGTCGATCTAAATAGTTTAAAAGGAAGTTTTAATTGGTAAAACTATTCAACCCCCCCTTCTAGTTTTCCACAGGTTCATCATCGACATCAGAGTCAAATGCATCACAGTCTGTGACTTGAAAGGCATTTTGATGATTGTGACCTATTTCCTGAATTGGCTGCTCATCTACATCAGCATCATATGTCTTAGCATTCCCTTCTACAAGAAACAACAACTCCTCTTCATCCAAAGCTGCTCCATTATCCTGAGCTTGCACAAGCAACATCTTGTCTCTGAAGTTGTTAGCCTTAATAGTTTTTATTAGAAGTGATGGTCATTCACATTTAGGAACTTTATATCGTGTGTTAGATATCGTGATAGAATAGTCAACGGGCTCGTGGATTGGACTAAGCTAAATGGGTACTAGTTATGTTAAGCTTGCCTTTTATCCAATCCAACCCATGTCCAACCCACGAATCCCATAGAAAGCCCTTTAGGGCATCTTGTATTTAGAGTATAAATACCCCTCAAATGGTCATTTGAGGGGTTTGCTTGAGTGTGTGTGTGTGTGTTTCTTTGGAATAAAGTTTCCTTTCTTATCTCTTTCTCTCTAAACATATACACGATCTATACATCAAGTCACCAAGTTCTTTTCTTCATCCTTCTTCTACTTATAGCGTAACTGTTGTGGTTTACGCATAGTTTGCGTTTGGGAATAAAGTTGTGATAAGGTATACGTGATAAAAGGGGCTTTACAATTGGTATCAATCGCCTAACAATGGTTTAGGAGTGTTTATGTTTGTTTTGAAGCTTGGTACTGTACGCGTAAAAGCTCTCGTTATATATCTTTGACATGCATAAAACGTTAATTTTTGCACTTAAAAATTCAAGATTCTTGTGGTTTAAGGTTTATTTGGTGCTAAAGTTTCAGTTTTTTGCAAAAAGTTCTAAGCTTTACGTGTTCTTCTTCAGTTTTAAACTCGTACGAATTGGGTGGGTCATTTCTACACATAAGCTATCTAAGCACTTTGGGTGAAAAAGGTCAACATTTTTGTGTTATTCGAGTGTTTTTAAGGCTGTTTGTGCAAGAGAAATTGTTTGAATCACTGGAAATTTTTTACGCGTAGGTCAAAACCCTAGTTCTACGCGTAAGAAAAGTCAACACCCTATTTCTACTCATAAGTTTCTACGCATAAGAGTTTTGTGCAGTTTCTTCGAGCTATAACGGTGACTCAGTGCTTCCCTCACTTGGATAAGTTTGTGGAACACTTCGACTTTTGGATATCTTTTACACTGTGATAGTGTAAAGGATTTTTGGGCAAAACCCTAGATTTACGCATAAGCTAAATCTTACGCGTATAATTTCTTATGCATAAGTATTTTCTTACGCCTAAGCTTGTCTTACGCATAAGTAAATCCCACGCATAAGGATTCTACGTTTAAGCTTTTAGTCTACGCATAACTCTATTGTTACGCGTAAGTTGGGTATTACGCGTAAGCTCTCGACGCCTAAGCACAATCTCTACGCCTAAGCATCATCTACTCGTAACTTCTTGTGTCTACGCCTAAGCTCTTCTTGGCGGGAAAACTTGAGTAAAATTTAAATTTTTGAGACTAAACGTTCAATTTTTACGCGAAATTCAAATTTTGGTATAACTTGGAAAATTTTGGTCAAAAATTCAAATTTTTTGACCCAAATTCAAATTTTTTCGGTCAAATTTGGCGTCAAAATTGTCATAACTCAAATTTTTCATACGACCTTAGAATTGATTTTTATAGTGAATTTCAAATTTTGAGAGAAAAAATTTAAGGCCTTAGAACCAAGTTCACGAGTACGACTTTCAGAAAAACTTCAAACGGCAATATCTTATTAAACACAACTCCTTTATCGTTGAATCGATCCTACATCAACTTTATCAGATCATACCTTCATCAATGGCAACTCAACAAGATATTCATGCAGCCGGTGCAGAAAACCGTCCTCCTATGTTGGAAAAAGGTGGTTATCTTCAATGGACAAGTCGAATGCTTCATTACATCAAGACAAAACCTAATGGAAAATTGATGATCAAATCCATTCAGGATGGACCCTTCATACCTCGACAAGTCCAAGTCCCTGGAAATGCTGATGCAACACCTCCCATCCCACCATCTTCTCGTGTTCAAAACTAATCATAATACACTGAAGAGGATCAGAAACAAGTCGATGCAGATGACATGGCAATTCATAATGTCCAACTGGGTTTACCAAGAGACATCTTTGTTGCTGTAGACAGTTGTGAAACTGCTTTCGATATGTGGGAACGTGTTAGACAGCTGTGTCATGGAACAGAAATTGGTCAACAAGACATGGAGAACAAGCTGCTAACTGAATGGGAAAAGTTCACTTCAACTCCAGGAGAATCCATTGAATCCTACTATGGAAGGTTTTGCACTTTGATGAATGAGCTTATCATAAACAAGTTAGCACCAAGGACTATCGTGCAAAACATCAAGTTCCTGAACAATCTTCCAGAAGAATGGGGACGATATGTCACTATTGTCAACCAAACAAAAGACTTACATCAGGTGAACTTTGATCAACTAAACGATTTTCTGAAACAAAACCAAGCTGAAGTGAATGAAGTCAGGAAAGAAAGATTGGCAAAGAATCATGATCCATTGGCTCTTATTGCAAAGACTCAACCTTCAGTGAATACACAACAACAAGCTTCATCATCTTCTAACAACAACAACTTGCAGCAATACATTCCACAACCACAAGCTGTTATCCCTCAACAACAATTCTATCTACCAGAACAACAAGTACTACAACAACAGTATCCACAATACCAGGAACAAGGAATCACTGATCCTGCAACTGAACCAGAAGAAGCCTTGCTACAGGTATTTTCTTTATTGGGTAAAGCATTCAGAAGTCGCTATTCCACACCAACTAACAACAACCAAAGGATTTCATCAAACACTCGCAACAGGCAAATTGCACAGCCGGGTGTGAATATGGGTAATCAAGGACAAATGGTTGGAGCTATTGGGAATCAGCAGGGATTTGCTACTGGATTTCGCATGGGTAATCAGGCGGCTCCGGTTCAGGGTAATTAGTTGGGTCAGAATGTTGGAAATCAGATGGGACAGAATGTTGGGAATATAGCAGTGGGTAATCAGAATGGGAATGTTGCAGCTCCAATCGTTGGGAATTATGGAAATGTGAATCAGGTTAATCAGGTTAAGTGTTATAACTGTCAAAGAGTGGGTCGCATGGCACGAAACTGTCCCACTGCCACACAAGAAGAATGTTGAGTTTTCTTCGGAAAGCTATGCTGTTAGCACAGAAGCAAGAAGCAGGGATGCAGTTGAGTGCTGAGGAAAATGATTTTTTCGCTATTGTGGATGATTTGGAAGACCTCGAGGAAATCAATGCGAACTGCATCTTCATGGCAAATCTTCAGGAGACTAAGTACGACACTGACTCTGACGCACCTCCTGTCTATGACGCCAACGCAGTATCTGAGGTACCAATCACTGATCCATGCTATAACAATGTCATATTTGATGTGTTTACTCATGACGAACAGCATTCTGTGACGCCAGCACCTACTTATGATATATACCTGGACAATCCGAGTTGTAGCAATACTAACTCTGAAACTCCAGATGTGGATCCCAGTGGAGGCTGTGTGGCACAAAATACTGAGACTGATGAGGAAACACGTGCTTATTTTGAATCATTAATCAATAACTGTGGCATTGAAATTGAGAAAGTTAGAACGGTCAATCGCGAAGTTAAGGCAGCGAATGCTAAATTGACCGCTGAGCTTGAGAGTTACAAAGAGAACGCCAGAGCCTATGAATTTCATACAAACAAACTATCAAAATTAGAAATTGGTTATCGAGATTCTGTTTTAAGAGAAAAACAATTGCAACTCAAGTATGACACACTTGATGTGAATTTGAACTTGAAAATAAAAAATTTAAACAAGGAAATTTCTGATCTAAATGACCAACTTTCTAAACAAAAAGCACTATTTTCTGATCTTGAAAAAGAGAAGAAACAGTTGATTGCTGATTTTTCAAAACGAGAAGATTCTCTTCTTGATGAAATTCTGGATAAAAATGAAACTATCAAAAAATTGGACAATTTGCTTCTTACAACGGGTCATTCCGCTAAAACAAACAAGATGCTTTCTAATCAAGTAAATCCGATTTTTCATACTGCACATAAAATCGCTCTTGGTAACAACCCTTCTTCGTTCCCCAAGAAAGCTCAGAAATCTCAGAATGTGTTAAACAATGGAAAACCTTTGCATGAACCTATAATTGTGCATGATTCTCTTGAAACGTTGGAACTATCTGAGGAGAGTAGATCAAAAATGAAACAAAAACATCCGGAAATCAAACCAATTGATTATAACAAATGGAACAAAATTAATGGTATTTCGTTTGTTTCTCATAAAGAACAATCAACATTTTCCACCACACCAAGTGTTTCTAACAAAGTGTCAACACCAGTTTCAAAATCAGATTCAAAACCAGTTGTTGTCTCCAAATCTCTTTCGAACATTGAACAAATGTCTTCAAACAATCCTTTTAACACAAGTGATGCGCGAAGTATTTTAGAAAATGTGAAAACTAGAATTGCGGATCTTCAAGAGACTGTTAAAACTAAAACCAATATTACAACAAACATATGGTTTAATAGTTTTGATAATGCACAGAAAAAGTTTTTTGAAACTCAAATTGCCCCTCAGCTGAATAACATCAACTCAAGGGTAATTCATTTTGAACAAGCATTTTTGAAAGAAACAGCTGACTTTGTCAAGGAACATAAATCCCTGGTTAAGCAAGCTAATGAAAGTGTTGAACACATCAAAGTTTTGGAAAATTTAAATGATTCTCTCTTCGAAGATGTTCTGACTACTGATATTATGTCCATCATTTTGCAAACATATTCTGTTGAAGATCATGAAAGACTCCAGTCTGAGACCTCTGAAATTGTTTCAAAATATGAAAAAGCTCTTGAAAAACTTGAAAAATAAAATGTCTCATATTTTAAACAACTTGATCGAAAAACTGAGGAATGCAAGTCGTATGAGCGTGCCTACAATAACATGAAAGCGAAAAATGATCTTTTGAGGGCTCAGCTGGAAAGTCAAAAAGGAAAGGCAGTGGATACTGTGATTAAAAAACCATTGACTGCGGAGAAAGCAAATGTTCCCAAACCGGTTTCCAAACCAAAAATGTCTGTTTATATGCCTCCTCCAAAAGTCAATGAGAAAAATGTTTCATCAAAACCAGTCACTCCACCTGCCTTGCCTAAACAACATGTTGATAAAGGAAAAGCGGTTATCGAGAAACCAAAAGTTTTAGCACCTGGCCTTTTTAAGATGAGTACCACTAATGCGTCTGCCTCCACATCTAAAACATATGGAACAAACGACATAAGTTTAGAAAAGCACTCTAAAGAGACTAGGAAAGCTGAAACCACCTCCCTTCATAAAAATGTGAATCCTAATGCGTGTGCCTTACCTTCTACAAGACTAGAAAGCACCTCTAGGAGCAGCAGACTAAAGCCTAAGAGCAATACAAGGAACAATAGAGTCTCGACTGCCTCTAGGAGTAGTAGCTTGAATAAAGAGAAGAAAGTAGAAGAACACCCTAGGAATTTACCGCTTTTTGAATAAGAAAGACATTTCATCTGAATGTACTGAACCTATGAAACTTGCTAAGTCTAATGAATGCGTTGAATCTCTTTGTTTAACTTGCAAGAAATCTTTAATTAATGTTCAAGATGATTGTGTTTCTAAAAATGTGAATGATAAGCCTGTTAAGAAGAAGGTTCCAAAAATATCTTACGCTAAACGAGTAGGAAGACTAGTTGCAAAACTTAGACTTTACACTACTGACAGGAACTATAGTGTATACTTTAGGGATGATATTTGGAAACCCACAGGTGGAACTTTCACACTCCAGAATGGTACAATGAGTGATAAACCAGAATTCCCTGTAGAAAACCTCTTTGCGTGTGATCAGGATTTTACCTCTAACCCAAAGGAACCAAAATCAAAACGGTTTCCACAATATTCTTTTTATGTTACTGGCAGGTTATCGAAATTTGTCTTTGGATCGTCGACTCGGGTTGCTCCAAGCACATGACCGGGAATCTGAAGCTGCTGATCAATTTCGTCTGGAAATTCATGGGAACCGTACGTTTTGGAAATGATCATGTAGCAGCTATCATGGGTTATGGAGATCTACCTTTTGGAAATAATTTGATCACTCAGGTTTACTATGTCGAAGGGTTGGGTCACAATTTGTTTTCAGACGGGCAGTTCTGTGATGCAGATTTAGAGGTTGCTTTTAGGAAAAATGCTTGCTTCGTTAGCAACTTGGATGGCACTGATCTCTTAACTGGTAATCGTGATACAAACTTGTATGCTATCGACATCAATCAAATGGCCTCTTCATCACCAATATGTCTTATGACACGAGCATCTGGAACACAGTCTTGGTTGTGGCATAGAAGGTTATCCCATCTCAATTTTGACACCACCAACAATCTTGCCAAAGACAACATCGTCAACGAACTTCCAAAGTTCAAATACACCAAGGATCACTTATGTCCATCATGCGAACAAGGAAAAAGCAAAAGAGCATCATATAAACCCAAAACCGTACCTAGTTCGGAAGCAAAGTTACATATGTTGCACATGGACTTATGTGGC
The DNA here is from genome assembly GCA_019973895.1 of Chrysanthemum seticuspe. Lineage (NCBI taxonomy): Eukaryota > Viridiplantae > Streptophyta > Magnoliopsida > Asterales > Asteraceae > Chrysanthemum > Chrysanthemum seticuspe. Next base: position 115,792,573 of record BPTQ01000004.1, on the reverse strand, counting down.
CCAATGAGAGTTGAAAGCATTAATGGGAAAAAGTATATTCTTGTTATCGTCGATGATTATTCGAGATATACATGGGTTAGGTTTCTGAGATCAAAGGACGAAGCACCAGGCATCATCATCACCTTTCTGAAACGTATTAAAGTACTTCTTAAAACTCCAGTAAGGGTTGTAAGAACAGACAACGGCATAGAATTCACTAATCAGGAGTTAAGAACTTATTTTGAAGATGTTGGAATTACACATCAGACATCAGTTGTTAGAACTCCACAACATAATGGAGTAGTTGAAAGAAGAAATAGAACTCTTGTGGAAGCTGCTCGCACAATGCTAATTTATTCTAGTGCACCGTTATTTCTATGGGCTGATGTTGTTGCCACTGCTTGTTTCACTCAGAACCGATCCCTTATCCATCCAAGATTCAATAAAACCCCATATGAGCTTGTGAACAACAGAAAACCTGACATCTCTTACTTTCACGTGTTTGGCGCTTTGTGCTATCCGACGAACGACAGAGAAGATCTAGGTAAATTGAAAGCTAAAGGTGATATTGGAATCTTCATTGGATATTCAGATAACTCGAGGGCATTCAGGGTGTATAACAGAAGAACTAGGAGGATCATGGAGACGATGAATGTGAAATTTGATGAACTTTTACATATGGCTTCTGAGAGACTCGCTCTAGAACCCGCACTAAACCCGCAGACTTCTGGACACATCATTTCAGGACTCGTACCTCAAAGAGCTCAATCAGCTGCGTATGACAATCCTAAAGAACAAGAATGGGAGAAATTCTTCGAGTTAATGTTCGATGAATACTATGGTGGAACTTCGACAAATGCATCAAACCATCATTCCGCTGCACCCGCTCAAAATCATCCACCACCACCAACAGAAGATGCATCCACAACAGTCGAAACCAATGCACCAACTCCATCTACATCATCTACATCTACTCAAGTTCTTGCACCCGTTCTACCAGCAGTTGATGAGCAAAACCAAAACCATAACGATGCAACATCAGATGAAGACTTATTTGAAAAACCCGTTTGCTACGGAATCAGCTGAATCATCCTCAAGCTTACGAGAACCATCTAACTCGCATATGTATAACCAACGGTATCCTTCTACTCTGAAGTGGACAAAAGACCACCCAATTGAACAAGTTATTGGTGAACCTTCAAGGCCAATTCAAACGAGACGCCAACTTGCCACCGATTGCGAATTATGCATTTACCTTTGCTAAATTAGCAATATAGAGCCAAAGAACATTCACGAGGCAATGGCAGAACCCGCATGGATAGAAGCGATGCAGGAGGAACTTCTCCAATACCGTCTAGATGACTCTTGGGATATGGTTCCAAGACCAATTGACATTCGCGTCATTGATCTCAAGTGGTTATGGAAGAACAAAAGGGATGAAGAGATGACTGTAATTCGCAACAAAGCTCGTCTTGTGGCCAAAGGATACAGACAAGAGGAAGGGATAGACTTTGAAGAGTCATTCGTGCCGGTAGCTAGACTTGAAGAAGTCAGGATATTCTTAGCCTATGCCGCTCACAAAAACATCACGGTTTATCAGATGGACATTAAGACCACGTTCTTGAATGGAACTCTGAAAGAAGAAGTGTACGTGAGTCAGCCAGAAGGCTTCATCGACTTGGAACATCCAGACTACGTCTACAAACTCAAAAAGGCAATCTATGGATTGAAACAAGCTCCGAGAGCGTGGTATGACAAACTGTCCTCTTTCCTTATCCGTAACAATTTCACCAAAGGAACGGTTGATCCTACCTTGTTTACACAAAAATGCAAAAACGACATTTTGATTGTTCAGATTTACGTGGACGACATCATTTTTGGGTCCACTAATCCGAATCTTTCAAAACATTTTGAAAATCTCAAGAAAAGCAAATTTGAAATGTCATGATGGGGGAACTAAAATTCTTTCTTGGTTTACAAATACATCAGTCCCCTCGTGGAATTTTTATAAATCAAGCTAAATACACAACTGAGATTTTGAAAAACCATGGTATGGATAATTGTGACTCTGTCGGAACACCAATGGCAACTTCACCAAAAATTGGAGCCGATTTGTTTGGGAAACCTATTGATCCGAAGAAATATCGGAGCATGATTGGTTCTCTCATGTATCTTACTGCTAGTCGACCAGATATTCATTTTGCTGTTTGCTTATTAGCACGGTTTCAGGCAAAGCCTACCGAACTGCACCTCAAAGAGGTTAAACAGATCTTTCGGTACCTGAAGACATCCATTTACATGGGACTTTGGTATCCGAAGGAATCCGGATTTGATCTAATTGCCTTTTCAGATGCGGACCACGCAGGTGATCAAGTTACAGCAAAAAGTACATCAGGAGGAGCACAATTTTTGGGTGAAAAGTTAGTCAGCTGGTCTTCAAAGAAACAAGATTGCACTGCACTTTCAACCGCTGAAGCTGAGTATGTGTCTCTATCTGCGTGTTGTGCTCAAGTTCTTTGGATGAGAACACAACTCACAGATTATGGCTTTACTTTCGATAAAATACCTATGTATTGTGACTCGAAAAGTGCCATAGACATATCATGCAATCATGTTCATCACTCAAAGACTAAGCATATCAGAGTACGCTATCACTTCATAAAAGAACATGTGGAAGAAGGTACTGTTGAATTATTTTTCGTGAAGACAGATTACCAACTCGTTGATCTATTAACTAAAGCCCTTCCAAAAGAAAGGTTTGACTATTTAGTTCGACGAATTGGAATGCGAAGCCTAACCCCTGAGGAGTTAGAACGTCTTCTCGAATCTTCTTGAAAATGTTTTTCCAAAAAGCTTCGCTGTAAATATTTTTGAAAAACAAAATACAAAATTTGAAAAACCAACAAAAGCAAAATATAAAAATATAAAACTTTCAAAACTACAAAAACAATAGAAAATCAAAAAATCCAAAAAATATTATTCTCACGACATGTCTCCTGTATAATCGATATTCTGTACGTTTCTAGAACTGTCATTCAACAATGATACGGGCATGTACAGATGCTTGAGCGAGAGTTCTTTAAATGTTTTCTAAAACATGTCGTTTCTAAAAATTTCTTCAAAAATGGCTTTCGTATACATCAATACGAAACCCGGACTGAAATGATGACTTTTGATTATTTGCAAATCAAAACTCGTGTTTTTAAAGAAAAATCAAGTGTACGCTTCAGTGCACTACATTTAAAACTGGTGAGAAATCATCATCATCTTGAGCACCTTTTCAAGATTGTTCAAAAAGATTTTTCAAAATCTTTCAAAATATTTTGTGCTCAAGATAACTCCCTCTAAAACCCTTTAATTGATTATACTTTATTAAAGAGGGAGTATAAAACAAAAATGTTCCAAATTCATGCTTAAATCAAATCCGTTTGTCTCCCCAAAAGATTCTAAAATGTTGTTTAATCCGATGATATCAAAAATATCACGAATATGCTATTTTTGAGGGGGAGGAGACGTGATTAAAAAGTGATCAAAAAGTTTAATGATCGTTGTTTGAATCCCAAAAAGAGCTCGACTCAGTTAAAACCAATGAATTGACGAGGAATAATGTACCATCTCGAGAAACTTTCTATGGACTTGACCAGGACGGGTAATAATTTCAAGCTAGTTCTCTAGTGATGTAAACGTTTCTCGAATCGGTCTAGCTCATTTAAAGTCAATCAATTCAAAAAGTGTGAACTCTACCCTCTATGTGCAGATTCCTGTCAAAACTTATAAGCACATGTGAAGGGGGAGTGTTTCTAAAAATATAAAACTCTCGGAATGTTTCAAACACGTTTTCTATCAAAAACACTTTGAGAGATTTTCAAGAAAAAGGTTTTATGGCAACAATAGGACAATCATGGAGTTATAAGGTGACTAAGGATAGGAAATTTGTCCTATGATCCGCCAGAGCCAGAGGGGTCTACCCAAGGACATCACAAATAGTTAGTATTAGAAGTCCTTAGGAATGATTGGAAAAAAAAAGGAGTAATGTGAGAAAGGAGAAAGAAGGGGTTGAAGAATTAAAAAGAAATGTAATGATAAAGGGTGAAAAGAAATAGCCCTCCATATTCAACCTTAGGGCAGAAACCGGGTTCAATTCATCTGCTACTGGTTGTCACTAGATGACACTGGTATTGAAGACAAAGACGTCATGGACCCAGTGACGCACTGCATTAAACCTTCTAGCCACTCAATTCCTCTTAAAAGGATTTGTTTCATTCTCACTGGGAACCCTACATAATCTATCGACTTTCTCTTAGAGATTGTTGGTATTGAAGAAGGAGACCCTCTCCCTAGTCTCCGCTCAAGAAAACCAAAATGCACTATTGAGTCTAGAGCCACGAGATTCATCAAAAGATCTCATAGGAACACTTGACATGACATCGCTAGCTGTTCACCAATAAGGGCACAAGTGGATATATTCTAGAGTCCTACGCAGATCTTAGCAATCTGCCAGAACATTTATGAGAAGTTTCACATCTGTGATCTTCAGTGATTGAATGGAAACTCCTGCCAGGGTCAACATCAAGCAGCCCTGACAGCAGGTCACTTCGGTAACTCCCCGTGGATTACGCTTAGTGTGTCTCAAACGGTCTACAGTCATGGGGTGATGCTTCGGTGTACCTCAGCGACTCATCTGAACTGTAGGTGTACTTCGGTACATCGCGTTATCTCACTTGTGGGACTCCAGTTCAGGAACGGCCTCTGTGAGAATTAGAGACGTGTTTTCACACTATGTTGTTAACACCCTCAAAATTCAAACTTGTAAGTGCCAGAATCCGCTTATTACTAACCTGTTTTTATGTTTTCTTCTTATGGAAGCTTCGGAGCGGATTGATCGTGCAGATTCTCCACATGCTCATACCAACAACACATGAATGTTCTCATCAAAATCAAAGGCAACTCAAAGTTAAAGATGATTCTTCGTCAATGTCAAAGAATCTACAAAGTGTAAAGACTCGAGAACTTCATCATTGGAAACTCAAAGTCAAATAGAAGTGTGAGCATGGTGGAGAAAGACGTGGAGACACCAAACCAAAGAAGTTGACAACGGCAGACAACCACATTATCTGATCACAAAGCATGAAGGAACAAAGAATCGAGACTATTCTATATCTATGCACAAAGTTCAAGCTCGAGAAAAGTAAAGACCAAATCAAGTGGAGCATCTTTTGAATGACCACCCCTTAGGGGGAGATTGTTAGCCTTAATAGTTTTTATTAGAAGTGATGGTCATTCACATTTAGGAACTTTATATCGTGGGTTAGATATCGTGATAGAATAGTCAACGGGCTCGTGGATTGGACTAAGCTAAATGGGTACTAGTTATGTTAAGCTTGCCTTTTATCCAATCCAACCCATGTCCAACCCACGAAGCCCATAGAAAGCCCTTTAGGGCATCTTGTATTTAGAGTATAAATACCCCCTCAAATGGTCATTTGAGGGGTGTGCTTGAGTGTGTGTGTGTGTGTGTTTCTTTGGAATAAAGTTTACTTTCTTATCTCTTTCTCTCTAAACATATACACGATCTATACATCAAGTCACCAAGTTCTTTTCTTCATCTTTCTTCTATTTATAGCGTAACTGTTGTGGTTTACGCATAGTTTACGTTTGGGAATAAAGTTGTGATAAGGTATACGTGATAAAAGGGGCTTTACAGAAGTATTCTGCATTCTGTGGACGTTTTGGAGATGTTCCGTTCCTTGCAATATGTTCCTCACCACCACAGTTGTAGCATTTGATTGGCTTTGCTTATCCTTGATTTGCATTCCTTCCACGATTCTGATTTGCCACATACCCTCCACCAACTCCACCTCTTCCTTGTTCATACTGCCTTCCTTGAACTGGTTGCACCATAACCTTCCCATCTCTGACGGTAGCTTGATTATGTGGGTTGGATGTTGTTCTGAGATTATTGTTGGTGTGTGGGAGGGAATTTAGATTTTGACTGACCATGAGAGATAGTTGATTGATGAAGTTTTCCATGAATGTGTTTGAATCAGGAGGCTTGTGTGATGGATCTGGAATGAGTTCGTAGTTACCATTTCCCGTTGGTATGACTTGAGAAGCTTTGGTGGTAATTCCAACATTGGTATAGAAGGCTGTTGAATCATTTGACGAACTTGTTTCTCCCTATTTAGATTTGAACTGTTCAAGAATCCTTCGTTCAAACATAGCATGTCTCTCATTCTGAAGAAGAAAGGCATACAGTTGCACATAGTTGGTGTTCTTTAATCCTTTGGTTAGCTTCACAGAGGTGACAAACTTGTGCCATTCAGGATTCATGTTGTTCACAAACTTTGAGTTCAGCTGAATATTTGGCATGGTCATTTTGATGTTCCTCATGTCATTTACAAGCTTGTGGAATCTCACGTAATATTCATAGACACTTTCTTCTGGTTTCATCTTAAAATGCTCAAATTCATCATACAGTTGTGATTCTCTGTCTTCCTTAGTTAATTCAGAACCTGAGAAAAGCATCTTGACATTGTCCCAAAATACCTTAGCTTCAGTGTTGTGATTGATCAGCTTGTAAATGTCCTTAGGTAAACCCTGAAGTATGATGTTAGAAGCCCTGATGTCTGCATCGTATCTCTTCTTCTCATTATCAGTCAGTTCATCATAAATTTTAGGTATGTCCAGTCCTAATATCACCGAGCCATCAGCAGCAGTATCAAGTATGTCTCTGGTTGTCTCAACTTGATATGGTCCTTCATCAATTGACTTGAGAATGTTGACTCCATTTTCTTTTCCCAAACAGTACAACTGATCGGTGCCAAACCGTCAAGTTACCTCACACAAGCTAGCCACTTGTGAATGGCTAACCGTAAGAAACTTAAAACAGTTCAGACACCAATGCAATGAAGATCAGGAGAGTATAGGGTTTCCCCAGGTCGTTATGTCCCAGCGAGCTATGCGATGAATCACCAAACGTATAGTGATCGAGAGAATTTGAATGAGAAAAGAGGTTTGATTATTAACAATTATAACTAAAGAAAAAGTTTATAAACTACAGGGGCTTAAATGCAAATTAAAGAAAAATAAAAAGATAAACTATATTAAATAAACGCTATCACTATTTGCAAAATGATGTTTTTGATTTTTTCTTTCATAAAAATTAAATTTAAAAACTACGTAACGTACAAAAGAAAATGTGATACTGAAGCAGTAGTAATCCTAAAAATATGAAAATGATATTTTTACAAACCTAATGATAAAAGAAAATTTATAGAAAAAAGAAAATTATTTTTAAAACTATTTATCTAATTATTATTAGTTAAAAACTATTTTTACTTATTAAATAATAGCCTAAAGTACAAGAAAATATGAAATAAAGCTAGAAAAATGAAATTATGACTTGGAAAAATCTAAAATAACTAAAGAGAATTTTCAAAATTAATTTTATATTTTTCTGATTATTTTTGAATTTTCTATGAATTAAAAACTATTTAAAACTACTTAAATTGCTTAAAAATACAAATTTAACTCAGAAAAATCTGGAAAAATATTTTTTTGACTTTTTATATTTATCTTAACCTAAGAAAAATGAAAAATTATTTTTTTTGAAACTTTTCTGATTTATTTGTATTAAAAGCTAATTAAAAAGACTTAAAAACTGTTTTAAATCAAGAAAAATACCAAACAGTACTAGAAAAATATGAAAAATTCAAGAAAAGTCTAAATTAATATTATGAATCTAAGAAAAATGTAAAAACATAGGGTTGTGTGTGGGATTATTAAACTGCAGTCACAAGTGCTTATAAATAAGCACTTAGAATAAGCCAAAGGCACCAAATGACCACCAAACTTATACAGAAGCTACAATATGCTCAAAATACCCAAATGCAACAAGTTACAACTATCCTTAACCTCTATTGAGCTGATTGAACAGATTTGATGAATTGAACTTAAGTGCAAAAACAGGTTTCCAGCTACTACTTTTAAGCCAAAGAATAAGCTACTCAATAAGCTGAGCCTTAAAAACAGAAGTTGGAACTTAAAGAAGACCTGGCCAAGAACTTGTAAACCAAAAACCAGACTTGGACAAGCTCTTATGAGCTTATTACAAGCCCTGCACAAAACTGTGCACACTCAGTATTCACTGAGTTTGTGCACAGGGGAAATAAGACCCAAATGACAAGCTGTTTTGGAGCTTATAAAAAATTTACAAAAATATACAAAAATGGTAATAAGAAAATAGACCAACTGAAGTTTTTAAAACCACAATTTCATTTGATTTGGCCCAGAAATAAGTCAATGAAAAATCACCCTAGTTAGACTGAAAACTGGATTTTCAACTTTGACTTTTGACAACAGTTTTGATAATTTGACTTTGATGAACTTTGAGACCAATTTGTGGACTGATCTTGATGTTAAATGATGAAATAAAGCTAATGAAAGCTATACCTATGATTTCTAAACACAAAACAAGTTTTTGATTTCTAAAAATCCTATCAGTTAAGTACTTAAGACAGATTAAAGATGAATTTTGACTTAGAGAGTGTGCAGACACAATATTGTTACTAGAATGGTTCCAGTGACTTATATCAAGACTGATAATGCAAATATTAAGTACAAACCAGAGCTCAAGTTCTAGTCTACCCACTGATCCAAACACCACTGTCAAAACTGATATGCAATTTGAACTAAGCTAACCACTAAACTAGTTTGTTTAATTGATTAAACTGAGTTTAATCATCCTAATTACAACTTAATAAACAGATAACAACTACTCCTAACCACAAATACAGATTATACAGTGACTTTGAAAATGAACTTACATAAGGTCCTAGCCACTATGGCTTGAGATTAGTCAAACACAGATCCACTATCCTATTTATATCAACCCCATTAACTCTGAATCAACCCAAATCCAGCACTGCATCACCCATATCCATTTCCATTTCAATTTGAGCTCAGTTTGACTTTCGTTGACCAAAAACCAAAATTGCTGGAAACTTGAATGTAAGCTTACAAAAAGCTATAAGTAACTTCCATAGACTTGTTTGAGCTTAAAAATAAGCTACTAAACGCTTGTACATAAGATTTTAAAATTGAAATTTGTAACAGTGAACATGAAACATGAAATGTGAACACAAACTTGAATTGATACTTGAAAATAGTTGTAATACACTGAAACAAGTTAGTTTGATACAATGAAACTTGAAATAACAACTAAGAATCTATTTAAGACTTAAGAATTTAAAAACGACATACATTTGAGAATTAAACTAAGTACTCCTCTTTTCTCTCTTTCTTCTTCCTTTATTTATACCCAAATGTGCATCTCTCACTCCTCTGAGCAGTTCCCACTTTAATTTGGGGCCATTGGATAGCTTGAACCATTATTGGCCGTTTGATCATATTTGGCGCCAAAAGTGATATATCAACTGGGAGGGTTGAGTGAAATGGAGGAGGGGGCATCAAATGCTCTTTGGAGTTTGGTGGAGGTGGGGGGAACAAGGAAGGGTGAGGTTGAGCTGGGGGGATGGGAGTACTGGTTTTGCAGGTGGGTTGTTGAAGAAGAAAGAAAAAAAAGGCGCGGGGGTGTTTGTTTGACTTGGAGAGTTGATTGGCTTAATATATTGAAGGGGGTCCAAAATGGCAGGGGGTCAAGGGGTAAAAGGCAGGGTCCAAATGGTTTTGATAGGGTCCAAAATGATATAAAGGGTATTAATAACAAGGACTTGTTATGCAAATTCTGAAAATACAAGGACCAATTCTGCCATTTTGTCAAAGTTGTTCCAAGGGACCAAAAGTGACAAGCTCCAATAGTACAAGGACCAAACTTGACATTTTCCAATTTCCAAGGACCATTTTTGCCAATTTTTAAACTTGAAGGACCAAATTTGTAATTTCTCAAAACTTTTGATATTTTTCACCAAAGGACTAATTTTGACAACTTATGATTTTAAAAGGACCTTTGGTGATTTTTCTTTTGAATTTAGTGCTCAGGGACTATTTCTGACAATTTTTGAAACTTGGGGGACTGAAACTGCCAATTATGCAAACTTAGCTCATTTTTCATCTGATTTTAAACATTTTGCATCTGAAACATATAAAATGCAATTTTGATATATTTTCAGTATTTTGATGCATTTCTGAGCATTTTTAAACGTTTTGCAGTTCAGATTTAACCAAAAATGATGAGTATTTACACACTCATCAACAACCTAATTCGTTGAGCCCATGAGTCATAGTCAGTTCTGTCAAGCATAGGTGGAAGAGTATCTGATCCGGCTGCTTGAACGTCCTCAGCAACAGAAGAGATGATTGTGGGCACGTTGGTAGACATGTTTACAGATATCACGGGATTTTATAACTCTATGATTAAACCGGGAAATAGATTCTTTCACAGGATTTTACTGAATCAAGAGGAAACCGTTTTAGAAACAAAATCAACCAAGTTGTTATAACCCTTGAAGACAAGTCGCTAAGTAGCAACTCGCTAATGGCTCAAGTCACTGTGAATCAAGTCGCTAGACACAAGTCGCTATGAACCAAGTCGCTAAACACAAGTCGCTAAAACAGCAAATCGCTAAGCTGACAAGTCGCTAAAGAACAACTCGCTAAGTAGACAAGTCGCTAAGGAACAACTCGCTGAGAGGTCAAGTCGCTAGACACAAGTCGCTATGAACCAAGTCGCTAAAACAGCAAATTGCTAAGCTGACAAGTAGCTAAAGAACAACTCGCTAAGTAGACAACTCGCTAAAGAACAACTCACTAACGAACAAGTCGCTAATAATAATAAAGACAAGTCGCTACGTCAACCCAGTCGCTAGCCGAAGTGGTGTCTCCACTACTTTGTGCTGTTTTTCGTCTTGTCTCAATAGACAAGTCGCTAGGACTCAAATCGCTACCACTTCAACTACAAGTCGCTACCAAATAACGAAGCAAGTCGCTACTAAGAATATTTATCCGAGAACCAAGTCGCTAGGTAGAAAAACTTAAAAACAAACCTTTTCAATCCAAAACAAGCCTAACCACAGTGATTCAAGCTTTCCAACTCAAAACCCAAACACTTACAATGATTATAAACACAAAAGTACACTCAAAATTCAAACTTTAACACAAGAAATGATCCAAATGATGCAAAAACCACTAAACTTTTTCAAACCCAAAAACCATATAAAACCACTAGAAATCCAAGGATATGTAAGAGAGATGATCAAACCATGGCTCTTGATACCATTTGTAACATATTGGATTTCACAAACACATCAAACCATGATCAAAGTTGGCGTATACAATAAGGTTTTAGAGAGAGAAAGAGTTAGAGGTTTGGGAACTTAGTGAGAGAAAGTGAAAATATTATTATGAGCTCCAACCCTCTACCTTGGGAGGTAGAGGGTATTTATAGTCTTACATAAAACGCCACCTACGGGCTATGGATCAGGCATACAGTGGGTAAAGACCCGTCCGTCCTCCACGGTGTTACTTAACTAAATACTACTTAACATTAAATAACTACGACTACGAGCTTTCTAACGATTACATATACTTGAGGTGACTGACACTTTAATAACTGGATTTACTAAATCCTAACATTTGTAGAGCGTCTCGGATGGTGTCCTTTGCGAGATCGTACCATACTTCATCCAGCTAACAACTATATACAGTTGTGATCTTATTCCATTTAACCATATCCCAAAACTGCTAAAGATAGATTGAGGGGATCGTGGCACATGAAGTGAATGCACTGAAGAAGTCCGTGTGCTTTAAGATGTCCACCGCAATCTTGTTGATAGGATTTGGCTGAGACTTTTCCATGTCTATGTAGCAATTACTTTTCCCAATAGCAACCCATTCGGGAAAAGGAAGAATCTCTTCATTAGTACGAGTGGGTGGTGGGATAGAAGCAGCTTGGTCAATTGGTATAGTCATTTCAGCCATTATATATGTACAAACACATTCACAAAGAGAGACATATGTAGAATGGTTACGTTAGATGAGATATAGCTTTGACGCTTTGGACAGGCATGACCAAAAACCAAGACAATGGAAATCATAAGACATAATTATAGAATTAAAGCACTTAATGAGAAATGGCACAATCCCGGGATAATTTCATTTTGATCAACATTACAAGTTAGACAAAAATCTGTTTTGACAACTTGTGATGATCAAGTCTCAATTGACAAATCTCAAGAGGACAAGTCGCAACTTAGTAAAGACACCAGGGACAAAACGCAACATGACAAAATGCAAAGATCAAACCTCAATCATTCCATACCACACATGAAAAAATTCAACAGACAAATCGCATAACACAACAAAACACAATGAGGGCAAGTCGCTATGGCTTAAGTCTCAGTTGGTCAAAACGCAGTAGACAAAACACAAGAGACAAAGCGCGATACACTATGAAAAATCGCAATAATATATTAAAGTTTGCCATAATGGGTCCTACATTTTATAATAAAATATTCTTTAATAAACAAACGGTAAGACTTGAGATTTGACACAAAACGCACCATAGTCAAACTAGACAAAACGCAATTAGGAAATACAGTCAAATCGCAATAAAGAATTATGAGCACAAATCGCATCTAAGATCTGATCACCAAATCGCAACCATGAACAAATAACCAAATCGTAACCAGGAACTTGTTGTAAATACAAAACGCAACCAAGAACTATTTCCAAATCATAACCAAGAACAACTATACCAACATGCAACCAAGAACAACACTACCAAAATGCAACATAGAACAGATTTACCAAATCGCAGCTAAGAATAATTCAATAATCTGCTCCTAATCACAATCATATCGCGTTACAATACAATCATTCAACGGGCAGCATAATGTAATGGCAACAATAATCAATGATCTCTACTTGACACATATTAGAGACAATCATAACCATAATCCTTAAACATTATACGATAGAAATGACAGAATCTCAAATCTCTTGAATCAAGACAATTAGGTCAGGGGAGACATATTCAACACACAATCAAACACTTACAACATCAATTGATTCTAAACCCATCACTTAAACCCAAATATAGTACAAACCTATGAAAAGAGGGTAGATCAGCTAGAAAAACCTAATCAAGACAATCAAGGGCAAGAATTAGGAAAGTGATGAAATAAGTGATATCTAACTAATGAAATGAGCCAGTAATTCAACACATACCTAGTATGAATTCACACAAGTATCACAGGGGAACAAGATGCAACGATGAGCACAAGAGAAAACAAGTTGTAAGAGTTTGACTGTTTTGGTAAAGTTTTGACCGGACAAGTCGCAAGGCCATTTATACTAACACACCAAACTTTCACTTATTGGCAACTTTGGCCCCTATGATTTACAAATCAGAATTTCATATTCCTAATCCGTTTCATATATTGGCATATTTGGCCCTTCAATCTTGACAAATCGCAGTGTCATATTCAAAATCTTTCATGCATTAAAAAATTTAGCCCCTCACATTTCCAAAAGTTTATATTTATCATGTTACATCCAGTTTGGACCCTTACAAATCATTTTATGAACATTTAGAGATACGAGAGACACTGAAAAGCAAATCAAGATAGAATACAAGCATGACAGGACCACAAATATACAAAAATCTAGGAAGCAGTTAGCAGATAGCAATCAAGGTCCTAAATTTAACACATAATCAACACATGAGACCATATCGGATTAGATGCAAGATTGATACCCTATCAAGTATGAAAGCCAGGATAGAGTTCAATGAGTTTAAGCAGCTTGACTGATATTCATAAATTTTGAAAATTACTCTCCCCCTCAATCAATGACCCGTGATCAAGTAAAGCAAATGTAGTCATTGATTAAGGATGAAAAATTTATGCACACTTGAGTACAATTGATTTAAAGACACTCTTTTGCAACCTCGTGAAAAACAAATACTTTTCTGATAAATCTTTTACGGATAAATATTTATATAGGCATGTTTTGAAAAACACATATGAACTTCTGCTCGAACTTCATCTAAATACCCGTCTAATTATTGAATGACATTTATAGGACCGTAGATGTTATCAATTCCAGAAGACATGCCTTGGAAACTATTTTTGGTGTTTTTTTTAGTTTTTCAAAATTTTATGGATTTTTAATGATTAAGATATGTATAGCGTGAAAAACTGTGTAGAGTATACCAGTGGTGAATATACTCTCAAATGAGGTTTGTTAAAGCACAAGTTCTAAGCAGCAGTGTTCAGGAATCATAGTACATGCACATCAATTCTAACATTTCGGAGTTCCTGAACCAGGAGACTTATGTTCTTTAGGCACCCAGACCATGAGTCTTTTCTTAATAGAATTGATCAATGTCCTGCAATTGAGTGAGGAACACCTGGACTAACATCACACGTATGTTTTCATTTATTTGGGTTAGCTACAACAGTATCCAGACTCTTGGGAATTTCACAATCAACCTTGGTGTTGCCATCGGTGGTCAATTTGCTGGTAGGAATCCATATGAGTCCAACATTCTTAAAAATTCTACAAGTTGGTATCCACTTAAGGCAAGATCTAGGAGTGTTTGACTTCTTAGGCACAGTGGAAGATGTATCCTTATTCCTAGTTTCTTGGGTTTTATCATTAAGTTTTTTTCTAGGAGAGGGATTAGTTTTATGAGACTTCTTCTGTGCATTAGAAGACTTTTTCTTATTCCTAGTCTTAAGGTTGAACCTTAGCCTGAGCATTTTCATTCACTTTCTTGGGATTAGCTTGTGAAGTGATTGGTTTTGACAAAACTTCTATCTCATCAACTTGGGATGCAAACCTTGTTTTTTAAAGATTTTGGTCATTCAGATATAAACGTAGTCAGTTGTCTAACAACATAACGATTTTGATGCATCATGTTGAACAGTTAAGAGTACCTCGGCATTTGACACATGTTCATTTACCGTTCTAATGGCTGCATCCACATCTTATGTGATAGGAGTTACTAAACAACTGATTGTATCAATCTAGCTGTCTCTGATCTTCTGCATTCAGCAAAACCTGATCCTTCAACTAATGCTTTACCCGACTCAACACTACTATCTCTTGATTGCACCGGACACTCATTCACTTTGTCATCATATTGTGCTCTTTCCTCAATGTACCTTTTAACATTATCCATGTGTTGGATCAATGTTTCTCTGAACACATCAGCTTCCATTCCAGTGTGACTCGTAAATCACCTTTCAGTCATATGATCGTCGTAATCCCAAGTGTATTCACCATTGAAGAATGACTGAAATTGTTTGTTTATCACCTAAAGTGCAGCTTTGGATCCGACTTCTTGAATTTTTTCTCTGTCAAGTTGTTGTTCAAGTTGTCCTAAGTTCAAGAACAATGTGCCCGTGAACGTTGATACATCTTGACGTAAAAGTGCATAAATTATTGTTTGAATCCCATTGTGAATCTGTTTTTAGTTAGAAGTATTGAGAGGTGTTAATGAAGTTGTTGAAAAGGTTCAATGCAACTCTCCTTTGCATGAACATGTTGTTGCTGTGACTGGTGTACTTCTCTCTCTTCTGAATCCGAGCACAAAGATCTCACATTACCATTGGCTGATTCAATTATGTTTAACCGTTGTGTATAGTTAGGACTCTTATGGTTGTCAACAGCATTGTACAATTTAAGTACTTCAGATATCACTAAATCAGGAGTGTAAGACATAATGTTGTTGTTAATGAATTTTAACAAAATCAGTAAGACGCCGTGAAATGTTGTTAAGTTGAACGTGTTATGATAACAGTTGAATCGATTCAACGATTAGTGATTGTATGTTAAAAGGGATACTGGATTGTTTGGATTAGGTGAATTGTCGTTTAATTGTGATTTGGTAAAGTTTGAATCAAATTACAGTCTAGATAAAATTTTGGGCAGGGTGTCTCCTAGACAAAACTCAAGATTTGTCTTCAAATAACTCAAATCGCAACCCTTCAAATCGCAGTTGTAGTCAAACCGCAACAATCAAACCGCAGAAAACCCAAAACGCAAAATTCAAACCGCAGACACAAACCGCAAGTAGAGACAAATCGCAACTTGTCAAGTCTCAGTAGACAAATCACACAATACTCAAAACGAAACTATCAAAACATAGTCAGCACAAATCGCAACACTTGACAAAATGCATGGACAAATCGCAGCAGACCCAGACAAATCGCAAGTCACTTTCAATCAGATACAAGTGTCACTATCATCCTTTTTGTCCTTTTAGCTAGCTGTCAAAATGCACTTTTATCTTTATACACAAACCGCAACAAAAATAATACTATTATAATCAAATCGCAACACCCAACTAGACAAATCGCATCTAAATCAGACAACTTGCAACCAATAAACCAGACAAATCGCAACGAATAACCCTTTCCGAGAGACAAATTGCAGTGATGAACAAAGTAACTTTTTCACCTAAAACCACCTAAAATTCACCCTTTTGAACCTTTTTGCTTGGATTCTGTTAGGTCACCATATTAGAAATAGAGAAGAGATGAAGGCGGATGAACAACACACCAAACACACACACACGTATAAGTATAGAAAGGTTATGCGTAGAGTGCAAGTGAAAGATAAATTGAACAACCAACCCTTAAGTGAGGGTTATTACATAGTATTTATAGGAGTGGGAGCTAAGGCAACACTCCTAGTCCCTTCCTTTCTCTTATGGACTTGGGCCTAGGCTTATGGGCCTTCTACATAAGCCTAAGCATAAATATTAACATAAAGGCCATATTAAGCTAACTATTACATATGAATCACTAACACTTGAATAAGGTTTAGGAGTGATTCCAACAATCTCCCCCTAAGTGTTAGTGATGAATGAATGAGTGATAAACGTTGTAGGCGCTGATGTAATAGTAGCTTTGACGTCTTCTGACATTCTTCTTTCTTGTGAGAAGATGTGTCTCGATTCGAACAATATCCCCAGTGTAGAGAAATTGTTTCTTTTGAAGTATTCTGCTTTGACGTCTTCATTTTTCTTTGTTCTTTAGTTCTTTGTTCTTTGAAAGTGATAGTATGTTGTGGTAATCTGCATCAGGTCTGCTTCGCTGCTCCAGTGTCTCCACGTCTTTCTCCAACATGCTCACATGCTCTTTAACGTTGGATTACAGTTGATGAAGTTCTTTAAGTCTTTAAATTTTGTAGATTCTTTGTAGATGAAGAATCATTCTGACTTTGTATTGCCTTTGATTATGAGAGAACTTTCATAAGTGATTTTGTTGGTATGAGCATGTGGAGAATCTGCACGATCAGTCCGCTCCAGAGCTTCCATAAGAAGTAAACATAGAAAAGGTTAGTAATAAGCGGATTCCGGCACTTACAAGTTTGAACTTCGAGAGTGTTAACAGCATAGTGTGAAAACACAACTCTAATTCTTACAAAGGCCGTTCCTGAATCGGAGTCCCACAAGTGAGATAACGCGATGTACCGAAGTACACCTACGGTTCAGATGAGTCGCTGGGGTACACCGAAGCATCACCTCATGACTGTAGACCGTCTGAGACCACTAAGCGTAATCCACGGCGAGTTACCGAAGCGACCTGCTGTCAGGGCTGTTAGATGTTGACCCTGGCAGGAGTTTCCATTCAATCACTGAGGATCACAATTGTGAACCTCTCATAAATGTTCTCGACAGATTGCTAAGATCTGTGAAGGACTCGATAACGTACCATTGTTGTTCTTATTGTTGAACAACAAGTGATGAAATGTCAAGTGTACCTAAGAGATCTTTTGATGAATCTCGTGGCTCTAGACTCAATAGTGCGTTTTAGTTTTCCTGAGCGGAGACTAGGGAGAGGGTCTCCTTCTTCAATACCAGAAATCTCTAAGAGAAAGCCAATAGTTTACGTAGGGTTCCCTGTGAGAATGAAACAAGCTTCTTTCGGGAGAAACTTGAGTGGCTAAGAAGGTTTAGTGCATGCGTCACTGGGTCCATGACGACTTTTAATCTTCAATACCGGCGTCATCAAGTGACAACCAGTAGCATATGAATTGAACCCGGTGTCTGCCCTAAGTTGAATAATCTGGAGGACTATTTCTTTTCACCCTTTTCTTTGCTTTTCTTTTTAATTCTTCAACTCCTTCTTTCTCCGATTCTCATTTTCTCCTTTTTTATAATCATACCTAAGGACTTCTAAGTACTAACTATTTGTGATGTCCTTGGGTAGATCCCTCCGGCTCTGGCGGATCATAGGACGGTTATTCCTAACCTTAGTCACCTTATAACTCCCTAACTAACCTATGTTGCCATAAAACCATTTTCTTGAAAATCTCTCAAAGTTTTTATGATTGAAAAACATTTTGTACCACTGTAAGAGTTTGATCATTTGCAGAAATACTCCCCCTCTACACGTGCTTAAGTGTTTAAACAGAAATTTGCACGGTGAGAGAAGAGCGCGCACTTTTGAATTGATCGACTCAAGATAGACAATTCCCCGAGGGACACGGTTACGTTGCATAGTTAAAGAGTTACATTGTCAGCTTTTAGGTGACAACTAGCTCTAATAACTATCTTAAAGGTGTGGACAAGCCTCGAAAGGTTTTCAAACCCGTCAAAGTTCATGTCTATCAAGAGCTTCTCGAATAGGTACAATTTACTTGGATAAGTCTTTGGAAGACAAATATTTTCAATGTATGATTGTTCAGATCCCGTCAATTCATGGGTTAAGTCTTTTCACACGACGATTCAAGTAGCAAATCAACATATTTCTTATCACAATAATTTTCTCCCCCTCAAAAATGGCATATAAATGTTATTTTTTATAACGTTTTGATAAAAAAATATGACCATTTCGATTTTTGTGGGAAGATTATCACGAAGAACAAGTTGTTTGAACAAATATTATAGCAAATACTCCCCCTCAACAAATAATACTAACTTTTGAGGTTTTGAAAAAATGTAAGGGGAAGTACTTGTTTGTTTGAGCAAAACCTTGAAAAATGAAAGGTTTGATAGGTTTTACTCAAAAGTAAGAAGCTTTCGCTCCTTTTATAGGATTGTGGCACTGAAGCGTACCACAGGGTCCTTTCATTACAAGAACGGGTTGTACACTGTTATGTGTGCACAAGCCATAATCATTGTAAATCACACATCCAAATTAATATGAAATAGAAGCAGTTTAAGGGGTATCAGGTAGTCCAGTAAGATCACCAGGAATGCGAACAGGGCGTTGATAGCCGGTGAGAGTAATCCTGGGACGACCACCTACAAAGCTCTCTAGTGTTCTGAACTGGTCCCTTCTGTACAACCTCTCATCAATCATGGTGATGATCCTCTTCACATCCCGTCTGTCCTGAGAGTTCCATCGCTTTGGTGTCCCAATGTCTTTATGTATATCCTTCAACCTATAAGCCAAGCCATCCCTAACCTTCTTCAATGTATGATCCCCAAACTTGTGAAGATCTCTACACGCCATCAAGCAGTTTTGTTGTAGCTCACTACGGTAAATTACTCTGAATGGTTTGCTGACGAGGGTGTATTGTGGAAGCTGGTTGATGTCGGGAAGTTCTAGCTGAGGTCTGGTGAAGTTGACACGGGTCTAATACGACTCAACAGCAAGTTTTAGATCTTCTACAGGTTCCTGTATCACTATGCTTCTGATGAATATGAGCAAGGACTTGATGTATTCACGTTGAATTTCAGTCGAGAATTGTCTCATGCGTCCCTGTACTTTGGCAAGATACAGATCTTCAATGTCGTTGAGAGATAAGTTCTGAAAGTCCGCTTCACAGAATTCATAGTCTCTTTCGTCCTGTCTTTTGACCATAATTTTCTTGAGGAAAGTGTAGTCCCATTTAGACGAAAGAGCTACATGCTTAACAGCAACGATTCCTTTAGTACTGAACACTTCATGTTGAGATTTCTGAACCTGGCAGCTTCTGTAGTAGATTCGTCGGCGTTCCGGCCAATGGTGAATCCCATACATTGCATCACGGTCATACAATTCCACATTGTTGGAAAACATGTGGGTAACCTTTTCCTCGATGGCTATGCAGTTAGAGTATATGGCTGCCGGGAACGGAAGTGTCAGTGATGTAGCGTATTTCCTTGAACCATCACTGCCGTGTAGAAGAAATTCCAAGTCGTTGTTGAAGAAGTAGCGAAATGGAATCTTAGGCTGATCTGGTTGGCCAATCGTTGGTAGAGGTTTAGACCAGTCAGTGTAGTAAGGAGCATTGTCTTTCCTGGAGAAGTCGATGTTTGCTTTAGGGTTGAGCCAATCAATGTTGTTGGACATGGCTCGTGCTATGTTTTCAAGATGGTATTCAACCTCGATGGCACTTTCCGAGCTGTCTTTTAGCAGTTGAAAGGCTTCATTCTTGATTCGTTTCAAATCTGATTTCGTCATCTTCTTCACTCGGAATTTTTCTTGCAGTAACTTTGCATGCTCCAATGTACTACCGTCTACCAGATCTTGACCTTCAGATGGATAGGGAGTAGAATTAACAAGTGTAGAAAACCAGTCGTATTCGTCAGTGTCATCCTCGTCTAGCCATGATACGACGTCAGCCTTGGGCGCCTTCTTCTTCTTTTTCTTAGGCCTAGATGAGGATTCTGGTTTCTTAACTTTGTCGGGAGAGGTGGGTTGTTGTTGGGGCTCATGGAATTCCTCATCGTCACCACCCGTATACTTAAAGTGATCACCGGTTTTCTGAGTCTGGGGTGGTAACTCATAATCCTGAGGTTTGTCAGTAGAAGAGCGAGGAGGAGATCTTTGTTGAACCGGAGTTCTTTGGGGTGGAGGTTGCATGGAGGATGATTCACCAGACTTCTTCGGGCATTTAGGCTCGTCATTCTTATCCTTATCCTTATCTTCTTCGTCTCTTGGACGTTTAGGCCTTTGAGCTTCTTCCCTGTAAGCTGATTTAAGTTGGTATTCCAGCAGTGCTTCAAACAATTTACCTTCGGAAGAAGTAAATGTTGCAGAGCGTTTAGAAATTTGAGCTACCAGCCTGTTAACCAATTCAGCATCTAAGAATATTATGGGATCAACTGGGTTGATTTTGACATGCATTGGTGTTGATCTCATAGTTTGCTTGGCCAAATGTAATAGATTCGGATAGAGTTGTTTGGTAAACATCTCATTTGTAACTCCAGGAACGATGTCAAGAAGGTACTTGTGAGTGTAACTTTTGATCATCTCGTTCATTTCCCCTTAAGGATCACGTTCCATGAACTTCTGGATGTACTCCCTTGCATCTTTCATCTTGTCATTCTCGTCATGAAGGTACTGTACCTGGTCAGCGAGAAAATTCGGCTTTCTATAAAGTACGTCTTTCTTTCTGACCTGCTTGACAGCTTTAATGATTCGAGTCTTAGCATGAGAGATCCAAGAGGCCGTTGGCTTCTTCACTGATTTGGATGTGGATCTGGTTGATCTTTTGGATGGTGGTGGTGAAGAGTGAGAAGATGAGTCTGATGATGATGAGACGTGAGGAGACTCGGGGTCCTTAGGTGGTTCAGAAGTTTCCTCCTTAGAACGTGCGGGACTGTCTAGAAGAAAATGATCATAGGCGGTTTCTTCTTCATTTCCAGACTTAGCCGTTTCATCCGCCTTAGTATCATCAGCAGGAGTTTTCTCAGTCTTTTCCGTTTCTGGTTCCTCAATATCAAAGTTGATGGAATCCTCAATCTGCCGTTGTTGTTGTTCGTGAGTGATGGTAGTACCAGTTCCCTTATCGGGTCGATTAACCGCATCAGGAACTGGTGTGGCTTGAGTGCCACCACTTGAACCTCCAGGGCCACGAGTTTGATCTTTTATGAATTCATCGGCAAGATGTTTGAGTCTGAGGTTTTTCAACTTCTTTTCATAGTCTTTTTGCTCATCAAATGTTTCTTCTTCAGAGCTTTCGTTGTCATGCTCAATCACAGGAGTTTTCCCTTTACCTTTGTGAGCTGGAGGACTGGGAGGTTTAGCTACTGATGGTGTTATATCGGTTGCAGTTTCAGAGTAGAAGACCTCATCGTCTGATTCGGTGTCATCAGAGCTTTCGTCCACTAGCTTTCTTGGCGGTTCAGGCTTGGGAATGGAAATAGGAACAGCTTCCTTAGAGGGAACTTTCTGTCTGTGGCCAGGTTTCCTCTTAGGGAACTTCCTTTTACTCTCAGTGCTTGCAGCACTTCCTGCACTTCCTCTTCTGGTTTTCCTTGTGGGTGTGCCAGAAGACTTGTCATCGAGAAAACCAACTTTGCTTTCTTCAACTGCTACCAGATACCTTTTGTATGTGTAGAGCTTTTTGATTTCATCAGACAGAAGGTGATCCGGCAACACAGCACCCTGTTTCTTTGTTGTTGATTCCTTGAATCTGACAGTTAGAGTAGGTTCATACAACATGTCATGATTGTTGGGGTCATTGAGTCTCTTGGGGATATCAGGATTAAGTCCAAGTGCTCTTTGGATCAACAGTTTTGTATATCTGATATAAGGAATCTTTGAGCTAAGCATTTTGAGGAATGACATCATATCGTCCCATATCAGAGCTTCAATTTCAATGTGCTTCATGTTGATCAAAGCCCAAAAGATATGCAGTTCCATGAGCTTGGGATGCTCATAGCCACTGTCACGACCGGAAACAGATTTGGTGATGATGATGTAGAGAGTTCTCCAGGGTTGAGGAATATTCTTAAGATCCACGTATGAATGCTTAGTGATTACTCCTGTAGCTTCGTCATAACCAATGTCGATCATGAATTGTAGAACAGTCTCTTCAGTTGGTGTTGCAACATAATCGGTAGGCTCGATGTCAGGAATAAGGAGAACAGTCCTTAAGTCTGCAGGTGTGATGGTGACTTGTTTGTGGTTAATCGTCACTGTTACAGCATTCTGTCCTTTGATCTTTTGCATTGTGTTCCAGAACTGATGAATGTAGATCTCAGGCACTGTAGCAGAATTTGAGAGCATGTTCTGATAAGGATGATTCTTCAGAATATCCACAGCAATCAAGCAAGAAGACTCTGAGCAGGTGAGAGTTTCAAAGTCAACACGAAGGTTGTTCTTTCCAATCTTCATTGGATAGCCATTAGGAAAGATATCAGCAACGGTGAGAACATTTGGTGCATCCACATTCTGCATTTGAGCATCCATGTCATGATCTGAAAGATATTTAGCCAAAAGAACCAACATATCGAAAGACATTATGTTAGTCAACAGATGGTTATATTGTCTAATTATTGAATGTGATATGTCGATGATTGTTACGAGTCCAATGTCACTTGTTTGTCTAATAGTCCAATGACGTCGTGATAAGTTACGTGAGTTGATTAACTTTAAGTTTTAAAGTCCATGTTTTCACTTATTATTCACAACTTGTTAAATATTTAAGCTTATTAGTGACATTATTGGTTTCGTGGCGTTATGATTTATTTATTTACAAGTTTGTACGCGTAACAATTCATAATTAAGGTTAAAACAAGGCTTAGGCATAGAAATGGCAGCTTATGCGTAAACAGGATAGGTGTACGCGTAAACCGCAAGCTTATGCGTAGGACCCTGACTTACGTGTAAGAAATATTACGCGTAGGAAAAAGGGACCTTATGCGTAGAGCTTACGCGTAAGCGCATATAAAACCTTACGCGTAAGGCTTACTCGTAAGAGTATACCTTATGCGTAGAGGTCACTGTTTACGCATATCCTTCACAGGATACGCGTAGTCCCATATGTAGAACCTTAGGCGTAACAGTTACGTGTAAGATTACTCTTACGCATAACCTTCTACGCGTAAGGTGATCCTTATGCGTAGATTGCTAATAACCTTGATTCTGAATTTCACGCGTAATAAACCTGAAATAAGTTAATCATAGAACCAATTATTAACACATACATTCAATATTCATCAGATCAAGCATGAAAAACTCATCAAACAGTTACGCGTAAAAACCCTTATGCGTAAACCTAAACCCTAAGGTTTAATTTCTACGAGTAAGAGATTTAGCCATAGGAATTGCACCAAAATGATTCTGGTAAGTCTAAGAAGCCTATTAAGTTGTCTTATCCAAGTTTTAACATCAAATAGGTCATGAATCAAAAATACCCAAACCGTATGAACATAAACCCTAATTTCCAATTTATGAATCATTAGTGTTTCTGGGTAATTTATGGGCCTAAATATGATCAATTCAACTTGAAAGCAACCTCATACAACAATCTTTATCACCAAAAACGTTCACATATGAAAACCCCCAAACTAACGCATGAACCCTAATTCACAATATCAAGCAATTCGTATTTCTGGGCGAGTATTGATGACAAAAATGGACTCATAGTTATTAAATGAACGTTTTGACATAACCATTTTAACCAAAAACACTCAAACACGATTATGTGTTCATACGCTTATGCGTAGAACACTAAAATCACTAAATCTCAAGTTTTAACCGTTGGAATTGTGAAAGATTCAAAACCATTGTTTAAAAACTTGTTATAAACACAGAATTACTTACAAATTGATGATCAAGTAACCGGATTTGAAGAATGATTTATATGCGTAGGATGAGTTTGGTGAGTATAATAAATGTGAAGAGTAAATGTTAGGTGGATAGTTTTATTAGAAAATACTTTAAACTTTTGACACTTTCAGTCCCTCCACCTCTATCATTTACATCCAATGCCTTAAACTTCCATTTTGGTTACCAAACTAAGAATATTTGGAAATAACTTTGACGACACTCCCCCTCGACTTAAGAAATAATGAAAGTTTATAAATATTAGTCCGAAGAGTGTCAGTAAACCAGAAAAGTGACCACCATTATTAAAGAAACAACCGGGATAAGATAACATGCAAGTACAACGGTTTTATGAAACTGAAAAATATTTGTTTTCTCCCCCCTCAACACTTGATCGAAAAAGTACTGAATTTTGAAAGATGTGAGTGTTGACGGAAGAATTGTACTTGCCATGTTTGAAGAAATATAGATAGAAGAATATTTTTGTTGTTTTATCAGGTTTTATATTTTTGTATTTTGTTTTTTAAAGATATTTACAAAAGATGTTTTGGTGTTTGACTGGTTTTTAAGAATGTTTTAAGAGTTCATCCAGTTCCTCTTGAGTCAAACACCGCATACCAATCCGGTGGACCAACTCATTAAACCTAGCAAGAGCTAAGGCTTTGGTGAGAAGATCTGCCAATTGGTATTCTGTACCCACAAAGTATAATTCAACAGTACCATGTTCCACGTGGTCCTTGATGAAATGATATCGAAGATCGATGTGCTTTGATTTCGAATGTTGAACTGAGTTGCACGAGATCGCAATGGCACTTCGATTGTCACAGTACATCTGAATTTTGTCAAACACGTAACCATAGTCTTTGAGTTGTGTTCTCATCCAAATGACTTGAGCACAACATGCCGACATGGCTACACATTCTGCTTCTATTGAGGAGAGCGATGTACAATCCTGCTTCTTCGATTGCCATGACACCAGTTTATCACCAAGAAATTGTAGTGCTCCTGAAGTACTTTTCCGTGAATCTAAGCATCCTGTGTGATCAGCGTCTGAAAAAGCTATTAGTTCAAAACCAGAATCCTTTGGATACCAGATCCCCAAGTTAATGGTTCCCTTGATGTATCGGAGGATTCTTTTAGCCTTAGAGAGGTGGGTTTCAGTTGGTCTTGACTGATAACGGGTGCAAAGATATACGGCAAACACAATATCATACCTGCTTGTTGTTAGATACATGAGAGACCCAATAATACTACGGTATTTGGTAGGGTCCACCAATTTCCCATATAAATCTGCATCTAGCTTCTTGGTATGAGCCAATGTTGTGGCATAGGTGTCACAGTTTTGCATTCCAAATTTGTTTAACAATTCAAGGGCATATTTGGACTGACTGAAGAAAATACCACGGGGTGATTGATGAACTTGCATTCCTAGAAAGAATGTTAGTTCACCCATCATTGACATTTCAAAATGTTTTGTCATTAATTTTGCAAAAGCATTTGAGTATTTTAAATGTGTTAACCCAAAAATGATGTCATCCACATAGATTTGAACGATTAAGATGTGAGCCCCGTGATATTGTATGAAAAGTGTGGGATCGACCGAACCTTTGGTGAATTTATTGGCAATGAGGAAGGATGATAACTTATCGTACCACGCCCGAGGAGCTTGTTTGAGACCATACAGAGCTTTGTTCAGTTTGTAGACATGGTTCGGGAACTTGGGATCAACGAATCCTTCTGGCTGGTTGACATAAACCGTTTCTTTCAGTTGCCCATTCAGAAAAGCAGTTTTGACGTCCATTTGAAAGACCGTTATATTCATATGAGTCGCGAACGCGAGAAAGATCCGAACAGCCTCAAGACGAGCAACCGGAGTGAATGATTCCTCAAAGTCAATACCCTCTTCCTGTCTATAACCCTTAGCCACCAGACGTGACTTGTTTCTGATTACGTTCCCTTCAGCATCCAATTTATTCTTCCAAATCCATTTGAGACCAATGACGTAGACCCCTGTTGGTCTTTCAACCAGTTCCCATACTTCAAGACATTTGAATTGGTTGAGTTCTTCTTGCATGGATTCTATCCAGTTGTCTTTTGTCATTGCGTCTTTAATGTTTTTAGGCTCAGATTGGCAGATAGTGAGAGCATAAATGCAATGTTCACCATCTGTGTGAAGACGTTATCTCGTAATGACTGGTTGATTTGGGTTGCCAATAATATTCTTAAGAGGATGGTCTTTTGTCCAACGATGTGTAGAGGGTTGATGTTGGTATACATTGTGCAAATTTTGAGGATTCAAACGGTTTGTTGATGATTCCGCGACATCAGGTGCAGCAATTTCATTGGCAAACGGGTTGAAGAACGCATTTGGATCAAAATCTGCAGGTGGGGGTACTTCATTAAGAACATCAGCAGCTGATTCAGCGTCGTTGGAAGCAGTTTGTTCAACTGTTGTAGTAGAGTCAACTGGGGATGCTTCTTCAACAGTAGTTGTTGTAGCAGGTGTATCAGGTATAAGAGTATTATCAGGTTGAGCAGCGGAAACAACGGATACACCTGGAGCACGTTCATCAATGTCGTCACTGAATAGAGGAGCAAATAGTCTTTCCATTTGTTGACGAGTAAGCTGAGGGCTTGTTTCAGCTGATGATGGGGTTTGGGGGAAGTTTAAGCGGTTGTGACCGGGTTCCAAGCTGTTATACTCGTAAGCCATTTCAGTAAGTTCATCAAAATTAGCATGAATCATTTCCATAACCTGCTTTGTACGAAGATTCCAGATCCAGAAACCCTTAGAATTATCACAATATCCTATAAATACTCCAATGTCAGCTTTGGCTTTGAGCTTACCAAAGTCATCACGATCATTATTCGGATAGCAAAGGGATCCAAATACATGAAAGTGTTTGAGATTCGGTTTATGGTTATGGATAAGCTCAAAAGGTGTTTTGTTGTGGCGTTTAGTAATCATTGAACGATTTTGAGTATAGCATGCAGTTGATACAGCTTCTGCCCACAAGTAATCTGGAAGTTTAGCATTGATTAACATTGTTCTTGTAGCTTCCACTAACATTCGGTTTCGTCTTTCAACAACTCCGTTTCATTCTGGTGTGCGTGCAATAGATGTCTGATACTCAATTCCCACTTTCTTATAAAATTCTCGAAGAGTTTGGTTAACAAATTCAGTTCCTTTGTCTGTTCTGATTTGGCGGACGGTGTTCCGGAGCTGAACTTGAATTTTCGTGAGAAAGGTGATGATCAATTGTGGAGCTTGATCTTTACTTCGAAGAAAGTAGACCCAAGTCCATCGTGAGTAGTCATCGACAATTACCAAGATGTAGCGTTTGCCATTAATCGTTTGCACGCGCATCGGGCCACACAAATCCATGTGAAAAAGATGAAGCACATGCTGAGAGTTGTGTTCCACCTTTGAAGGAAAATGAGCACGAGTGCTTTTCCCTTGTTCACAAGCTAAGTATAGGTGATCTTTGGAATACCAGAATCTCGGGAGACCTTCAACAAGTTTGTGTCGAGCAAGGTTGGTTATGGTTTGAAAGTTTAGATGTGAGAGGCGACGGTGACATAGCCAAGATTTTGTAGATGTAGCCTTAGAGAGAAGACAGATGGGAGATGAAGCAATCATGTCTTGCATGGAGATAGTGTAGAGACTGGATGAACGTTGGCCAGACATAAGATCATTTCCTTGTAGATCACGAATGAAACAAGTTTTCTCCCTGAAAGCGACCTCCAAATCTCCATCACAAAATTGACCAACAGAAAAGAGATTATGACTGAGGCCTTCCACATAATAAACCCTGCTAATTTTGATGTTGTCGTTGATGTAATCTCCGTAGCCCATGAAATCTGTGAAGTGATCATTCCCGAATCTGACTGTGCCAATGAACTTTGCAACAAAGTTTGATAACAGTTTAAGGTTGCCTGTCATGTGTCGGGAACAGCCGCTATCAACAATCCAAAGGATAATCTATATCACCTGCATTACACACAGACGACACAGATGGAATAGAAGTAGATGTGGAAGCCGAAGAGTTAGAGGGTTCCGAAGCAGTTATAGTTGAAATACACCCATCAATGATTTTAGGCATCCATTTAAATCCTAGTGTATTATGTATCCATTTCTGCCATCTCCAACTAGTCTTAGCTTTAGTCTTAGTGAATGCACTAGGTGGTACTACATTCCTTGGAGGTGAGACTGGAGCTACAGGGACATCAATGTGTTTCTTAGAATCTAAAGAGGGCGGTTTACCAAGCACAGACTTAGAAGCAGTAGTGGGCCTAGAGGTATTCCGGGTCTTAGGAATCCGTAAACGAGACAAGATAGCTCTAGCAACACATTTGTCATGACAATCAGAAAGCATACTTTTACGACAAATAACACAAGATGCATTAGACTGAGTATCAAAAGTACTTAAGGGTTCAGCATTAGTTACAACACTTTTTCCATTACATTTGCTAGACGCAATATCTAAAGTGGGTGCAACTGGAGTCTTATTCAAAGTCCTACGGTGTTCTTCTACTTCAGCATTCTTTATTTGTCTTTTCTTAGGTCGCAACTTCCTATTCTTCCTTGTATTGCTTCTAGGCTGTGAAGTGCGGACGATTGGAAAAGAGGCAACTATTCCTGTTTCAGTAGAGGGAAGCACATTAGTAACTTGTGTTTGGTCAGTAGGCATTCTGGGTTCACGTTTGCTAAGTGTTACAGGTGCAATTCTCTTAATGATGCTAGGCTGAACTTGTTCATACTTTCCTAACATTTCCCGTAATTTAATGATAGTGTGTACCAAATCTTGATTTTCAGAATGAAGATTTCCAGCAAAATTCATGACTTCTTTAGTGTGTGCAAGATAATGATCAAGTTCGTTTGATGCTTCATCACGAGTCTGTTTGAGTAAATCAAATATGACACTATATTCCTGTTTAATTGTTGAAAGTTCATGTTCATATTTTGAGAATTGACACTTAAAAGACACGTTTTGATCATCCAGTTGCTCAAGTTTTGGATTAAACGGTTTTGATTTCAACTGGTGGATTTTGTTTTGCAAAGCAAGTTCATGATTTTGACAATTTTTTTGACACCATTGAAGACGACGTGTTGAATTTGAAAGTTCGTTTAACAGTCGTTCATTTTCAGCTTTTAAAGACTCGATTTGAAGCACATTTTCAGTATTCTCAACAATTTCAACAGAATCAGCAGTGATATGATCAGATGCATATGCAACAGATTGTAATAAAACCAGATTATTGATGTCAGCACAGATAACATTTTCCAAGAGTCGATCAACATCTTTCGCAACAATTTCTTTTTACGTTTAGTATTTGAAATCGATGTTTCTGTTTTCTCGAAAACGATTTTCATGAGACCAAGTTCCTTGTGAAAATCCCTTTCCCAATATAGTGCACAAGTTTTCAAATTTTTAACATGGGGTAAAAGTCTTTTCTGAAGAATGTCTCGATGTTCTCGCCCCATTGGCGATTGAAAATGTTCAACTTTTATTTCAGAATGAAATTCAATCTCACGTTCCAAAATTTTGAGGTCAGATAAGAAAGTGTCAAAGTATTTTATGCCGCGACAACTTTCGGCTTTTGTTTTAACTTCACTAAGTGAAGGTAAAGGACCATTAATTTGTGCACCATTTTGTTTGGACTAACTTCAGAAACTGGTGTGATAACAAAAGGTTTGTTAGAAGTATCTTGTTGTTTGACAAAAGTAACGCCTTTTGAATAGTTAAATGGTTTGTTATAAACGACATTTTCCATTTTTGACCGACTCTCGTCATCTGCATCTAATTCCTCCATGCGATTATATTCAACAACAGTCATAATTGAATCATCAATTCTATGTTCTGCACTGTAAACTTCAGGATTTGGTTTGAATGCTCTATTTGAAAATTTAGGTTTGTAATCAGCAAGAATTGGTCCATATCCATTTAGATTAGGTTTAAAAGTAAACTTTTGAATGGTTGTGATTGACTCACCATGTTTGTAAACAACATTTCGAAACTCTTTGATTTTGGTTTGTAAGTCGACAATTTCTTCAAGATAGTTATCTATTCGTTTCGTGGAATGCTGTTTGTACTCAGAGAACTGTTTTTGACAATTTAACAACTCAGCCTTGGCTTTTTGAGTTTCCAAAGTAAGAGCGTTAAGTTGTTTTTTATGTTCATGTTTCAGTTGTTCTATTTGAGATAACAGAGCATTCTTGGAAGCGGCTAGATCACGTATCTGTCGTTCTAATGATTTTTCATTTTGATGAGATTTAGCAAAAGCGACTTCAAAACCTTTTTCATGGTTTTCTTGAGTTTTAAAAAAATTGATTTGTCGAATTAAGTATTCATTATCCCTAATTAACAGTGCATTTTCAGCTTTTAATTTTGTATTGACATCATGATAATGTTAAACTCGGGATTGTTGGTCTTTAACTAAGGTCCTGAGCTCAAATTCTGGATCAGACAAAAAATCATTTTGTTCAACGTGAGTCTCAACATGGTCATCATTTAGATCCTCAAATATAACCACGGAGTCAACTTAATCATCAATGGTAACCATAAGGTCATCTTGATCATCAAATATAACTACGGGGTCTAGTTGATGATCCTCGGAATGAGATGTAGAAGGCTCATGTTGAACACTCTGATCCTTGTCAGATGCAGATGTTGGCGTAGAGATCAGATCATTAATGATAATTGTTTGTTCAGGTACCTGAGACAAGCCATCAGTGTCATACACTGGGCCTGTATCACTCATGTGTAGAGCTTGCATTTGTGCCATCAACATCACTGCTGCATTAGCCTGCAAGTCTTCCATGTCATCATCAGAGTCTGCATCTGCCATAAAGCTATGTTCCTTGTTGTTAAGAGTTCCACCAGCTTCATCCTTAAGAGCCAAGAGCAAAGCCTCTTTGAAATAAGCACTGCCTCTTGTCCTCGGCTTAGGACATGCATTAGCCAGATGACCCTTTTCATTGCAGTTATAACAACGAAGACCATTAACCCCATTCTGAGCATTCCCCTGTTCAACCACTTGAGCTCTCTGTTGTTGTGGAGCACCCTGGTTATTCCTTCCAATAGCATTAAACCCTTGACCACCTCCCATCTGACGACCATAACCACGGTTCTGAACTTCAACACGTCTATTGTTCACAACAGCTTGATTCCTTGTGTTGGATGAGGAACGAATGCGATTGTTGGATTTGTTTGTATACCGACCGAAAACTTTAGCAATCATAACAAATCCTTGTTGTAATTCATCGAAAGCAGCAGAGTCCTCATCAGCTTCACTGTAAAGTGCTTGAGCATTGTTGTTGTTGTATGGAACCAATTGAGTTTGTTGAGGTTGTTGCTGTGACTGATCATATGGTGTGATGGTTGTAGTTGGTTGAGGAGCTGGTTGCTGAGTTGTTTGAGGAGGAAGATTAGTTTGAGCCCACAAAGCAAGTTGTTGATTATCAGGAATTGTCTGTGAAGTCGGGAGTCCACGGATAGTCCTTTCTTTGTCAACTTCTTTTTGGTGAGGCTTCAAATAGTCGTACAACAATCCGTATGTAGCATGATGAAGGTTCTTAGCTTGACGGAGAAAAATGACATACTTCTCCCATTCCGGACCAAGACTACTTAGGAACTTAGTATTGACAGCAATTCGAGGCATGATGATGTTGTGTTTGTCCAAATCATTAATGATGTCTGAAAAGCGATGATGATAAGACTCTAATGTCCCTCCGAGTTCAATCATGAAGTGTTCATAAGCCAAGTAGATTTTGGATTCCATGTCTTCCTAATTGAGTGTTGTGCCTTCCATTAGAAGATGAATGTGTTCCCACATTGCTTTAGCTGTCTTTTGAGCATCAACACTTCGAAGGATTGGATTAGGTAGACCCAAAAAGATGTATTGCATTGCAAGTTCATCGGCTTCAAAGTGTAGAAGTTCATCACCAGTGAGGTCTGAGATAGTTGCAATGTTGGTGACAGCATCTCTTGGTGGTTTGGCATCTGGATCTGCGGGTGTAATAACAGTAGGCATCTGAAATGGACCTTCCATAATGACCTTTTTTAAGAACTTTCCATGTGGCTTCTTTAGATCAAAAAACCTAAAGAACCTTATCACCCATTGATCATAATTTCCAGGAGTGAGCATTGGAGGTCTATCAAGTGAGCCAGCTTCATGAATTGATTGTTGCCTACTTAAGGCTTCACACATCTTGCCGAACCATGTCGGTTCCTTTATAGTATTCCTGGATGGATGTTGATTGTAGAAGTTTGTGTAAGGTTGTACTTGAAGACTAGGTGGTGGTTAAACCATTTGTGGTGGTGGAATTGCTCCAAGTTGTGGAGTATGTTGTTGATAAATTTTTTGTTGATGATTAAATTGTTGATGTTGTGGACTTAGTTGTTGTTGTTGTTGATGATGATAAGTGTAGGGAAAATAGTTAGTATGGTGGTTGTGACATGTTGAAAACTTGTGTTGTTAAATGGATCTTTGTAGTCGAATGAACCGTTGTTGATGAAGAGTCCTTAGGCATAGAAATCACAGAAAAGCCAAGTGCCACTTATGCGTAAAAACACCAAAGTTACGCGTAACAGCAATAGTTACGCGTAGGATTAGCTTACGCGTAAGTAAGGAGAAAACACTAAAGTTATGCGTAAACAATAAGTTAGGCGTAGAAAACTTAGGCGTAGGATTAACTTATGCGTAAGACAAAGCTTAGGCGTAAGATAAATCTTATGCGTAAAAAATTCTACGCGTAAGCTTATGCTTATGCGTAATTTTAGGGTTTTGCCCAAGTGATCTTTTACACTATCACAGTGCAAAAGATATCCAAAGTCGACGTGTTTTCAGGCTTATCCAAGCAAGAAAACACGGAGTAAACCACGAAAACTGAAGATCAAACCAAGGACAAGTTACGCGTAAGATTAGGGTTTTACTTACGCGTAAAAGTTAGCCAAAAGTGATTTCTGCCACTTGATGTTTCCAAACCAGATTTTTGTGATGAAATAGCTTCAATATCACCAAAATAACACAAAAGTGTGAAACTTGATGATCCAAAGCTCAAAAAACACGTTATGCGTAGAATAATACCCACGTACAAAACCTAGCTTAAAAACAATGATCCACGCGTAAAGTTTGAAACTTTTTGCCAAAAACAGATAGTTTAACACCTAAAAACGTTGAAAGGACAAGAATCTTGGATTAAAAAGTGTAAAAAATCAGTTTTTAAGCGTGAGAAAGATGGAACCTTTTTTACGCGTATGACCAAAACAAAAAAAACTTCAAAAAAACAAATATGTTCACCCAACTATTTGGCGAATGATACCACTGTTAGGTCACCATATTAGTAACACAAGCATCAATATGTAGAAATAGAGAAGAGATGAAGGCGGATGAACAACACACCAAACACACACACACACGTATAAGTATAGAAAGGTTATGCGTAGAATGCAAGTGAAAGATAAATTGAACAACCAACCCTCAAGTGAGGGTTATTACATAGAATTTATAGGAGAGGGAGCTAGGGCAACACTCCTTGTCCCTTCCTTTCTCTTATGGACTTGGGCCTCGGCTTATGGGCCTTCTACATAAGCCTAAGCATAAATACTAACATAAAGGCCATATTAAGCTAACTATTACATATGAATCACTAACACTTGAATAAGGTTTAGGAGTGATTCCAACAGTTTCTTTTGCACAACTTAATCCTGGAAGGTTATAACTACTCTAAAACACTTACTTTAACATCACACATGTGACAATCAAAGGAAGCCAAATATAAGAACATAAACATCCCAAAACCAACTTTTCAATCTAAAACAACCACGAAAATGAACACACAACCTAGCTAATCAAACCATGGGCTCTGATACCAATTGTAAGATTAATGATATCATAACACCACTTGTGATTAGTGTGTGATTCGTGTGTTTAGAGAGAGATAGAGATGAGAGAATGGGATGTTAGAGAGAGAAACAAAAATATGAAGGTTAGATTCAAAAATGAACATCCAACCCTCTCCCTTGTGGAGACAGGGCTATTTATACAAGTTTCTTACGCCCTCCTTCGGGTTGTGGATCAGGCATACAGTGGGTAAAGACTCGTCCTTCTTTCACGGTGTTACTTACGCTAATCTATAACTACTAAATAACGTTAAGTCTACGAGCTAACTTATGCTAGACTATAGTTAGGGTGACCGACTCTTCTATATGGATTTACTAAATCCTAACACAAACCCTTCTTTAAATCATAGGATAAGTTTGTTAATCCATCATATCATTATGTCTACCCTATGTTTAATTGTTTGTGTGTATGCTTGCTTGTGTACCATGAGTAGCTAAATTACTATTGTGTTTACTTAGATCTATGAAACCTAGTTGTTAATTATTGTTAGGTTGTCTCTTGTCTTGATTGGTAGACGCTAGAGTAAGGAAAACTGGCTTCTTCTTTAATTGTTGTGAGCTTGAACGTCCTAATTAGAAAAACGCTTAAGAGTGCACTTGAGCCATCGTTGTGTTTATTGCGTGAGTTGTAGCTTTAGGATAATAGAGTATTCGGGGGAGATACTACGGTACTTGGCTATCCCGGATAGTCTAGAGGAGAGTTACAATTCATAGAATTAGGGAATTAGGCGCCCCCTATAACCAAACGGAATACAACGCACCAATTAAGATGAGGATGTGATAATGCAACCAACCAATAAGAGATAACTAGAGAGTAAGAACATCTAAGTAAACACACTTTTAATCATCATAAGAGCACACTTAACAATACATAGCCTATCCTTTTCTTTTCATTAGTTTAAGTATTTATTAGTTTAATTAAAAAATTGTTAAAATTGGTAGAAGTACCACCCCCCACTCCTATACCCCGAGATATTTACCTTGCTTTCTAAAAAACATAAAAAGACTAAAAATAATCTCCCTCACCCTTACCTTCTCGTCATACATCTCTTCCTAGCATCTCTATTCCCCTAGATAACAATCAACCCCTTGGCTTACCCATACTACACTGCAACGATTAGGTACATTGCCTAGAGGGTTGTAAAGCTTAATCGTAGAAAAGGAAGTCTTTTGACCCCGAACCTGCTATCAGTGTCTCATCAGTATGACACTTCTTCATATTGTACACATGAAAGATGTAGTTTACACTACTAAGTTTTGGTGGTAGCTCAAGTCTGTAAGCTACCTGACCAATCCTAGTCAGGATCTTGTATAGTCTGATGTTGAGATATCTAGGAAAAAGCATGGGTATTTATGGTGAATTTTGATCTCACGCTCCCACGTGAAATCAGGACTCTTTTAAAGTTTTTATCGGTGAGTAAAAGTACTCTGATTAATATTAAGACTCAAGCTAGTATTTTAAGGGATAAGGTAAAGATATAGATGATTGGAGGACTAACACAACTGGAGAGCCTAAGGTTGCAGGGCCAAATATTGCAAGGCCAGCTGAAGGCGCTGAAGGACCAAATGTTGTACCAGAGGTTAGAGGTTGCTCTTACAAAAATTTCGTGAGCTACAAGCTCATCAATTTCAAAAACACGAAAGGAACGGTTGGTTTGGCACGTTGGTTTGAGAGGATAGAGCCAGTATTTTTAATCAGCAATTGTGCTGAAGACTGCAAAGTCAAACATGCCACAAGCATACTTCTGAATAATCCTTTGTCATGGTAGAATGTTGTTGCTCAATATACAAGTATTGAGAATACTTACAAGATTTCTTGAACTAAGTTGAAAAGGTTATAATCAAGAAGTATTGTCTTCGGAATGAGGTGCAATAAATGAAGGTGAGGTTTCCTTGTTGTCGGTGGTGTTGATACCACAACTTATATTCGTCGCTTTTAAGAGTTGGCAGTAGTGTGCCCAGTGATGGTCTCAACCAATGAGAAGTTATGGTAAAAGTTCATTTGTGAACTTCCACTCAGTATTCAAAAGAACGTAACTTCGTTTGATCACTCACACTGGATGAAACAATTCAGATGTCTCGTAACCTAGTAGATCAAGTTGTGCGAGCTTAGACTGCTCAAGGATCTAACAACAGCAAAAATAACAACAGTAACAACAATAGTAACAAACGGTGATGGGATGTGAAGAGTGAAGACATTTCGAGAAAT
The DNA here is from genome assembly GCA_019973895.1 of Chrysanthemum seticuspe. Lineage (NCBI taxonomy): Eukaryota > Viridiplantae > Streptophyta > Magnoliopsida > Asterales > Asteraceae > Chrysanthemum > Chrysanthemum seticuspe. The sequence continues at coordinate 115,756,025 of BPTQ01000004.1, read as the reverse complement.
AATGTCCCCAAAATAAAGTCCAACAAATCGGAGGAGCTCGTGGAGAGCTTATGTGATGGATGATGGGATATCGTACCCAGTTTGTTAGTTTAAGACTAAACTAAGTCTATTAGCTCAAGAGTGTAACAAGTCCGTTAGCTCAACAACATGGAATACTTAGACTTATGCGACTCATGCATAATCAAGTTCGTGGCAACAAAATTCTGTTCTTGAAACATCTGATTCTATCAGTTCGGGTTTCAAGTGACTTTAACCAAATTCGTTAGCTCAACAAATGGACATGTTTGTAAGGATTTGTTACAGCAAAAATGATAACTTAAGAATGAAATTAGGTTGTTCGAATGAGGTCTTAAGATTTTTGTTGAGTGGTAAGACACTATCATGTTTTCTAGATCTTTTCAAAGAATACTAGTGATTCTCGAGTTCGAGTTCATAATCATGTCATATCGGATACAAATAAGCCCACTCATTTATAATTCATTACTTACATAAAGAAGCGTCCCAATCTATGTAAGTAAGAAATTATAAACTTATGGTTCAGCGATTTACAATTTCTTTATTTAAATGAAAAAGCGTCTCATTCCATTTAAATAAGGATATTTCAAATCATCCTACTTAATAATTTCCGACACAACACTCATACTTAATCGATGAGTTACAAGGCGATATATTATGAGACGTCGTAAGTGTTCCGAGAGTATGGAATGAATGTTCACACTCATCTTTGAAGACGAGGAATAAAATAATCAGAGAAAATCAACATAGCGTTCAAAAGAGTCGGTGAGTTCATAGTTATGAAATAGTTTTCTCACAATGTTTGAGAATACCAGTGAGATCATTGTGCAACTCACAATGTCAAAAAACAATAAATAATACCATTATGTATCTCTGAATGTCTAAGAAATAGATAAAACTAGTGTGTATCTCTTAAAGTCTAAGATATATTTAGGCCAATTGTGTATCTCATGATGTCTGAGCTATATCTAAGTCAATTGTATATATCACGATGTATGAGATATAAAGAAGACCATTATATAATTACAATGTCTAAATAATAAATGAGACCACTATATGTCTCACAATGTCTTGAGAAATTTTTGTACATCACAAAAATGTATATGATCGAGGATATCTGGTTGTGCCATAATGCCATGAATAGGCATTCGCAGTCATATTTAGTTAATCATTTATATAAACAGTCTTTATATAAGTAATATAGTATTGTGTTAAGGAGTAGGCATGGTGCACGGAATGTAGAAGACATCAATGAGTGATACGGGTTAATTGTAAGATATAGTTATAGTATAGCTTCATATGCAACCTGTTTCTCTATAACTAAAGCTCTGATACCAATCTGTAACACCCCCAAAATTATCGCAGCGGAAGATAGTGTCACTGGGGCATTACTTCATGGGTTACAGCACAACTTACAGAAAACGACTCTAAATGAGACGTTTTGAAATAAATTATCATTCGATTAAAATATCAGAGTTTACAAAGAGAGGTCCCACAAGTTTACAATATGTAAAACATAAAATTTGTAAAGTTTTTCGAATGATAATATATGCATCGTTTTCAAAATATTTTCCGTGCGCCTTCGCATGCCAGCTAATTCCTTTCAAACCTGAGATAAACATGCTAAAAAGTCAACACAAAGGTTGAGTGAATTCATAGGTTTTTGGGTAAAAGGCCTTCCACTCGGTAAAATATATTACTCCAAAAAACAGTTAAGTACAATGGAATGTGACTGAAGTGCCACATTAACCTCAAGCAACCGCTTGAACAACCACTAATTCATTCATGACAGGCCATAAATGATCAACTAGCTACACACAACTAGACAACCAAAAACAAAAACAAACATAAACTAAGAAACATCAACCTTTATGCTAAACAAAGGAAAAGCAACCTATCCAAGTCTAACATCATAGATGGCAGCAGCCTTTAACTGAGCCACAGATAGACCACAATCATCAAAGTAATCATCTTCATAATCATTGTAGTCACATGTACCATCTTTCCATTGCTCCAATAGACTCATCTTGTTCCCTCCACCACCAAAATAATTAGTCTCGTTAGGATATTCTAGAACTTCATCATCGTCGCTATCAGAAACAACCACATTACCCACCTTAGAGAATGGGTTACCCGCCTTACTTGAAGAAGTACAAGTAGTGGAAGAACTAGGCTTAGTAGTCGCATCATGCTCCTTCTCTTTCAAATCACTCATAATCTGATCTTTATGATCACCCGAATAATCAACCTTTTTAAGAGGTTTACCATCACCATCCACAAGTGTATGTTTCCCATCAATAATGAGCTTTTCAAGCTTCCCAAATTTCTCAACAATAGGAGTAGTACTAGTGTTACTAGTTTCAACATTCCAGAACGAAGAGTCACTAGGCTTTGCCCATACTAGCCAAATTTGAATTCCCCCCATTGGTACCCAACTATCCATCATTTTCAAATGAGTTAAGCACATCGAATGGGTTTGGATTACTAACTTCTTTAGTAGGCTCGACACCTTTCTTCTTACTAGAGTTGGTTGTAGGCTTTTTTGAAATAGGTCTATACTCCTTTGCAGGTTTAAAACCCACTTTCGGACCAACCGGAACACCTTTGGGAGCCTGACTAGGCTTCTTTAAGTTCTTCGTCACACCCAAACCAGGATTTTTGGGACATTCCTCCTGAATATGACCAAAAACCTTACAACACGCGCATCTAGGGGGTTTCCACTCATATTCAACATGAAAAGTACACGTATAAAACCCCTCCCCTGAAAGTTTAGGCATAGCCACCATAATAGTATCTTTCAACTCGACATCAGCCCAAACTTCAATCATTGCTCTAGCATAGCTTGACCTACCCCATGATTGGATGCACATGTCAGATGTGTAAGAATCAATCATAAAAGGAGTACCAAGCTTAGTAGCAATAGCACGCAAACCATCCTCACTAAATGCAGTCACAGGGACACCATGGAGTTTAACCCACACCGGAACATTACCCACATCTTCTTTTAATAAGTTCACATCCGGATCCCACTTTTTTCAAAAGAAGTGGATTATTACGAATAAACCATGGACCATTTTCAAGCATTGTACCCAAACCATCCATAGAGCTAAACTGGAATGAGAATATCTCGGTGGACGAGTTAAACATTGATTTTAAAAGTCCATATTTACCCCAATTGTTCTTAACATAGTCGGCAACAACAGGGTAAGCCACAGCTTTCCCAAAAAGAATCCATATACCGTATTAGCAAACCGTGCACTAATAGTTACAATGTGCGCAATCATTATCCTGATAGTTATTATTGCTCTAAGCTCATGGCATGCATGACTGGCTGTATATATATATATATATATATATATATATATATATATATATATATATATATATATATATATATATATATATATATATATATATATATATATTATATATATATATATCACCGTACGATTTATACATTAAATAATTTGCCCCATGTAGGTATTATGCCATATACCTTGTGGAAAACTAGAAGGGGAGGTTGAATAGTTTTACCAATTAAAACTTGGTTTTAAACTATTTAGATCGACTTATGTCAATCTATTAAACATGTGTGTTGGATGTTGATAGACAAGCATATATAAGTATGTAATGAAAAGATAAGGAGTGAGAAGCACAAAACTACAACGCGAGTATTTATAGTGGTTCGGCTACAAGGACACCTTCCTTGCCCTACTCCACTCCCCGAGTCACCTACTTGAGAGTTCGTAAACACTACACGACACCAACTCCTTATGGCGGAGAAGCCTTCACAACATTGCCTACTCTTTATCTGGTACAAGGCTAGATACCGGGTTCTTCCAGGAGGTAGAACCAACCTATCAGAACGTCGCCTACCCTTTATCCGGTCTAGGCTAGATACTAGGTTCCATTACAATGGAGGAACTACTACCCAACACTACCACAAAAACTAACCCCAAAGGATATCTACTCCTTAACATCAACAAGGATATCAATATCCTTTGACCCAATACTAATCTATCTTGTACATCGAATCACACCATATCGAATGTACACCTTAGGCACCTTTCACTAATGCCTTTGACTCGATCTCCAAGGCACCCTTTACTAATGCCTTGTGACTTGATTTTTAGGCATCCTTCCCTAATGCCTTTATCCTTGACTTCTAAGCACCCTTCACTAGTGCTTTCAATACGGACGTTCGACACCTTTCACTAATTTCTTCGTCTTGACTCTTTTAGAAATCTTTCACTAATGTCTTCAACACTACACTTCTTATAAGGAAGAAGAGAACTATCAACAAGAGAACCTCAGTAGTCTTGATGATAACGAAGCATGGCAACTCATGGACTTGAGCTTGCTCGTCTTCAAAAGATGGTTATCTCGCCTTTAAGAGGAAGCTAGAGAATCACACAAAAACAAAACTACATACATAGATCACTTGGATCTGGAATTAGAGAGTTTATAACTCAAAGAGAAAGTATGTGAAAAAGGGGTGAGAAACAATGAAGAAATGGCTCACTATTTATAAAGAGAAAATGACTACTGTTCCACGGATCCCACGGATCCCTCACTTGAGGGATCCGTCCAGTGTATTACTGGGGATCCGTGGGACGCTCCCTTTTGCCCATGGGTTTTAGGTCATGGGTCATGGGTTATGGATCATGGGTATCCAAGTAGATACAATGTATCTACAAGATGCAATGCATCTAGTCCATGGTTCATGGATTAAAACCATGGGTCATGGATTAAAACTATGAGCCATGGATATTATCCATATATGACTCATGCATGATGTCATGCAATGGGTTATGGGTCAAGCTCCATGGGTATGGGTCATGGACTTTGGGTTGTACCCAACTATATTCAATGTATTTGGTCAACGGGTCAAATACTTAAGTTTCTACCCAATTGTATCACCCATTATAATACATACTAGTTATATATATATTTACCCAATACGTAAACACTAGTTGTTATACATATGTATTACTAAATCATAAAAATACTTATACTTGTTTTAGTGTTTTATGTGAAAACGTAAGTGTGTTAGAAAACTATTGGCTCAAACCATTTACGTATTTTATTTGTTTCGTTAAAATGATTTTACGTTTGTTATCGACAAAACATTAGAAGATCGTAAAATATAAATAAACGTTTTTACGGCTTATTTGTTTTAACATGCCTAGAAATTCAAATATAGTGCGTTTGTGATATCCACAATACGATTAACACAAACGGGATTCGTCAATCCTGATAGGCTTGTCCACAATATTTGCGCTCACTTGCGACAACAAGTGATTAGTGGTCCATGATAAGGGGACTTTTGGCATAAACAACTTAGGCATGCAATAATACAGTCAAGGCTAGCATTCAGTTTGCAAGTAATTTTCTTTAATCAAAACAGTAGCATGTAATTAAAAATAGTAGCATGTATTTAAAAACAGTAGCATGAATCTGCCCTAAAGAGTTTATATAATAGTTAAATAAAATTTGGGGCTATGAACTCACTGTAGCGATCAGTAGTAGTTTATAACAACAGATAGTGTATGGCGAGACCACAATCTTTAACGATGATCTACGAGAGTATAGCGATCGCGTCTTAGTATAATGTATGATATGAGTGTACAAGTATATGTAAAGTCATTGACTAGATTAAGATGTTGTACATAAATCTTATGTTGTGGAGTGAAGTATCCTTAAAGTGGTTTGGCTATTAACCTTTTATAACTAACATCGTACTACCGTTCGGGCTATCAAAATCTAGAGGTCATGTAGTGAACGTATGAGGAGCCAGGACACTTTAATTCGTAAATCCACAACTCGTCGATACGAGACCCCGAAGAGGCCTCTTATGATAATGAAACTCCCTACTATTGTAGTACTTATCATTTATAAGTGACGAGACAAATGTTGTATAAAAACATTTTTCGTGTTTCGTCAAAGACTATTGGTTGAACAAGTGTGGTGACGTGATGATATAAGTTGTGTGTCGTGAAGTGGTTTAGCATAACGTTCGTCAAGTTTAAATGTTACTAACTCAATTTGTGTTGTGATGAAAATGATAATGGCGTCTCATAATATTTGTCGTGTAAGAAATATAAAGGTTTCAAAATAGTTTTTAGTTATCTTATATGTTAATACAATTCCAGCGGATTAAATAAAAGTTAAGACTTGTGAAAATGATATTCATATATTTAATATGTGATATGGTCATTTGTCTTGGTTGTCGAGGTCGGGAAAAGGTCCAATCTAATGAACAAGTCTTAAAAACAAGTTTCGGGTCATCAAACCCAAGTTAGCCATGCGGCTAGGCTATGGTTAAACAACTTGAGACAACAACCAAGGCCATAGCCATGGCTATGTCTAAGCTAGAAGGCCTTGAGACAACAGCCTCATCTTAGCCTTGGCTGTGTCTCGGCCTCAAGGGATCAAAATGCCACAAAGGATCTTTAGCCATGGTTGTTTTTCGGTTTAAAACAGGTCCAGTTGGTTTTTGCAGTTTTTAGCCTTTGTTTTTCACTTTCTGCTTACGTGCACCCGAGTTTTAGTATAAAAAATCATCCTGAGCGACGTTTGTATTTTAAACTTTTGATGATTCGGACCAGAAAAGGGTCAAAATTTGGTTTTAAAATCGTATCAGAATACTTTTTGTTCTAGCACCATATTTTCATCTAGTAATCTTCATTTAGCCATAACTTTTTAAATACAACCCCTTTTTAAGTGATTCAAAAGCTCAAATTCTAGTTTTTGCATTCTCTATCTATTTCTTAAGTCTAATCAAGTCCATGGTTCATGATTTCATGTCAAATCTTAACAAAATCACTAGTTATACACTAGTTGTTTCAAAAGAGTTTCTACAAGTCTAACTCATGTTTTTCCTTTTATGTACAAAACCATATCTTGTCAAAATACATACAAGACTTATACAAAGTATAAATCAGATCAATATGAATGAAATACTTGAAAAATATAATCATAATCTTACAAATTCTTGGATGGAAAACACAAAAAACCCAAGAACCACTATCTTAAGTCTTTCAGTCACCAACAAATCTTTCAAATCTTCAACCCAACTTGTGATAGCCTTATGAAAACCTTGTTCTTGGTCTTCTAGTTCAGCCCTTAGTCTTGTATAAGTCTTGTTTCAAACTTGTAGCCAACACATCAACTCTTGTACTAGGTAGAATACATCATGGCCTTCATTTTCTTGGTATATATTGTTTCTTGATTCAAAACTTAAGTGGTGATGGTGCTACTATGTTGTACGGGAAAGAGGATAGGACCAAGAGAGATTACTAGCTTTTGTCTGTACTTAATGATGAAGTTAAGAAAAATTTAGAGTATTTATATGGAGGTGGTTAATGTAGGTGTCAAATTTTGGTGTAGGAAGAATAAGAAAGAGCCATATGGCCTTGTGATTCATACAGTACCCCCACCTCATGCTTGAGGTGGGGAGGAGCTTGTGTGCTAGCTTATAAGATGACTTCATGGTGAAGTTATCTTCCTATGATGTATACTTTGGTCCCCGTAATTGCTAATGTTAATCCCTTTAACCTCAAAATTTAAAACTAGGTAACATAAGAATGATACTTATAAAAATGTCTAAACTGATCAATATACTCCAACTAGGTATATTTATATTGTGATAAGCTTAACGGAATGTTCTTATGATGTTAAAATCTAATAACATAGGTTTGAGTACGCGTTTTACTTAAAAAGTAAAATGTTCACATAAAAATGGCAAAGCGGCAATAGTTTATATAAAAGATGACTATTGGAGAAAATAAAGTGTATAAAACACATGGACTCATCCTAGTCTTGTATTGGTCATGAGGAAAATTCACACGATTAAACTTTTGAGATTACTTATAAAAGTAATTTAAATTAAATTGTTTATTGTGTTTACCGTTGTGTGCGGTTTTCATGTTTTGCCAGATAACTTCTCGTTAAATAGACAGAGGTGAACAAAAACGTTCAAAGAGTGATAATTCGAAGTAGAGTGAATTATTTAACTTGAAAAATTACCAGTTACTACCGGTTACAGTAATTGCTTTTACGTTATAGTAAAAGTCAAATAGTCAAAAGTCAAAGTCAAGGTCAACTTTTAAGAAGTCAAAGGGCAAAATAGTCATTTTGCCTTATGAAAAAATTTGGGTTGCTACAAAAAGCATCATAAAACAACATAGCAATAGCCAAATCAACATCGTGTATCCTTTCCTTACTTTGCATAGCTTTTTTGAAAATAGGTTGAGAAGAAACATTTTTACCTGTAGTAAAAAAAGATGAGAACTCGATGTAGCTTTCCTTTTTCCCTTTTGCAATTGTGTTACATTTGGTTCTTCTTCTTCATCGTTTGAGATCATAACACTACATCCAACTTTATTATCCTTTTGTTTTGCCTTTTTTCATTTTCTTTCAGAAGACATGGCATAGTAAATCTAACATCTGCATTAACCTTAACATGCTGCTACCTCGCTTTTTTGGCCAGCGAGGTGTTTCTTAACTCTGTTTATCCCACCACCACAAATAACCCTATCGCAATAGTTACAAATTTATACTCTTTTCTCATTTTTGATGTGTAATTTTGCATGATCCCATGCTTTATCCAACTTTGCTCTTACATTCGATTGAACCGGTGAATGAGATTCAGATTCTACCGGTGCTTTATCTTTAGGTTCCATACCTATAATATCAGAACAAAAATTTGCAAAAACAATCAAATTATAATTTTTAACATGCTATATACTAGAAATAGCATATCATATTCTATAACTCTAATTACTTTATATTTACAGAATCTAACCAACATCAAACATCATCAAATGAAAATATAACTTAGTCAAATACAAATTACTATTCCAAAGATAAGTAAACACCGTTTAATGCAACAAAATTAATGGAATGTAAATAGAAGAAGGAAAAAAAACTTACATCATACATATTGATTGTGGGATTTTAGTAGTTTTGTGAAAGAAAATAGAAGGGTTCAAGTGGGTAAATGAAAGGGTTTGTGTCACACCCCGCTAGAGCGGAAACACGAGGTGCAACAAAATGTAACATCGCATAAGATAGTAGAACAATACCATATTTGATTTAAGAAATAAGTTTACAATGTTACATAAAGATTTTTATACAATCCTCAATAATGAAAAACATAAGTATTGGTATTATTAAAGTTAACTCTTTAGAAAAGGTCTTGGCCAAGTCACTCGGTCTTTGATATGAGAACAATGAATGACTTCAATATGCATTCCTTCAATAATACAACTATCGATCACCTAAAAATAATACTCAAAAATGTCAACATAATGTTGGTGAGCTCGTAGGTTTAAATAAACCATATTAAGTTGTTGTGCATACAATACATGTAGGACAAATGTGCAAATAGATAATAACGTAGGACAAGCAGTGACAAATGATATCCAACCACAAATGAATCATGCAACAAATATGAAATCACCATGAAGCCTACCAGCTGGAGCTAAAATGTGTGTACTTTCACGGCTATGTAGGATTCTACCACGCCGTAAGAACCACGAAGTAAGTGGCACGCAATGATTGAACCAAGCTAAAATGTGCGTACTTTCACAGCTATGTGGAATTCTACCATGCCGTAAGATCCACGAAGTAAGTACCACGCAAAGCTTGTACCACACAGAATGTACCACAAATGCACCTAACGCAATTATAATTACACATAATTTGTCCAAAGAAAACAAATGTTAAGCACAACATGAAACATTTGAAATATATTTTGAGTATCATTTTCCCCCAAGAAAATATAAAAAGGGGCCACGAAAACTCACCTTAACACTGAAGAGAAATAATGAGGTAAGCAAGCAACTAAATCATAGATATCTCAAGCTACTCCTTCTTCAAAGTATCTACACAATTTATAATCATATATTATTTGGGAGTCTATTTACTATAGAATGCTAAAACTGATTTGTAGTGATTATTATTTGTTAACGTTTTAGGGCTTATTCTTATTTAGAGATACATTACATTAATACGTGTTAAGGTTTATTCGCATGAAGTAGAAATATGGGTTTAGGTGTATCTCGAAAGATGATAAATTGATTAAGAAACCATAATCAGTCGAAATGGGGATAACGGAAAACTCAAGACCGCTAATATATACGATTAAAAGGTCACATGGTAAGACGACCATAATTTTAACCAAGCAAAGCCGAACCAAAAATTAATTCTTTCAACCCAATCTTTACGTGTGTGAAACAAAAACCCATCATGGTATAGCTTGTTCAACCCATGATTTTTATAAATTGTAAGACTTAGGATTAATTTTATTAACAAGTCACAATGTACTTCAAACTAATGTAATTCTATTTTTTTCATAAACACGCGTAACACACACAATTTATAAACCATCCTTTCATTTGTTTAGAAACTCACTCAACACAAGACCAATACTATTTATAAACCATCCTTCCATTTGTTTAAAACTCACTCGACACCTAATTCCTAAACTTTTAGTCGACTTACACATGACACACGCATTCAGAAACAAAGTTCTAATAGATCCTACCCCATACAATACATGCATGCACACACTAGATATACAAGACACTTTGGTTCGATTATAAGGACATGCAAAGAAACACCTTCATCCATAGACACAACACCAGTTTTATTCCACAAACCCACTCGTAACAGACCTACCTGTTCGACACCATACGCACCCATGAATGATGAGATAAAGCAACCATATCGAGTTTAAATAAACCCTACGTCTAGCTTCTATTAGTTCTGGTTATTAACATGATTCATAGTTGTTTTAGCCACGGTTAGAATCCTTTGACAGACCACAAGTCGACACACACACCCTTCACATTAACGCCACAACCTTTTCTTTTCGACAGACCCCTCGATAGGGTTTCCAGGTTTGCATGTTTTTTAGGCCAGTTAAAGAGGTTACTTTAAATAGAGTCGAAGAGCCAAGTACAAGGGTGTTTTAGTTATGATTTCATGTGTACCTTAAAAAAGTTTTATATCCGATTATGGTTTGCGAATTAATGACATACGAATGTGTTAGGCTTTTAAGGGGTTTACAGACCAAATACTACTACTTGTGTGATAGGTGTGTTAAAGAATACAAGAGGGTGGTTACCTGTGGTGAGCGAGACCAAATACTACTACTTGATATTTTGCTAAGTGATTTTGATCGATATTGCTTTCTTTGATTTGTTCAGAACTAGGTTTGAATCATGAATTTTTACCGATTAGCATTTTGGTGATATCTCGGTTTGTTTTGGATTGTCAGTAATGAGTCATGAGGAACCGTTTTGAGCACGTTGGTGGCCTTCTCTCCTTTGTGGTATGGTAAGTTGTTTGATGTAGTATATGTTGTATGTATGTGAACCTGTTCTGCTTTGGTATGTTACTTGATATCGGTATGTGGTTTGTCTTGTGTGATATTGGTTATGTGGTTTGTAATGACCCGGGACAGAATATGATGACAATAAGAACTTGTTATGTGATGCAAGTAATATGACGCCTGATCAACGTGATAATACCGAGATCATATAATTTGAACTTATTGAAGTCATACGACGTCTTGGGAAATGCCTGGGGTGGTACGTGAATGGACTATGGCTTACATCCGTTATTTGTCACTCCTCATATTCGTTTGGAATTCTGTACCTCTTTGCGAGATCCTCACGGACATCTGTTACGTGTAATATTTGTACGCTTTGGAACCGAAATCGTTAGGGTCTGTATGAGAATATGGATTGCTACGTCTGCTTTGAACTCGTACGTCACTGTGTACCTATGCGATTTCAATTTTCGAGGACGGAAATTTTTTTTTTAGAGGGGAAGAGTTGTAAAACCCCAAAATCGTAAACGCGTTTAAAAGACTATAATACCCTCAAATGATAATTCATAAATTGTAACAAGCTCGTTTAATCGATGGACACCTAATGAAAACCGATTTGTACAAGACCTTGGAAATTCTAAACTTGTAATTAACTTATAATAGATACATAACACATTAACATGTTAAGTGTACTACTTAGAAAAATAAATAAAATAAAATGCACCATTTAAATTGGAAAGTAAATCATGTGGGAACTAGTCTTAAATGTCCCCCCCTTTTCACGCCCCTAATTCCTGATTCTTGGCCAATCTCACGTTTCATTCACAATTTAAGAGTTGCCATATCTCATTTTTATGTGCATTCAATAAAACCCTAGTTCACCCTCCTAACAAAATATTATACGGCAAACAAACTTCTCCTCCACCCTCCTTTTTTCAGTCGACAAAACAGGTCCAAGGAAGGAACTCGAAAGGCTTACAAGGCTGCTATCATTACGTTTGTGGTACGGGGTTTGCTTGGTTATTTTGGGGTTGTGTTGGCTGCTCCTGTCGTGGGTAAACAAGGGCACAAAAGGGGTGCTCTAGTCTTGTTTTTGTCCATTGATTTCTTGGCTCATATACACGCTACAACAGGTAACAATTATATCTCATATCTTCCTCATCTACTTCTGGTCGTGGGTTTCAACCCCTTTACACACATGTTTTGTTGTTAAAAACCATGTTATAAGCATGTACATAACCTAATGTCGAATAACCTGATATTAAGGCTATGTTAAAACCATGAATCGAGCCATTACATATGTCAACATGAAACTTTGCGAATCTGATTGTTTTTGGCTTTCTGGTCGTGGGTTTTAAGACCCCTCTTGTGCACTTTAAAACCTATGTCATGCCCATTTGTGTGAAAGAATTAAAGGACTTATAAACCTAATATAAAGGCTACGTAAATCAGGAAAAACGAACCTATATTTTGTCTACACATGCACCTTTATAAATCTGCTCTTGGTCCTATAAAATTTGGTCGTGTGTTGGTTTTTCTGGTCGTGAGAATATCATGAGCCATACGCCATTTTGGAGCCTAAATCTCTTGTATTATACTTGCTTAACCTAACCTATGTATAACCTAAATATTAACACGTTAAACCACGCCTTAAGGCCTCCTATGCATGACGTTAAAAAGGTTTATAAAACTGCTCATGTTCTATAGAATCTGGTTGTGAGGTTTTACACCATACTCACGTATATTTTTTAGCTCTAAAACATGTTAATTGAAGGTTAAACCTAAGACCATTATAACGTGATATCTAAACACTTAAAAGCAGGTCTTGAACCTTGATATACATGGTGTTAAAGAGGTTAAAACCTGGTCCTATGATACGTTTAGTAAAACTCCTCGTTATATCTTCTTTTTAGTCTTTAAACGCGTGTAAACAAGCATGAAAAATGGTGTATTAAATTGGTGTTAATGTGTGTCGTAAAGATAAAGTTAGGGGTTGTTTTCAAGGGTTAAAAAGGGTATATAAATCTGTTTTGGGTTAAGGTTTATGTCACGTTAAAATCAAGGTTCATATAAGGGTTTACGTATTTTGTATTAAACATGATTAAAGGGTAAATAACGTATATAGTATTCGTAAAATGGAACCAAGGTTTCGTTGATATTATTACATGTTGTTTTGTTTGTCTCGACATAAAATACTTGAACACATTAACTCATATAACCTTGTGCTAATCTACGTTAAAACGGAAACTTATACTTATTATACGTGTACATATACGAATTACGTAGAATTAATGTGTTATGCATAATTATTGAGATTGAAGGGTTGATTTGCAAATATAATGACTAAAAGGGCTAAATGAGTAAAAAGGGGTAAAAATGGTATATTTACACTTAAGACCCTACACTTTATAATAACTACACTTTAGACCCTAAACTTGTGTAAATCGGCATAAATGATCTCTAAAGTATATAAATCACTTATTTATCTTAATGTGTCTTTAAATGCTTCATGAACGGCTAAACTTTCTAAATACGGAAACCTGCTAAATATGGAATCTTACCAAAAATAGAAACCTGGCTAAAATAGAAATTTACCTAAAATAGAAAGTTACTAAAAGTGGAAACCTGCTAAAAATGGAAAGCCATCTAAAATGAGTAATCCAACTTTAATAAGCGTTATCAAATTCATATAGGTTCCGGACGGCGGGATTGATTCATCGTGTGACCGTACTCCCTATTTTGCTTGCTTCGATTGAGGTACAGATATTCTATCCCTTTTCAGTAGGGATTTCTCATGACTTTTCGATCCTTGAATTTACTTCACTTATGATATTCCTTGCTATGATTTCTTTATGCTATGATCTTTTTGATATGATTCTGTTCGCTATGATATTCGTTTGTTATGATTATGAACTTATGATTATGAAACTTATGATTATGAACCTTCTGATTATGAATCATCTGATTATGAACCATCTGATTATGAACCTTTGGTTATGAACTTATGTTATGAAAATCTGATATGAACCTTTGACTTCTGAACCTTTGATATGAACCCTTATGATATGATTATGCTTTGACCCTTCAGGTACCATGACCATGTCATTGATGCACCAATGACATGACTCCAGTGTGTACGAGTGATGTTACACACCGTCCCCTTTTTGTTATATGATTATGAGCTCAAGATATATGTTTGGCCACTATGTTTCTGCGGGGACGTATGGATGCATCCTAGATATGTTTATGATATGATATGATATGATATGATTTATATGGTGAATGATGTCGTGTGCAATACGCGTCTTCACAGTCTGGGAGCTAGCTACTCCATTGGTTACTGAGGTCTCCCCTCCTATAATATATGGTATTCTGAGGTCACCCCTCCGAATACAATGGTTACTTACGATATGATATGTTTCCGGGCTCGTGTTAGATTTCTGACAACCCCTACACTTTGATGTACCTATATTGTACCTCCTGTATTTCCCCAACGCACCATATTCTGTATTAATTGTTCTTTACTTAGCACCCTTATATGACTCACTCTACTACCAAGATATGTATATATTTCATTTCATTGATCTGTCGTACTCTCATTCCGTTACTTCAGATATCATTCCATTCACGTATCGGGTTATTATATGTTTATGGGATTTGATTACGTTGTTCATGTTTTATGCGACCACTGATTACCCTGCTATGATATGATTAATATTCGGCTATCTGATTTACCTGTTGTCATCTGATGATATGTTATCTTACTGTTATGTGACCCTCTGATTTGTCTGGTGACCATGCTTAATCGATAGTTGATAACGCTACACGCGTCGTTCGGGGTCAAGGAAACTTCCTTTTCTTCGAGCAAGTTTTATAACACCCTAGGCAGTGAACCTAATCGTTGTAGTGTAGTAATTAGGGTAAGCCACGGGTATTGATATCGTTCTCTAGGGGAATAGGAATGCTAGTGAGAAGTTACTACGCTAAGGTTGAGGTTGAGGAAGATTATTTTTTATCTTTTTATGTTTTTTTAGAAAATGAAAAGGTACGAATCTCGGGTATTGGATTTGGGGGGTTGGTATTTCTACCGATTACTCTACTATTATCTAATTATCTAAGCTAAGGTTGTGATAGTCTATGTCTAATTGATGTGTACTCGTATGATAGTTTAAAGATGTGTTTACTTAGGTTTTACTACTCCTTAATTATCTCCTATTGATGGTTGATTTGTCACGTCCTTATTCCTAGTTGCGTTGTGATTCTAAGGCTATAGGGCGTGCTTATTTCCCTAACTCTTTGAAATTACCAAAGGGTCTTGTTTACAAATCCTCTAGTGATTTATAGACGCCTACTCTACGGTTGTCCTTGAATACTTTATCCTACAATTACCTAGATAATTATATTCTAAAGTTCACAAAGAAATGTCAAGCATTAAGTACACAACGAATAATCTAGCGCACTCTAGATCATTAGTCAACTAAGATAAGTATCAACCAATCAATATTCAATAATTAAGTTTCATATTCCCTAAGCAAACACACAAATAAATTAGCCGGACATGGAGAACATGCAAGCATACACACAAATAATCAAAGACATAATTAAATTAATGAAGTAAATACTTATCTTGATGTATAATAGGGTTTAGAACCCTAAAATACTGCACAAGAAAGCCTTGGTTCGGTTTTAGGTTTTTACTCCAAACGACTACCCACAAAAACTGAAAAATTCGGATTCTATATATAAGATTACATCTGCGACGGCGTCACCTTATGTTTCGTGACGCCGTCGTGTCGCCGTCATTAGGGTTTCGTCTTGGCCACGTAAACCTTGCGACGGCGTCACCTTATGACTGTGACGCCGTCCCCTTCAGCTCTGACGCCGTCTTGGCTGCATCTAGGTCGTCTGAGTAGCGACGGCCTATTCCTTTAGAACCTGACGTCGTCCCTTGAAAACATGCAATTTTTCTTCTGAGCCGTCGCAAAATTCCTTCCCGACGGCGTCGCAGATATGCAGTGACGCCGTCGCCTTATGTTTCAGCAGGTTTGAGTGTCTCGATTCTGACTTTGGCTATTTTCTTCGTATATTCGCGCCTTTTCGTCCAAATAAGCATCATTCCAGCATTTTGCCTTCAAGAGACCTAAAAAGTGAAAAGGAACGATATTAAGCAATAACGGATACAAAAGTGATCGAATAAGGGCTTAAATGACCCCTCAAAAAGGTACCTTTTAAAACCTTATCAAATATCCCTACACTTGGTATTTGCTTGTCCTCAAGCAAATGTGCTTTTAGCCAATTAATTTATAAGTTAGGGGTCATGAAGCATCCATTCAAAACGGTCCACAACACATATAAGCCCCGCAAAAGTCATAACAAGCACGGAAATTACATACTAGCACCTCACATGGGGTGTTTGGATACTCACATCTCTCTCGGGTGTATATAAGAAATATAACAAATCGGAAATGGAAGATAAACACTCATTAACCGGTCCTAGTACATAGATTACCATAGGCTTGAGAATAGATCAAACCTCCATCGCTTTGGCGTAAGCACCTAGGAAAGACTATCAAAGAGGTCTTTACAGGGTTGTAACGTTAGGCTTACGGTAGGGAAATAAGGGTTTGGTGGGATAGGCTATATATTGGTGGATAGTCAAAAATCTCTATGTTGCAAGTATACGAAGAATGGCGTTGCTAAGCCAAGACTCGACACTCTAAAACTCTAGGCAACGAAAATAAACAAACATAATTTAAAAGATAGATGTAGGATAGTAGCCCGTATATATATATATATATATTTTTTTTTTTTTTTTTTTTTTTTATAATTTTTTTTTTTTTTTTTTTTTTCTTTAATCATACACTTTTACTCTACCATCCTCTACGGTACATCAAAATGATAGGGATTTATAGACACATCCCTACACTTGAGTTTTTATTACTCTAACACTAATTTGACCCGAATTGAAAAGATCAAAATACTTGGAGTACATTATTATGCAAACAAAGGGAATTTGAGTTTAACGTTCTTTTTCCTATGTTTCATAAACTTTAACTTTTCCCATGAATCCCAATCATCCCAAAACTGTATACAAGGGATATGACTCGACTTAGCAACTCATGCAAGCAACCAGATAATTGAACTAAGGGTTTTGGGTGATAACATAAATTTGCACTAAAAGTGTGTGCAATAAAGGTAGGCTAAGGCGATTTGGGTGTATATTTGGGGGTGGGGTGTAAACAATGCTCTTCATTGATATTCCGGAAAAACCGAAACATCACGAGAACCGCGAAAAGGATAGGCTCTGAGGGGTTAACTAGGGGTATCGTGTACTAAAGATGAGTACAACGCAAAGGGTATGGGGGAATTACTCAACCGATATGGAAGAAGTAATTATATTACAGGTATCAAACAAGGGTTTATCCTAATGCCTCTTATCATTTAGTTATTCCTAACTACACAAGTGTAGTCTCACTAGCGATCTCGGAATGCATCACAAAACAAGTTCTAGAATCTAATATACTACCGGTTCACACTCTAAGCATTAAAGATGAATGCTTTAATTCCTACTAATCTAAGGGCGATCCTCACATTTTGGGTGGAATTTAGGTGGTAAAGGGTTTTTGTGCTAGTCATGCAACTTCCTATCCATGAGACGCTTTTGTTAAGACTAATGGCCCACTCTTATACGTCATGAAAAAATTTTAAATTTGGCTAAAATTACCCTAACCTACATTTTCTCATGGTTTATTACACAAATACACTTGGACAAAGCAAACAATCAAGGATAAGCATAGTTTCAAAGTTCCCGTTTATTTTCCCTCCCTACACTTAAACTGAACATTGTCCCCAATGTTCCCCGAAAGTATCAAAGTTATGATAATAGAAGGTAATTAAAAACGAAAGAAACTAATACTCCCCTGATTAGCTCGGTAGGATCCGTAAAAAGTGGTGGTTAAATCTTTTCCAAGAAGAGTTTTTGCGTGAAAGGCTCCTTCCAAACTTGTGTAACTTCTTCTTGATAAACTAAACCTGCACACTAGAAGAAAACAAACGAAACCTTCGCGTAAAATCGGCGGTAATAATATACATAAGACTCGATTTAAACTAGGATATAATGCTTGTGGAATGGATGTTTACAGAATTTGTTTTGAAAGTTAAGATCTGGAAAATTCCAAAATTTTACAAGTAGCTCAGAAAACGAGAAAAAGTAAGCTGATGTTTTTATTCCTTCCTGACGCCGTCAGGTTGCAATCCTGACGCCGTCAGGTTATCCTGACAAAAACTGGTCTGCGATTTTCTGGAAAAAATTCTGGAAAATTTACATCTTTAGAATCTGGAAAAACTTCTGCAAAAACATCCATTATGACTCGATACAAGCATTTGACTCGAACAAACAAACATATATATCTTTTAGTTAATTGTTATTCTCATGTTCACGTTTCTTATGAAAACGTGTGTAATCCTCCCTACACTTATCCTTTATGTAAAATACCTTTATATGTAATTAAGACGAGGTTAAAAACAAAATAAAGCATTTTTACAATTTCAAACATGAGGACAAACAATTAATAAAAGATATATGACACTAACAAGCAAACAATTAAGCATGGGTTGCCTCCCACGAAGCGCTTTTCTTTATTTAAGAGTCTTGTAGCTAGACTCGTAGTCCTACCCCTACGTTTTCTTAATCTTAAGGGCCCATTCGATCTCTTTAACTCTTCTCTCATCACGAATATATTCAGGCCCCAGTTCAAGACAAGCAGTGTAGTAGACTTTGTTTTTCCAATCAACCTCGAATGCCGGAATGTTATCTACATCTAAATCATCCATGCCCTCATAATTCTTATTTTTATGGGGCATTATATATTTAACACTCTCGGCTTCATTTGAGAACTCAATTATCCCTGCCTCTTTATCATAAACCATCTTAGACTCTTCTATAAATGGTTTCCCAAGGATTACATCTCCTAAAAACCCATCAATGATGCCCTTAACGTTTTCCAAAATCATGAAATCACACCTATATGTGAAGTTACCTATGAACACATGTAATCCCTTAATCCTCCCCACATAGTTACTTGCTTTCCTAGGGCGAAAGGGGTCCCTCATAGGCTCTAGCTTTTTGCTCATGATCCAATTATAATAGAGCCTAGACATTACATTCATGGGTGCCTTATAGTCAATGTAGGTGTGATCCCTATATAAGTATCCAATCATACACGGTACCTTGATGTTTTTAGGGTCTCCCCTCCTTATGCGGGGCTCGAAGGGTGGTCTTGGAAAATTAACCACGTTATGGTGATAGGCGGTTTCTTTTCCTTTAGGGTATGAGTCAAAGTACCCCCTAAGTTCTTCCTCCTCCTTGTCACCCTCCATAATTTATAATACCTTATAATCTCCTTCCTCAAGATCATCATCCGAATCACTTGTGGTCAAATCACTATCTAAAGGGCGATCAGATTCCTTAAGGACTTCTTTGAGTGTATTTTCAATTATCATATTTAATTTCCTAAGCTCTCCGATTTCGCTCATGATACGGGCTCGAAGTTGGTTAGCAGAGGCTGGGTCAAGCAGTGGGTATTTGTTTTGTGGTGAAGTATAGTTTGGTGGTTGGTTATCACCTTCCATGGTGAAAAGTGATGGGATTACGAACAAAGGTTACGAAGAAGGGGGATAGACTAAGAGAAAGCTAAAAAAATTGAGAAAAATTTACTTGATAGGAATCAAGCAAAGAAACCTAAACGAGGTGGACTACTAACTAGCTATTCTATTCCCCGGCAGCGGCGCCAAAAACTTGATAACGCTACACGCGTCGTTCGGGGTCAAGGAAACTTCCTTTTCTTCGAGCAAGTTTTATAACACCCTAGGCAGTGAACCTAATCGTTGTAGTGTAGTAATTAGGGTAAGCCACGGGTATTGATATCGTTCTCTAGGGGAATAGGAATGCTAGTGAGAAGTTACTACGCTAAGGTTGAGGTTGAGGAAGATTATTTTTTATCTTTTTATGTTTTTTTAGAAAATGAAAAGGTACGAATCTCGGGTATTGGATTTGGGGGGTTGGTATTTCTACCGATTACTCTACTATTATCTAATTATCTAAGCTAAGGTTGTGATAGTCTATGTCTAATTGATGTGTACTCGTATGATAGTTTAAAGATGTGTTTACTTAGGTTTTACTACTCCTTAATTATCTCCTATTGATGGTTGATTTGTCACGTCCTTATTCCTAGTTGCGTTGTGATTCTAAGGCTATAGGGCGTGCTTATTTCCCTAACTCTTTGAAATTACCAAAGGGTCTTGTTTACAAATCCTCTAGTGATTTATAGACGCCTACTCTACGGTTGTCCTTGAATACTTTATCCTACAATTACCTAGATAATTATATTCTAAAGTTCACAAAGAAATGTCAAGCATTAAGTACACAACGAATAATCTAGCGCACTCTAGATCATTAGTCAACTAAGATAAGTATCAACCAATCAATATTCAATAATTAAGTTTCATATTCCCTAAGCAAACACACAAATAAATTAGCCGGACATGGAGAACATGCAAGCATACACACAAATAATCAAAGACATAATTAAATTAATGAAGTAAATACTTATCTTGATGTATAATAGGGTTTAGAACCCTAAAATACTGCACAAGAAAGCCTTGGTTCGGTTTTAGGTTTTTACTCCAAAAGACTACCCACAAAAACTGAAAAATTCGGATTCTATATATAAGATTACATCTGCGACGGCGTCACCTTATGTTTCGTGACGCCGTCGTGTCGCCGTCATTAGGGTTTCGTCTTGGCCACGTAAACCTTGCGACGGCGTCACCTTATGACTGTGACGCCGTCCCCTTCAGCTCTGACGCCGTCTTGGCTGCATCTAGGCCGTCTGAGTAGCGACGGCCTATTCCTTTAGAACCTGACGTCGTCCCTTGAAAACATGCAATTTTTCTTCTGAGCCGTCGCAAAATTCCTTCCCGACGGCGTCGCAGATATGCAGTGACGCCGTCGCCTTATGTTTCAGCAGCTTTGAGTGTCTCGATTCTGACTTTGGCCATTTTCTTCGTATATTCGCGCCTTTTCGTCCAAATAAGCATCATTCCAGCATTTTGCCTTCAAGAGACCTAAAAAGTGAAAAGGAACGATATTAAGCAATAACGGATACAAAAGTGATCGAATAAGGGCTTAAATGACCCCTCAAAAAGGTACCTTTTAAAACCTTATCAATAGTTTTGTCTGTTTATTATGTGTACTTCGTTCAGTTAATCTCGTAGACTATGACTATCCGTTGTATCCTTACCTGCTTATTGTTGACCTGCCATGTTTACATTTTTGTCTATGCTACGGATTGATTTAGGTAAATGGTTTAACTTATGACGTCTGGCTTGTTAACTTGTTTAATTTCCCTGCTATGTCCCTAGTTCATTTAATTATAATGTTCATAATGTATTCCTACTTGTTACGTGTGACTGCCATGTTTTGACTGCTGTTAGTACTTCCGCTGTTATGATACTGGTTATGTTTTCAACTAAGGGTTTTGACCTGTGTGATTGCCATGCTCACTTACTAATTTATTTGCTTTCGCTTGCTTTTAGATTCCTGTTTGACTTGTATGCTCTTCTGGTTTTCCTGAATTTATTGTACGCCATATATATGTTGTGTGGTTTCCACGTCTGCTATGCTTTGCTTTGTTTCGTTCTCCTTGTTATCTGTCCTTTTTGGATATCAGTATATTTATGTTCTGCAGGATCCTCTTTGACTCATTGTTCTCTTTTCGCTGCGACCTTGTTATCAGTTTCCTTATTTCATTTTGCATTTCTGATTTTATTTAGCTTCCATTTTGTTATATCTGTTCACTGGGCTTTTTAAGCTTAGCCGCATTCCTTTTCCTGCGGCAGGTTTTAGGTTGGAAGATGGGCTTTGATGGGCTGAGAGTTGGATTATCTGAGTGGACCAACCCTAGTTACCTTATTATTTGTACTTATTTTGAGAGTTTCTGTTTTGAGATTTCATTTCATTTTGGATATTGTATTTCCTTGTCAGTTAATTGTTTATATGATTTGAGACTTCATTTTTAAGGTTTCCGTTTGTAAACATTTTAATTGTATGTTCTGATATGACACCAGAATGTGACACTTCTACCCTTGTCGGGTTGGGGTGTTACAATTATGGTATCAGAGCAAAGGTTTCGTCTTGTTGACCTTAGGATTGACCTGTGAGGACTGGGTAGACACTAGGCATCCGTCTGTTCTGATCTTCTCCGATTCGTTTGATTGTCGTTCAGATTTAACTTTGATATTCGTTTGTCTTCACTAATTTGGCCTTCTTCTTTTCGCATCGAATTTTGTTATTTTGTCTTCGCACATCCGTCTGTCGATCGTTAGGTGGAGACTACTCGTGGAGTCGAAGATGATGGTGTCGACCCTGCGTTGCTGCAACAGTCCCTGAGCTGGAGAGGTTCGTGAAGCAGAAGCCGCACCCGACTGTCGTGCTGCTGGAGACATCAGGATGCTGCTGGAGGAAGCTGGACGGATCAACCAAAGACGCAAAAGACGGAGACAAGATTCAACCGGTGGCTGAGAAGGTTCATCTACTTCATATGATTTGGGCGCGACCTGTGTTACTCTGATTTGTTTGTCACGCGTTTTGAGGCAGTTTAATATTTTGCTAAGTGATTTTGATCGATATTGCTTTCTTTGATTTGTTCAGAACTCGGTTTGAATCGTGAAATTTTACCGTTTAGCATTTTGGTGATATCTCAGTTTGTTTTGGATTGTCAGTAATGAGTCATGAGGAACCGTTTTAAGCATGTTGGTGGCCTTCTCTCCTTTTTGGTATGGTAAGTTGTTTGATGTAGTTTAGGTTGTATGTATGTGAACCTGGTCTGCTTTGGTATGTTACTTGATATCGGAATGTGGTTTGTCTTGTGTGATATTGGTTATGTGGTTTGTCATGACCCGGGACAGAATATGAGGACAATAAGAACTTGTTATGTGATGCAAGTATTATGACGCCTGATCAACGTGATAATACCGAGATCATATAATTTGAACTTATTGAAGTCATACGACGTCTTGGGAAATGCCTGGGGTGGTACGTGAATGGACTATGGCTTATATCCGTTATTTTTCACTCCTCATATTCGTTTGGAATTCTGTACCTCTTTGCGAGATCCTCACCGACATCTGTTACGTGTAATATTTGTACGCTTTGGAACCGAAATCGTTAGGGTCTGTATGAGAATATGGATTGCTACGTCTGCTTTGAACTCATACGTCACTGTGTACCTATGCGATTTCAATTTTCGAGGACGAAAATTCTTTTTTTAGAGGGGAAGAGTTGTAAAACCCCAAAATCGTAAACGCGTTTAAAAGACTATAATACCCTCGAATGATAATTCATAAAATGTAACAAGCTCGTTTAATCGATGGACACCTAATGAAAACCGATTTGTACAAGACCTTGGAAATTCTAAGCTTGTAATTAACTTATAATAGATACATAACACATTAACATGTTAAGTGTACTACTTAGAAAAATAAATAAAATAAAATGCACCATTTAAATTGGAAAGTAAATCATGTGGGAATTAGTCTTAAATGCCCCCCCCCCCCTTTTTCACGCCCCTAATTCCTGATTCTTGGCCAATCTCACGTTTCATTCACAATGTAAGAGTTGCCATATCTCATTTTTATGTGCATTCAATAAAACCCTAGTTCACCCTCCCAACAAAATATTATACGGCAAATAAACTTCTCCTCCACCCTCCTTTTTTCAGTCGACAAAACAGGTCCAAGGAAGGCACTCGAAAGGCTTACAAGGCTGCTATCATTACGTTTGTGGTACGGGGTTTGCTTGGTTATTTTGGGGTTGTGTTGGCTGCTCCTGTCGTGGGTAAACAAGGGCACAAAAGGGGTGCTCTAGTCTTGTTTTTGTCCATTGATTTCTTGGCCCATATACACGCTACAACATGTAACAATTATATCTCGTGTCCTCCTCATGTTTCTGCTTCTGGTCGTGGGTTTCAGCCCCTTTACACACATGTTTTGTTGTTAAAAACCATGTTATAAGCATGTACATAACCTAATGTCGAATAACCTGATATTAAGGCTATGTTAAAACCATGAATGGAGCCATTACATATGTTGAGATGAAACTTTGCGAATCTGATTGTTTTTGGCTTTCTGGTCGTGGGTTTTAAGACCCCTCTTGTGCACTTTAAAACCTATGTCATGCCCATTTGTGTGAAAGAATTAAAGGACTTATAAACCTAATATAAAGGCTACGTAAACCAGGAAAAACAAACCTATGTTTTATCTACACATGCACCTTTATAAATCTGCTCTTGGTCCTATAAAATCTGGTCGTGTGTTGGTTTTTTTGGTCGTGAGAATATCACGAGCCATACTTATGGACATACACATATACTTCAGTTAATAGTCATTGTGCGGATAATTTTAGGAAAACCTTTTTAGGAACTGTCGGGGCTTAATAAAAATGAAAAAGATGGGTTAGTATGGTTAAAGATAAACGATGATAAGACAATCTTCAAAATGCCCAGAACCATTAAGAATTTTAAAAATTGGACCAAGAGGCAGTTGAGCTACGCCCAACCATTAATCGATATTAGTGATGAAGATAAGGCAAAGGGTATTGACCACCCTTACCAGAAGATCAAGAATTTTACTCGGGATGTTTAGAACTTGGGATGGACTACAAACGGGATGAGAATCTGATAAGTTGGATCCAACATGGAGATTGCCATATCCACTAAATGACCAACACGCACTGGTAACACCGAGGCTCTGAGTCTAACTTAAAGACTCGTAAATAAAGAAAAGTGCTCTTTCGGGAGACAACCCGAATTATCCCTTTCTTTTGTTTTATTTCCATTTCTCTAGGGTTTTGTGTTTTTAACCATTTTTGCAGGAAACTTGGAGTGATTGCTGCTGCAGCATGCTTATCTGACCATAGTTAAGACGTAACTATTCTCAGTGGTTACGCCGTAACCAACCTCTTGCAGCAGAATTTCATATGCATTACCAATTATGGCGTAATACCATCTCAGTGGTTACGCCGTAGCTACACTCTTACAGAGTACGCCAGGTTTTTCCTAGTTACGGCGTAACTCCTTCTTAGAGTTACAACGTAACTATCCTCTGCTTTACTTCTTTCATTTTTGACACAATAACCTTGTATTGGTATTTTAAATGAACTTTGTGGGTATGTTCCCTGTAAACCCTCACGAGACTTCACTTGTCCACTTGGGACACCAAGTGGTTTAAAAGGCTTGTTGCATATGCTAAATGCAACCGTGATTCCTATGAAAGTGAGTTAGGTTTGTTTTTCATTTTTCATTTTTTCTTTTTTAGATTTATGCTTGTCGGTAGTTTGATACTTTGCTCATGGATGCTTATACGAAGGCACGACTCTTTTTCGTAGGCCTTCTTCTATTTTTTTGGAGCAAATTTCAGGGAAGTTCTCGCTCTAATTCTACTTTTCTCTTCACCTTTATTTAATGCTTAGTACAAAAGGGACTTTGTACAATTCAAGTGGGGGGACGGGAGTAAAATTATCTCTTGAACTTTATTTTGCCCTCGTTTTTCTAGTTTATTTTGAAAAATTATGCCATTTTTAAAATTTTGACATGTGTTTCTTAACCTTACTAGAATAGACCTTAGCCGAGCACATACAACCCTTGATATTATATGGTGAGATTAGCCTTATCCGTTTCCAATATTTTACCCCAAATCCACCAAATTTTGAGGGTGCCGGTAGCTTGTAAACTTTAGAACTTGGCCTTTGCATCATTTCGAGACCATAAACGAGGTATGTTGAGTTAGCTCGATGTATTTGGACTTTTCAGTTTAAGAAAGCAATATTATAGGATTATCACTCAAATAGCCTACCATTGTGTGTCTATCGATTAGTCACCTCGACTTCTCGACCCCCATGTGAAACCCTTTTTGTTGCACTCACCTTGAGTGCAAGATACCCCTAGATACACCCTTCTGAGCCATTCCTTTCATTTTGTTAACCTAATACATTGTTTCGATACACCTATACACCTTAGCCTACCCTGTAGTCTTTATTTGTGATTGGGAAGTCATCATTTGCCTAAGTTCAAGGTTCAAGTAGAAAGGTTCGGAGATCACGCTTTCGTCGACGACATATTCTTAAAGATCATTGAAGACCCCCTGAAAGTCCCATTGTTCATCTCAAGTGGGGGGATATTATGTTTAGTTGTTATAGTTATGAAAAAAAAAAGATTCGAAAAAAATAAATAAATAAAAATAAATAAAAATAGTTATGTTATTTGGTTTATTGTAAAGTGCAATGTTATAAGCACTATGTTATGAGCTTCATATAGATTTAGTATCGAGGAGGCCACCTCGGTCACATTCGAAGATTGGAGTTAGTAATTATGCCAACAGTTGGAGAGAAGGTAGTGTGCCCATCATGACGTCCTCTAATGACACATCTACCTAGTATTTCATGATCCGGTTTCTTAACTTCAAAGCTTGAACCTTGGGCGGACGGTAAGTGGTGATGACTTGGTTATAGATTTAGACTACCTGCTTGATTTTTATTTTACACCATTTATATATCCCATGTTTTATCCTACCCTTTAGTCATGAAGCGTGTCTAGGTGATGCAGCGAGCAATCTTTGGTGTCTTTGCCATGGATTTGGTCATGTATCATTGATTTTGTCCACTTCGCCGAGACATGTTAGTAATGACGAGTCACCCCCTTAACCTTTGTCGTGTCTACCCATATTGCCTTCGAAAATTGTTTAGCCCTTAACTCTAGTGGTGGAGATTTGTGTAACCGCCAAGCTTATGATAGAATACATGCTATGATTGTGCGATTGAGTGATCACCCCGAAATTGACACTTAGAATAGTTGAGAGATGTGAGTGTTTCGTTCCCATTTCGTGAGGTGTTCGGCTTTATTTTATTCTAGCATAAGGGATTTGTAAACTTATATTTTCCAGGTTATGGGAGATATCTTTTTAGGAATCTTTCTAATAAGGTCTACTTGAGGGCAAGTAGAATTCAAGTGGGGGATATTTGATAACATCAAATAATCCTGAATATTAAGTGTCAATTTCCCCCGATAATGCTTGTAATTTATATCATTTATATGGATTTACGCTTGTTTTCCATTATTTTCCACTTTCAGGTAAATTACTAGCATTGCAGCTAAAGAGACGCGGAATTGGAGAATTATCAAAGATATATCATAGTATGCTCACTTTGAAGAAGTTACGGCGTAACTCATCTCTCACATTACGCCGTAACTAAGGCGTGACTCAGAAAGCCAACTCATCAGAAGATTACGGCGTAACTCTCCCTAAAGATTACGACGTAACTATATTAGGTCACAAGAGGATCCGCGCCGCTGATAACTAAGCCGTAACTCTTGCTTAAACTCCAGCGTAACCAAGAAATATTGAAGATACAGCGTAACTACTTATAAGGTTACGCCGTAACCAGCAGATCTAGTGCAAATTACGAAGAAATAGAAGATTATGACGTAACTATTCTATTAGTTACGCCGTAACCCAGATCTGGCCATTAAATACCCCACGATTTTCAGCATTTCAAATCATCCCATTTCACACACCACAACCAAAGAACGTGGGAAGAAGCCAAAGGCAGGTTTAGAGGAGCATACGGAGCTGTCTCCAAGGGAGAAATCACTCCCCTACGATAAGCATTAGCATTTTATCTTTTCTTTACTTTCGATTCATGTATTTCGTAACATTGAATATTAAATTGATTTGTATGGTTAATATGAGCGGCTAAACACCTCTTGGTTCTGGCCTAGTTATGATTCCTTAATTGTTTTGTTTGCATTTACATTACTTCCGTATAATTATTTCAAGTGTATGCATGCATAGTTTATTGGTAGCTACCCTTGTTTCGGTAGTTTTGAATGGCGGTAGAGGCTAGTTGCTTAGGAGATATGACCAACTGACCATAAGTGAGTAGACTGAGACGGGAAGGGTAAGATATGACCAACTGATGACCCTTTCTACTTGTGCGATTTGACCAACTGATCACCTACCGTTTGGATGAACTTAAGAATTAGGGGGTGAGTGTTTAAGTTGCTAACGCCCGGGCACTCACTATTATAAGTCTAGCATGTAGCGGTACTTAATGACTCGGCTTAGGGGACCAGGAACAACTGGACTTATGAGGGGGCACCTGACTTCTCCAGTGGTGGCATCTTTGCTGATAGGTTAGGGCGGATTGACCAAATGTTGTCCTCTCGACTTTGACCCCACCTGAAGTAATTGGTAGTAATTAGACGTGGACATTACTAGCTAGGAGGAATAACTAGGTTAGCACCACTCTCCTCTATTGATTGAACCTTTGCCTTTATTTGCTTTTATCTGCCTTAGTAGTTAATTAATTATCGAAATCATATTAAAATCTGTGACACCTAGACTTAGTAATAATCCAACACACATAGCTCTTGGGACGACCTCGGTTTTACCAATTACTACACTACACATGACCGGGTACACTGCCCGTTAGTGCATTAGGGTAGACTATAGGTATAACGAGACATTATAAATATTAAAACCTGGTCAGTAAAACCTGCATCAATCATATTCTATAACTCTAATTACTTTTTATTTGCAAAATCTAACCAACATCAAACATCATCAAATGAAAATATAACTTAGTCAAATACAAATTATTATTCCACAAATAAGTAAACACCATTTAATGCAACAAAATTAATGGAATGTAAATAGAAGAAGGAAAAAAACTTACATCATACATATTGATTGTGGGATTTTAGTAGTTTTGTGAAAGAAAATAGAAGGGTTCGAGTGGGCAAATGAAAGGGCGGAAACACGAGGTGCAACAAAATGTAACATCGCATAAGATAGTAGAACAATACTATATTTGATTTGAGAAATAAGTTTACAATGTTACATAAAGATTTTTATACAATCCTCAATAACGAAAAACATAAGTATTGGTATTATCAAAGTTAACTCTTTAGAAAAGGTCTTGGCCAAGTCACTCGGTCTTTGATATGAGAACAATGAATGACTTCAATATGCATTCCTTCAATAATACAACTATCGATCACCTGAAAATAATACTCGAAAATGTCAACATAATGTTGGTGAGCTCGTAGGTTTAAATAAACCATATTAAGTTGCTGTGCATACAATACATGTAGGACAAATGTGCAAATAGATAATAACGTAGGACAAGCAGTGACAAATGATATCCAACCACAAATGAATCATGCAATAAATATGAAATCACTATGAAGCCTACCAGCTGGAGCTAAAATGTGTGTACTTTCACGGCTATGTAGGATTCTACCACGCCGTAAGAACCACGAAGTAAGTAGCACACAATGATTGAACCAAGCTAAAATGTGCGTACTTTCACAGCTATGTGGGCCGTAAGATCCACGAAGTAAGTACCACGCAAAGCTTGTACCACAAAGAATGTACCACAAATGCACCTAATGCAATTATAATTACACATAATTTGTCCAAAGAAAACAAATGTTAAGCACAACATGAAACATTTGAAATATATTTTGAGTATCATTTTCCCCCGAGAAAATATAAAAAGGGGCCACGAAAACTCACCTTAACACTGAAGAGAAATAATGAGGTAAGCAAGCAACTAAATCATAGATATCTCAAGCTACTCCCTCTTCAAAGTATCTACACAATTTATAATCATATATTATTTAGGAGTCTATTTACTATAGAATGCTAAAACTGATTTGTAGTGATTATTATTTGTTAACGTTTTTAGGGCTTATTCTTATTAAGAGATACATTACATTAATATGTGTTAAGGTTTATTCGCATGAAGTAGAAATATGGGTTTAGGTGTATCTCGAAAGATGATAAATTGATTAAGAAACCATAATGAGTCGAAATGTGGATAACAGAAAACTCGAGACCGCTAATATATACAATTAAAAGGTCACATGGTAAGACGACCATAATTTTAACCAAGCAAAGCTGAACCAAAAACTAATTCTTTCAACCCAATCTTTACGTGTGTAAAACAAAAACCCAACATGGTATAGCTTGTTCGACCCATGATTTTTATAAATTGTAAGACTTAGGATTAATTTTATTAACAAGTCACAATGTACTTTGAACTAATGTAATTCTATTTTTTTTCATAAACACACGTGACACACACAATTTATAAACCATCCTTTCATTTGTTTAAAAACTCACTTAGCACATGACCAATACTATTTATAAACCATCCTTCCATTTGTTTAAAACTCACTCAACACCTAATTCCTAAACTTTTAGTCGACTTACACATGACACACGCATTCACAAACAAAGTTCTAACAGACCCTACCCTATACAATACATGTATGCACACACTAGATATACAAGACACTTTGGTTCGATTATAAGGACATGCAAAGAAATACCTTCATCCATAGACACAACACCAGTTTTATTCCACAAACCCACTCGTAACAGACCTACCTGTTCGACACCATACGCACCCATGAATGACGAGATAAAGCAACCATATCGAGTTCAAATAAACCCTACGTCTAGCTTCTATTAGTTCTGGTTATTAACATTATTCATAGTTGTTTTAGCCACGGTTAGAATCCTTTGACATACCACAAGTCGACACACACACCCTTCACATTAATGCCACAACCTTTTCTTTTTGACAGACCCCTCGCTAGGGTTTCCAGGTTTGCACGTTTTTTTAGGCCAGTTAAAGAGGTTACTTTAAATACAGTCGAAGAGCCAAGTACAAGGGTATTTTAGTTATGATTTCATGTGTCACCTTAAACAAGTTTTATAACCGATTATGGTTTGCGAATTAATGACATACGAATGAGTTAGGCTTTTAAGGGTTTTACAGACCAAATACTACTACTTGTGTGATAGGTGTGTTAAAGAATACAAGAGGGTGGTTACCTGTGGTGAGCGAGACCAGGCCAGGAAGAAAGCTGGCACCAGGAACGAACACAAATCGAACAACCAAGACCTAGCGAACGAAACCCTAATACCCACGAGTTCAAACCGCAGCAACCTATACCTATGTGCCTTTTAGAATGAATGAAAGATAACCCATAACCCTTTTGTCCTCGCGAGATAAATATGACAGGAGCCCCTTCTTTTTCTATTGGGTTGAATGAATGACGAAACAAGAGGTTGAATCCGGTTCATATAGAGGGTTTTGGAGAGGAGCGTCTCACCAAATTTGGAAGGGTTTTAATGGTCTTAAATTTGATTGATTATAATGAATGGTAAGTCCGATAATCATGGGGGAGCTTGTGTGGGATTCGGAGGTTACATGTCGAAAAGAGAGAAATACAAAAAAAAAACATGCGAGGCTAGTGAATGACAAGAGTTTTATATACTTGTAACTTGTAGTTGTATAAGTGTGATTATTTTATCAAAATTTTATTTATATACAGAATAGGTGTATGCGATCTTAAAACAAAATAGAACGTGTATTGACTTAAAACCAAGTTAGGCAAGTTACAAATCTAGTTGATTAGATAAACTTAGGTTATATTTACATATTACTTATTTATTGCATAACATAAGGTTTTAAATTCTTAATCATATTCATAATACTTAGGTTCAAATTCAAATGGGTACCAAAAATGATGATTTAAAAACCTTAGAAGTCAAAGATCGAGTAAATGGTCATCGCTACCTAACCTGATTTGGTGAGGGTTCTCACATTTTGAGAGGGAAAATGAAAAGGTGTGACGTGATGTTAATTTATGAGGAAAGACGAAAGTAGAGGAAAGACAAAAGTTGTGTTTGACTTTTTGTTATATAAAAATAAATAGGACATAAGCCTTTGACTCAGCCGGGTTTATGGAACCGGTTTGACCCGGGTCATAAGAAACCCACAGGTTTAATCCGGTTCCGAAATTGTCAAAAGCTCGTTTGCTTCCAGCTCGGTCTCCCAACCGGTTTGACCTCGCCGGGTTTATGTAATCGGCCGGGTTGACCCGGGTTTTAAAACATTGACTTTTTCTATTCAATAACAAATAAACCCACACCTTAAGTCGAAATCAGACAACGTCGGCCAAATTTGCTTGACTGGCGTTAAATAAAAACACCGATTGCTAATAACTTAATCGGTCACCATGTTTGGTTTGATGTGATTCTGATGAATCCGACGGTGGTTCTACGGTGATACCGGCGTCTTTATGCGATGGTGATGGATCCGACGGTGGTTTCATGGTGACAGCCGTGGTTTGATGTGATGGTGATGGATCCGACGGTTGTTTCATGGTGACAGTGGTGGTTTGATGTAATTCCGGCGGTGGTTTCAACGATTCCGGCGATGGTTTCATTTATTCCGGTGGTTGTTTGATTTATTCCGGCGGTGGATTTGGGATCCGATCATTTTTGGATATGGGATTTTTTGATGAGAGAGAAAGTGGAATGTTAAATGAGAGGATTTGGGATTTTTTTTTCCTTTTATTGTAACATGTGATTTTACTAATATGCCTCTATTTGTTATTTTCAGATGAAATATGGACCATAGGATGAAAGAAGGTTGGATTGTTGAGATTATCTGATTTATTCTTTGGATATGATGTTTTGCATAGATCTCACCATCTCACCCCTATAAATTTTATGTTTCATATATACAGTAAATTTTATGAAACAAACCCTCAATGGCCAAAGTTCGAGCCTGCCACGAATCGTTGAGATATAAATTTCCAATAGTCAACACCACTTTTTTTAAAAATCTTTCTAACACGTCTTCATCTTCACACCAACTCGAACCCGATCCCATCCACCTCTTGACGCGGCAAACACGGTTAAAAAAGAAGAAATTGCCTAAACATTACGCACGAATAATCAATCACATCCATTGCGAATATATATATTCACTACATTAATCAAGTATCAACAAATCGAAATTGATAAATGGAAGTGGGTGGTGTTGTAAAAGATCGTCGACCAGATGGACTTGGAAATTTTAATGTTCTTGATGATGAAACTGTTTGTTTTATTTTGGGTTTCTTGTCTCCTCGTGATGTTGCCACTCTTGCTTGTGCTAGCAGGTTCTTTTTTTTCTTTTTTTCTTTTTTTGTCTTTTATCATGTATCAAGATTAGAACTTAGATTGCATGATGTATACCAGTTTATGTTTAAAATAAAAAATAAAAATAAATAAAATGCAATTAGACAATTAAACAAGACCTCCTGCATTGTGTTTTGACTCCACATAAGCTAATAGGTCGTTTTTGTTAAGTAAGTGCAAGTTGTTTAAATGAGCTATCCCAAACACCAGAGTAAGACCTAAGAACCAGTTGGCGGTTCAATCAAAGTGGTTACTCCTTTTCATGTGTTTCGTTTAGCTTCTATTAATAGGTTAAGCTGAGTGCTATTGCTATTTGCTATGTTTGAGACCTTATTTGGAAGTTAGTTAAGACTAAGTGGGTTGCTATACCTAAATCTGAAATGACCTCCCTGACATGAATAGAATAACGAGTCTGTACATGTGGGACAGGGTGTCACAGACTTGAATCTGTTACGACCCGTCTTAAGTTTTTGGTTATTGATAACTTGGAAATCATAAGGTATTCAAAGCTTTCAGTCTGTATACATGTGGGACACATTATTACAGAGTTCCTTGTAGCTGGTAAACGTTCTGGTTTCCGTACCTTAGTGGTGTGTTTTTAGCCTAGTTATTTATCCTTAAACTCTTGAGTATCCGACTTAACAATCAAGAAAAATTTTCAGTAGCGTCTCGATGAAGAAAAGACGTTAGTTGTTATATATATTATACTCAGGTCATGTTTGTATGCTTGCTAATGGTTCTTGACCTAAAACTGTTGCTATAGAATCTAGAACTTTAGTTAGGGTGTTTTATAAATTTGAGAATAAGATTATGATTGTAGCAAAGGTTATTGGTTGTCCGTTTCTTTTCTTTGGGTGTCTGCTTAATTGGGTTATGGTACTGTGCAGTGTGATGTATATCCTATGCAATGAGGAACCTTTGTGGATGAACCTATGCCTTAATAAAGAAAATCGTGAGTTGCGGTATAAAGGATCTTGGAAGAGGACAACCCTTGATGGGTATGTTTTTCAGATCTTTAGTTTCCTTTATGCAATGTGGTTCTTCCATGTAAAATATTTCGAAGTATATGACATTAACACTTCTTCACATGTGGCTGTAGACTGCAAGTTTTGGGTAAATGTGATGTACCCTGCAGAAAGCAACTACACTTTGATGGTAAGAGATAATAGTATTCAAGTATAGGTTTTGGCTGCCCCTACTTGTGCTAAAGGTTATAGTAATAATTACAGGTTTCAACTCGTTATTCCTGTATAAACGATTATACCGTTGCTATACTCGGCTGGATGGGTTTGCTTTTGATCGTGGAAATGTTGAAAGAAAGACAGACATTTCAGTACAAGACTTCGTTCAACAGTATGATGGACAAAAGCCTGTATGTTTTTAATTTTGTTTCAACATTTGAAATGAACTCTTTCTTTCTAATGGAAACATCTAAAGGATCTACATTATTTATTGATCCATGCAGGTTTTGGTTTCTGGATTGGCTGATACCTGGTTGGCAAGGAAGACCTGGACTCCCGAACAGCTATTAGTCAAATATGGAAGTACACCTTTTAAAATCTCTCAGAAGAGTGCTAAAAAACTATCTATGAAGTTTGAGGATTATGTCTCTTACATGCAAGAACAACATGATGAGGATCCTCTTTATATCTTTGATGACAAGGTAGTTTATATTGCTTGCATTGTTTTCCATTTTCCCACGTTGTGTGAGTACTTTATAACCATCAAGACTTAATGATTGCAGTTTGGGGAAGTTGCACCAGATTTGTTAAAAGATTACAGTGTGCCTCATCTATTCCCAGACGACTATTTTGATGTATTAGATAGTGATCAGCGACCGCCTTTTAGATGGCTCATTATTGGGCCCGAGAGGTCTGGTGCATCTTGGCATGTTGATCCCGCTCTTACAAGTGCCTGGAATACTCTTTTGTGTGGCCGCAAAAGGTAGATGTCATAAATAGCTATGAATTATTATTTCTACTTTTTATGTGGTAAATCTGATCTTCTGTTACTGTCATATATGAATAGGTGGGCATTGTATCCTCCTGGAAGAGTACCTTTAGGCGTGACAGTTCATGTAAATGATGAAGATGGTGATGTCGACATTGAGACTCCATCATCATTGCAGGTAACATTCTGTACAAATGTAAATATCAAATCAGTTAAAGTTTTAGTGATGTTTTTTAAAATCTTTATTGGTACTTTATTTTCAGTGGTGGTTGGATTATTACCCACTTCTTGCTGATGAAGATAAACCAATAGAGTGTACGCAGCTACCTGGCGAGACTATCTACGTTCCAACTGGATGGTGGCATTGTGTTCTTAACCTGGAGACAACTATTGCTGTAACTCAGAATTATGTAAACTCTAAAAACTTTGAATATGTATGTTTGGATATGGCTCCTGGTTATCAACATAAAGGGGTTTGTCGTGCGGGACTACTTGCTCTTAGCGAAGGAACCTTTGAAGATGATGGGAATTCATGCATGAAGGATGATATGAGCTGCTCAGAAGTCACTAGAAATAAGAAAAGAGTCAAAATTGATGAACGCATGGAGGATGCAAGTGGTGAAGCTGCTACAACTAACAAGTCTAATTTAGAGTTTTCTTATGACATAAATTTTCTGACCATGTTCTTGGACAAAGATAGAGACCATTACAACTCCTTATGGAGCACAAGTAATTGTATCGGACAGAGGGAAATGAGAGATTGGTTATGGAAGCTTTGGATTGGGAAACCTGGACTAAGAGACCTAATATGGAAGGTAATGATTTTATTCTTACCCGAACATGAAAGGTAGTTTTTTGATGTCGTATATGGTGATAATTTTTTATTACATCATGTGATGGAATTTCAGGGTGCTTGTATTGCATTAAATACCAACAAATGGTCCACCTGCATGGAAGAACTATGTGTGTTCCATAATATCCCTTTGCCTGCAGATGAAGAGAAGTTTCCAGTTGGCACGGGTAGCAATCCTGTAAGTGATTATTCTTATAGTGTCGATATTTTTTATTTTATTTTAATTTTTTATTACTTTATTTTTTTTTATATGGTATCTGTTCTTATACCAAGTTTTAATGAATATTGGTATTAGCAACTCCAGCTTGAAAAAGGGTATATCTGAAAATGATGTAATTCACCCTTCCTACAGGTTTATCTTGTTGGTGACAATGTGGTCAAAATATTTGTGGAGGACGGTTTAGAAGCTAGTCTCCATGCATTAGGAACCGAGGTATTTGATCACTGATTTCTAATCTCTTGTGGTATAGTTTTATGACAATCATTCTTATGGAATTTGATTTGCCTCACTACAGCTCGAGTTCTACAGTCTAATGCAGAAGTCGGAGTGTACCTTAAAGAATCATGTTCCTATTATTATGGCAAGCGGGATTGTTTTTCTTGAAAATGGTTCATTTAAAATTGTGCCATGGGATGGAAAAGGTGTACCTGATGTAATTGCAAATCATAGTATAATTCAGGAAACTATTGCGGACACCGAGTATCCATTTGGCATCTGGAGCAAAAAGCAGTTTGAGTACAGAAAAGCTGGTATGTCACTAGAGGAAATGGTCAGTTCCAGTGGACACTCAAGCATTTGGCCCTACATTATTACAAAAAGATGCAAAGGGAAAATATTTGCTGAGTTGTAAGTACCTTGATTTTTTTGTCAGAAAAGTGAATTAAGTAGAGATGACGAAACGGTTAGGTCAGGTGGGATGTGCAACAGGTCAAAACAGGTCATTTTTGTACTGGTCGGTAGACTTTGGGGTTGAGCCATAACACTTTTTTGTTAAAAAACGTAAAATTTTGAATAAAATAAACAGTGCATCAAATAGGACTACTAAAGTCTCATTAGTGCAATAATTATCTACGGCAGTTATAAAATGTCCCGTTCCCTTTCGGCTAATGTTTATCTTTTGTTCTCGCTTAGTTGAGAAAAACTATAGTCTGAAATTCCGAAACTCTGAATAAACAGATTTATTAGTATATGAGTCAAAATTGCAACCTCTAACATTCAGGATAAATCATCTAGTTGCTCACTGATTTTGCAGAAGGGATGGACTATCATTGGAAGAGGTTTCCAATTTGGCTTCCTTTTTAGGGAAGCAGTTGCGTGATCTCCATCTTTTGCCTGTTACTCCTCTGAACGGTCTATCATATCTTCACATGGAAAAGAAACTGGAGATTGTCTGTGACAATGGCTGTATGGATGATCTGACTGAGAAAATCAATCTCCCAGCAGCAGCAAAAGTTTTCTTCACAATCCTCAATAGGAAAAAGAAGGATGTAACGAGTCGCTTGACCAAGTGGTAAGTTAATAGCATGTACAGCTACTTGATTATGGTATAGATGACCATAAAGATTTTTCTAATCTATAAATATGTGGAAAATACACTTACCTTCTCAAATTCACCTGTTCAGTAGAAGGTCAACCACAAATTAAGGAAATATCATTTTTAGTAATCTTAACCTTTGATGGTATGTTATGTGGGCATGTGGCTATTAATCAAAGTTTACAAATGGGCCAACTAGTTTCCTGCTCCATTTATATTGAGTCTCAAAGACCGTAATTTGAAATTCTGCTTCGTCTTTGTAGGGGTTATCCGATTCCAAGCGCACTGATCGAGAAAGTAAATGACTACCTTCCGAATGACTTTGCGGAGTTGCATAGTCTGTTCAAGGTTACTGCCTAATCTCACCCTCACTTATTCACTTCATAGTTCAAGTATTCGTTCTACTCTGACTTCAAATGGTGAAATATACTCCTTAGCATTTCAGCTTAGAGTTAATATGCATATATATGTTTTTAGGATAAAGTAATGATTGGATCAAAGGGTTTTTAGGAAGTTGTATATAAAAAGATATTAATTATCTCGTTAAGCTTGGTATTCAAGGATAAAGGACATATTTTTCTTTTGTTATTTCTTTTTTTATGTTTTAAATGTAAAAATATTAAGTTGATATATCTACCCACTTCACAATTTATATGGATCCTTTTGCTTTGTTTTTTAGAATGAAAATGGTTCATTCGAAGTGCGAAATTCCTGCTCTTGGGTACACACTGATATAATGGACGACAATATCCACTTGGAGCAATGTCATATGGAGGCTTCTGATGCCCAAATGGTAAATAGTAATTTGAATGGCTCCAGCAATGGGAGGGAGAGATCATGGCGTCCTAGCTATATCTATGATTTCAGCAACATGTCTCTAGGTAAGATCTCATCCCTGGTAACTCCTAATTTGAGGGTGCAACACGGGCTGGTCAATAGGATTGGGTAACCGGTTAAAAGGGTCTTTCTTTTAGTACGGGTTGACCGCATACCCTTTTTGGTCCTTTTTATTTTCAAAAAAGGTATAAGTAGTTACCGTGTTCTTTTCTGATATCTTGATAAATTAATAAAAAAAAATTAAACAATATGGGGTATTTAGGCATTCAAATTAGACTTTGGGCAACTTTCAACAGTTTGAATGATTACCCTTATACGTGATTTTGGTTCTTTAGTGAGGCACGTGCATTGAAGCTTTAACAAAAATAGATATACTATTCAGTAGGAACCAAATTCTAGTTTGTAAAGTCGTGCTAGTGATCAGTATACAAATACCATAAACATAAAAGATTTCTCAATTAGCTGTCATGATCTGACTTTGAATATCAGGAGAACTATTGTTAAATCAAAATTGATAAGAATATATTTGAGTACTGGAAATATCTAAGGACTATGCATGACAATTGAATAAATACTTGAAAAGAAAAGAAAAAATGGTATTATAAGTACTCCCGTGGTTCAATATATGCAAATATGTATTAGAATGCAAATGTGATTTTAAGCAATCAGCCAAATATTCTCTCGATGGTGACACAAATAGGGGACTCGCGTCAACCAAAATCAGTGTTAATATTGATATTGATCTCTACAGAAAAGATGTATTTCTGAGCTTCCACTTTCTAATATTGATAATAATTTAATTACAAAAATAGCCAATACATGGGTTGCCACTTTTAAATTTAGGTCTCCATCTTCTGCGATTGTCAGTACACCTGCACACAAAGTTCTTGAGATAACGATTTCCAAATATCGAGCTCATCTAAATGTCTATATATATGACACTAACAATCCAATTTGGCTTTTAACTTCCACAGGTGATCCGATATTAGATTTGATTCCCATCCATCTAGACATATTTCGTGGAGATTTGCAGCTCCTGAAGCAGCTTCTTGAAAGCTATGGGCTCCCTTTTGGAAAAAGAACTTCATTAGAAAATGGCTGCAAAGTCAGGCGGATATCATATCTAGCCATGTGAGTCCGATGTCTTCTGTGTTATTTCTTTCTATTATTAGCTTTCTTTCTCTGAACTGATTTTCTATATCTAAACATCCGTAATTCATCTACCCAAAAATATCAGTGTACAGACATGTATGTGTGGAAAGGGTGATTGGTTCATGTTAGATTATTAGCCCTTGGTCCCAAAATATGCGCATGAAATATGCTATATGAATATTGGACATTAAGTGTAAAATTTTATGCTAAATGGTTTAGTAAAACTTATTTCATGTTCTGAAAATATTCTAGAACAGTAACATTATAAACTGGTTGAGAGTAAGGGTGGAAAATTACAATATGAATTTTCACAGCTCTCTTAGTCGATAGGGTTGAACACTTGAAGTATTTGCTTTTACGACTCCCGTGGGTTGTTGAATTTGGATTTCTGCGACTTTGCCCATGGTTTTAGGCTAGCTTCTTTTAATCCGGTTTTTGATAATTGCTTTCTGTCGATATAAGGTCATCAGTATGTTTATAACTGGTTGATTCATTTGTGCACAGGTGCTACTGTATCATACATGAGGATAATATACTGGGAGCGATATTCGGCATGTGTAAAGAATTGAGGACAGCAAAATCATGGGAGGAAGTTGAGGAAGCCGTATGGGGTGATCTGAATAATTACTTTTAGTTTTTAGCAACACCCACCTTGTGTGTAACTTTGAGGACGTGTACTTATTTCTAATGCCATTCTTGATTGGCAAAATACGGGCTCACATCTCTTGACTTGCTATATCATAATTTCTGTGCAACAATCTTAAAACAGCATAAAGGTTACCAAAATGGCATATATCCATTCCTGCTCTTAAATTTCTCAGTTTAGGTGTATACTGAAATCAATGATGTGGCATTACATACCAGGGCCTTTTCGACCATCTAATAAAGTGAATGCATTTGTTATAGGGGAAAATTTTGTTCTAAGAAGTGACATTGTCACATTAATACTTGCTGGTGTTCTGCTGTGTTTTATCTCAAGCAAAGGAAGTTGCTTAAAGATAAGCAGATTAAGTGGGTCTTGGAGACTATCCAAAGTCTGTTGACATTAACAACCCTTCTATTATAAATTTTTTAAAAAATAAATAAAAAATAAAAAAATAAATAAATATATAAAAATGTAAACAGTTTGACGCTTAAAGAATTAACATTCAAACCATAAGAGGATTATGACTGGGTTATGACCATTACAAAAAAAAAAATAATAATAATAATAATAATAATAATAATAACAATTAGTATCTCGGCTCCCTACTAATTTCTTGTAAATCCTATGATTTTCTAATAAAGTGATGTTATAATAATAATAATAATACTGGAGGGAGAGATTCAAGTACATTTGATTATATAACAAGAAAAAAAAATCTTAAGAAATGCATACTTTTGCATAGCTAGTTCAGTGGCTAAGATGTCCACGCTCAAGCTCACTCAAGAAAAGAATGGAACTCAGCTTAACATAACCCATCAAGAGTGGGGTGGAAACGAGCCGAGCCTAAACGAGCTTGAGTCCGAGCTCGAGCCTAAGTTAGGCTCATTTAATAGACGAGCTCGAACTCGAGCTCTATACAAAATGATCGAGTAGGCTCGCGAGCCTAAACGAGCCCTAGAAATATATACGTATATATATTGTCTATATGTATAACCATGTATAAACGAGTTTAAAAGAAATAAACGAGCTCGAGCCTTGTGTTAACGAGCTCGAGCCTTGTATGTTTACAAGCTCGAACCTTTTGTTAACGAGCCGAGCTTCATTTGAACTTTGTTTTCTTCGAAAATTAGTCGAGCCCGAGCCGAGCTCGAGCTTGTGAAAATTTTCACGAGCCGAGCTCAAAATATGAGAGCGTTAGGTGCAGTTTGCACCTAATAGCTGGTATCAGTGTTGAAAAAAAAAAAAAAAAAAAAAAAAGCCTGCAAAGCTGTTTAATCGCCTTCTAGGCGCTACTGAGCCACCAACCTTTCTGATCCATGTAAAATCGTTGTCAACGATGATCAAACTTGTCGGTAACTTGTAAATCTTGCGAGAAATATCAAAACTCGTCGTAAGCTAGTTTTAATCTATTATGGTTACTGTTTATATCTATTACAAGATGTGTTTTTAAAGAAAATATTGTCAGGAATACTCCAAGTTAGTTGAAAATACCCAAAACTTGCCAAAACTATCAATCCAATTAATCACCAATTAATCCCGTCTAAACCGATTACAAGAACCGATTCATGATTTTTGCAACCTTAGCACCGATTACAAGCTACAAGAGGAACGACTGCCGACTACCAATTCACGATTTTTGCAAACTTGGCAGTTATTGAGTTGCCAACTCAGCATATATATATATATATATATATATATATATATATATATATATATATATATATATATATATATATATATGGTAGGGTTAAAATGAAAAGTTTCTTATAATGAAAAGAATGAGAAGGCATGTCGAGGTGACATGTGTCACCTTTGCCACATCACCATGCCATGTCATGTGACACCCCCACCCCCACCCCAACCCCCCCCCCCCCCAAAAAAAATCCCGCCAAAATTTATTACTGCATCACAGTTATAAAAATACCTTAATGCACTAAAATCATGATTATGATGCAGTAAATTTATAACCGTGATACAGTAACTTATAACCTTAATGCACTAATAAGTTTTGGTGCATCTTTATTATAAGTTAATAGTTCAGTGCATCAATTATGATGCACTAAAATCAAGGTTATAACCTTAAATGCACTAAAATCATGATTGTGATGCAATAACTTTATAACTGTGATGCAGTAATTTATAACCTTAATGCACTAAAATCATAATTGTGACGCAGTAACTTATAACCTTAATGCACTAATAAGTCTTGGTGCATCTTTATTATAAGTTACTGCATCATAGTTAATAGTTAAGTGCATCAACTATGATGAACTAAAATCAATGTTATAACATTAATGCACTAAAATCAAGATTGTGATGCAGTAACTTTATAACTGTGATGCAGTAAAAAAAATTGGCGGGAAAAAAAAAATTTGCCCCAAAAAAAATTTTTTTTTGGCGGGAAAAATTTTTTTTTCGGAGGGGGGGGGGGGTTGGGTGGGGGTGGGGTATGGTGATGTGGCATGATGATGTGGCAAAGGTGACACATGTTACCTCCACATGCCTTCTCATTCTTTTCATTCTAAAAAACTTTTCATAATAACCCAAACCTATATATATATATATATATATATATATATATATATATATGGGAGAGTTAACGTGAGATCAAACTTAATGTTGTAAAAGTAAGATCAAGTATAAAAAGTCACTAAAACATTTATAAATAACAATTTTAGCAATAATACACATAAAAATAATATTTTAATACAAATTAACATTTTAGCAACTAATAATCAAATGATACATGAGTTTGGATTAGTGATACACCTGATACACATTACACTAATAAATATTACAAAATCCTTGGATATAGCTAAAATGTAGATTAAGGTAGAAAGGATAAGAAGGATTTTTAATCGTTGGATATAGCTAACAAAAATTGATCAATGGATGAGGTTAATAATGGTGTTTTAGTAAATATTGAAATATTAATAGCATTAATACTCATTAATAAAGGGCAAAATTGGTAAATTAAATATTGCTTCTTCGACCAATTTCACATGCTCTATTCTTCTTCATTAGTCCACAATTAATGTCAAAACGTTTTCTCTTTCTTCTTTATTCAAGTTGACCGGTTTCAAACGTTTTATTTTTCTTCCTTTTGGTGAAACACTAATTTCTTTTATTTTTTGACACACTAGGTTTCTTTATGCATGTGTAATGAAACACCAATATATTCTAGCACATTTGTTATTTGTAGTGTCCTTCTAAATACTTTGATACATTTATAGTGACACACAAAAAATTTAATACATTTATAGTGGCACACTATAAAATATTATTACATTTATAGTGACACACTTTGTTCATTTTTATTATATTTTTTGACACACTAAGTTTCTTTATACATACGTAATGAAACACCAATATTTTCTAACACATTTGTAGTGTCACTCTAAATATTTTGATACATTTATAGTGACACACCAAAATTTTAATACATTTATAGTGGCACACTACAAAATATTGTTACATTTGTAGTGACACGCTTTGTTCATCACACAAATTTTTTGACACATATTAGTGGCACATTTTTTTATACGTTTGTAGTGACATACTATTTTTTATGACACATTTAGTAACAAAAAAGTCTTTTGACACACTATTTCATAATACATTTCTAGTAACACATTAAGGTTTTTTGACATACTTAGTCTTTTAAGTACACGTGTAATGACACACTAATTTCTTAACAAATTTTTATTGGCACACTTAGTTTTTTGATACATTATAATGACACAATAAAAACTCATTGATCATGAGACATATTAAAAATAAAACATCACCAAATTCAAAGACTAAATAACTAAAAATGAAAAAAAAAATGTAGTATTTTGAAACTTACAAGTCTACGATAGGTAATATTGGTCATACATATGAATATATTTTAGTTTATTAGAAACACCCAAAATATAATATATGCAAATTCTTCCTTGCAGGCGTGATAATTACAAAGAAAGAGGACATGGAAATTCGTATGTGGA
This sequence comes from Chrysanthemum seticuspe, assembly GCA_019973895.1. Classification (NCBI taxonomy): domain Eukaryota; kingdom Viridiplantae; phylum Streptophyta; class Magnoliopsida; order Asterales; family Asteraceae; genus Chrysanthemum; species Chrysanthemum seticuspe. The sequence continues at coordinate 115,711,618 of BPTQ01000004.1, read as the reverse complement.
TTTGCTACTTGAGGTAAAAGTGACGTGATTAGCCAAATTGAGACTTAAATGAGTGGTTACAAAGGCTTAAATGAGGAATTGAAAGAGAAATGGTTAAATGGCTATAATACTCTTACCATTCAAGTGATATATTTTACACTTTTAACCCTTTTTATCCTTTTTACCCAAACATACTTTTTATTTGATCCAAGCTATATATATATATATATATATATATATATATATATATATATATATATATATATACATATATAACAGGAGGCATTTGACATTAATGTCACCTCAATGCCACTTCAATGCCACCTCAATGCCAAATAATCAAATTTCATGCCACATAAGCATTTGTTGTCCAACTAAGCATTTTTTTTTTTTTTTTAATTTACTTAGCTATTAATTAATTTTCGGATTTTTTTTTTTTTTTTTTTTTGGATTTTTTTTTATTAATTAGCTATGCATTAATTTTCGAAATTTGATTATAAAAAATGACAATGGTAAGGATTAAACTTGGGTTGTTTTTAACATTAATACACATGATTACCACTAAGCCAACACATTTTTTTGATTATATTTTGCAAATCCTTATCTATAAACCTATGCAACTAATTATATAACTATGAGAATCTCTACAACCAAATATCCAAAATATATATTCGATTTAACAATCTTTTTAATTAATATTGACTTTTTCATTCATCACAATAAACCCTAATATCATTCATATCCGACCTTTTTTCCAAAACCCTAATATCATTGATCCAATTTATATTAAACTACGTAAATTATATTATTTTTTTTACCTATATTGATTAATTTTATGCTCCTCCACTTTTGATGTTTCAGATGTTGGTGGTAGACATACATTAAGCAGTACATATGGAGGAGTTGCTACCTTGCAGGTAATTTAACTCACCTTTCTTACATGACGTTTTGTATATACATTGTATAATGACGTTTTGTATATACATGCACTATAATTATGTAATGTTCTACTAATTCATGAAAATGCTGGCCGAACATGGAGATTGGCATTCTAAAGTAATCAATATGATAGTGTCAAGTATTGAGTTAGCTGCTTTACCAAGTCTAACAGGTTAATTTTAAATTCGTATATACTAGATGATATTTGTTAAGAAAAAGCTATACATAACCTACTTTAACATTAAAATTAATATTACCAATAGTGGTTTGAAATCAAATTCATACTATAAATGGCTATGTTGTTCATGATGCTCAACATCCATGCAGGTACATAAGCTTGCTCATGCTTTATTTGTTCTAATTGGTAACCTTATTATATGTTCTTTAACCTGAAACTATCATGTCTTCTTATAGATTGAATGAGCTGTAAAAAAGAAGCTCCATTCCCCTGAATCCGACCGATCTTACACTCATTTGGAATTTGATATCTCTAATACTGGATTATCGTAAGTTACTGATGTAGTTTACTTGGTTACTGATATATTTAAATGACTCTTTGATGGAAGTAACCAACTTTATATGATATATGATACATTATTGATATTCATTTTAACTACGGAGTGGCCGTTTACATGTTACATTGGATGTGTCCTGTACGTTGGGGACTTGCGAGATGCTAGAAACACAACCAAAAGAATGGTAGTGTAAAGGGATATAATGCTTCAGAACTTAGAGTAAGCCTTATTGTCCCCCACAAAATAAGAAAATCTAACCACAATAACTGAGTACAATTATCTTTTTACTGCAGAGGGGACACAATTAGATTCACACTATGGAATGAAAAAGCAAGGACCTTTGACGCTGACGTGTACGAGAGTCGAGAACGCAGTGAAACTGACTGTAATGGCGGTCAGTTCATGTTGAGTTAAAACATACGGAGGTAGGGTCACTATTACATGCATATATTTTAAGCAAATCAAAAAAAAATCCTAACGCATGCCGCACAGATCGCAGGCCTGCAACTTTCAAGCACACCTGCTACCTACTACTATCTGAATACAGATATTCCTGAAATAGACTATATACTGAGCATGTAAGCTATTAACTAACCATGTCAACATAAACTCTACTGACTCTGATAATGCTAAACTAAAACTGAAACACTGTTACAGGTATAACCAACTGGTAACGTCTCCAGTAATACAAAACGTGCGTACATACCAGTACGAGAACATAGAACAAGAAAGTTACGGAACCGTGTTAAACTCGAATGAATCAGGTCGTCTCAGCTAATGTAAATAGGAGAAATGAAACATAAGCACACATAGTTCCTGATTAAAACATCATATGAATCAGGTCGTCTCAGCTAATGTAAATAGGAGAAATCTGAGAAGAGCTACATGGAAATCCTAGCTCCTGAGAAGGAGCTATCTCAGCTGCGTCAAGCACGAAGTGTCGTAGATTCAGCCAACGACCTCTTTGGTTTGGGTGATCATACAAAAGGCTATTGATTTTATCGATATGGTGGTGCTTATTTTTTCTCCTGCATGCTCACAGGTAGTAACCCTTTACAGTGTAACTTTGACCATATCTACATCTATTTTATTTACATGTTGTTTATTATTGGTTATGACTTTGTTGTTTGTTATTGGTATGCAACTAAAACTTTTAAGTGTGTTTCTGTATTTGTTCTTTACAATCTTTACAATCTTTTTTTTTTATATTGACATGTTCATTTGAAATAAAAAGACAAGATTGGCATTACTGAAGAAACTATAAGTAGGGAAGATTAGTGAGATGCAGATTGTTATTGGTATGCAAGGATGGCTTCATGAATTATGGTGATAAACAATCTCTATTTTTGGTTAAGTTTGAATTAAAAATGAAGTAATTTAACCAGTGATTGTATCGAAATAGCTTAACAGGTAAACATTAATCTAAATTGCATGAAAGATCCAATACAGTTTTTGGTAGAAAGGAAAATACTTGATCACCTAACTATCTCACAAATGTATTAACTAAAGCTTAAACCTACAACCTCTTCGTGGAGGGGTCATTCATCTAACAGTTGGCTAAATGCCCATTGGTAAATCTTATACAATTTATTAGTTATTGCTTGATTCACGTAGTTTTTGGTTATTATCAGGTATCCCCATGTTGGAGAAACCATCATGCTTTCTACACTCTTTATTTAGAGCTCTATAAAGATTACATTTTTTCATTGGCTACATTAATGGTCCAAACTATCACATGTAAGATACTTATTTTGATGTTATTCGGAACTATAAAGTATGGTTTTTTATGCAGAAAAATAATAGTGTTATCCCCTCAAACTTGGGTTCATTTTAGCAGGGAAAAAATGGTAGCAAACTTCTTAGCTTATGCTGCCTATCCTGGAGCAGTGATGAATCCCAGTCAAAAAGACCCAACTGGAAAAACAGCTGCATCTATAGCTGCCACATATGGACACAATATTGGTCTTGCAGGTTATCTCTCATAGGTGACACTAACTAGCCATCTTTCATCCCTCACATTAAAATAAAGTGAACTATCCAAATGTTCTGCTATAGATGTATACTCATCGGCTGTTCTACTGCTTGAAATATTGAGTGGGATATATATAGACTAAAATATTAGGTATTTGATATCAGAAACTTTTGTTCTAGAAGTGGCATGTTAGCCGGTCGGGTGGGTTCGTTATTATCAAATTGGTCACTAATTTACTATGGGTCATGGGTCAAAATATTCTGGCATGGATTTGGTTTGAGCTCCCAATATTGATTATTATTTAGTATGAGTAAGTGGATTCGACCGTAAAGAGGGTATGTTTTCTGTCCTTCATATCTAAATCAAATCTATCTTCTTTAATATGATATAGGAGATAAGATAGAGTAGTACAACATTGTAAATCAGGCTGAGTAAAACTGAAAAGTAGTACTATAACTTTGAATCATAAAGTCAAAACCCTCAATGAAATTATTGATGTTTTGGGGGAGGCACTAAGGAAACAAATAGGCGCGGTTGCTTACATTGAATGCCATTCCAAGCCTCAAAGGTAGTTCTTTTTTTAATCCAGCATCGTCAAACTATAGCTGAGCTCGCAGGACACTGCACAACACTTGAACCATTTAAGTACCTGAACAAATACAGAGAAACCTGATCCAACAGCTCCTGAAATCCTTTATTTTATCTTGATACAAAATGTTTTAGCAGTTAAGAGCTGCAACTAAGCTTGAACTTTGGCAGGTTTGTCACTGTCTATTTAAGCTGCTTTATATGTTAAATTTTTGCTTTATTGTAATTATGTAAGATTCTGAAACATAAGCCGAAACAAATAGGCTGATAAGCCTAATAATAAGCTAAAATAAACACCTCCTTAGTGAGAGAAGACACAAACTTCCTTCAAGCGCAATATGGGTAGAGGTCACTTTGATCCATGTAGTGGCTTATTAATTTTCTTAGAAGAGATTGATTCGAGGTCTCTTATTACAATAATATTGTAATATAATCAGAATTAACCAGTTAATAATTTTTAATTTTTAGGATACAATGGCCAAAAGCCTGCTCATCCAGAGAAGAGCTCCGTTGGATGGCTCAGTTGGATGGCTCAGGAAGTACGTGGTTATGTTGAGGCTGTTCTTAATGGTCTTGCAGCGAATGTTCCGAAGGTTTTTGCCCTTTCATTCATCTCTATGATTAAATCTATCCAACTGTCATGTTGGTTATTGTTTTTTGATCTGAAATTCCTTAAGATTTTTTCTAAAATTTGCTGGTTTAAATACGGTAGATCATTTTGTAATAAACAATTTTTGTAATCATATGCATCGCATATATTTTCAAAACTGATAAAGTTGGATAGGAAACGTGTTTACTGGTTGGATCAACCCAAACATAGAAATTACCAGTTTTGACCCATTACCAACTTACTCACCCACCCAATTAGCCACCTCTGGTTTTGATTTCTCTACATGACACAATTTTTTTGTCTCCAGAAATGCACAAACGAGACAACTTTCCCACCCTCTTCCTGTACTGAGAGCGCGTGAAATTGACGAGTGGTCAAGAAGTCCAGATTATAAATCTCTTATGAAATGCGCAGTTAGTACAAGCCCTTTACAAGAAGTTTAGCGAATTGGTGAAAGATCAAATACGTAAAATACTTATAAGGTAAACCTTTTCACCTGTTACTTATTAAGTTTTTTTTTTTTTTTTTTTTTTAATTATTATTATTATTACTATTTTTTTATAGCTATTTGAACTGAATTCGACTCATTTATAGTTAATGGATCCAAATTTCCACCTCTTGATTGAACAGACATCTAAAGATCCTATCTATCTCTTGGAACCAACACAAATATATCAAAGACATATGAGAAACATGTCTATGAAACACTACAACACAATGTTGCGTCTTTCCTAGCTTTTTGGTTTCGAGTTCTTTTTTTGCCGACTCTTTCCCATTATTTTAAATTTAATTAATCAGTTTTTAACTTCTGCAGATCAGGAAACATGACTACGAATGAAACAGGCGATCTTCATTCATCTGGTATCTATCAAGTTCTTGATGTTGGTTGTGGGGTCACCAGTTTCTCAACTTACCTTCTTCCGTTAGATATACACACGATGTCATTTGCTCCAAAAGATGGTCATGAAAATCAAATCCAGTTCGCTTTGGAGCGAGATGTTGGTAGCGAGGACCGTAAAAGGTTTGTATGTGTCCCGCCCACCCTAAAAGGTTTTTATGTGTCACGTCTGGTGGTACCGCTGTCCCATTAGAGCAATGTTGAGTGAGTTAGAAAACACGCATGATCAGGTCGAGTAAGAGGTTGAAACGGGTAACTTTGTAGTGCTGATTTGAAAAGAGACTAATCAAAGTCACGTCTGACCTCAACTACAGTATGTCATATATCCTTATAGTCATTCTCCCAGTTAATTATAGCAGCATTCTGTTTAGATTTGTAATATGGTATAAAAATACGTCTTTTTTTAATAAAGTTATTAATGAGGCTGTAAGCAAAGCGGCTAATTTAGTTACTATATCCAATATAGGAAAACGAGCAGTAGATCCTTTTATGTCGGCTGAATCACAGGACAAGAGTATGCACTTCACCACACACGTACATATACCAATGACTGATCCCATTTTTTAGCTGACCCATTCTGAACATTTGATAATTTTTGTTTGCAGGATGAGGTGAATCGAAAACTAATATGACCGAGAGCAGTTCAAGTGTTTCAGTCGATGATTTTGACTACGTGTAGAGTTTTACATAGTCAAGGAACAAAATGTTGATTTGACAAGGGAGTTGTTGATGCTTAGGCTTCAATGGTCTGCTAGGAATGAGTTTAAGTCCAATGAGCTCGGGCGTATGCATAAGAAGGTATGGCTTTATTTATTTATTTATTTATTTATTTATTTATTTATTTTTATTTTCTTTTATTTATTTGTTAATTCTTTTATTAATTTCATGGACTGGAGTACCTGCTTTTCTAGTTTGAAAAGCTATATAAATCATAGTAGTAATAACTATCTCTGCACATATATAGCATATAAGGTCAACATATCATGCCTTCCTTTATCTGCTGCATAATTAGTTACCCAATGAACTTGAACTGGCACCTCAAAAAGTAAAAGCTAACTTATTGCATTGAAAATTTAAAGTCACTTCCGTAATGCAATTCAGCCTTTTTCACAGGATCTGCATGATTTTTCATTTGGAGTGCAACAGCTTATGGATGTTCAGAAATCAATTTTCTCTGTAGAAGATATTTCTGTTGAGTTCCAGGAAGAGCACAGGTCCGACTTTTTCGAAGATGCCAGTTTAAGAAAAGGCTAAATATCTTCCAATCTTAGAACATTTCCTCTTTTGGAAGTAGACGAGACAAGTTTAGGAATTAACAGCTATATATCTGAGGACAAACATATCATATTTGAAAGCGATGAACCCTGATAAGGTTTTAAAAGGTACCTTTTTGAGGGGTCATTTAAGTCCTTATTCGATCACTTTTGTATCCGTTATTGCTTAATATCGTTCCTTTTCACTTTTTAGGTCTCTTGAAGGCAAAATGCTGGAATGATGCTTATTTGGACGAAAAGGCGCGAATATACGAAGAAAATGGCCAAAGTCAGAATCGAGACACTCAAAGCTGCTGAAACATAAGGCGACGGCGTCACTGCATATCTGCGACGCCGTCGGGAAGGAATTTTGCGACGGCTCAGAAGAAAAATTGCATGTTTTCAAGGGACGACGTCAGGTTCTAAAGGAATAGGCCGTCGCTACTCAGACGGCCTAGATGCAGCCAAGACGGCGTCAGAGCTGAAGGGGACGGCGTCACAGTCATAAGGTGACGCCGTCGCAAGGTTTACGTGGCCAAGACGAAACCCTAATGACGGCGACACGACGGCGTCACGAAACATAAGGTGACGCCGTCGCAGATGTAATCTTATATATAGAATCCGAATTTTTCAGTTTTTGTGTGTAGTCTTTTGGAGTAAAAACCTAAAACCGAACCAAGGCTTTCTTGTGCAGTATTTTAGGGTTCTAAACCCTATTATACATCAAGATAAGTATTTACTTCATTAATTTAATTATGTCTTTGATTATTTGTGTGTATGCTTGCATGTTCTCCATGTCCGGCTAATTTATTTGTGTGTTTGCTTAGGGAATATGAAACTTAATTATTGAAAATTGATTGGTTGATACTTATCTTAGTTGACTAATGATCTAGAGTGCGCTAGATTATTCGTTGTGTACTTAATGCTTGACATTTCTTTGTGAACTTTAGAATATAATTATCTAGGTAATTGTAGGATAAAGTATTCAAGGACAACCGTAGAGTAGGCGTCTATAAATCACTAGAGGATTTGTAAACAAGACCCTTTGGTAATTTCAAAGAGTTAGGGAAATAAGCACGCCCTATAGCCTTAGAATCACAACGCAACTAGGAATAAGGACGTGACAAATCAACCATCAATAGGAGATAATTAAGGAGTAGTAAAACCTAAGTAAACACATCTTTAAACTATCATACGAGTACACATCAATTAGACATAGACTATCACAACCTTAGCTTAGATAATTAGATAATAGTAGAGTAATCGGTAGAAATACCAACCCCCCAAATCCAATACCCGAGATTCGTACCTTTTTATTTTCTAAAAAAACATAAAAAGATAAAAAATAATCTTCCTCAACCTCAACCTTAGCGTAGTAACTTCTCACTAGCATTCCTATTCCCCTAGAGAACGATATCAATACCCGTGGCTTACCCTAATTACTACACTACAACGATTAGGTTCACTGCCTAGGGTGTTATAAAACTTGCTCGAAGAAAAGGAAGTTTCCTTGACCCCGAACGACGCGTGTAGCGTTACCAAGTTTTTGGCGCCGCTGCCGGGGAATAGAATAGCTAGTTAGTAGTCCACCTCGTTTAGGTTTCTTTGCTTGATTCCTATCAAGTAAATTTTTCTCATTTTTTTTTAGCTTTCTCTTAGTCTATCCCCCTTCTTCGTGACATTCGTTCGTAAAAAAAAAAAAAAAAAAAAAAAAAAAAAAAAAAAAAACCATTACTCACCATGATCCGTATCTTCCACCGAAGATTCTTCACCCTACCCATTCCCAATCCCGAGGTTGAGAACATAATCCCACAAAACCCTTCACCCACTCACCATTTTGATAACCACCCAGGGCATAACGAGGTGAATTGGCGACAACAAAGTCCTTTCTATTACTCAGATTCTGATGAGGAATCTGATCATGATGAAGAACTTGATGGCGGAGAGGTCATCAATAAGGATAGCTTTGAAATTAAGGAAGATCCCTCCCAATACTTTGACCCTAGATGTAGGATTGAGAAAGATGGCCCATTTAACATGCAATTCCCATGCAAAATAGGACTAGAAGGGTTCGATGCTTATTTGAATTCATTCTTGCCTTTAAACTTAATCTCAAAGGATCTATACAATAAAATCAAGGTCAATGAGTTAACCTATCATGGGAACAATGTTGTTAAAGCAGTCACTCATTTGCACGTGTTCGTTGGAAGTTTTGCCTACTTGGTAGAATTCATGGTCTTAGAAAACCTGGGAGAATTTATCGACAAGGACCTCACTCAAGTAATTTTTGGGAAACCTTTCAAGAATTTGACTAGGTTGAATGAACGAATGATTGACGGTCTAATCACTTTCTCTGATGAGGTCGAAGATTTTGTCTATCAAATGCCACGCGCTCATCCTAGATTTAAACATAGGGACATTAAGGCTTGTAATAGAATGACCCCTATTTCATTACTTAGTGAAAGAGATAAGCAAAGTGGGCTTAGGTACCCATATGAGAAAACAAAACTGTATTACAAAAAATGCCTTGAATTAGGAGATGATTATAAAAAGAATGAAAGAGAGTTGGAGTGGCTTAGGTATGAGCACGCGAGCGTGCACGAGAAAACGTAGGGGTAGGACTACGAGTCTAGCTACAAGACTCTTAAATAAAGAAAAGCGCTTCGTGGGAGGCAACCCATGCTTAATTGTTTGCTTGTTAGTGTCATATATCTTTTATTAATTGTTTGTCCTCATGTTTGAAATTGTAAAAATGCTTTATTTTGTTTTTAACCTCGTCTTAATTACATATAAAGGTATTTTACATAAAGGATAAGTGTAGGGAGGATTACACACGTTTTCATAAGAAACGTGAACATGAGAATAACAATTAACTAAAAGATATATATGTTTGTTTGTTCGAGTCAAATGCTTGTATCGAGTCATAATGGATGTTTTTGCAGAAATTTTTCCAGATTCTAAAGATATAAATTTTCCAGAATTTTTTTCCAGAAAATCGCAGACCAGTTTTTGTCAGGATAACCTGACGGCGTCAGGATTGCAACCTGACGGCGTCAGGAAGGAATAAAAACATCAGCTTACTTTTTCTCGTTTTCTGAGCTACTTGTAAAATTTTGGAATTTTCCAGATCTTAACTTTCAAAACAAATTCTGTAAACATCCATTCCACAAGCATTATATCCTAGTTTAAATCGAGTCTTATGTATATTATTACCGCCGATTTTACTCGAAGGTTTCGTTTGTTTTCTTCTAGTGTGCAGGTTTAGTTTATCAAGAAGAAGTTACACAAGTTTGGAAGGAGCCTTTCACGCAAAAACTCTTCTTGGAAAAATTTAACCACCATTTTTTACGGATCCTACCGAGCTAATCAGGGGAGTATTAGTTTCTTTCGTTTTTAATTACCTTCTATTATCATAACTTTGATACTTTCGGGAAACATTGGGGACAATGTTCAGTTTAAGTGTAGGGAGGGAAAATAAACGGGAACTTTGAAACTATGCTTATCCTTGACTGTTTGCTTTGTCCAAGTGTATTTGTGTAATAAACCATGAGAAAATGTAGGTTAGGGTAATTTTAGCCAAATTTAAAATTTTTTCATGACGTATAAGAGTGGGCCATTAGTCTTAACAAAAGCGTCTCATGGATAGGAAGTTGCATGACTAGCACAAAAACCCTTACCACCTAAATTCCACCCAAAATGTGAGGATCGCCCTTAGATTAGTAGGAATTAAAGCATTCATCTTTAATGCTTAGAGTGTGAACCGGTAGTATATTAGATTCTAGAACTTGTTTTGTGATGCATTCCGAGATCGCTAGTGAGACTACACTTGTGTAGTTAGGAATAACTAAATGATAAGAGGCATTAGGATAAACCCTTGTTTGATACCTGTAATATAATTACTTCTTCCATATCGGTTGAGTAATTCCCCCATACCCTTTGCGTTGTACTCATCTTTAGTACACGATACCCCTAGTTAACCCCTCAGAGCCTATCCTTTTCGTGGTTCTCGTGATGTTTCGGTTTTTCCGGAATATCAATGAAGAGCATTGTTTACACCCCACCCCCAAATATACACCCAAATCGCCTTAGCCTACCTTTATTGCACTCACTTTTAGTGCAAATTTATGTTATCACCCAAAACCCTTAGTTCAATTATCTGGTTGCTTGCATGAGTTGCTAAGTCGAGTCATATCCCTTGTATACAGTTTTGGGATGATTGGGATTCATGGGAAAAGTTAAAGTTTATGAAACATAGGAAAGAGAACGTTAAACTCAAATTCCCTTTATTTGCATAATAATGTACTCCAAGTGTTTTGATCTTTTCAATTCGGGTCAAATTAGTGTTAGAGTAATAAAAACTCAAGTGTAGGGATGTGTCTATAAATCCCTATCATTTTGATGTACCGTAGAGGATGGTAGAGTAAAAGTGTATGCAAAAAAAAAAAAAAAAAAAAAAAAAAAAAAAAAAAAAAAAAATTCGAAAAAAAAAAAATTAAAAAAAAAAAAAAAAAAAAAAAACCATACGGGCTACCATCCTACATCTATCTTTTAAATTATGTTTTGTTTATTTTCGTTGCCTAGAGTTTTAGAGTGTCGAGTCTTGGCTTAGCAACGCCATTCTTCGTATACTTGCAACATAGAGATTTTTGACTATCCACCAATATATAGCCTATCCCACCAAACCCTTATTTCCCTACCGTAAGCCTAACGTTACAACCCTTTAAAGACCTCTTTGATAGTCTTTCCTAGGTGCTTACGCCAAAGCGATGGAGGTTTGATCTATTCTCAAGCCTATGGTAATCTATGTACTAGGACCGGTTAATGAGTGTTTATCTTCCATTTCCGATTTGTTATATTTCTTATATACACCCGAGAGAGATGTGAGTATCCAAACACCCCATGTGAGGTGCTAGTATGTAATTTCCGTGCTTGTTATGACTTTTGCGGGGCTTATATGTGTTGTGGACCGTTTTGAATGGATGCTTCATGACCCCTAACTTATAAATTAATTGGCTAAAAGCACATTTGCTTGAGGACAAGCAAATACCAAGTGTAGGGATATTTGATAAGGTTTTAAAAGGTACCTTTTTGAGGGGTCATTTAAGTCCTTATTCGATCACTTTTGTATCCGTTATTGCTTAATATCGTTCCTTTTCACTTTTTAGGTCTCTTGAAGGCAAAATGCTGGAATGATGCTTATTTGGACGAAAAGGCGCGAATATACGAAGAAAATGGCCAAAGTCAGAATCGAGACACTCAAAGCTGCTGAAACATAAGGCGACGGCGTCACTGCATATCTGCGACGCCGTCGGGAAGGAATTTTGCGACGGCTCAGAAGAAAAATTGCATGTTTTCAAGGGACGACGTCAGGTTCTAAAGGAATAGGCCGTCGCTACTCAGACGGCCTAGATGCAGCCAAGACGGCGTCAGAGCTGAAGGGGACGGCGTCACAGTCATAAGGTGACGCCGTCGCAAGGTTTACGTGGCCAAGACGAAACCCTAATGACGGCGACACGACGGCGTCACGAAACATAAGGTGACGCCGTCGCAGATGTAATCTTATATATAGAATCCGAATTTTTCAGTTTTTGTGTGTAGTCTTTTGGAGTAAAAACCTAAAACCGAACCAAGGCTTTCTTGTGCAGTATTTTAGGGTTCTAAACCCTATTATACATCAAGATAAGTATTTACTTCATTAATTTAATTATGTCTTTGATTATTTGTGTGTATGCTTGCATGTTCTCCATGTCCGGCTAATTTATTTGTGTGTTTGCTTAGGGAATATGAAACTTAATTATTGAAAATTGATTGGTTGATACTTATCTTAGTTGACTAATGATCTAGAGTGCGCTAGATTATTCGTTGTGTACTTAATGCTTGACATTTCTTTGTGAACTTTAGAATATAATTATCTAGGTAATTGTAGGATAAAGTATTCAAGGACAACCGTAGAGTAGGCGTCTATAAATCACTAGAGGATTTGTAAACAAGACCCTTTGGTAATTTCAAAGAGTTAGGGAAATAAGCACGCCCTATAGCCTTAGAATCACAACGCAACTAGGAATAAGGACGTGACAAATCAACCATCAATAGGAGATAATTAAGGAGTAGTAAAACCTAAGTAAACACATCTTTAAACTATCATACGAGTACACATCAATTAGACATAGACTATCACAACCTTAGCTTAGATAATTAGATAATAGTAGAGTAATCGGTAGAAATACCAACCCCCCAAATCCAATACCCGAGATTCGTACCTTTTTATTTTCTAAAAAAACATAAAAAGATAAAAAATAATCTTCCTCAACCTCAACCTTAGCGTAGTAACTTCTCACTAGCATTCCTATTCCCCTAGAGAACGATATCAATACCCGTGGCTTACCCTAATTACTACACTACAACGATTAGGTTCACTGCCTAGGGTGTTATAAAACTTGCTCGAAGAAAAGGAAGTTTCCTTGACCCCGAACGACGCGTGTAGCGTTATCAAACCCCAACAATGGATTCAAAAAGATGAATCGACATGTGATGCCAGCGAGCTTTTGATTTTGATGGAATTTGATGTATTGGAACATCTTTTAAACCACCCTCCTGTCACATGTCACAAATTTGAGGTACCGTGTGTTAACTTTGGTACAGAGGATGACATAGTACATGCCATAGATTTGGGAGATGGATATTCTTCTTTCAAATTGGGCCCGTTTGCATTTGAGCAATTCGAATTCGTCGATACAAACACCTCCCATTTTTCGGAATTGTTCTTTAACACTGAAATTATAGTGAAGTAGAACCTGTTGAACAGATGTTTGGTGACACAAGCCTAAGCACTTTCAACAGATTAATTGTCACACACGAAATTATTCTAAGAGATGATTCGTTTAAATCACTGCATGTGCCGCTTATTTCTGATCATGAGAAGATATTGTCGTTGCAAGTGCTCCTTGATGAATTATTTATGAAGTTAAAGCTGCAGCCTTCCTCTACTTCAGATGGCATATACTTGGACTGGCATATATTAGAGGAAGATATTAGCAGTCATAATTCTTTGAAGATGTTCGAGAATATAGACACTTACTGTATTGATGCAGACATGAACTCGTGTGATAGTCAAATACTGATTATGGAGTTTGTTTTATCTGATAAATGCTCAAATAAAAAAACCACAAAAGAGCAGGATGAGGTACTGAACATAGAAATTAGTGTGTAAAAGTTAGATTAAGTTTAAATACATTAATTACTTGGAAATCTCAAACACGTTGTCGAATGCCAAGATAGCTTATTTATTTACTTCCTATAAGCAAGCTAAATGGCTGAACATGAATTTAAGTCTTTTTAATTACTCACAAGTAATAGTCAGTTATTAAGCATTTGGCCAATTTAGCAACAATTGAAGTTTGTTTTACAAGTAATCAAGTTCGAATGAGGGTTTTGGGGTTGCTTATTAAAGTGCTTATTTGCTGCTGATTGCGTTTTGATAGGTAGATATGAAGTTTTGAGGGTGTATGTGGTTGCTTTTTTCAGGACAGCCACGAATAAGCAATTTTGTGGTGTTTGCCATTTCGTCTTTACCTATGAAACATGAAAACATACTAATATGGGTCAACACCTGCACAATAGTATTAGGTGTCACCGTGGATTTATACTACTTATTTATAATTTGTTATTGGAATAGGTGTCACCATGGATCTACAGAATAGCAGTTGCAATCTGGAAAACAGAAAGCACATGTCTACGTTCTTGGGCTGGAGGTAAAATGGAATATTACCATCGTTGTCAGCTGAATTCGGTTTGAATTTTTTATTCATTTGTCTATTTTTTTTCTGTATCGATTATCAAGAACCACCGTCGGGCTATATATGTCTGGGAAGCTGCAACCAAGTCTGCACTCTTTTGGTACAAACATACACTTTGGTGCCTATTGGCCTTCCCACCCATTTGACCTGATTTCTCAAACCGTAACTTTATAATATGTTGTGGTATTTGTCTTTAAAAGTTAAATGGTACCCTATTGCATGCTTCACTAACTTCAGCAAACTGTGAGGACGCGTACACCATTGGAGTTGCTGCCGAGGCTCGCAGTGATGCCTAAAATGGCCTAAAGTATTGACCACATGTGCTCTTATCCTCGGGATTCTTACAACTATAGTCTGGAATCTGTATCCAATGCTTCGTTATGAATCTTCCATGACCTTACTGACCCCTTAGTCCTCTCCCATATCAGGTAATTAATTAGCTTTTTCAGCATACAACTGTAGCATAAGACCGTAACTGATGAATGCTGCTAAATTCAACGGCTTGAGTGAAAGGTCAAACGCAATTCGTCATGACTGGAAATTTCATTTGAGTTGGAGCAAATGTGTTATGGATTGCTTATATAAGTACTTACAGCTTATTCCAAAATCAGTCAACAAATGAAGTTTTCGGATAAAGCGCCTTTTATGCTTTTTTTAAAGTAAATAAGTGCTAACATATAACAAGTTGGGCATTTCCAATTAAAATGTTAACATAATCAGATTTTAGACGAATTATATTCAAAAATATAGGATTTAACATAAATCTTCAGCATTTCTTCTTGCAATATCTATTCACATGGCCCATTAAGAATGTTGTCTTCAAGACAAGCTTATAACCTTAATGTAAGTGCAAATCAGACATTTATTCTTGCAATATGTATCTACATGGAATATTAATTTGTGTCTTAACCTGCAGGTTATAATGACAAAACAAAGAGGCAAAATACGGCTGACCATTCATGCTTTAAAGAGGATAGATACAATGCTCTTTTGTGATACCTCAACTCTCAGGTCCACCGTCAAACTATTTTATGAGTTTAAACATGGTCTGCAGGATCTTTTTCCTGGACTATAATGAGTGTATCTATGTTTTCTCCTTTTGTGGCAAGTGTTTTATGGTAATCAAATTTGTTGTAGCTTTTATGCGTGTGATGAGATAAGTTGTGCCTTTACATGCAAAAACAATAGCAGTTCTTACTGTTTGTCGTTTAAGAATGGTTCCAACAATTGGAATTAGTGTATCTATGTTATTAATCTTCCGTTCAATTGCTATCCATCTGATTGGCTACTGAATTAGTGTAGTCTTTAGTTCTTTTGTCTGTATGATTTTGGATAGTTGTTTTACATGAGGCCTAGGTAGACAAATTATCTTCATTTTTTTGTGTGTATGCAGTTATCTCAATTGGTGCTGTTATAGGTGATAACCTTTTACATGTTCACCATCCGTACATGCATATTTATAGGTGATAAACCAGTTGACCACAAACAGACTTTGGCATTATTATTGAATAAATAATGTGATAACCCCTGTATAATACCATTAGAGCATCTACAATGCTTCAAATGGGAAAAAGCTTTTTCTTATTCTAAGAAGTCTTTTAGTAGTGTTTTTAGCATTGCAACAATAGCTTTTTAAAAGCTTTACACAAAGACTTGGCATAAACCAAGTCTTTCTCAAAAGCTTTAGTTTATAAGTATAGTATGCATTTACTGCATTAAATGCTTCAAGTCATTGAAGACTTGAAGCATCGGAGATGCTCTTAGTAAAGACGCCTTTTAGCTTATGTAAGAGTGTTTATGCCTTCTAGCAAAGATGTCTTTTAGCTTATATGTTAGCAAAGGGAAAAGATCACTCTCCAGTTTTAAAACACCAACCTCCTCACCCAAAGCAGTAGACATAATCACAACCGAACATGATCCCTGCATATGAGATAATGGCACCTCGCAGATCGATATCTCATTTAAAAAACAACTCATGTTTTTAAAAACTAAAAAACCGCTAAATAACACTTTAATACATTTTCATTATCTACAACTTTACAAACATACATAAATTCATAATGTTGTAAAAATTATATATGTTGTGTTATTAACCATCCACGCAAATCATACAAATATTTATAATTATTTAAAAACAAAAAAAAAAAAAAACAAAAAAAAAAAAACAATTGTTTTATAATATTCTTTGACAATTTTTAAAAATGTATTTAAGTTAACAAAAATTAACAAACAAATAATTATAAAACATGCCCGCCCATTGGGCGGGCTTCGAAAACTAGTATATATATATATATATATATATATATATATATATATATATAGAGTAGGGATCCAGTGAGAAGTAAATTAAAATAAGAAGTGGTGAGAAGTGACCAAAATCACGCATTTGAGATGCAACGACTTGCATTAGATGCATTTCTATTCATATAGATGCAACATCTTAAGTTTCGAAAGTTAATTTGATGTATAGATGATGCAAATTGATTTTCATGATTTCGGCACATGTAGAGGAACAAAAAACAAGAGAAATCATGAAATGCATCTAATATACGTATATGCATCTGATTAAAAGCTAGAAAACACACTATGGTGCGTTATAATGCATCTAAGATTATAGGGATGCATCTAATTTATGTCGGTGCATCTCAGATTTGTTGTTATAGTTCTTCTTATTCCTTCTTATTTATTTTAAGTAATCTTCTTATTTGATCCTATATATATATATATATATATATATATATATATATATATATATATATATATATATATATATATATATGGAAAATGATTTAGAGACCTAATTGGTATGCCTAAAAAGAGGCCTAATAAGAGGATGAAGACAAGTGAAAAAATTGAGGGTGAAAATGAGGAAAGATAAAATGTAAAAAAGTGGGTCCCTCTAATGTCACCAATCAGGGGATGACACCTCGGTTTAGGCATACTTTTAGGTCCATGAATTAGGCACCCCAATCATCACTATATATATATATATATATATATATATATATATATATATATATATATAGAATTTAGATCAAATGAGAGATTTTTTAAAGTTTTAAAAATAAGAACCCAATCAATGGGTGACAAGTGGATTTGATAATTAAAAAAACTGAAAATTAAAGGTATAGTCAAAAGAGCATTATAGGTATTATACAATATTATCTCATTTAACCCTATTAAAAGTCACCTCTCATATTTTCTCTGTCATTGTCATTGTAAATCACCCCCACACTCTCTTTTCTCATAACTGAATCCATAAACACTCAGCTGAAAAAAAAAGAAAGAAAAAAAATGAAAAGCACGAATGCATAAACTCCGAATATAATGATTTTTTATAAAACTTATCTGTATAACATGGTCTGTATATAAACATGTTAATATTCATTTATAACCACCTACATCTCTTTTGTAAACTATAAACATAACTGTCGGCGTCAGATCTGGGTAGAAACCTTAACCACCGACTTCTTCATCATGTTCGATTCCAGCGAGTGGTGATTCCAACGACACGACTGGCGATTTCCATGAGCGACTGTTCGATCCCAGTGAGTAACCTTTTTTACAATTCTGAACAGTGGTTTTCGACGACGCAATCTAGTCACCAAACCATATCTAGTCGCCTAATAACCACCTCTGATCTATGCGCACATGCACCGATCTGGGTTTGTTATGTTTCAGTTGCTCGTGTATTAGTTATTTCCAGTTGGTACATCTGGGTTTATTATGTTCCAGTTGTAGTGAATCGTTGATACATTGTGTGACTTTTGTATCATGTATCGAGTGTTTATGAATTACCGATGGGGGTTTCTTGAAAAGATAGAATAATTCAAGCTTTTTTTGGGTTTAAGTTGTGTTTTGATATGGTATTAAAGTGTTTATGAATTACTAATGACGGGTTAAAGTTGTTGAAAAAGAGAGTGTAACAGTGGGTTTAAGGTATAGGGACAATGTGTTTATGAACGAGAGTGCCCGATCTAGTCACCGCAGTAACGATATATTCGGTATAGCAGGTGATACCCAAAACCACATTATATCTGGTGTACCGGATTCTGCTGCAGGTTGGTTTCGATTTGTGTAGCAAGTGATACCCAAAACCATAATATATTCGTTATTTGTTATGGGCGATACTTGTGTTTTTGTTAGGATGTATCCGTTATTTTGGTTTGTGTATTAGTCGGTACTCATCTGATTCATTGTTATCAATTTTAGTATCAAGATTATATTTTGGTTTGTTTATTAGTTGTTCTAGCTACTGCATGAGTTATTTGGTTTGTGTATTAGTTGGTTCTCACGTTTTTATAAAGAAAAAAATGTTTTTATAAATAAAAAATATGATATTAAAAATGTGTTAGTTGTTGTGATGGATGTAGTAAAGTCGTGTACCAAGAAAGGAGCTGGACTCATATTTTTTGCAATATAAAAAATGATAATAAATGAATAATATATTTTTGAGTACAATTTAATGAATGACATAAATGATATTAAACAATGATGGTGAAAAACAAATGTACTAAAATACCCTTGAAACTCTATTAATTACTATGACATCAATCATTTAAGGCTAATCTCATCTAATACACCAAATAATTAATCATTGGTCTATATTGGTTCTCATTTTTACAATTTTAATTTATCTCTCACAATAACCCTCCCTTATATATATATATATATATATATATATATATATATATATATATATATATATATATATATATATATATAGGGAATGGATCGGGTGCGGATTACATTTTAAGTAGGGATGGTGCGGATAATATCACAGTAACATTTAAAAAAAACAATTCAAAAAAATCTGAAAAAATTAAAAAAAGAAAGAGGACAACAATTTATTAAGAATCGCTGAAAAAAAATTCAGAAAAAAAAATCATTTTCATGGTTAAAAGGTACAATGATATTATGAATTTTGTTAATATCACCATAATTATCAAGTTTTCTTAATATCACTACTAACTAAGGCTAGGAGTAGTTTCACTAAGGCTAGCAGTAGTTTCAAAACTAGCAGTGATATTAAGTTTTTTTCTAATATCAAAGTAACTTTTTAAGTAAAATTGTTAATATCACAGTTACTTTTGACATGTTTTCTTAATATCAAAGTTAATTTTTTTAATATCACCGTAAGTTTTCTTAATATCGTAATAAAAAAGGCAGTGATATTAAGTAAAATTGTTAATATCACAGTAGGACTCATAATATCGTTAATATCACGGTAGAACTCATAATCAAAAAAACAAAAATTGCTCAGAAAAATCTGAAAAAATTAAAAAATGAAAGAAGATAACAATAGTAAGGATCGCTGAAAAGGAAAAAAATTAAAAAAATCGTTTACATGGTTAATTGCTACCGTGAAGATAGCGCAGATCTTAATGGGCGGTCTAGATCAATCCGCACATCCGCACTAAAAATAAAAATCCGCACATGATCCTCACTCCATGTATATATATATATATATATATCGCTGTGCTTATGGGGACAAATAACACAACCATGGTGCATTTTGGCATGCCGGTGACATTGGGAAAAAAATATATATATATATCCCAATAACACGCCATTTGTCCCTTGCACCATTCACTCAAACAGTCAAAACTAAATGCTAAACTTGCAACAAATAAGAAACAGCCAGCTGAGGTAAGAAAAGCAATCAAGATTCAAGACTTCAAAGTTTGGAATAAGTTTAAGCAAACAAGGAAACCACAATATAAATGCTAGATCCTACATCAAGTATTTCAACTGTAAAATCTTCATAAAGGTAAAACATGTGAACTGAAAATCATTCATCATGAAGAATGATTTCTCTTTAAAACTATAAAATAAGCTTAAGCTGCAATAGATGGCTTAGAGACACCAGAAAGCCTGGATCGCTTCTTGGCTAAGCTCTCACTGCGCTTCTCCCTTTGCTCCTTCAATCTGGATGCAAGAAGTTTCTGATATTCAGCTGCCTCTGACTTGGCCTTTGCAATTCTTTTCTTCTTGTCTGCAATTCTTGCTCTTTTCCTTTGCAAAGTCAATGGAGTAACCAATCTCTGTATTTTTGGTGCTTTACTCACCTCCTTCCCTGTTCACAAAATGCAAAAGATTACTAAAATCTTACGTCAGAAAAATTTTGAACTTTTAATTGACAGATGGGATGTGTTACGTGTCAATGTAGGTTGTAGTGACCCATTTTTTAACAATTTTGTGAAATGTTACTAATTGCATCTGAGTGCAAAAAATGATTATCCCAATAACACACATCTATTACTTCGTAGACTTTGGCAACTTTCAAACTGTCTCGCCCATCAGCCATCTGGCATGTTCCATTCTATTAAGAAATTTTTTTATTCGACTCACCCGTTTGAATAGAAAATAATCCAAAAACGCAAGCACATTTAAACTAATCAAGATCGCCAAATCTAGTTTTATGACACAGCATCACTAAACCACAAAATTCAAGCCAATAAACTTTATCTAACAAGACTTGTCTGACAGAAGCTATACGAGAGAAACAAACAAAATAGCATCGCCGAATGACTTTTTTTTCACATGTTCAATTTGGTTATTTCATTTGCACGAAAAAAACAAATACACCTAAAAGGCAGGATATAGAAGTTACCAGCTTTGTTGGTGAATGTTCTTCGGTATGTGTTGACGTACTTTCTAACATCATCCTCTTTGGAAAGGTTAAAAAGCTTGCGGATTTTGGATGCTCTCTTTGGACCTCTCATTCTAGGCTTCTCGACATCAGTCAAACCAGGAAGATCATTGTCTCCCTTCTTCACAATCACCAAGTTAAGAACAGAGAGGTCTTGGCTCACAATGCAACCACGCACAGACTTTCGCCTCCTCTCTCCATTCCTCCTTCCGTACCCACGAAAGCAGGGTGTTCCTGATGACATAAATAAAAGTAACATCTTCGGAATAAGCTTGAATACGATCGGCAGACAATCACTAAATGGTAGCAAGCTCACCTCTCACGAGAAGAAGACGGACACGCCCTGGAGTCAGAACTCCTTGTTTCATTGGGAATCCTTGCTTGTCACAGCCACCCATGATCTTGAAGACATAACCTTTGAATTCCTGCGATAAATAAACAACAAATATATTAACTACTGTGGCACGAGTGACAAAATTATCAGGTCAGACAAATTTTTAGAGACTCAGAAGATGTTTAGGTTGACCAAAAAAAAAACTGATTTGCATTTTCTTATGAACAGTTAATGCGTTTAATGTTGTTACGATAAATAATCTAAATTTCTGAAAGAAAATAAATTAATAAGCTGACACTAAGTGCACTTGCAGCGAGTTTGAACTATTCGACCCTATTTCCCTTTTAACAAAACAAATATTGACCCAATCAACTCATTAGAAATAAACATAACCCAGCTCACTCATTCATAAGACAGGATGCTATCAATTCTTTCAAATATCACATACAAAAAGTAATGTACCTCTCCCAAGGCATCTCCACTGACTTCCTGCGAGATCCTCTTGTCATAGAAAGCCCGACTAGACAATAGCAGAAACGAAAATAATAGTTAAAAGAGTTGGTTTGCATTGAACAAAAAAGTAAATTGTCAACTAAACCCAGTCTCCTTTGTTCTAAGGTTATGCAAAGGGATTCAATCAGACAACTTCATGCTTGTACTCAAACCAACTCCACAAGTTACGTAAAATGATAAGCTATAATTAAAAATTACATGACTGTATTAGAACTGAAGAACTTGGATTCTTTTCCACGAGCACAAGACAGGCCTAAGATAACAAACCGAGAATGCCATATCTGTAGACTTTGTGAGGTATCTAATTAAACATAGGGTGGTAAAAAATATTTTATTTAACAGCTTTCTCACTGTAAAGTATTCTTTTCAACGAGCACATGGCACGCCTAGGATAACAAAGCTAGAACGCTATATCTGTATAACTTGTGAGGCACCTAATTAAACATAGGGTGGTAAGAGTATTTTATTTTAACAGCATTATCAGTGTAAAGTATTCTTTTCCACGAGCACACGCCACGCCTAGGATAAGAAAAAGCTAGAATGCTATATCTGTATAACTTGTGAGGTATCTAATTAAACATAGGGTGGTAAAAAAATATTTTACTTAACAGCATTCTCACTGTAAAAGTACTAAACTGCACTGATATTGTGCAAGACAAAATGTTGTCCCATAGATGGCTCTATGGACCAAAGATTTTGAGAGCATGTTCAAAGAGTGTACATAACTGGCCACCTTAATAGAACTTTTTATGTCACTCTTTTCAAATACGGAGTAACACATTTTACACATCCAAAAATCAAAACTACAAATATAAAATATATATATATATATATATATATATATATATATATATATATATAGGATAAAGATCAAATAAAAAGACAAATATCCGTAAAAAGATAAAAATATTTTTTTTTTCAAAAAAAGTTCACGAAAAATTCCCAAAAAATCCAACAATATCGGGTATGATGGTGCATGAAAAAGTTGTGAAAAACTTTTTTCTAAAAGTGGATATTTTTTTCCGAAAAAAAATTATGAAAATATACGTTTGCGCATTAAATCTTTTTTTTGTGCATCAAAAATTGGTTTTTGCACCCAACTTCTTTTGACTTTTTTCATCAAAATAACATTGCGCATCAAACTAAAACAAGTTAAAAATTTTGTGCATCAAAATTTTTTTGCGCATCAAAATTCGTTTTTTGTGCATTAAAAAAAACGTATCAAAACTCAAAATTATAAAAAATGTTTTCACAAAAGTTTTATGCACCAACATACCCGAACTTGTGGGATTTTTTGGGAATTTTTCGTGAACTTTTTTTGAAAAAAAAATCTTTTTATTCTTTTTACGGATATTTGTCTTTTTATTTTAACTTCACCCTATATATATATATATATATATATAGGGAAGGGATCCAGTAAGAAGAAAAACTAAAATGAGAAGAATGAGAAGAATAAGAAGAATTTCTAGCCACACATTTCAAATAAGGGAGAGATTTTCAAGGGGAGATGCATCTATTTTAATAGGTGCATCTGAAATGTGTGGTTGTGGTTTCTTCTTATCCTTCTCATTTTAATTATTCTTCTTATTTGATCCTAACTCTATATATATATATATATATATATATATAAATAAAAAATACCCATAAAAATACATATTAGAAAAATGGGTAATCACTAACAATAATAAAAGACCAATAAAACTCACAGTTTCTGATCATCGTCAATCTCAAGCTTCTTTTGGCACCCAGTGGTTGGATTAGCAATATTGAACTACAAAACCACAAAATCATGAAAATGTTATAAATTATCTCACTATTATAATATTGAAATTGCAAAATTATAGTAAGATTTAAACCTTCATCTTTACTCAGAGATCTTTTGAAGCTGCGGCTAGTGAAACACAAATTAGGGTTTCCAGCAGTCCAAAGATTAGTGACATTTGTTATGCGTGTTTATATATTCCCCATTGGTTTTTGTAAATTTACATTGTCACCCCCTGAATTTTGGAATCAGTTTAATTTCCGAAATTAAATGTAGAGTAAATTGCAAATTATGTCTTTAAAGTTTGTCATTTTTTTTTTCTTAACGGTAAATTGTATTAAGAAAGAGCCAGAAAAGGCAACAAGAAATAGCTACAAAAAACAAGCCCAAAGTTGAAGCTAAAAAGGACATACCCCTAAAAGCTAACTATGGCTTGAAAATACAAAAGGCCATGGACATACCCATGCTCAACATACATAAAGAAACAACATCCAAAAAATAACCAAAGCAACAGAGTATACAAAAAGACTATTACAGATCAAATAACAATGAGCCCAGATTAAGACTGAAAACCAAAGTGTACTTCTGAATCATTGGAAATGCAAAGGGACCAACCAAAGCATTCCAAAACATCACCATACACTCAGGCTTGTCAGAAAACTGGAAAACTCAAAATACATCTATAATAAATCCACAATGACATGCATCCAAGGCCATAAAGTTCCTCCAAAAAACAGCATCATCAGACTTCATACAATAACCAAAACTGTAATCCCATACTTGATAATATCCACCAAAAACATAACCATAAGGGGAGTGCCAAGGTGGCAAGTTTAAAGGAAAATGCCTCCTTAAAAACCTACCCAAAGTAAAACCCATAGGGAAAAACCTAAGGGCAGGAAAAGAGTGCATCTTTCCCTTGAACCTCCCCATCCAAGTAGTGTCAAAACCCAACTGCAACTTGAAAATAAGCCAATCAATAGTGCTGCAACAGGATAGGAGATGATAGAAGCTATGATACCACATAACCATAATAACAGCATAGACGAAGTGCAGACATTTAACGGTGCAAAAAACCAAAACCAGATTCATATCTGCAACAATCCACAAAATAGTCCTGCACAATGCAACAAACTGACCAGTGCACCAAAGAATAGGAAACCTCAGAGGTGAGTTAATAGATCTAACAATGTCATGGTCAGAATGACATAGATAAAAAGAAGCAGTCCTCTCAACCAGGCACTCACTCACCTTAACCCAATCATCAGACCATAACATGTAGATATCAACCCACATAATAGCCATCCATTCAAAATCCCACACAACCAATCTGGCCAGCATAAAGTAAGTATATTCCCAGTCATCATAATCAAAGATCTCATTACATTCCCAAAAACCAGTCCCACCAAAAGACCAGTTAAACCAGACATAATAAAAGGGTTTACTACACATCAAGAATGACCATTGTTGCAAAGATCCTCCACCATTCTCCTATAATACACACCCTTATCAACATGAAAGTTCCATATGCCAGCAGCCTTAACCACCTCACTAGTATACTTATGTCTAAGACCCATGAGTTTCATTCTAACAATATCAGTGATGCAATTAAAAATACATTCTTCATCCCTAGCAACAACATTAACCCTTCTCCTATTCCTTTCTTGCCAAATAAAATATACAGATGCACCCAACACTAACCTTTGGATAACACTCCATATAGTATTTCCAGCAGGTTTATTAGCAATCCCAGATATAACACTAGCCCATTCATTACTTACATTATTCATCATAGCCATAGATTTAAGTCTTTCCCATAACCTTTTAGAGAAAGGACATGCAAAAAAAAGGTGACTGTGAGACTCATTATTAATATTACATAGCAAACAAGATTTGTCCTGGATATCAAACCATTTACCCAGCCTATCCCTAGTTTTAAGTCTTCCTTTAATAGCCAACCAAAGGATAAATGAGTGCCTAGGAATACATTGGGAAAACCAGACATGTTTATACCAAATAACCTTAGGACAGTCCACATTAATGGCCTTCCACACCTCTTTAACAGAAAAATCCTTCACTTTCCCTTTTTTATCAATCCAAACAGTTTTATCTTCACATTCATCAACAAGCCTAGGAACAGGCACATTAATTACTTCCCCAAGCCTATCATCCCAATCAATAGGCCATATCCATTCCTGATCATTAATGACCTCAAAAATTTTAGCCTTAGCACTAAAACCAGCATGCTCAATAACTCTGTGGTTAATTATTTTACACAAAGGCCCATTCTTATGCCATTTATCAAACCAAACATTACAATTCTTTCCGTTACCAATATTAACACACACAAACTTATTAATTTTGTTTCTAAGCTTCAATAATTGTTTCCAGCTCCAAGAACTACCAGCCTTAAGGTCAACATCCCATATACTATAGCCTTTTAACTTGTGAATCTCAACCCATTTTACCCATACAGAATTCTTCCTATTAACAACATTCCATAAATGCTTAGCTAACAAGGACTCATTCAAGCTACGAGTAGACTTAAGACCCAATCCACCCTGGTTCTTAGGTTTACAAACATCACTCCAAGCCACACTAGCCATTCCAGATATGGAATCACCCCTAGCCCAAAGAAATCCCTTAAACAGACTATCAATAGCATCACAAATATGCATAGGAATAAGAAATAAAGAAGCCCAATACACACTAAGAGAAGTTAAAACAGAAGCAATCAAC
Source organism: Chrysanthemum seticuspe (assembly GCA_019973895.1). Classification (NCBI taxonomy): domain Eukaryota; kingdom Viridiplantae; phylum Streptophyta; class Magnoliopsida; order Asterales; family Asteraceae; genus Chrysanthemum; species Chrysanthemum seticuspe. Next base: position 115,685,068 of record BPTQ01000004.1, on the reverse strand, counting down.
TGAAGTCTTCCAGCAAAAGTTAAAACCTTATTTCTCCAATCCCCAATTCTTTTCCTAACAATGTCCACTAAGAACTTACAATCATTATTACTTAATTTCTTAGACACCATAGGAACTCCAAGATACTTTATAGGCAAAGACCCCTCCCTAAATGGCATGACAAGCTTAATATCAGCAATAACCTCATCAGGAACACACCCAAAGAATGCCTCACTTTTTTCCATACTAGGGTAGAGACCAGAGCATAAACTAAATTCATCTAAACCTCTTCTCAAGACAGACGCAGAGAATAAGTCACCATGACACAACATTAACAGGTCATCAGCAAAACATAAACTGGTAATTTTAAGCTCCTTACAGCCCTTATGATACCTAAACTTACTTTCAGCCTTAACTTGCCTAGAAACCATAAGATTTAAGACTTCCATCACCAAAGTAAAAAGATACGGAGATATCGGATCTCCTTGTCTTAATCCCCTCTTAGCTTTGAAAAAACCATGAGTCTCCCCATTCAAACATATAGAAAACGAAGAAGTGGTCAAGCATACCATAATCCAATGAATCATGACAGGATGAAATCCAAATTTCCCCAAAATATACTCCAAAAAACCCCAACTAACAGTATCATAAGCTTTTTGAATATCTATCTTAAAAGCACATCTCCTAGCACCCCCTTTTTTCCAACTATAACCTCTCATAAATTCTTGGGTCAACAAAATGTTATCACCAATACTCCTACCAGGAATAAACGCACTCTGGTTAGTATCAACTAAGTCATTCAACACTAGTTTAAGCCTATTAGTGATCACTTTACTTATAGTTTTATAGACAACATTACAACACGAAATCGGTCTATAATCAGTAACTCTCATGGGGGACTTAGATTTAGGAATAAGAGATATAAGGGAAGAGTTAACCTGACCCAGCAACTTGCCACATGAAAAGAATTCTTTGACAGCAGAAATCACATCCTGACCAACAATCTCCCAAGCAGACTTGAAAAACTTTGAGGTATACCCATCAGGTCCAGAAGCCTTATTATCTTCAATGCTAAACAAAGCAGTCCTGATCTCCTCCACAGATACATCTTTAATCAAATCCACAGCAACCTCACCATCCAGCTTTCTAGTGAACAAATTACCAGGGTCTTCAACAGGAAAAACTTCATCACATGCTCCAAAAAACTTACTGAAATGATCCACAAACTTATCAGCAACATCATTTCCATAATACACTTTCCCCTGATCATCACAAACCATATCAATCCTGTTCTTCCTCACCTTACCCTTAACCATATTATGAAAGTAGGAGCTATTAAAATCCCCTTCCTTAAGCCATTCAATTTTGGTTTTTTGCTTCAAGACTTTTTCTTCATCAATAACAGCTTCCTTATAAGCAGAAGCATAAACTAATTCTTCTTCCCTAAGACTAGCATTCAAAGGGTCTTTATCTAAACACATTTGCACATTTGCTAATTCTTCCTTCAAAAATTTGACTTTATCAAAAACGTTCCCATTCCTCTTATTTAAATTTCTCATATGCTTCTTTAACAATTTCAGCCTACACGTAAGAATAAACATAGCATGACCTCTAATAGGAACTCTCCAATTATCATTCACAGTTTTCAAAAAATCATCCTTATCAGCCAAAAAATTCATGAAACGGAAGGATCTTCCTTTACTAATAGCAACTTCTGGAACCTTAAGAATGGCAGGAGAATGATCAGATGTCATGAAAGGAAGGAAGTGAGCATAACTATCAGGGTATGCATTCATAAACTGATTATTCCCCATCACTCTATCCAATTTCTTCAAACAACCCATGGTAACATCATTTCTTTTCTGAATCCACGTATAAAACATACCAACCATCCTAACATCCTCCATATCAAGCTCCTCTACACAATCCTTAAACTCATTCATCCCAACACTATTAACATTCAAACCCCTAGAATTTTCATTATGGTTAAGAATAATATTGAAATCGCCCATCATAACCCATGGCATTTTAACATCAACCCTTTTATGCTCAACCAAATTCCTCCACAGAAGAACCCTCTCCTTAACAGCATTATCCCCATACACAAAAGAAATATACATCTGCTTATTACTATTTACACCTTTAACTAAAAAATGCATCACTTGACTAGATTGAGCAAGTAACTGGACATTGACCGTAACAGAATCCCACCCAACAGCAATTCTACAACCCTTTCTGCTTTCCACAGAATTGGAAACCCAATTCCATCCATCAAACACATTACTATAAACATTATCAACAAATTTCTTCCTAAGATGTGTTTCAATAATACCACAAACATTAATACCATTACTTCTAATAAAATTCTTAACTTCAGTTTGTCTAAGAGAATTGCAGATTCCCTTGACATTCCATGAGGCTATTTTTAATATCATTAAAAAAGAGAGGAAGTAGATGCAACTTCACCTTGCATCTGAGTAGAGCCACTCTCAATCCCATTTGAAACTATATTCTGAGTCATAAATTTAGCATTTCCATGAGTCTCTTCTGCCACTTCTTCCTCCATTTTGTCTAGCTCACCTTCATCATAGTGCTCATCAATTATACTCTCAATCTTTTTCTCTAAACAAGCTTCATAGAAATCCAACATTTCCTCAGTCCAAGTACCCTTAATCTCCTCAGTCATTACCTGCTCACTCTCAACAAAGAACTCAACTTCAGTTTTCCCTTTCTCCTTTACTAAACCATCTATACTTTTCATCTCCTCCCTATACACATTATCATAAATTTTTAGAAAATTTTGATTCCTGGTAAGACCTTCTTCAAGCATACCCATACTACACAACTTATCAGCTTTATTCTTAGCAGTCATAGCCAAATTCCTATTACGATAACTAATATCTTTTTGTAACTTTGAAATCTTACTTTTCAATTCATTAATCTTTTTTCCTTTCTCCTTAGAAGCACATTTTTCTTCATAGTACTTCATCAAATCTTTAGACCATTTCCTCTTGTCATCCACAGAAATCTGCATTCCTAAATCACAAGCTAGATCAATCTTACTTTTCATTTCAACCCATTCCTCACTTCCTTCTTCAATTATTTCATCAACAAGAACATTGAACCTGTTACTAGTATTCAAGTCATTCTTCATATTCTTCTTAGAAACACCACTATCTTTATTCCCACCACTACCCATATCCTTACTCTTTCCCTCAACATCAGCCTTATCTACCCCCGCCTGTGACACATCAGCATTAACCTCTTTTTTCTTAGTAGGCAATGACTGCATATTATTGTTCCTTCCACCATTATTCATTTTCTGCATACCCCCACCCCTACTATTAAAACCTCCTCTACCTCTACCACTCAAACCACCTCTATAAACATTATTAGGACCCCTGTTTTGTTGACCATAACCCTTATTAGTACCCCAAGAATTCCTAACATTATTTCTACCATTTACCTCTTGCCAATCTTCATTCTTCTTTTTTGCTTCCATAGCCTTAGTTCCAATACTTTTCTTCTCAATATCCACATGCCTAGACTCAACATTATTCCTAGCTACCTCTCTTTCCTTTATCTCTTCTTTAGTTAAAACTCTATGAACACACTCCTTTAAATCATGGCAAAAAACACAGCAATGACTACACACTGGAGGCCTCCAATCATATTCAACCCTTAATCCCATAGACCTACCCAAACTATTATAACAAATCTCCACATTATCAACTAACCCTTTAGTAGCATCAATTTCAATAAGGACTCTAGCATAACTTGCCCTTCCATATCCTCTGTCACACATTTGAGTTGTAATCCTATCCATAATGATAGGGTTACCTATACCACTAGCAATTCTACTAATACCATCCACATTCCATGCCTCCAACGGTACATTCATTATCTTCACCCAAACAGGTATCTTGGCTGGTTCAGGCTTAACCATACATAATCCTGGTTCCCACTTCTGAACAAATAATGGTTTTCCCTCAACCATCCAAGGACCATTTTCTAAGACATAATTCATACCCTCTTCAGACTTAAACTTCAAAAAATATAATCCACATTCATTAACAATAACCTCTCCCAACTGATAAGCCCTCCACATTCTCCTTAAATGACCTGATATCTCCATATAACTCATTTTTAAACCAACAAAATATCCTACCAAAGTTAACACCCATTCTTTACTTCCTTCTTTAATCACTGGATCCATGTCAACCACTTCCCTACCAAACTCATTAATTCTGAGAGGTTTCATTGACAACCTATTACTACCATTAAGATTCACACCTTGTACAGCCTTAACAAATGACCCAAACTTCCTTCCATTTGTATCTTCTTCCATTTCAATATCCTTACTACCACTAGTACTACCCATCTCCATATTAACGCCCATACCAGGTTTCACAGTTTCTTTTAAACTAGGCCATACAGGTTTAATACTACCCACAACCTTATAACCCACATTACTAGCATTCTCACTACCATTAACTACCTTTGAACTTGAATTCAGAACCGGATTATCCTTGAAAGGAACAGGAATATCACCAACCACTTTGCTGCCATTACTAGTACTATCGTTAATCACACTAGTACCAATAACAGGCACATTGTCCTGAGAACTAACATTAGCATCAATCTTATCATCTAGTTTATCAGTCATAGGACTAACACAAGACTTACCATGGTCACCAACTTCAGAGTTTGACTTATCATTCAGCCCATCCAAACCTTGAGATTCAGAAACCATACTAGCCTTACTACTCCCATCATTAACCTCAGAGACCCCATCCTTAACCTCCATATCTTCAGAAACATCATCTTCATACTCTACATCTTCCATTTCCTTAGTTAAATCCCTATTCCTACTACCCTTCTTAGACCCTTTCTTACCACTACCCGTATGTGTTTTAGCAATCACATTCTTATGCTTAAGAGAAAATTTAGTGTCAATACTTGAGCTTCTAGAGCTCCTTTTAGGACGTATAACATCATTAGATCCAGGTGGAGGAGGGATAGGATTAGGGTTGATTGGATCTGAGTTTGGTGGATCTGGATTGATTTCAGACATGGTATAGTGGAGGATTAAACCGAACACATACTAATATTAGGTCACAAAAGTTACCAGAGGAAAAGAAGTGTAACGGAAATTTTAGGGGAAAATGATGAAACAGTGGTAACGGAATTATAAAATGGCTATTTTAATGAGATTGTGGAAAAATCAACGGTGGAAAATTATACCAATAATACTAGATGAACAGTAGAATCTAAAACAAAAAACAAAATCAAAATCCAATGGTTAGATTGAATTTAGATGATGAAATTCATAATCAAAATCCAATGGTTAGATTGTATAAGATACTTTTTGTATAAGATACATGCTCTATGTAAATGGTTAGATTGAATTTGTCATTTTTGCGAGAAATGTTTTTTTTTTGAAAATTTGCGAGTTGTGTACTTAATGTTTGGGGTTTTTTTGCGAGAAATGCCCCTTAAGCGTTACTGTAGTTGCAAATTCACGTTTTTTGCTAACGCTCGTTAAATTTTCTCATTAGTGGCCATGTGAAATGACTAATTTATTCTCATCTTCATCTCACAATTACATTTTTTGAATTTGCAATTAATGTCCATCCACCACCTCCATCACCACCACTATCCTCCATTATCCAACATCACCAGCACCCTCCACCACCACCACTATCCTCCATTATCCAACATCACAAGCACCCTCCACCACCACCACTATCCTCCATTATCCAACATCACCAGCACCTTCCACCACCACCACCCTCAACCACCACCATCATGTACATTTCTTTATGTTTTCGCAAAGATAAGCTAGATGATGAACTGATACAAGGATACATCCTTTTTCAAGAAACAAATAAGTACCCTAACTGAACTAATATTTGGACAGTTTGGCTCAGAATCTTGGATGGTTCACTTCTATATTTTAGGAACAAAATACCAGTTGGTTTCATATAACTTCATCACTATCACGGACCCATCGAAATGATTACCTCTACCTACCGCATACAATCCTAATAGGTTGTGCTACAACTTCTAATCATACATAATCGACATTATTATATCATTTTCATTAGCAAGAGTGATACTATGTTTGAAGGATAACTGGATATCTACGAGACAAAACTAAATAAACCAACCATAATTTATGTAAGATGGAGAAGTTTTGTTCAACATTATGATAGTTCCAACCCATTTGTATCAAAATGGGTCAAATGTGGTTGCATCGTATTGTTAATGATTTTTGAGCTTCTACTAATGATACATAAAGCACAATGATGGTACAAAAGGCAAACACTTTGTTACTTATTTACAAAACAAGAACTTACCCATAAGCAACACCAAAATCCTCACTGATTCCAGCATCTTGGATTAGCTTTTGGGTAAAATCTGAAAGCCTTGCAACTTTAATTTTCAGTTCATCAAAAGACTGATCTTTAGAAACATGCACCTCAATTTCAGGTGTGTTTCATGATGAAATATCAAGATCCTAATCAGCATCCACAACCAAACTAGTTGTACGTAAAAGCTCTCTGCTTATCTCCGTGATTTTCTCAAGAGCACTAGTTGCAGCTTCAACTTCAAGTTGAGTAGCTTATAACTGAAGTTTCTCAATAGCCAATTCAACATTGCTCTTCTCGCCAATTCTTTCTTGCACCCTTGCATAAAGCTTCCTCTAATCTTCAGCATCTTCAGTCAATTCTTGCTTCATTTTCATCATCTCCTTCTCTCGTTCTTCTAGTTTTTCTATAACCATCTTCAACTCGTTCTCTTTTATTGTTATAGCTCTTTGTAATTGCAAAACTTCCATTTCCCGATGTTTCCCTAACTACATCTAGTTCAGTCTTGAGCTGTTTCTCTTTAGAAGAAACGTTGTCTTCATATCCCCTAGAATTAATCACTTTATTTGTAAGCTTAGCAATACTTTCTACAACAGTTGTTGCTTTAGAATACTTTAAATTTGTCTCATTTAAATCATGTTGCATTTTTTTAATATGCTCCTCTTTATCTTTCAGTATCGTTGTAGTTCTAGTAAGATTGTTTTTCTTCTTGCTCAGAAGTGTTTTCAAATTCAAGATTTCTTGATTCACTTTATCTAATGTTTCTTGTGGTTGAGATAGTTCGATTTCTTTTTCTTTTAGAGAAAGCTTGAGAAACACCTGCTCAGATTTCAAATGTTGACTCTCTATTTTGACTCTCTGCAGTCTAATTCATCACCAAGAACTGACATTTCTGCAGTTGCTTGTGGCACAGAAAGTTGTTCATCATTCAACTGCTTTTCTAACTCCTTAATTAGGTCTTTCTCCATTAATAAATTGCATTCAAGCTCTTGGCTTTTAGCCTCTACAAGTCTGAGGTTAACTTTTTCACTTTTGACTTCAATTCCTGCATCTCCAAGGCCTTTCATGTATGAACTTAAGCTTTCCCGTTGTTGTTCAAGTTCTAGAAGCTCTCTTTCTAAAATTTTCTGTTGATCTTCCATTTTTTGACTAAAAAAAGTCAAAGATTTTTGCCGCCGATTGACAGAAATGCCGATGAAGCAATTCCTCTCATCCCAATAAAGAGAGTCACCCGCAATTCGATAGTTCCATTTTCCGTTGATGTAGGCGGACATCACATCAGCAAGTAGTCTTCTGAATCTCGTAAATTCTTCCAAAGTTTCATTAACTTCAATTGTACATTTAGATACTTCATAAATTTTTTCATTTCTTCATGTGCCACAAGCCAATCCGTTGTTTGTTTTTCCAAATTCACTTCAACAACTTTTAGCCTCTCCTCTTCATATTCAAGAAGTGTCATAGAAATTTTTAGTTCTTCATCTTTGTCCTCAAGAGTTTTCCTCAGTTCTTCTTGTGCCACAAGCCAATCCATTGTCTACTATGAATATGACGGATACCATAGTGGTGTATCATATCATTTTTGGAGGGACTTGATTTTGATTTGTTTGGTATAAAGTGAGACCAGACTGTTCTTGGGGTATTTATTTGTTTCTTGAAAAAGGATGTAGCCTTGTATCAGCTCATCATCTAGCTTATCTTTGCGAAAACATAAAGAAATATATTATGATGGTGGTGGTTGTGTGGTGGTTGAGGGTGGTGGTGGTGGAGGGTGCTGGTGATGTTGGATAATGGAGGATAGTGGTGGTGATGGAGGTGGTGGAGGGACATTAATTGCAAATTTTAAAAAAGTAATTGTGCGATGAAGATGAGGGTAAATTAGTTATTTCACATGGCCACTAACCGAAAATTTTAACGAGCGTTAGCAAAAAAAGGTGAATTTGCAACTACAGTAACACTTAAGGGGCATTTCTCGCAGAAACCCCAAATGTTTATGATTAGAGGAGTATTCATGATTGATGTTAAATTATTTTGACGACCAGTTCAATTATTTTGATTGATGTTAAATTTGCATTTATGATTAGAGGAGTATTCACACCATGTGTATAAGTATTGAAGTATTTAATTTGGCTTTGTAATAATAAAAGTTGATAGTCTCCCAATGGTTAGGATGTTTGGTTTTCTCTTGGGTGACCAGGGTTCGAATCCCGCAATGGAAGTTTTTTTAATCTTACATAATTCCACATTTAGAAAGTGTTCAAGCTGAAAATTTTAAGCCTTCCATAAATAGATGTCTCAAATGCTTTATATATTAGTATAGATTGTATTATGAAGTTAAATAAATTTGTGGCAAGCTCTTTTTCCCAATTGAAGTCCATCAACCCAATTCCACTTTCTTATACCCGGCTCAAGTGTATGTCCAATAGCAATTAACATAATCCCTAAAAAGTTCTATATAAAAGATACTAACCCTAAAACTAAGCAACCTAATTTCACTTTCACTAAACAAACGCCACACTCACAAATGTTCACTCACAGGGAGCAAATAACAAATTGATAATGCTCAAATTGAGCATGTTTTTAGTAGCGTTATCCGTATGTTTGTGTAGGTTATTTGGTTATATTTATAAGCTTTTGTTACTTAATCATGCAAAATTCATATCCAAGTTTGTGTGTAGCCAAATACAGGATAAAGGAATAAAAAGTAAAGAAATGACAAATAAAGTGAAGAAACATGAAGACACAAAGATTCACGCATCAAGTTCCACACCAAGAAGTCTCTCAATAACAAAAGATCCAAGAATTCATCATTTCCAATCCCCAAGCTGAAGAAAATATCAAGTTAAGCAACAAGTAGTAATGGAGCAAAAGAGAAAAAGCCCTTACTGAGCTATTCCAGCCGATCGCCTTGAGCCCGCAGCCGAATCGGCTGGAGGCTGTGAAGAAGACCAGTCGATCAGCTGGATCACTATGCCGATCGGTTGGATGGTCCTGGTCTTCTAGAACTCTTTCATGAAAACTTTACCTTCTACCATTCGATTCTATGTCCTTCCTACATTGTTTCTAGTCCATTCTAGGCTGCTTGTTGGCCAAGTTAAGGCATTAATGACCCTAGGCTTGAATAGGAGTATAAATAGCACCGTTTGGAGAGTTTATAATCATCAAATCTTCCAACTCTCAATCGTTCATCAAATAACTCTCTCTCTCTCTCTCTCTCTCTCTCTCTCTCTCTCTCTCAAGCCCTTCTTAGCAAAAAAATGTCCTTGAAGTTCTTGAAAACTTTGAAGGTCCAAGAAGTCAACATTTGGAGGTCAAAACATCAAGAAGTCATCACCAATACTTGAAGCATCATTACTCAACTATTTGTAATCTTATTTCAATCATTGTGGAACTCTTAATCATGTTTTCTAATGCTAAAGTTTCTGAATTTAAGTTTATGTTTTCTATGAGTGGCTAGTGCCATTGTGCACTTGTTTAGATGATGTTTACTATATAATGATTTACCTTTGATTGTGATAACATGTTTGATTCAATTTTAAGCTAGTTCTAAGATCCAACCATGCATATGTTTCATAGTGGCATTTGTTTATCAAGTTTGATTAGTTGTTGGAGATTTCATAGGTTGAAATGGTTATTAACATTCAACTAGTCACAATCATTTGTCTATAAGTGATTGTTTTCAACCATAATTCTTGATAATTGAAAGGAACTAAAGTGTGATTGTAATGAAGATTTCATTGTTAGTCAAATTGGGTTGGTTGGTAATAGTTTCATAGGACGAAAGGGTAACCATTATCAATTGATTGTAGCCTTTTTGTCTATGATCGGCTACCTTTTGTATTGAACATTTCTTAAGAAGGTTTGATCATACAAGTAACATTTTCGTGTTTAAGTTTGCGAAAATATCATGAATCAAAATTATAAAAATTGAATTGAGTCTTGAATTGATTAATTGAACCAAATGCTTGTTTTTATAATTTGTAATCTTGATGATGATTTAAATCTTAGAAACAATAGATTAGATCATCATCTAATTTTCATAATCAACATGTTAAAAGGAGTTATCACAATCATGTAAATTGTAGTATGCAAGCTAGTCTAAACAAGTGTAGATTGAATCAACTGAATTTTCATAATAGTTATAATCGCTTGTTTTCATTTCTCGAGTACAATTAGTAAATGAGTAGATAGATTTCTTAGCTTACACCCTAATTCACAGCAATCCGTACAAATGACCTCGGCTTACCATCCAAAACCTTACTACTACGGATGAGTTCACTTGCTCGTATGTGTTGCTAGAAAGATTCGGTAAACCTAGTTTATAAATCTAAAATTTGCTCAACAATCGACACATCAAGGTTTTGGTGCCGCTGCCGGGGATTTGATCGTGCTTTTGTAAGTTTTGAAACTTTTGTACCCTCTCTATGCTCGTCTTAGTTTTCAAAAAAAATCACCATCAGTTCAATCCAACCGATCAGTCAGAGTATCCAACCGATCGGCTAGATCGATTTCTACCCCAGCCGATTGGTACTGCTTTGCAGCCGAATTGGCTGGAGCCTTTTGCTCACCCATCCTGTTTTTTTCATTCTTTTTCACATTTGTTTAACCCACAGCTGTCATGGACATAGTCTAGCCCGAGGAACCATTATCCAATTTTTTTTACCATGGACTTGACGATGTTACCCAAGGAATCTTTGACGCTAGAGGAAATTTTCTCTACAAGACCTCTAACGAGGCATATCAACTACTCGAAGACCGAGTACTTCAAACTCGATTGGTCTAAATTCCAAAACCAAACCCTTAAGGAAAACTATTGCCTTTGCGAGAGGTACCGACAATTCTAAACTCTTGGAGAAAATGGAAGCCTTAACTTCTAAGATTGACTCACAATTTAAAGAAATCAAAGGAGAAATGAAGGAAATGCGAGACGGATGTAACACTTGTAGAGGTAACTACCTGTTGGGATTACGTTTAATCAATATTAAAGTGTCGGTCATTAGTTAATGTAATAGGTTGCTAGTTAAATAGTCTTATATGTTGTTATTAAGTTAAGGCCTATGTAGTAAGCCCATGGGCCTTTATGTGTTTCTAGAAAAATCCATATGGGGCATTGCCCTAGTTGGCTCAATATAAACAATGTAAACCCTCATTTGAGGTTGTTGGTTTCATTTATGCAAAGTTACTCTTTCTTATTATTTTCTCATACTTGATTCCATACCATCTCTCTCTCTCTCTAACTTTCTCTCACTAAAGATAAGCTTGTGTATGTTAATATGGTAACCTAACAAGTGGTATCAATCGCTAGAAGACGTTTAAGAGGTGTTTTGTGTTGATTTAGAAGCATAGCTTATTTTTTATATACACGTTATCTTTCGAAATTGGTTCTTTTCTTGTTATTTCTTTGGTTTTAGCACATTTTTTATTACAAATAAGTGTTACAAACCTTGTTAACAAGATTTGTGGTTTAGAAGTTAGCTTTCTTATTCGTACTATTTAGCTTTTACCAAGTTTCGTATTTGTTTCATCTATCTTAAAACCATTAAAGTTTACAACTTTCATTTAGTTATAGTGTTTTTAAGCTTAGTTGTACAATAAAATCGTGTTAGAAAAGCATTCTTGGTAAACTTTAAGTGGTTTGAACGTTCTGCGCAAGTTTCAAATTTGTCTTATAAACCCTAATTTCCGGATTTGTCGGAAAACCCAAGTTTCGGATTTGTGAAACCCTAACTTTCGAACTTCTTTTAGATTTGCGTCTACTTCAGAATCTTTAGTATTTCTGGATTACTCAGTGCTTTTCTTTCTTATAAAATTTTGAGAAACACTTCGACTTTAGTAAATTCTTCTAATTTGTACAAATTAGAAGAAAAGTTTCGGATTTGTTTCAAATATTTCAGATTTGTACGTTTTTTGAATTTGTTTCCAATCTTTCGGATTTGTACACTTTCGGATTTGTTTCAAGTTTTTCGGATTTGCTACAGAAGTTTCGGATTTCCTATAGTAACTTTCTGATTTGTTCAAAAGTTTCAGATTTGTTGGGATTTCAGAGAAAAGGTTCACGAGCATTTATTGCACTTTTCCGTCAAGAATCATCAACGTTCACGAGCACATTATTCTTAAACTTAGAACAATTGGAACAACAACTTGACATAGAAAAGGTTCAAGAAGCTAGTTCTAGAGCTGCACTTCAGGTGATTAACAAACAATTTCGGTCATTCATCAACAGGGAATACACTTCAGATTATGATTATCATATGACTGAAATGTCGTTCAAAAATGACACTGGAATGGAAATTAACATGTTCATAGAGACATTAATCCAACTCATGAATAATGTGGAGAAGTATATTGAGGAAGTCACACATAAAGATGGAAAAGTGAATGAGTGTCGGGTGCAGTTGAGAGATAGTTGTAATGAGTCGGGTAATGTATCATTTGAAAGATCAGGTGTTGCTGAATGCAGATTATCAGAGACAATATAGAATGATGTAACCAACTGTTCAGTAACTCCTGTCACACAAGAGGTGGATGAAAAAATCAGAATGGTGAATGAACTTGCATCAGGTGCTGAAGTATTAGTAACTGTCCAAAATGATGCATCTGAAAATACTCTTGTGCAAACTGATCACATCACATAACATGTTCTTGATAAATGTTCTGTAACTGAAGTTAAGTCTGAGATAAAGTGTTTCAAAACTAATGATATGGTTGATAAGATAACGTTTGATGAACTTTCAAATAAATTCTCAGAACTTGAAAAACATTGCATTTCGCTTGAAATTGCAATCCAAAGAAAAGAAGAAAGTTTTCAAATTGTGAAACCTTGCAAAAATCCAGAATTCCCTGAATTTTGTGAATTTTTTGAAATTAATGATTTAAAAGCTTAGCTTCAGGAAAAAAACTCGACAATATGTAATTTGAAGAAACATATTTTTTATATGCATGTGAAAAGTAATTTGGTTACAAGTAATTCTAATATTAATGCTATTGATGATATTAAAACGAGCAGTGATGAATTAGCAATTTGTGTGGCCAAACTACTAAAGGAAAATGAGACTTTGAGAAAGCATCACATAGAACTAAGTGACTCGGTCAAAGAAGCTAGATATAAGTCTTTGGAACAAACAAACTCTTTGTTAGCCAAAATTGATGAACTCAAAGCTCAAATTCAGGATAAGAGTTTCAAAATAGTTGCCTTAAAGAATGAGCTTAGGAAAACTGTAGGGAAAAGTGTGAACACTTAGTTTACAAAACCATCAACCTTGGGCAAGCCAATTTCACATCCCAATAGAGACCGACCTATTGTTAGACGGCCTACTGCGTTTATATCCGAAAGACCAAAATCTTTGAAAACACGGTTTGCCTCCCAAGTTGATGCGAAACAAGTTTTGTCAAAACCAGTCACTTCACCTTATTTGCCTAAGAATTCATATGTTATGAATGACTTGATCAAGAACTATGATATAGAAGAAGCTAGGAAAAAAGGCACGAATTCGAAAAGATGGAATTTTAGGTGCAAAACCTAGGATGATGAATTCTATGAGATTTCAAGGCACTTAGTAGGTGTAAACCATTACCTAGGTACTCTCTACAAAACACTAGGGATTGGATTGCATCTAAGAGTATTTATGTGAAGAAGAATGCTATGCATGTAGAAAACAAAACTAGTAATTGTGAGTCTTTTCCGAAAAAGAAACAATTTCCTAATTCACATGCTAAGGTACAATCCACTAAGGCTACTAACTTGGCTAAGGTTCAACCTGTTATGAAGCAATACAGACCCAAAACTTCGCCTAGATGGATACCAACTGCTAAATATTTGGAGTATAGGAATAACGATAAGTATTCCACTGTCTAAAAGAATATTAACAATCCTAGACCTTGCCATAAGTGGATACCGTCAGGTAGAATGTTTAAGGATGCAAGACTTAAGTGGATTCCTACCAGAAAGTTGTTTACCGATGGCAAAATCAAGGTTGACCTTGAAAGCCCAAAGGGTTTGGATACTAATGTCACTAACCAATATCTATGCAATTAAGCTTGTTATGTTAGTGCAGGTAGTCCTTGCTCAGTTGCAGATACATCGATCCTTAAATTCACAGGATGGCTCAAATGGATGACAAAAGGAGTGGTATCTCATAATTCACGGGTTCAAGTATCTCAACCTTGATATTCAACGTCTATGACGTCTGTTCACATCAGTTCAGGCCTCGCTCTTCAACATTATGGCATCTGCAGATAACACTTCAGGCCCCGTTCCTCAAAGAAAAGAAAGGTGTACGCTTCAGTGCACTTTATCTTCAGAAGAAGATAAATCTTCATGTTTATGACCACTCTCATTGACATTCTTCATCAACAAGCTTCATGTTTTTCCCATGCTCATTCAATCCTGTTAGGATTTAGAAAATCCATGTAGAAGTGTCGGTCACCTCAAGAATTGTTTAGCATATTATGGCTCGTAGACATAACGTTATATTAGTTAGTTTATTAGTAGTATAAGTAATACCGTGGAAGAAGGACGGGTCTTTACCCACTGTATGCCTGATCCACAGCTCGAAGGAGGGCGTAGTCATTTGTATAAATATTTGATAACGCTACAACCGTCGTTCGGGGTCAAAGGAACTTCCTTTTCGTCGAGCAAGTTTTTCAACACCCTAGGCAGTGAACCTAATCGTTGTAGTGTAGTATAGGGTAAGCCACGGGAATTGATATCGTTCTCTAGGGGAATAGGAATGCTAGTGAGAAGTTACTACGCTAAGGTTGGGATTGAGGAAGATTATTTTTTATCTTTTTATGTTTTTTAGGAAATAGAAAGGTACGAATCTCGGGGTTTGGATTTGGAGGTTTTGGTATTTCTACCGATTACTCTACTCGTCTAATTATCTAATCTAGTGGGTAGTCTATGTCTAATTATTGTGTGCTCGTATGATGATTTAAAGATGTGTTTACTTATGTTTTATTACTCCTTAATTATCTCCTATTGATGGTTGAATTGTCACGTCCTTATTCTTAATCGCTTTGTGTGTCTAAGGTCGTAGGGTATGCGTTTATCCCTAACTCGTTGAAACTACCAAAGGTTATTGCCTACAAAATCTCTAGGATTTATAAACTTAACACTAAGGTACTCTTTGGATGGTTTAGCCTACAATGACTCTAGGTAACTATAAGCTAAGGTTCACAAAGATTAATCAAGCATTAACTACACAACGGATGATCTATCGCAATACTAGATCATTAACAATTAAGATAAGAGACAACCAATCAATATTCAATAATTAAGTTTCATATTCCCTAAGCAAACACACAAGTAAATTAGCCGGACATGGGAAACATGCAAGCATACACACAATTAATTGAAGATATACTTGAATTAATGAAGTAAAACACTTATCTTGATGTAAGATAGGGTATGGAACCCTAAAATACTGTACAAGACAACCTTGGTTCGGTTTAGGTTTTTACTCCAAAGACTACACACAGAAAACTAAAAAATTCGGATTCTATATATAAGATTACACATGCGACGGTGTCACCGTTTCATTTGTGACGCCATCGGGTCGCCGTTATTAGGTTTTCGTCTTGGCCACGTTAGTCTTGCGACGGCGTCACTTTATGCCTGTGACGCCGTCCCCTTCAGTCTCTGACGTCGTCTGGATCAAATCTAGGTCGTTTGAGTTGCGACGCCCTACTCTTTTAAAACCTGAAGCCGTCACTTGTAAATGAGCAATTTGGCTACTGAGTCGTCACAAAAGTTGTCCGACGGCGTCGCTAGTTGTGCCTGACGCCGTCCCCTTCAGTTCCAGCAGCTTGAGTGTCTCGATTCTTGACTTTGGCCATTTTCTTCGTATATTCGCGCCTTTTCGTCCGAATAAGTGCCATTCCAGCATTTTGCCTTCAAGATACCTAAAAAGTGTAAAGGAACGATATTAAGTAATAACGGATACAAAAGTGATCAAATAAGGGCTTAAACGACCCCTCAAAAAGGTACATTTTAAAACCTTATCAAATATCCCTACACTTGGTATTTGCTTGTCCTCAAGCAAATGTGCTTTTAGCCAATCAATTTATAAGTTAGAGGTCATGAAGCATTAGTTTAGAACAATTCTCAACACATATAAGCCTCGCAAAAGTCATAACAAGCACGGAAATTACATACTAGCACCTCACATGGGGTGTTTGGATACTCACATCTCTCGGGTGTATATGAAATATAACAAGTTAGAAATGGAAGATAAACACTCATTAACCGGTCCTAGTACATAGATTACCATAAGCTTGAGACTAGATCAAACCTCCATCGCTTTGGCGTAAGCACCTAGGAAAGACTATCCAAGAGGTCTTTTAAAGGGTTGTAATGATAGGCTTACGGTAGGGAAGCAAAGGGTTTGGTGGGATAGGCTATTTAGTGGTGGCAAGTCAAAAATCTTTATGTTACAAGCATGCGAAGAATGGCGTTGCTAAGCCAAGACTCGACAATCTAGACTCTAGATAACTGAAACAAATAAACATAAATTTAAAGATAGATGTAGGATGGTAGCCCGTTTTTTTTTTTTTTTTTTTTTTTTTTTTTTTTTTTTTTTTTTCACACTCCATATTTTTTTTCTTTTTTCTCTTTTTCTATTTTTTTTCGATTTTTTTTTCATACACTTTTACTCTACCATCCTTTACGATAACATCAAAATGATAGGGATTTATAGGCACATCCATACACTTGAGTTTTTATTACTCTAACACTAATATGACCCGAATTAAAAAGATCAAAATACTTGGAGTACATTATTATGCAAATAAAGGGAATTTGAATTTAACGTTCCCTTCCCGTCATCTCATAAAATTTAACTTTTCCCATGAGTCCCAATCGTCCCAAAACTGTGTACAAAGGATATGACTCGACTTAGCAACTTATGCAAGCAACAAGATAATTGAACGAAGGGTTTGGTGTGATAACAATAATGCACTAAAAGTGAGTGCATACAAGGTAGGCTAAGGCGATTTGGGTTTACATATGGGGGTGGATTGTAAACAATGCTCTTCTTTGATATTCCGGAAAACCGAAACATCACGAGAACCGCGAAAAGGATAGGCTCTGAGGGGTTAACTAGGGGTATCGTGTACTAAAGATGAGTACAACGTAAAGGTGTGGGGGAATTACTCAACCGATGTAGAAGAAGTAATTATATTACAGATATCAAAAAAGGGTTATCCTAATGCCTCTTATCATTTAGTTATTCCTAACTACACAAGTGTAGTCTTACTAGCGATCTTGGAATGCATCAAAAAACAAGTTCTAGAATCTATTATACTACCGGTTCACACTCTAAGCATTAAAGATGAATGCTTCAATTCCTAATAATCTAAGGGCGATCCTCACATTTTGGGTGAAATTTAAGTGGTAAAGGGTTTTTGTGCTAGTCATATAACTTCCTATCCATGAGACGCTTTATTAAGACTAATGGCCCACTCCTATATGTCATGAAAAATTTTAAATTTGGTGCCAAAATTACCCTAACCGATATTTCTCATGGTTTATTACACAAATGCAATTGGACAAAGCAAATATTCAAGGATAAGCATAGTTTCAAAGTTCCCGTTTTATTTTCCCATACTACCGATTCACACTCTAAGCATTAAAGATGAATGCTTCAATTCCTAATAATCTAAGGGCGATCCTCACATTTTGGGTGGACTTTAAGTGGTAAAGGGTTTTTGTGCTAGTCATATAACTTCCTATCCATGAGACGCTTTATTAAGACTAATGGCCCACTCCTATATGTCATGAAAAAATTTAAATTTGGTGCCAAAATTACCCTAACCGATATTTCTCATGGTTTATTACACAAATGCAATTGGACAAAGCAAATATTCATGGATAAGCATAGTTTCAAAGTTCCCGTTTTATTTTCCCTCCCTACACTTAAACTGAACATTGTCCCCAATGTTCCCCGAAAGTATCAAAGTTATGATGATGGAAGGTAATAAAAAATGAAAGAAACTAGTACTCCCCTGATTAGCTCGGTAGGATCCGTGTGTGAAGTAGTGGTTAAATCCTTTCCAAGAAGAATGTATGCGTGAAAAGCTCCATCCAATCTTATGTATCTTCTTCTTGATAAATAAAACCCGCACACTTTAAGAAAACAAAAAACCCAAAGCATCAAACCGAACAAAGAAAAATCACAACAAGATGTAATTCCAGACTTAAATAAGATATAATGCTTGTGGAATGGATGTTTGCAGATTTTCTGGAAAATTAAGACCTGGAAAATTCCAAAAATTTATAAGTAGCACAGAAAACGAGAGAAAGTAAGATAAGTTGTTTCTGCTCCTTCCTGACGCCGTCAGGTTGCAATCCTAACGCCATCAGGTTATCATGACAGAAACTGGTCTGCGATTTTCTGAAAAAAATTCTGGAAAATTTATATCTTTAGAATCTGGAAAAATTCATGCAAAACATCCATTATGACTCGATACAAGCATTTGACTCACACATATATATCTCTTTCAATAATCGTAATTTTTATGTTCACGTTCTTTTTGAAAACGTGTGTAATCCTCCCTACAGTTATCCCTTTTGTAAAATACCTTTATATGTAATTAATACGAGGTTAATGACAAAATAAAGCATTTTCACAAATTCAAACATGAGAACATACAATAATGAAAAGATATATGACACTTAAATAAAAATGAAAAACAAATACACATGGGTTGCCTCCTAAGAAGCGCTTGTTTTTGTTCAAGTCACGAGCTTGACTCTACCCTTATTTAACGGATAAAGGGGAGGTTTTCCCTACACTTAAGCTTAAGTGCGGGTGATAGTAGCGATACACACCCTTAGGGTGGAAATTTGCTACGTGATGAGAGGGTGATGGGTGATTTATATGCTCAAAGGAGTGTGCTCCATTCATTATAACCTTACCTAAGTCTATTGGTGTAGCGGGTGAATCAAATCTCTCTCCTAAAAATGGTTCATCGTCTATCAACTTCAAAAGATTCTTAGTTAAGGATCCATCTTGACCTAATAAACCCGTTTTAAGCCCATAATGTTTCTTGTTATCAACCATGAATGGGTGATATAAGTGTGTAAGGTCATGGGTTACTCCTATATTAGCTTCAACTCTACATGGCCTGGAGTCTACCACCTTTATCAAGCAACTACCCGGATTATTTATTTTGATGGATGGATTGGGGCCTAATTCAATTCCAAGATTCACATCTAAAGACGGAAATTTGGGTAAGGTTTTTGGTTGAGGCTCCGTTTCATCAAAATTAGGAACTTCCCTAGGACTAAGAGAGAAGTCATGACAACAAGCATCTAAACCTACATTCTCTAGTGGCGTTTGGTCCAAAGGTTCTATAACAATCGGGGTTCCTATAGTCTCTTATACTTCTCCCGGGTAAGTTATAGGCGATGTGTGTTCCTTAAGTGATGGTAGGGCCTGTGGGCTTGGAGTTTCCACCTCATTCTCCATTATATCTAGATATCCTAAATGTTCATTAGTATGATCTAACCCAAATACACTCCTAAGCATCTCAAATCCTTATTTGGCCATTTCAAATTCTTGGTCCGATTCATAAGGATTGTTCTAAAAAACTTGACTACTATGTTCTATTTGCCTAAAGGATTCCTCACGCGTGTCATATGTTTTGAAGTCTATCCCACACATGCAACTAAGTATTTCAACTCTAACCATCTCACAATCTTGTTAGGGTTTAGGTTCCATGTTCTTAAAAACTAGGTCTTTTTGATCATGGTACCTAAGATCATTCAACTGATGGTTTATGCTTAGGAGGCTTTTCTCAAATTTTTTCCAGATGGTCTTACTAAAAGGAGTTGATCCTAACAATGATCATTGAATAGAAGTCACACAAGCACAAAATTTATCAAATCCATCCAACGTTACACCCGTCTCCTTTTGGATATCTCTAAGATCACTCACAAATTCATTAGAACAATAAAATGCAATCCAATCTGCAAAATTCAATTGTTCCTCATTTGTTAATGATTCAAATGCAACTTCACTTGCCATAGCGACAAATGAAAAGGGTTTTACGAACACAAACACAAAGAAGGGGGATAGACAACAAGGAAGCTAAAAATGAGAAAAAAGCTTACTTGATAGGAATCAAGTAAGGAAACCTAAACGAGGTGGACTCTTAACTAGCTATTCTATTCCCCAGAAGCGGCGCCAAAAACTTGATAACGCTACACGCGTCGTTTGGGGTCAAAGGAACTTCCTTTTCGTCGAGCAAGTTTTCAACACCCTAGGCAGTGAATCTAATCGTTGTAGTGTAGTATTAGGGTAAGCCACGGGAATTGATATCGTTCTCTAGGGAAATAGGAATGCTAGTGAGAAGTTACTATGCTAAGGTTGGGGTTGAGGAAGATTATTTTTTATCTTTTTATGTTTTTTAGGAAATGGAAAGGTACGAATCTCGGGGTTTGGATTTGGGGGTCTTGGTATTTCTACTGATTACTCTACTCGTCTAAATATCTAATCTAGTGGGTAGTCTATGTCTAATTATTGTGTGCTCGTATGATGATTTAAATATGTGTTTACTTAGGTTTTATTACTCCTTAATTATCTCCTATTGATGGTTGAATTGTCACGTCCTTATTCTTAATCGCGTTGTGTGTCTAAGGTCGTAGGGTATGCGTTTATCCCTAACTCGTTGAAACTACCAAAGGTTATTTCCTACAAAATCTCTAGGATTTATAAATTTAACACTAAGGTACTCTTCGGATGGTTTAGCCTACAATGACTCTAGGTAACTATAAGCTAAGGTTCACAAAGATTAATCAAGCATTAACTACACAACGGATGATCTATCGCAATACTAGATCATTAACAATTAAGATAAGAGACAACCAATCAATATTCAATAATTAAGTTTCATATTCCCTAAGCAAACACACAAGTAAATTAGCCGGACATGGGAAACATGCAAGAATACACACAATTAATTGAAAACATACTTGAATTAATGAAGTAAAACACTTATCTTAGTGTAAGATAGGGTATGGAACCCTAAAATACTGTACAAGACAGCCTTGGTTCGGTTTAGGTTTTTACTCCAAAGACTACACACTGAAAACTAAAAAATTTGGATTCTATATATAAGATTACACATGCGACGGCGCCACCCTTTCATTTGTGACGCCGTCGGGTCGCCGTTATTAGGTTTTCGTCTTGGCCACGTTAGTCTTGCAACGACGTCACCTTATGCCTGTGACGACGTCCCCTTCAGTCTCTGACGTCGTCTGGATCAAATCTAGGCCGTCTGAGTTGCGACGCCCTACTCTTTTAAAACCTGAAGCCGTCACTTGTAAATGAGCAATTTGGCTACCGAGTCGTCACAAAAGTTGTCCGACGGCGTCGCTAGTTGTGGCTGACGTCGTCCCCTTCAGTTCCAGCAGCCCGAGTGTCTCGATTCTTGACTTTGGCCATTTTCTTCGTATATTCGCGCCTTTTCGTCTGAATAAGTGTCATTCCAGCATTTTTCCTTCACGATACCTAAAAAGTGAAAAGGAACGATATTAAGTAATAACGGATACAAAAGTGATCAAATAAGGGCTTAAACGACCCCTCAAAAAGGTACATTTTAAAACCTTATCAATATCCCTCTCCCACAAGGGAGAGGGTTGAATGTTCACTTGCGAATCTAGCCTTTCATTTGGATTTTATCTCTCTAGAACATCTCATATTTCTCTCTCTAAAACTTACTCCATTCGAACCAACTTGTGTTTATGTGTGTGATTGTGAAAACCAATATGTTACAATTGGTATCAGAGCCATGGTTTGATCATCTATCTTTCATGTTCTTGGATTTATAGTGGTTTTCATAAGGTTTTTGGGTTTGAATGAGTTTTGAGTAGTTTTCATCACTTGGATATCTTTTGGTGTTAAAATTTGAATTATGATAGTACTTTTATGTTTAGAATCATCATAAGTGTTTAGGTTTTGAATTAGAAGGCCTCAATCATCTTGGTTGTTGTGTTTTGGAGTGAGAAAGTTTGGTTTTTTAAGTTGTGCTATGATGCGATTTGTCCCTTGTATTGTTTTTCATTGAAGCGATTTGATAACCTTTTTATGCGGTTTGTCATTCTGGTGAACATTCTGTGAAGCGGTTTGTCTCTGTTTTTATGCGGTTTGTCCTAGTTTGGTTAAGTAGTTTGTCAAAGAAGCGGTTTGAGTGTTGAGACAAAGAGACAAGAAAGGGCAAAGTAGTGGAAGTACTTTTGTTCCATGCGATTTGTGTGTTATGTGGTTTGTCACTTAAGCGATTTGTTACTTAAGCGATTTGTCAATTAAGCGGTTTGTGTCTTAAGCGATTTGTCACTTAAGCGATCTGCTACGTATGCTGTTTATTTCATAAGCGATTTGACAAAAGAGTTTTAAAAGAAGTTGTTTGTTATAAGCGATTTGTCAAAAGCGGTTTGTCAAAAAAGGGCTGTCAAAAGCGGTTTATCTGAAGAGGCTTGCCAGAAGCGGTTTTTGTTTAAAGGTTTGTTATTTTTGTTGAAAATTGAGACTTGACATCTGATATTAACACAACCCATCATGTCTTACACTACTGGTCCTGTAATTTTAAATGTGCTCAAATTATATGATGTTGTGGACAACAAAGAAAGTATTAGTTACTCTAAAAGGTTAAACATGATTGAATCAATCAATGATGATTTGAGATCTTCATGCTCAGAGTCCGATGAGAGAGAATTGCACCTGTTCAAGCTACATAATGCCATGCAAAAGGAATGTTGCATTGTACCCTATCAGCAACTTCATTCACACCTCATGCTACTTCTACCCATAAGAATGGAACGAACATGCAATGCCCTCTTCCGTCAAGACTTATCCACATTAACAGGAACATTGCTGTTAAACTTAGAACAATTGGAGCAACAACTTGACAAAGAGAAGGTTCAAAAGGATAGTTCCAGTGCTGCACTTCAGGTGATCTACAAACAATTTCAGTCATTCATCAGTGGGGAATATTCGTTAGATTATGATCAACACATGACTGAAATGTCTTTCAAAAGACACACTAGAATGGAAATCAATGAGTTCATTAAGACACTTATCCATCTTTTGGACAATGTGAAGAAGTACATTGAGGAAGCTACCCAGAACAGTGATAACATGAATGAATGTTGGGTGCATTCAATAGAGAGTTGTGATGAGTTGGGTAACTTATTAGTCGAATCATCAGGTATTGCTGAAATCAGAATGACAGACACATTAAAAATGGATGCAACAAGATGTTCTGAAACTCTTGTCTCACAGAAGGTGGATGCTTAGTGCGGAATGGTGAATGAACAGGCATCGTGGGCAGAACCTTTGGTAACTGTTTTTAATGATGCATATGTGATTAATTTTGTGCAAACTGATGACTTTACAGAACAAAATCTTGACAAATGTTCTGTAACTAAGGCTGAGTCAAATAAAAAACATATCATGACTAACAATGTGGTTGATAAGAAAATTTTGACGAACTTTCAAACAAATACTCAATTCTTGAAAAACATTGCATTTCACTAGAAATTGCAATACAAAGAAAAGAAGAAAGTTTTCAAGCTACAAAACCATGCATAAATCCGGAATTCCTAGAATTTCGTGAATTTTTTGAAATCAACAAGTTAAAAGCTCAGCTTCAAGGACAAAGACTCAACCATATGTAATCTGAAAAAACACATCTCTGACATGCATAAGGAAAGCAACTTAGGTGTGAACAGTCTTGATATAGAGGTCAGTGATGCCATTAAAGCTAGGAATGATGAATTAGCGTTATGTATGTCCAAATTATTAAAGGAGAATGAGTCTCCGAGAAATCTTCACATATAACAATGTCCCCCGGCTAAAGAAGATAGAACCAAGTCTTTAGATCAAACAAGCTCGTTGTTAGCAAACATTGAAGCTCTCAAGGCTCAACTTCTGTAAGATATAACTTTTCACATACACATCAAACCATAACAACCATGTGGCGAATAAGTGGAATTCTAGAGAGAGAAAGTTAGAGGTTTAGAGAACTTAGTGAGAGAAAGTGAAAGATATTATTATGAGCTCCAACTCTCTACCTTGGGAGGTAGAGAGTATTTATAGTCTTACATAAATCGCCACACATCGGGCTGTGGATCAGGCATACAGTGGGTAAAGACCCGTCCGTCCTCCACGGTGTTACTTAACTACATACTACTTAACTTAAAAGAACTACGACTACGAGCTTTCTAACGATTACATATACTTGAGGTGACCGACTCTTTAATACCTGGAATTTCTAATTCCTAACAATCTCCCCCTAAGGGAGGTCACCTCAATCATGTACCAAAATTACATTGAATACAACTAGATATTACAAAAAAAATTGTTCTTGCATTCTTGATGTAGTCCTTTGCTTCTAAGCTCGTAGTCATTGATTCTTCACATTGCATGTTTGGATGCTCCAAGTGGAGGTCTTTTACTGATCCACGTGATAATAATTTTGAGCCATCTTTTGAGATCATCAGCTATCAAAAATCTCTAAGACATCCTTTGTGGTGTTGTGACTTTAGGACCGACATGCTCACATTCTGGATCATGATGTCTTCTCATCAGAGTAGCGGAAGCATTTGTTGAATCATGACATTGGCAGCAGCGTAGCAGAAGCTTGGAGTGAAAATATCAGAGTCATTGATGCACTAATCATGATTTCTTTGAGCTGAATGTGTTAAGTGAGCATGCGGCTATGGATTGACCGCTTCATTCTGATCAGCTGCAAACGTCGGGTGTACCTGCATACAACAGTTAGCAATAAATCGCACGAAAGTGTCTTTGATCACTTTCGTTGAATTGAGGTACACGGTCCACGGTTCCCCGTTGATCAGTACATGTACTGCCTGTGATCAGGTAAAATTCCGAAGAATTTCATTGACAGGGTTTCGCAGCTGTTCTAGCTGTTCTCAAACCGGAACGTCTCAAAGAAGACAACACGGAGTGAGTGAACCAGCGAATTTTAAGTCCACTGATTGATGAGAAAAGATTTGAAAAAAACAATCGTGTATTGCTCAATAGAAATTGTTTTTGCAATACAACGAAGGTTTTATTGAAAATCAATTATCAATCATAAAAATACCTTTTGGTTTAAAAAATGAGTACACGGTCGATGTGCTAAAGAAAAGAGTTGTTAAGCACAAAGACCGGTTTTTCAAAGGTATCCGTCAATCCATAACCTGAACCAGGATTGATTCAAGAGATTGAATCGCCCCATTGTTTCTGTTCAGTTGTCACATGATTGATCCATATAATAGATCTCACATGCCACCTACCAGGAGCTTGTTTGATGTTGGCTCCAGAAGGCTTTCCATCTTCATTGTGAATATGTTAACACATCACTCAGATGTTCTGGCAATACCACAAGGATAATGCGTAGGACTCAAGATATATTCTCTCTTTCCACATTGTGTGAAACAGAGAGTCTTCATTGAAAGTGTCCTAATGAGATTTATTGATGATCTCGTGGCTCTAGACTCAATATGTGCATATTTGGATCCTGTGCCGGAGACTAGGGAGAGGGTCTCCTTCTTCAATATCAACAATCTCTAAGAGAAAGTCGATAGATAATGTCGGTTCCCCGTGAAAATGAAACAAGTCCTTTTAAGAGAAACTTGAGTGGTTTGGAAAGTTGAAGTGCAGTGCGTCACTGGGTCCATGACGTCTTGTCTTCAATACCGATGTTACCATCAGTAGCATATGAATTGAACCCGGTTTCTGCCCTAAGGTTGAATAAATGGAGGGCTATTTGTTTTCACCCTTTTCTCATTCAATTCTTTTTAATTCTTCAACCCCTTCAGTGCTTACCGAGACTTCATAGCTAGAACCTTGTTGGGTTTATTCCAGTGCTAGCTCAGTCTTAGTCGGCACTCTTCCCATATCTCATTTTTCTCCTTTTATCATCATACCTAAGGACTTCTACACTAACTAGTGGATTGTCCCTGGGTAGATCCCTCCGGTTCTGGCGGATCATGGGAACCAATACCTAACCTTATCATCCTTATATCACCGTACATAAAGTAAAGTTGGTCGGTCTATTTGGTATTGTTCATCTGCCATTGGATCCAATTGAAAACCATTTGAAAATCAATTCAGATACTTGTGATATATTATCAAAGCATTTTGTACCTGAATTGTTTTTGATATTTTTAGAACGAGAACTCCTCCTCAACATGTGCATCAAGTATTTGAAAATGTTTTGCACACGGAGGCAAGAGAAAGAATTAACTTCTTTGATTACCATTTTCTAAAAGATATCAACATCACTTCCCACATCAAATCAAGTAGATATAGTATTTCCGGGAAGGATGAGGTTTCCATAAATTTGCTCCCCCTCAATATGTGCCTCGAGGTTTGAAAAGAGTTTTGCACATACTAGAGGGAACCTGCACATTGGGATAAATTGATCACATTTCAAATCATAGGTTTAAGATAGATGCTCCCCCTCAACATGTGCATTGAAAAATTGAAATCGTTTGTCACATGTGGGCAGGATAGCATGTACATCCTTATAAAACCATTTACCGAATTATCAGTTTAAATCCAATTTAAATCACACATTCTCCCCCGATCACAATTATCAAATCATTTGAGATTTGTGATCTCTTATAGATTTAAATTGATTTTGAAAGCTTTTTAAGGGGAATTGTGACTTGATTATGAAAGTGTTTTAACTGATAAGGATCGGATTTAAGACTTTAAACTCCATTGATAAAACATGCATGTATATCTTTTGAAAACAATTTAATGCCAAATAACTTTTTTAATTTAATTGAAATCATTCTCCCCCTCAATCAATGACATAGGTTGTTGATTGAGAGATAAAGATTTTGACATATGAGTCCTGATGATTATCAAAAATAGAGACTGAGTTATTTTTCAAAGCATTTAGTTTTCAGCAGATAACTGTTTATAGAATCAGAGCATGGAATTTGAAAACATGGTGAAACATGGCTCTGTTCTTTCTTTTAAACCGGGTTATTGCCTGAAAATGACAATAAACCATAGTTTCTCTTTCTCCCAAAAATATTTTTTGATTTTTTGATTTTTTTTTTTTTTTTTTTTTAATATAAAAATTCGAACAACATCTAAAGTCCCGTGTCATTCTTTGAATGACAACATCAAGACCGTAGATATTATCGAATCGAGAGAAACATGACAAAATGACAATATTTTTTGAAGATTTTTCGAATTTTTCAAATTTTTATGGATTTTGAAAGTTTTATATTTTTCTATTTGATTTTTGAAGGTTTTATAATTTTGTATTTTGTTTTTCGAATAGATATATACAAGAGATAGATGAAGATAGACCTTTACTCCTCGTCTTCCTCCTGAAGACGTTTGAGAGTTTATGGTTGAAGGCTTTTCAAGCCAAGTCGTGGAAGAATAAACTCAAAACGTTCTCTTGGAAGAGCTTTGGTGAAGATGTCTGCTAACTGATATTCAGACCTCACAAAATATAGTTCCACCACACCTTTTTCCACTTGTTTCCTGATGAAATGATGTCGAATGTCGATATGCTTTGCTCTTGAGTGTTGAACGTTGTTGCATGAGAGAGCAATAGCACTTTTATTATCACAGTACAGAGGGATTTTGTTGAATTCAAAGCCATAGTCTGATAATTGAGATCTCATCCATAAGATTTGAGCACAACAAGATGACATGGCTATGTATTCAGCCTCTGTAGAGGAAATAGAAGTACTCATTTGCTTCTTTGAAGACCAGCTCACAAGCTTATCACCCAAAAACTGAGCACCTCCTGACGTACTTCGACATGTATCTTGACAACCTGCATGATCAGCATCTGCATAGGCCGTTAGTGACATACCGGTGTCCTTCGGGTACCAAAGACCCATATTGATGGTTCCTTGGAGATACCGAAAGACCCGTTTAACTGCTTCAAGGTGCTTTTTAGTAGGCTTAGCCTGGTATCTACACACATGCAAACAGCGAACAAGATGTCTGGTCTACTAGCAGTGAGATACATCAGGGATCCAATCATACTCCGATATTTCGTTTGGTCAATCATGATCCCTGAGAGGTCCTCATCTAGTTTGGTTCGGTCAATCATGGGGGTGTCAACAGGGTCACATGAATCAAATCCAAATTTCTTTAAAATCTCTGTTGCATATTTAGATTGATTTATGAAAATGCCTCCGGGACTTTGTGAAATTTGTAATCCCAAGAAAAATGACATTTGTCCCATCATTGACATTTGAAACTTTGAACTCATTTCATTTGAAAAACGACCACATTCCATTGGGTATGTCGAGGCAAAAATAATATCATCAACATAAATTTGAACATGAATTAAGTGTTTGCCTGACTTCCTGGTGAACAATGTAGGATCAACTGCTCCTTTGATGAATCCGGTTGATAGAAGAAACTTTGACAGTGTATCATACCATGCCCTTGGAGCTTGCTTTAAACCGTAAAGAGCCTTCTTCAAACGATAAACGTGAGTAGGATGCTCTTGATTCACAAATCCTTCAGGTTGGCTGACGTAGACGACTTCTTTAAGATCTCCGTTCAGAAATGCCGTCTTTACATCCATCTGATATACTACCATGTTCTTACTAGCAGCATTAGCCAGAAAGATTCTGATTGCCTCGATTCGAGCAACTGGAGCAAAAGATTCTTCAAAGTCTATACCCTCCTCTTGACGATATCCTTTAGCAACTAATCGAGCCTTGTTTTTCAACACATCACCATGCTCATCAAGTTTTACTTTGAAGATCCATTTGAGAGCTATAATCATAGCACAGTCTGGAGCAGGTACTAACTCCCATACATCAAGACGATCAAACTCATGAATTTCATCTTGCATGGCATTGAACCAGCTATCTTCATTCATGGCAGTTTTAACATCTTTTGGTTCGATCTTAGATAGTACGGAGTTGAAGAAGCACCATAAGGCATCGGTTGCGAGTTGTTTCCGGGTTGATACAGGACGAGAGGGATTACCAATGATGTTGTCTAATGGATGATCGTGAGTCCATTTTCTGAGGTGTTCATGTGGCAGTTGTTGAGGAACTGAGGTAGCTGAGTCGATGTCTCCTGAAGAAGATGGTTCTGATGACGATTCAGGAGTAGCAAATATGTTTTCAAATGGAGCATCTTCAGGAGTAGCAAAGGGATTAACTTCATCATTGATGCCAGAAACATTTCCATGATGTACATTTGAAGAATGATGATTTGTTGATGAGACTGAAGGATCAGCAGCAGGTGCTTCTTGACTTAAAGATATTGAGACTGAAGGATTGACTTCATTCACTGGAATATGAGCATCCTCTGTTGTAGGGATCAGCACCTCATTAGTAATTGAATCATACAGTTCATCAAACATAGGATCAAACAATTTCTTTACATCATCTTCAGATGGAGGTACATATGGAGTTTCTTGAGAGGAGTTTGGAACAAGAGATGATCCAATGGGACTGTTTTGAAGTGCGGGTCCTGAGCTGGAGTGTCCAGGAACCATTTGACCGGTCAGCTCATCAAACGTAACGTGAATTGTTTCCATGATATTTCGGGTTCTTTTGTTGTAGATTCGGTATCCCTTTTTGTTTGATGCATATCCTACAAATACTCCAATGTCAGCTTTGGCCCTAAGTTTGCCTAAGTCTTGACCCTCATTAGTTGGATAGCACAATGCACCAAACACACGAAGGAAAGATAGATTAGGTTTTCTGTTGTGGACAAGTTCATATGGAGTTTTTCCATGAACAGTGTGAATCAGGGAACGATTTTGTGTGTAGCATGCACTGGCAATTGCTTCAGCCCAGAGAAACATTGGAACCTTTGAGTAGATCAACATTGTTCTAGCGGCTTCAACAAGAGTACGATTTCGTCTTTCAACTACACCGTTCTGTTGAGGGGTTCGTGGAACACTTCTTTGATGGCTGATTCCAATGCTTTCATAGAATTCACTAAGTTGTTTGTTGACAAACTCAGTTCCATTGTCTGTTCTGATAATTCTGACAGTTTTGTTTAGTCGAACCTGCAGCTGTTTAATGAGTTTGATGATGATATCAGGAGTTTCATCCTTTGTCCTTAAGAACTTGACCTAGGTGAATCTAGAGTAATCATCAACCACAACTAACACATATTTCTTCCCAAAGATATTCTGCACCCTCATTGGTCCACATAAATCCATATGAATCATATGAAGAACTTTTGTGACAGAGTTAGTAGGTTTGGGTTTATGGGCATACTTCTTGCTTTTTCCCAATTGACATGCTGAACAAAGATGATCCTTTTCATACTTTAGTCTAGGTAAACCTACAACTAAGTCCTTTCTGGAAAGATCGTTGATGGTGCCGAAGTTCAAGTGATTGAGACGACGATGCCATAACCATGACTTTGTTTTTGAAGCCTTAGATAACAAGCAGATTGGAGAGGCCCTCATCATGTCATCTATAGAGATGGTGTAAAGGTTTGAGCCACGAGTTCCTTTCAACAGTTCCTTACCATTAAGATCTCTAACAAAGCAGGTATGTTTTCTGAAGGCTACTTCTAGATCAGAATCACAGAATTGACCAACAGAGAACAGATTATGACCTAAACCTTCCACATATTACACTCTAGAGATGACACTATCACCAACAACATAATCTCCATATCCCATAATAGCACCGAAATGATCATTACCAAATCTAACAGTCCCGATGAATTTGTTCACGAAGTTCATGAGCCGCGACCGGTCTCCAGTCATATGCTTGGAACAGCCTGAGTCCAGGTACCACAGAACGATTTGAACGATCTGCAGTTGAACACAGACAAGAATGGATAACTGGATAATTGGGATCCCCATGCAAGAATGGGTTCCATTTGGTTAGTAACAATGTTTGGAACACCCACATCAGAAATAGAAGCATTCATATCAGAAAGTGAGGCAATGGAATCGTTGTGAATAGATGCAGTA
Organism: Chrysanthemum seticuspe; assembly: GCA_019973895.1. Taxonomy (NCBI): domain Eukaryota; kingdom Viridiplantae; phylum Streptophyta; class Magnoliopsida; order Asterales; family Asteraceae; genus Chrysanthemum; species Chrysanthemum seticuspe. Next base: position 115,653,776 of record BPTQ01000004.1, on the reverse strand, counting down.
TTAGTGTCAGTATTAGCCCTGTTCAGAGTGTGATCACTTCTTAAGGGAATAGTTCTACCGGTAGGCATCCATTTTCTAGTGGGCATTATCTGATTAGTCTTAAGACCAACCGGTGTCCAATAAAAGCCTATTTTACTGAATGTTCTTCCTGTGGGTTTCCACTGATTTCTAACTTTCTTTCGTTTTTGCCTTTTAGCCTTCTTAGCAAGAATTTTAGCATTAACAATATTAACTGGGCAATTAACATCATTAGGCAGAACAGTAACACCACATTCATGATTAGAAACAGAATTCAAGCAGACATCAGTACAAGGTTTGCAAATAGTATCAGAATTCGAATTAATTACAGTACGCCTATGGCTAATACTAGAATCAACACGATTCGTTTTATTCGATTCAAACTTAAAGTTCCTAGATTGTTCTTCTACTCTTTTCCAGTGCACATTCTTAGCTTGCGAGGTCCTATCATTCCTTGTATTGTCTTGAGACTTTGACCTGCTCCCTTTAATGTTACTGATTACTCCTGTAGAGGGAATGGGAACATTAGTTTGTTTTACTACTCTTTGCACCACCTGTTTAGATGTGCTGGGATCTGAACTACATGCAGGTGCACTACGGTTCACATTCTTAACACTAGAGGTACTGAGATTGGTACTCCTAGAAGGCACACTTGAGTTCTCTTTCTTAGCATTGACAGATCTAGAATCTGAACCCCTTAAAGGCACACTACGGTTCATATTCAAAACATTGGGAATCGAGTGCATATCATGCTTAGCCTTAGGCATCGAGCATGGATTCAAAGGATTAACTCTCTCACCTAATGACTTTGGGCATATTGTGATCAAGCATTCTAAGATTTCTTGAGATCGTTTGGCATATAGGCATGCATGTCCAATTGCATTATCATGAGGTTTCTCTAACTTATCCTCTTCAACAATCTCACGCAGACATTCTAGGCAATCCTTAAGGGATGAGAAGTATGTTTGAATAGCAAGTTTGTTGTTTCTTAGATGAGGAGGGACATATGTCACAGACAAAGCATATTTATTACAAGAGTGAACCTTTGATACAACATTCTCCCCATTGGTCATTGGCATTTTCCCTTTTACCTGACTCTTCAGATTCTCAATTTCCTTTTGCAATGAAGCTATTTGTTCGTTGTTTTTGTTACGAGTGACTTTAATTGATTTAAATAACTCATTGAAATGACGTTTAACCTTTTCATTTTCTTCCAGAAAACTTTTGTTTTCCTTTTGTAAAGCATTTACTAGGTTTTGAAGATGAAACGTTTGAGAATTCTGAGAATCTAAAGGAGGAGGCATTTGGGAGCCTGTCATATTGTTTGTTTGACCCTTTAATTGAGAGATTTGGGCTTTCAACTTTCTGATCGTGTTGCACTGAGCTTGAATCTGTTCATCACGTTTGTTAATTTGAAAAACTGCATCAAACTCTGGAGCATCTGAAGATGTCTTGACATTTGAAGTTTTGACATTTTCTTTAAGATGTTGATGTTTTAGTTGTAAATTAAAATGCTCAACTTCTAGTTTAGAAAAATGTTTAACGAAATTGTCGTGATCATCCAGTTCAATTTTCTCGTTTAGTTTAGAATTGGTTTTTTCCAGCTCAATGACACGGTCATGGGAGACTTTCAGGGCCACAGATAGTTCATGAAATTTGGAAGCATTAATAGAGCAATTTGAAGCAGTGAAAAACACATCTTGAGCAACACATTCAGTAATAAGATTCTCATTTAATGTATGCAAGTTCTTTCTCTCAATCTCATTATATTTCAGTGCACGCTCATAGTCACTAACTTCAACAACCATTGCATCAAATTCCTTTTCCATTCCCTTAATATCAGTTTCTATCCCCCTTTTAAGACTCTCAAAGTGATCTTTTAGAAGTTTAAAGAAGGGCATGACCTCAGTTAAATAACATTCTTTCATTTGTTCAAAACCCCTTTCTCCTTCAGTAATACCAGTGGGTGTGATCCTTTTCTTGCAAGTTTTCTCAAAATCAACAAATAGTTGAAATATAACGTATTGGCTAATTAATGTCTTGCTTTTAGTGGCAATTGTTCTAGGTACAAGATGCATTGGTGTATTAGGAGGATACACAGTCGCTCTAGGCATTTTCCAAAGGGGAGGGTTTGTTTCAACAATATTTTCCGCTTTCTGCTTATCTAAATCCTTTTTCCAGAAGACTTGTTCGGGAGTCAACAATGTCTGAGGCTTAAACTTGTTTAAGGAAATCCAGTTTTCCTTCTTGTAATCATGAGGGGTGATAATTATGTTTTTCTCTTTGCATTTGGGATCATTTTGTTTCTTATTCATCTTTTCCCTAGTGATTTCATTTGATTGCTTATCTTCCTCAGTGCACTCAACGCAACTAGGTTTCTGCCTAGGCTTAAGGATTTCATTACCATCATAAAGCACATTATGAGCATTTCTAGCCTTTTTAATTACCTCTGGATTTGGTTCCTCAACAAGGGGAATGTTATGCTTATCGCTTAAGACTCGATGTTTAGTGACCATGTGAGCAGTCTGAATGGTGTTTCCTTGTATGTACAACTTGTTTTCAAGTTTGTTTTTCAAAGTTTTCAGATTAGAAAAATCTCTCAAGAGTTTTGATTCCTTTGCATTAAATTCTTGCTTAAGCATTTTCACATTTTCTTGAAGTTCTTGTTTTTGTTTAGCTGTTTTAGAAAGTTTTTCTTGCAAGGAATTTAATTCTTGTTTCAATACTTCTTCTCTAAACTTACTTTTTCTAATTACTGTACTCACTTGGTCATCCATTTCCTGCTCACGAGTGGTCAACTCAAACTTAGCACGTTGTTCATAAATAGCAACACGTTCTTTATAGGCATTTAGTTCAGAAATTACGGAATCATCAGGGGCACATGCAGTGTATTCATCAAAAACATAGTCATTGTTGACTGCAGAAGATGCATCACTTGGTACAACTTCACTTTCACTTTGTTTCACATATTGATCATATGGGACAATATTGATATTACCCATATTTTCAATATATGATTCAATAGTTTCAGTTGATTGTACTTTGTCATGCATCTGTTGCACATCAGCATCATCGTATAGTTTTAATACCTCTGAGATGAGCTTGTCATGAGATGGCCCAGCTAGTGGTGAAGAAGAGACCTTGGGAGAAACCATTGGAGAAATGCTAGCCATAAAGATTGTGTGTGCCGTAGGTCCATCATCCACATCAGAGTCGTATGCATCACAGTCAGCGACTTGAAAGGCATTCTGATGATTGTGACCTATCTCCTGAATAGGCTGCTCATCCACATCTGCATCATAGGTCTTGGCATTGCCCTCAACAAGAAACAACAATTCCTCTTCATTCAAAGCAGCACCATTGTCCTGAGCTTGTGCCAGCAACATTTTATCTCTGAAGTAATCAGCATTATGTGGACGCTTTGGAGATGTGCAGTTCCTTGCAATGTGTCCCTCACCACCACAGTTATAGCATTTGATGGGCTTAGCTTGACCTTGGTTACCATTCCTTCCTCGATTCTGGTTGCCAACATAACCTCTCCTAGCTCCACCTCGTCCCTGATCATACTGTCTTTCCTGAACTGGTTGCACCACGATCCTTCCATCTTTAACAGTGGCTTGATTGTGTGGGTTAGATGCAGTTCTGAGGTTGTTGTTGGTTTGTGGGAGAGTATTCATGTTTTGACTAATGAGAAGAGCAAGTTGATTAATGAAGCTACCCACGTGAGCATCAACATCAGCTTGTTTGTACATAGGATCAGGAATGAGTTTGTGATTACCATTACCCAAAGGTATGACTTGTGATGCTTTGGTTGTGATTCCGATGTTTGAGTGGAAAGCTGTAGAGTCATTAGACGAGCTGGTCTCTCCCTGGTTGGTTTTGAACTGATTGAGAATCAATTTTTCAAACATAGCATGTCTCTCATTCTGAAGGAGGAAGGCATAGAGTTGCTCATAGTTTGTATTCTTCAATCCTTTAGTGAGCTTCACAGCGGTAACAAACTTGTGCCATTCGGGATTCATGTTGTTCACAAATTTTGAGTTCAACTGAATGTTAGGCATAGTCATTCTGATGTTCCTCATGTCATTAACTAACTTATGAAATCTCACATAGTACTCATAGACATTCTCATCTGGTTTCATCTTGAAGTGCTCAAATTCGTCATAGAGTTGGGATTCTCTGTCTTCCATAGTTAATTCTGAACCTGAGAGAAGCATCTTAACGTTATCCCAAACTGCCTTTGCATCAGTGTTATGATTGATCAGCTTGTAAATGTCTTTAGGAAGACCTTGAAGAACAATGTTTGAAGCCCTGATATCTGCATCAAATCTCTTTTTATCCTTATCATCAAGCTCATCACACATATTAGGTCTGTCCATTCCGTAAACAGGAGTACCATCTTCATTAGTATCAAGTATGTCTCTAGTCGTCTCAACTCGATATGGTCCTTCATCAATGGATTTGAGGATGTTGACACCATTTTCCTTTCCAAGGCAATACAGTCTGATTCGTTGAGCCCAAGAATCGTAGTCAGTTCTGTCAAGCATGGGTGGACGAGTATCTGAGCCAGCAGCTTGAACATCCTCGGCAACAGTGGAGATGACAGTAGGAACGTTGGTAGACATGTTAATGGATTATACGGGATTTTATAACTCTATGATTAAACCGGGAAATAGATTCTTTCACGGGATTTTACTAAATCAAGAGAAAACCGTAAACAATCACTCAAGTCGCTAGAAGATAATGCACTAAGTCGCTAGAAGATAATGCACTAAGTCGCTAGAAGATAATGCACTAAGTCGCTAGAAGATAATGCACTAAGTCGCTAACTCTTAAAATATACCAAAAAGTACGATCGCTGAATCAAGTGCCTATTAAAAGAAGCATCGCTGAACGAAATGTTTTAACATCGCTCAATGTCACAATTTGGATCGCTCAATCTAGATCGCTCAATTTCATGTTCATCACCTGAGAGGTGATGCTCATCGCTGAACCACCATCGCTGAACCAGACATCGCTCAACGAGAAATCGCTGAACATAGAGATCGCTGAACACATCGCTTAACGACGGTTTTAAAACGATCGCTGAACTCCCAATCGCTCAATGATGAATCGCTGAACGAAAAACAGATCGCTGAACCCTGAGATCGCTGAATCAACAGATCGCTTAATTCTCAATCGCTGAATCACGTAATAGAAGATCGCTGAATCACGTAATAGAAGATCGCTGAATCACGTAATAGAAGAT